>CM076570.1:417688995-418427877 GCA_034641835.2 Pinus albicaulis | reverse complement strand
ATGTAATCCTAGTGGCCACAATGTAATCCTAGCCGACCTAACAATAATAATTTAAGGGCACAATAATAACAAAATGGGGGTTACAAGGGTACAATAATAACAATAAGGGGGTTACACTAACAACAATAAGGGACTATACTAGTAATATAGGGACCTAACATGCCCCTCTCCTTCAAAAAGTGTTGTCCTCAACGCTTGAGTAGCTCTGGGTGCTTTTGTATAAAATTCTCATCCTCCCATGTAGAATCTTCAGTGGGTAAGTTCTTCCACTTGATGAGATACTCTGAAATTGATCGATTCCGTAGTTGTCGAGTTCTTTTTCCATGACTGCTTCAGGTTCCAATATGATTTTCCCTTCCCCATCAAGTTCTGGCAATACTGTTTGAACTGGAAGATTTTCACCTATAACCTTCTTTAAGCATGAAACATGGAAAATCGGATGTACTCGCGAAGAAGAAGGAAGCTCCAATTTGTATGCCATAGTACCAATCTTTTGCAACACCTTGTAAGGACCATAGTACTTTGGCGATAATTTATTATCCTTCTTTGCTTGCTTGAGGGACATTTGTTTGTATGGTTGTAGCCGTAAATATACCCAATCTCCTACATCAAAACTTCTCTCGCTACGATGTTGATCTGCCTGTTGTTTCATTCGATTTTGTGCCAAATTCAGGTTATCCTTTAAGAGTTGGAGAACTTCTTGCTGATGCTCGATGTGATCTTCCACCGCTTGAACCTTCGAATTTTCCCTTAAAGATGATGTGATGGATGGTGGATGATATCCATAAAGTGCCATAAATGGGGTCATTTTTGCTGCAGTATGGAAGGAAGTGTTATACCACCATTCAGCAAGAGGTAACCACTGGACCCATTGTGTTTGTTTATCAGATACAAAACAACGAAGATATCCTTCCAAACATTTATTTAAGATCTCAGTTTGACCATCTGATTGAGGATGATAAGATGAGCTATGAGCTAATTGAGTACCCAAACAAGAAAATAACTCCGTCCAAAAATTTCCAGTAAAAATGGGATCTCTGTCGCTCACAATAATCCTTGGGCTTCCATGTAGCTTTTGAATTCTGTCCATAAATGTAGTAGCAACCGTACTTGCTTTAAATGGATGAGATAATGCACAAAAGTGTGCATACTTGGTAAGTCTATCAACTACCACCATGATGACACTCTTTCCTTCGGACTTAGGTAAACCTTTGATAAAATCCATTGAAATCTCCTCCCAACGTTGACTTGGAATGGATAAAGGTTGTAGAAGTCCTGGGGTCTTAATTGTTTCCACTTTATTTTGCTGGCAAACCAAACATTCCGCCACAAACTTTCGAATATCAGATTTAAGGCCATCCCAAAAAAATTCTTTCTTCACCCTGTGGTAAGTTTTTAAAAATCCCGAGTGTCCCCCTAAAGGAGAAGTGTGCAATTCCAGAAAAATCTTTTGTTTTAGTTGGGAATTCTTACAAAGATATAAGCGATCTTTGTACCATAAGGAATCATTTTTCCAACTAAATGTATCAGATGTACTAGGATCTTGCCGCAACTTTTGAATGAGTGTCCATACATCTTTGTCCTTCTTCCATTCATCTCTTGCTTCAGTTATCCAATCTGGTTGGATAATAGAAATGGCACAAAGCAATGCTTCCACCTCTTCATTCTTTCTCGAGAGTGCATCTGCAACAACATTAAGCTTTCCTTTTTTGTAGATTATTTCAAAGTCATAACCCAACATCTTTGTGACCCATTTTTGCTGCTCTTCTGAAGATAGTCTTTGTTCCAAAAAGTGTTTAAGAATATCATGATCAATTTTTACCTTGAAGTGTCTTCCTATTAGGTAAGTTCGTCATTTCTTTAGTGCATGCAGTATTGCTAACATTTCCTTCTCATAAATAGGTTTCTGTAAATACTTTCCTTTGATTGGACGACTTTCAAAAGCAATGGGTCTTCCTTCCTGCATTAAAACTGCACCAATTCCATTTCTTGAGGCATCACATTCCACAATAAAGGTTTTTGTGAAGTCTAGTGTAGCTAAGACCGGTGCTAGGCACATTTCCTCTTTAAGACGTTCAAAGGCCTTAGTTGCTTCAGGAGTCCATGAAAATGCATCTTTCTTCAATAATGTTGTTAGAGGTGCTGCTATTCTCCCATAATTCTTAACAAACTTGCGATAATACCCCGTTAACCCGAGAAATCCTCGTAACTTCTTTATGGTTGTGGGGACTTTCCATTCCTTAATGGCTTTAATTTTTTTAGGGTCTACTTTAACACCCTCGTGAGATACAATATGACCCAGATATTCCACCTCTTGTACTCCAAAGAAACATTTGGATTTTTTTGCATATAATTGTTTCTCCTGCAATAGTTTGAGCACCCCGTCAACATGTTCAACATGATCCTTCCAAGACCTGCTATAGATTAGTATATCATCAAAAAATACTAGCACAAATTTTCTAAGGAAGGGTTTGAAAATGGAATTCATCAACCCTTGAAATGTAGAAGGTGCATTGGTAAGGCCAGAAGGCATGACCAAAAATTCATAATGACCCTCATGAGTTTGAAATGCTGTTTTTGGAATATCTTCAGTCTTCATTCTAATTTGATGATATCCTGAACGAAGATCCAACTTGGTAAAATAAATCGCTCCATGTAATTCATCCAATAATTCATCAATCACAGGAATGGGAAATTTATCTTTAATGGTGAGCTTATTGAGCTCCCTATAATCCGGACACATTCGCCATGATCCATCCTTCTTGTGTACCAATACTACAGGAGCAGAGAAAGAACTTTGACCGGGTTGAATTATACCCGCCTCTAACATTTCTGCAATCATACGTTCAATTTCGCTCTTTTGGAAGTAAGGATATCTATAAGGCCTGATGTTTGGAGGAACACTTCCTGGAATCAAATGAATAGCATGATCATGATCACGAATAGGTGGGAGTCCTTTGGGATTTTCAAACACCTTGAATGATTGTCCAAGACTTGTTGGAGATCTGCAGAAATAGATGATTTTGATGTCGGAACTTCTAGAGAGCATAATTGTGCAATTACGCCTCGTTGTTCTTTCTTTAGAATCTTTGTCATGACATTAGAGCTTATTATCCTTCCTGGCTTCCCTTCAATACCCCGTAATTCGACTTCCTTTCCTTCTGAAAAAAATTTCAAGAAAAGTTCTCGAAAATTAAAAGCTACCGTCCCCAAAGATTGTAACCATTGTACTCCTAGTACAACATCAGCACCTCCCATAGGAATGGAAAGCATTGGACTAGTCAATACATATTCCCCCATGGTTAGTTTGATATTATGAAATTTTCCAGATCAATTTATAGTTCCTCCATTTGCAACCATCACTTGACATTCTGGTGCTGGGTATAGGAAACAATTTAATTCCTCGGGTACCTTATAATGAATAAAATTATGGGTGCTACCTGAATCAATAAACACTATTACCTTTTTCTTCTTTATATGTCCTTCTATCTTGAGAGTTTGAGGAGTGGTAATTCCTGCCAGTGCATTACACGATATGGTCGGATTCATTTCTTCCTCTTCTAGGGGTGGTTCATTTCTTCCTCTTCTAGGGGTGGTTCATTTTCTTCTTCTTCTTCACAATCTATGTAAAATAATTTCTTCTCAGCACACTTATGACCTTTAGTGTATTTGCTATCACAACCGTAGCAAAGCCCTTTTGCTCTTTTTTCTTCCAATTGTTGTGGTGTCAACCTTGTAGGTTGTGGAAATCTAGGCGTAGCAACACTTCCTTCTTTATAGAATTGAGTGGTAGGCTTCCTTGTCGCCATTATTTTACATTCAACTTTTCTTGCCAACTCGAATGCCTTCTCCAATGAATCCGGTTCCAAAACGCGAACTTCGTGTTGGATGTTATTCTTTAAAGTGCCTATGAAGAGATCGATCCTGTGTTCTTCTAGAATATCAGTTACCCTTCTATTCAATTTTTGGAAGTCCTCAATGTGCTGCCCCACTAAACCCTTTTGTTTGAGATTTATCAATTGGCTAAAGAAGGTGTTGCTCTTTGTATCCTCATAATGTGCTATCATTTCCTCCGTAAAAATTGACCAAGTGACAATTTTTTACGGGAGCAAAGCCATTGATACCATACAAATGTATTTTGTTCTAAATGTAAAGTTGCAATGCGTACCTTTTGTGTGTTTTGCACGTTATGGAGATCAAAATATTGCTCCATCTGTAGTATCCATGTTACAGGATCCTTTCCATCAAACTTCCTCATATCCATTTTTGGAATATGGTGGTTGTTCCCACCAACATTCGAGTTTATGAAATCATGATTAACATTTATTTTGTTCTCATCATGAGGTTCTTCTCCTATATTTCCGCCATTAGGAATCATTTCTGGTTTTAAGCTTGTCATCAAGCCTTCCATGTATGCTTTTAGATCACTCTTCATGTTTTCCATGTTGTCTTTCATGTCATCCATCTTAACTTCCACGCCATCCATTTTAGCTTCCATGCCTTTCTTCAAACCGTCCATCTTCACTTCCATGCCTTTCTTCAAAACTTCCATTTCGTTTTTTGTTGCTCTTTGCGAGAGTGAAAACTGTTGCATTTGCTCTTGTAATTTTGATAGATCATGTTGCAATTCTTCATCTTCATGAGTCATAGTAGAGCCTTCTGAAGGCTTAATGGGTGTTGAATTCTTTTAGGGGCCATTTTAGAATCCAATATTGATATCTATTCTACAATATTCCCTTGGAATCAATTCAACTTGATTCTTCAAACAAGACTTATGCAATTCGGAAAAAAATTACACACCTTTTACTTGCTTTAAGGAGCTCGATATTGAAATTGAATTATCTCTGTAATTGAAAATATTCGATATCTGAAATTCAGCCCTGTAGTAGCCCTCTGAAGCTTCTTTCAAATTCCATAGGTCTGACCTGATTTTGATTCTCCAAGACAAAGTTGTGTCCAATCTCCCACAATGACCTAATTCTGGACTGGTTCAGTAGAGCGAACTTGTACGACTTGCCACGTGTCACTTTTTTTTCCTTTGTCTCTAAAATTGATAGAAAAGAAAGTACAGGCCGTGTACTTGCGACCACTTTTGACGGCACTCCAATCCAATCTTCAGAGAGAGAGTTATTGAACTTTTCCCACGATCACCTCTTTGAGATGAAATTCAGGAGCCTGAAAAAGCACTACCTTCCACAGATCATATCTCCAAAAAATATTGCGAACCAAGTTCTGAAATTTTTTGACGAATTTCCTCAGGATTTCAGCTTCGCACCATATGAATTTCAGACTCTGAACCTTCGTACAAAAAAATTTATAGCGCAAATGCCACGATGACCTGTTTATGAGCCTGAAAAAATACCTAAATTCCACAGATGATATCTCCTCAAATATTGCGAACCAAGATCTGAAATTTTTAGACAACCTTCCTCAAGATTTCAGCTTCGCACCCTAGAAATTTCAGCTTCTGAAGCTTCGTAGAAAAAAATTTATAGCGAAAATGCCACGATGACCTGTTTGGAGCAGCGAAACCCTAGAATCCCAAAGCTCCGATACCAAATGTTGTGTAACCAGCTCTAAAGAGAGAAGAAAAGAGATATTCACACCTTAGAAATGAGCCACTTCGAGGGGGCAACCTCCAATACATTACATGAATGAACAATTCTTGGATGATACAATTTACAAAACCTCCTTTCTATATATAGGAGTCCATGGGGCCATAATGTAACCCTAGTGGGCCACAATGTAATCCTAGCCGACCTAACAATAATAATTTAAGGGCACAATAATAACAAAATGGGGGTTACAAGGGTACAATAATAACAATAAGGGGTTTACACTAACAATAATAAGGGGCTATACTAGTGATATAGGGACCTAACATACCTTGGTGTCGTTGATTAACTTGCACTGGTTGGTTTTGGTTTTCTTTCCTCTTTGTCTAGTAATTATGACGATTAGTTGCACTCTTCTGCACATAAAACTAACTCTAAGGGTGAGGTGGTTGCTGTGGTGGAGGTTGAAAAGGCATGGGAGGCAAGGGTGCAGATGCCATAGGGGCTGGAGCACTGGGCTATGAGTAAGGATAGAAATGAGGTTGAGAAACTTTGGGGTAAATAGGTTGAGCAAAAATTGGCCCTGGCATCATTTGATGCAATGGGTAAAAGGCGTAAGGTGTGGTTTGTCCTGGGTACATGCTACTGGGAGGGGGATAAGTGGTAGAGGAGTTGGCCCCTCCCTGAGGGAAACCATAAATCATGGGACGATGAGTATACGGATGTGAAAAAGATCCAACGATACCGTTGGCAGCATGAGATACCCCCGATGCATTAGCACCACTAGGTTTAGGAAGATTTTGTAAAACGGTATAAACATAACCAGATTAGGTGTAGATCAAGTCATATTTCAACGCAGTTTAGAGAGCTTCGGAATGCAACGACCAATAGACTCCTTTATTGGAGGGCATAGTAACAAATAACCAAGTCAACAAACTCTAGTATGGAATCCTGGGTCTACACCCTCGATCCTTAAGAAATGAAAGCTCTCACATGGAACCACAGGGGATTAGGGCACCCCTCTAAGATCAATGCCCTAAAATATCTCATCAAGAAAGAACAACCAGAATTAATCCTCATACAAGAAACCAAACAGGAAGAAAATGACATGGAATAAATCATAAGTAGATTCAAGCATTACTCAGGTACAGCTGTAGGATCTAGAGGTGTGTTAGGAGGAATAGCTTTAATATTGAATAAGAACATATGGCAGCATCAAATAATCTCAAAAACCTGGAACTGGATAAAAGACAAGCTTCAAAATGTGCAAGAAGACACTGTGATCACAGTTTACAACATATATGGACCAAATCACTATCGATACAAAGAAGTGTATTAGTGTTCTCTCCAGACAGATATGGAAAGTGTAGACAACAACAAATTTATCATTGGGGGAAACTTAAATTTGGTTATGCACCCAAAGGAGAAAAGAGGGGGAACTTTTACTCATGATCCCTCAAGAGATCAATTGGAACGCATCATGAGAGATCATGATCTGGTGGATATAATTTCAAGGAATCGAAATTACACCTGGAACAACCATAGAATTGGCCCAAGTAACATAATGGAGTGACTGGATAACTTTCTTGTGGCGGTCTCTCTCATCACCCTTCTAAATGTTGCCATCTCCTCTATCCTACCATGCTCGGCCTCGAATCACTACCCTGTCTTTCTTTCTTAGGTGCACAATCAGATCTTGGTCCCTTACCTTTCCACTATAATCCACTATGGTGTGACTTCTAGGAGGCTCGAGCAATTGTGGAAAGCACTTGGTGTTCACAGGTAGAAGGGTCTCCTTTGTTCAGATGGGAGACAAAATTAAAGCTTGTTCGCACAAATCTCTGAAAATAGGAAAAAGAGCATTATAAAGAGCTAGAGCTGGAAAAGCAAGACATCAATTAGAGGTTAGAGGAGACACGAAATGAATTTGAGGATAAAGGCATTACCAAGGAGAAGCGAATTCAAGAGAGGGAACTCTATTGGAAAATGTACAATTCGAGTAGAAAGGAGGAAGAAAAATGGAGGATTAAGTCTAGAAGTCCTTGGCTTCTAGCAGGGGACAAGAATACCACATTCTTCCACAACCAATAAAAAATCAAAACCTCTAAAAACACTATAAAAACTATAAAAGATGATGAAGGAAACACCTTAAATGATCAAGTTGAGATCAAATTGGCAGCACACCAGCATTACAAGAGACTCTTAATGGAAACCAAGGGTATAGAGGATTATTAATATCTATTGAGACACACCTCGACCATGATCACTCAAGAAATCAATGCCTCCTTAATCAAAGATATTGGAGAGGATGAGATTATTAAGGCAATATGGAATCTTCAACCAGATAAATTGCTGGGATTGGATGACTTTTCTATTAGCTTCTACTTGAACTTGTGTGAGATAATTAGGAAGGACTACATAAAAATGATACAATGGTGCCAAAGAAAGAAAAATATAGGTGGATTCACCAACTCGACCTATCTAGCTCTCATACCCAAAGAAGCCCGTCCTTCTTCCTTCTCTAGGTTTCAACCATATCCTTATGCAATTCCTCTTACAAAATCATCGCAAAAATCCTTGCTACCTGCATCAAATCCTTTCTCCCTTTGTTAATCTCAGAAAATTAGGGAGGCTTCTTAGCCAACCAGAAAATCTTCGACTCTATATTTTTGATCCAAGAAGCCATACTTTCCAATATGAACAGATTGGAAAAGGGGTTTTTGTTAAAGCTGAATCTTGCCAATGCCTTCGATAGAGTCAGACACTCCTTGCTCTACTCGTTCCTAAGAAAAATGGGCTTCAATGAAGAAACCATATCCCTTATACAAAATTTCATCTCTCTCCCTTGGATCTCTCCTTTAGTCAATGGGAGACCAGATCTTTTTTTCCAATCCTCTAGAGGTCTTAGACAAGGATTCCTTCTCTCCCCGTGTCTCTTCATCCTCATGGATGAATCCTTCAACAGAGATTTGGACTTCAATTGGAGGCTGGGCTTAATTACTGGTATAAAATTCTACAATGGGACAAAAAACATGAATCACTCACAATTTGAGAATGATACCTTATTAATGGGAGGGGCTTCAAGCATTGTTTCCAGAAGATTCAAAAGCCTCCTTAAAAAATTCATGCAATATTCAGGAGGAGAAATCAGTTCCTTTAAAAGTTTTATATATGGCTCGAATTCTACTGAGAACACTATTCATAGCATAGGTCAAATCTTTGGAGTCCCATACAAATGGGACTAGAAATACTTAAACTATCTCGGGATGCCTGTTAGTAACGGATCACTAGGAAATGAGGTGTGGAACATCACTCTTGATAAGATGAAGAGGAAAATTCTTTAGTGGGGAGCCTCTTGGCTCAACATGGTGGGGCACTTAGTCCTAATAAAATATGTCCTCTCAGCACTTCCTCTATACCATTTCTCCTTGTTTTAAGCCCCAGTCAGTATCCATATCAAAATGGAGATCATCATAAGGGATTTTTTATGGCATGGTGGCAAGCAAGAAAAAAGGAAGTTCAATATGGTTAAATGGAGACATGTCACTGATATGTATGAAAATGGAGGCCTTGCCATACACATTCCACAATTATTGAACCTAGACTTCAGAGGTAAAATTGTTTAGAGGCTTATAATAGGGCAATCGTCATGGTGGAAATAATTTATGGAGCAAAAATACCTTTCAGGCCCTAGACAATGCTTACTGGATCAAACCATTCCCATCAGACCATGTTCCCACATGTGGTTTCTTTGCAATAAATCTCAGCCTTCATGTGTGACCACATCTCTAAAGTTCCACATGGGGGCCTCAAAATCGACATATGGAATGATAAGATCATGGGGAAGCCACCCCTGGCAAATTATTTGGGACTCCTTCACATCCAACATCACCTCCAGGGGCTTGGCATCAACACTCTAAATCAAATCTCTAGTTTCAACGAAGCCAATCATATTTGGGAAGGTTGGCCGGTCCTTAACCTTCCTTCACTTCTCTACAATGAAAGAAAAAAGCTCGTGATAATGCTAAATGGAGCCACCCTGTGGCAATGGGAGAATAAGATGGTTTCAAATGGGATCCCACTGGGTCCTCCTACTCCATTAAAGCTAGATACAAGATCATCTTTCACGACCTCTCATCCTCACCTCTGTGGACTGTCTAGAAGTAGGTATTGAAATCAAAATCTCTCCTAAAAATTAAAATTTTCACTTGGACCTTATTAAAAGGGAAGATTCTGACAGCAGACAACCTGCAAAAGAAAGGAATCCAGGGGGCCTCCATCTTTCCCCTATGCAATTTTGCAGAGGAATGTATACAACACCTCTTTCTTGCCAGCCCCTTTGCTCAAAATTGTTGGAATTATCTCACCCATCGCCTTCGCATGGAGGTTGAAGAAAATACCTCTGTTACAGACACCATAGCTATGTGGAAAAATAAACATCCCCACACCAATAAAAAAAATAACATAATCAAAAGAATCTGGGACACTTTACCTTATGTTATCCTTTGGAATATATGGCTTATGAGAAACAAAGTGATCTTCTGAGAGAAAAAACCTTGTGTGAGAAAGGTTCAGAGAAAAACCTGGAGCCTTATTGTTGAAGTTATCCTCGCAAATAACAACAATTATTTTAATGTTAACGACATGCAAGTTGAGGAAAGACAAATACTTAGATGCATGCTCAACCACCTCCCTAATTATCAAAGGCCACAAATAAGGCAACCAAATTATAATGAGTAGTGGAAGGTAAGGCTAAAACAAGCTCTTCTTTGATGGTGCTTCAAAGTCAAATCCTGGAATAGTTGGAGCCACGGGGGCTTCACTTAATGAACCTATGACATATCACTTGTGTTTGTGGCATACTAAACAATACCCTTAATTTGACTACACATTGGAAAATAACCTCAAAAATCACATTATTTAACGCCCTACCAATATGTACCTAATACACCTTCCCAATTTAAAAATCCCCCACTTTCACTAGATATTGTAAATATCCATTTTTTTCATCAACATTTTTTTATACCCCTTTCTATTTTTTCATTAACTTTGAGCTTCATTTTTTATATATGCAAAGATAAAAACCCTTTATCCTCTATTATATGCTCAATATATTATGTCATTTTTTCCTCAGTATATATCCCCCCATATGAACCCACGTGGTATGGTATTTCTCTCCCAGTGAAGCCCCTGTGGCTGGAGTGGGGGGCCTTATCATGGACGAATATGGTAATCACATTGCCTCCTATGAATGGGCCTTGGGAAATATTTCAAGCAACAAGGCAGAAGAATATGCCCTGATGGAAGGAATCCAATTAATTAAGAAGCTCAAAATAAAAAATTTTATGGTCTTTAGAGATTCCTCCATTTTCATTTGAATGATTTTGAACTCCTCAATTTCCCCCAACATTTATCTCAACTGACTCATAAGCAGAAACTGCATCCTAGCCCAAAGAATTGGAGATTTAACTTTTTATCACATTCTCAGAGCCAATAACAAAAAAATTGACTCCCTGACCAGCTCAGCTTGCTCCAATTCTGCTGGTCTTCTCTCTTCTCAAGGTACCTCCCAAATCACCCCAATCCCTTTAATTTCCTATGTCCTCTCTTTTCATGATGGTCCACTTTAATATATGTGCCTTATCGATTTCCTTCCAGACCCTCTATCATGGCCATCCCATCCCCCTCTCCTCTCATGTGACTATGTCCCCATACCCTATCCTTATCCCCCCTTCCCTCCTCCTGCTCCCCTCCTTTCTCTCCCCTATTTATACCCCTCTCTTTCCCTCTGCGTCATTCACTCTATATAGTTCCCCCTTCAGCGCTGTGACCCAGTGTTCCTCCCTTCCTACTCCTCTTTAGCACTCTCTCACATCTGGCCTCAACACTCTTGTATCCTATGTTTGCGTTGTGCTACTATCAGCTAGCAGTGCCTTTTGTGGTCCTTTCCTAATTTTGTTGAATCCCAGATCCTCCCTTCCCCTTGCTCCTCTAGCTCAAGATACACAACAATATTTTCCTATTTCAGTCAACATGAAAATTGAGAATTGTTTTCAATACTCCGACATGCAAACATAATTGGAGTAGATAAAGGCTCATATTAGGATCACTCAAGAACTGTCTCGGACATGAACCTTCTCAACTACAGAGATCACTCACTCACAAGACATCTTAAAGGAGTCAACAATCATTGTGTGCATATTGAAGAAGCTCTAGAAAGCCTCCGCTACATGATGGAGAAAAGAATTGCGCCAAGCACAAGCACCAACAATGTAGCCAACTCCAACTTGGATAACACTAGCGAACAACAAAAGTAAATGGGCTAAGCTCTCTCCTTTCCTCCTGCAGGGATAGGGACATCCTTTCTATTTTTTTTAATGCCTTTTAAATTCACTGTCATGTTGTGTCAGTCTGTTAGGATTTATAAAAATTCAGGTGTTAAATATATTAATAGCAGTTTCTTTCTAGAAGGCGAGGGTTTTGGTGTGATACCCCTCCTTTGCTGCACTCTTTGTAACTTGGATGTAATGGAGTTTCGTCTCCCCTCTTTTTTGGAATATAAATAGCAACTGACTTTGTCAAAAAAAAAGAGCATGAAAACAACCCTAGGGAGGACTCTACCTATACCAAATATGATAGTGGGGTATTTCCTTGTTTAGGTTGATGTTTTTTTGTCCAAATTCCTTTTTGTGTCATTTTTGTTTGTTTTCCTTTGTGTTCAACCATGGCCATACTATAGAGTTTTAGTTATTTGGTTTGAAGTGATTGATGGGTCTCAAATACCTCTTCGTTGGGCCTCAATACGTATCATTGTGGGGTGTTCAATCCAACATGTTTGGTCCTTGGAGATCATGTGTTGGGTGGTTGAAATTGTGTATCTAGATAATATGGAGTGAACATCAATATTGTTAACCAAAAAATTTCTTGTATCGATGCCTCTGATTTCAAGGAGCTTCAGGATTCTATCTTGCATTTACAAGTGTAATATTCACAGTTAAGTTGTTTATTACATGAGTAAGGTTTTAATTGTGTATCAATTTTTTTATCAATGTTATTCAAAGAGAAAAAAAATAAAATTGGGTATGTGTATGTGGTTATCTAAGTGGGCGTTACTCCCAATTTTCGCTCTTTAGAATATTTGTCTCTTGTTAAAGCTAAAATAATGATAAAAATAACTATTCATCGAGTAATAAATACGAGATTACGAAGAGAATGACGACGATGTTGATTAATCCTCTTCTCATTTGTTCTAAGTATATAATATTTACTATAATGTGCTTGCTTTCTATAATAGGTAGTTATTTATTTATTACAACCTCCTTTAAAGGTATAAAGTTTTATAAAAAAGGCATTAAGTTTTATAACCTTGAATGCTTTTTATATAATATTTTTATAAATTAATAAAATTATGCTCAAATAAAGATAATTTTTTTGTTGGGTAATGTTATAGCATCATTTCTCACCTTGACATGATTCATGATTGCTACATGGCTTTATGGGCACCCATTCCTACAGACTTGGACAAATTCACTTAAAAACAGTGGAAAATCCTTCATACGCGACTATGCCCGTGTTTTTCCGCGTGTATACGCGAGTACAGCTAGACTTTTCCGCGTATGCCATTTTAATGATTAAAATATATATAAAAATCCCTAATTTCGCGCTGGGTTGATGGTTACTCAGGTAGTTCAACCACCCCAGCCCGTGGCCAACTGTTTCCAACTGCTGAAACTACTTGGAGGGACTATAAAAGGACCTCATATGTATGGCCTAAGGGAGAGAGAATTATTATTATTATACTCTGTTGGTTCCCTATCCAAGTCTGATTCCCCGTGCCTCCTGCACTTTCCCAGTTCATTTCAGGAAACCCTTGTTTCTTTGAGATACACATCCCTTTATATGTTATCTCGTATGCACTCATTTGGAAGGAGTCTTAGCGAGGCAAGGGCTGGACGGATCCGGACGACGGTCTGCGAAGGCCTTGGAAGGATCAAGTGATCTCTCCACTTACTTTTATACGTACTATTTTTATAATACAGAAGTATCATGCTGTTCCCGAAGTAAACGTGTTAGTGTATGCTTTAATGTATGAAGAATATTTGTTATACAAGCATTTATGATGATTTATTTAATGTTTTATACGAATCTCGCTAACATATAGAGTAGAAATATACTGTACAACTTGTCCTTTGTGCTGGTTTCTTCTTGTATTTCAGGTGAAAGAGGAAGGACGGTTGCAGGGAGTTTGAACTCCACGTGGATCTACTTCAAACGTAGGACCAACGGGTAAACATCTCGTTCTACTCGATTTCGTTTTTATGACTGTGCATGATCGTGTGAGTCTCTGTTAAGTAGTACGCCCCTGCTCTGTGGAGGTTGAATCCCAACCAACCTCTAGGGTGTTAAATCCCCGAAACAGGTAATCCACGAGGGGATTTGAACTAATTACCTTTTCACAAGGAGTGCCTTAAAAATACACCCATTCATCATAAAGTCAAATCCCTATGGGAACTCAAATAAAGAGCTCAATTTATATATTATTGTTATAAAACAATATATATTGTCACGTTAGCCTACAAATGTTTGAGTATCTTCAATAAAAATTCCAAGTTAACATTCATCTAAGGTTACATGATTTTTTTCTCACAAATAAGCATACACCACTCTAGATGATGGAGAAGTTGTCATTTATTTAAGGCATTCAACCATGAATTTTACCCTATGAAAAAAAACAAAATTTGGACTAGTTTTGTACAACAAAACGTTTTCAAGAAGTAAAAAAATACTTTTAAAGTTGAATAAATCAAATTGACCTTACAATGAAAGTTTGGCATGTATTTAAATGATGCTAGTCAAGATATCCTTCATTAAACTGAAAGCCTGAGCTTCATTTCCTTTTATATTTCATTTAGCATGCAAAATTTTTCTTTGACTTACATTTTGTCAAAGTTGTGTATATGTGAAAAAAATAGGTGTGTCGATATTTGGATATATTTGATGCAAGGGTATTGTTGTCACTGCGAATAAAACCCCCCCACACTTGAATTTTGGAGCCTACTATGGATCTTGTGATCAGTCATTCCGTATTCACTTCTTGGTCAGTTGATTATTTTGAGCTCCTTTCATGGATTGGAGGTGTCGAAGTCACTTGCTCACACATGCTCAGTCTGTAATAGGTGTATGATTGCATTATTTTACACAAGCTTGAAAATCCATATCATGGTCCATACATATGATTCATATGTGATGTTAAATCCAACTTGACTTTCAATATGGACTGACATCGACATTTGCTCACATCTAGCTGTGTTTATACTTCTATTTCGGTGAATTTTGCAAACTGTCGCTTTCACGCACCTTGGTTTTCTCGAGTATTTTTTTCATGTTTTCGATTATCACTTTTTATTTATTTAACCCTAATTAGTATCTCTTTAATGTTATCTTTTCTCTGGCACATTTTATTTTCACTATTGTTCGCATATCGCAAGTGTCATTCACAATTAAGAAATTGTCATCTTCCAGCATGTTAAGTGTCACACAATGTGAATAACCTTGTTATGGTGGTTTCAAGAGGTTATATTTCTGTAAAAGAGTTAATGCTAAAATGTAAAAATATATCGCACTCATTTCCAAAATTTAAGCACTTTTGGATGAGTGTCGTCATGGTCATCGTAGAGTGTACCTTTAGTGCCGCACTTATCGGAAGTTGTAAGAAAGGTTGTCACACTAATCGAAGTATGTGTTCATTTGTTCGAGATTATATATCTTGTTTCATAAAGTGTCTAAGTGTGTGAACACAGTCAAGTCCTATCAATATTCACATTAGTTTCATTGATCCCACACTTAGCCAAATTTCATAAAATTTCCAACAACTTAGCCTCATCCGACCTTCCTGAACTGTGCATTACGCAATCCTAGCACTCAAGCTGCAACCCTTCCTATTGACACTATGTAATGCAAAGTTCCTACCTCCCATGACTGCGCACTATACAGTTTCAGTGCTCAAGCCTGAGCCTTGGCCTCTAAAATTGTGCAATTTATCCCTTTAGCCCGGCCCCAAATACACAAATACACAATCACTAGGTCTTCTCTTCCTCCCAAAACTACACAGTTAGCTGAAACGGTGTAAAACACCTCATCCTATATCAATGACTCCCAAAACTACATAATTTATCTCTCTTACCTAGTCACTACCGCACATTGCGCAGTTTCAAGGCTTAATCCTCAACACTCAGCTCTTGAAATATGTAAGAGCACAATCACCTTGGATCCTCTACCTTCTAGAACAACGTAGTGGGAAAAATCAGTGCTCAAGCCCTTAACCTGACTCTCTGAGCTCCCCAATTGTGCAATATTTTTTCTCATTCCAAGCCTGAACTATGCATTGTGCAGTCTCAA
Source organism: Pinus albicaulis (assembly GCA_034641835.2). Lineage (NCBI taxonomy): Eukaryota > Viridiplantae > Streptophyta > Pinopsida > Pinales > Pinaceae > Pinus > Pinus albicaulis. Next base: position 418,411,924 of record CM076570.1, on the reverse strand, counting down.
GGCTCAATCCTGACCCTTTACTACTTGAGCTGCACAATTATGTAGTCAGTGCACATCTCCCTCGGCTTACCACCTAGTTCTGGATCAGTGAGTGGATCATCATGCAACATATTAGACTAGGGATTTATCATACTGATGTCATCTTTTCATGAGTGGATTTCAGATGCAAGAAATATATCGTACTATGGCAAGATGATGAAGAAGGAGATGGAGAAGGATGACATGCTAGAAGACACCTAAAGATTTGAGGAAATAAGATGATCGTCAGGAAATAAGACGAAGGAAAAATGGACTATAATATAATATGGAAGATAAATACCACATTGAAGACTCCTTATATTCAAGTCATAAGGAGGAAGAAGAAGAATAACATGCACCATATTTTCAAGAAGACAAAAATAAAGAAATAATAAGAAGAAAAAATTGACACTACCACACCCTCATGTAGTCCATGTCATCAGTGTCATGTCATGTCCTCTCACGAGTCATCATGTGGCACATAATTTGTGTATTATGTAAATTTTATATTGTAAAATGTAATGATAAGTGGAAGTCCAAGATTCATCCATGTAATGTGAAAAGTCATGTGGTAGTCAAAAGGTCATAGAGAAGTAAAACAGTAATGAGGGTAGTCCAAGAATCACATTGGAGGTGAATGATCACCCCATTTGTTATACATACATCCTCATTGTACATACAAAGGAATTTTCACCTTGGATCCTCCTACTGAACATTAGAGAGGAAGATAGTGTTTTTGGAGGAGTAAGTGACTGATCTAATGCTCCACTATTGGGGCTAGTGGTGTTCATTGTATTGATGTATCTTAGAAATTTTACTTAATTTAGAAGCTCGTTGAGCCAACACACTTTCATGCATATGTCATCAATATGGTAAGATTGTTCTTTGAATGTTTCCGATGTATGTTTTTTTCATTTTTACTAATTAAATTGAACTATTCTATTGGCTTTGGTACTTATCTTGTTGAAGGCATGTTGTATTTTCTTTAATAATCGTTGTTTCCTTGTGAACTATTTTGCTAGTTGATAAACAATTCATTATTATGTATGTTCTTGCGTTCCTTTTCTAGATTAGTAGTATTAATTGTCTTTAAAGGGCCCACTTTTCTCTCCCCTTTTATTAGAAAGACCTTGATACTTTCCATAGCTAATTCACAATAAATAATCACTTGCTGATTTGAAGATACATGTGTATTACTCTCTTATGCCGAACTTTGTAGCCAAGGAAAATCCATAAGGATACATGGAAATAGGGCATATATTCTGGATGGGGCTCCTACTCCAAATGGTGCGAGGTCTAATTGGGACTTGACATTAGGGATATGCCTTTGGTTGAAAAATTTCTAGAATTGTCAATAGAATGGTGCTAGAAGGAGGGCCATATAGCAAGCTATGTTCGTTGAGTCTATTTTGAACCTCTTATCTAAAATGGCTCATCCTCAAATCTTCCTCTCAGGGTGTTTCTCTAATTTATCCATTTGCCAATTTTCAATTCTTGATGAGCTTGTTTATCAGTTTTCTTAGTTAAAGAGTTATGGTGAGGATGGAACATCCATAACCGAGCACATTTATGATTTTCTTAAAATTTGTGAATCTTATGAAATCAATGATGAATATTTTTCTTGTGTGATTTTATTCCCCACCCTTGAAATTCATTTTAATCGATGGTGCCATACCTTACCACCTTCTTCCATCCATTATTTTCAAAATTTCCTCAAGGAGATTCATGAAGCCTTTGTTAGGTAAGATTACCGAGATGTTTATAAAAGAATAAATAAACTATAATGAAGCCTAATGAATCATTCGAGGCTTTCTTCGATTAGTTCCTTCACCTTCGTTGTAAAGTTCCTAAAGAAGATACAGATTGAGATTTATTTAAAAAGAAGTTTCAGTGTTTGGTTCATATCTCTTTTCACAGTGAAATGAAACCCCGTGATGCTTATTCTTCCCTAACTCTTGTAAATCATGAGACACCCCTAATATTAGAGGAGGGATATGTTATTCCTTTTGTTAATTGTCCTCCTCCTTTTCCGATTCTAATGAGGGTGCCTCTGTGCGATGATAATAATGTTGTGAAATATTTCAATCAAATTCCTAATCCATATCTATTGTGAAACCAACTCTAAAAATAGAAGGAAAGAGATATCAACGCCTTAGAAATAAGCCACTTCGAGGGGGCAACCTCCAATACATTACATGAATGAACAATTCTTGGATGATACAAATTACAAAACCTCCTTTCTATATATAGGAGTCCATGGGGCCACAATGTAATCCTAGTGGTGCCACAATGTAATCCTAGCCGACCTAACAATAATAATTTAAGGGCACAATAATAACAATATGGGGGTTACAGGGGTACAATAATAACAATAAGGGAGTTACAATAAGAACAATAAGGGACTATACTAGTAATATAGGGACCTAACATGCCCCTCTCCTTCAAAAAAGTGTTTCCCTCAATGCTTGAGTAGCTCTAGGTTCTTCTGTATTAAATTCTCATCCCCCCACGTAGAATCTTCAATGGGTAAGTTCTTCCACTTGATGAGATACTCTGAAATTGATCGATTTCGTAGCTATCGAGTTCTTGTTTCCGTGACCGCTTCAGGTTCCAATACGATTTTTCCTTCCTCATCAAGTTCTGGCAATATTTTTTGAACTGGAATATTTTCACCTATAACCTTCTTTAAGCATGAAACATGGAAAACTGGATGCACTCGTGAAGAAGCAGAAAGCTCCAATTTTTATGCCAGAGTACCAATCTTTTGCATCACCTTGTAAGGACCATAGTACTTTGGTGATAATTTATTATCCTTCTTAGCTTGATTGAGGGACATTTGATTGTATGGTTGTAGTCGTAAAAATGCCCAGTCTCCTACAACAAAATTCCTCTCGCTGCGATGTCGATATTCCTGTTGTTTCATTTGATTTTGTGCCAAATTTTGGTTATAACTTAAGAGTTGGAGAACTTGCTGATGCTCGATTTGATCTTCCATTGCTTGAACCTTCAAAATTTCTCTTAAATATGATGTGATGGATGGTGGATGTCATCCATAAAGTGCCATAAATGGGGTCATTTTTGCCGCAATATTGAAGGAAGTGTTATACCACCATTCAGCAAGAGGTAACCACTTGACCCATTGTGTTTGTTTATCAGATACAAAACAACAAAGATATCCTTCCAAACATTTATTTACTATCTCAGTTTGACCATCGGATTGAGAATTATAAGATAAGCTATGAGCTAACTGAGTAACCAAACAGGAAAATAACTCCATCCAAAAGTTTCCAATAAAAATGGGATCTTTGTTGCTCACAATAACCCTTGGGTTTCCATGTAGCTTTTGAATTGTGTTCATAAATGTAATAGCAAATGTACTTGCTTTAAATGGATTAGATAATGCACAAAGGTGTGCATACTTGGTAAGTCTATCAACTACCGCCATTATGGCACTCTTTCCTTCGGATTTAAGTAAACTTGTGATAAAATCCATTGAAATATCCTCCCAACGTTGAATTGGAATGGATAAAGGTTGTAGAAGACCTGGAGTCTTAATTGTCTAACCTTTATTCAGCTGGAAAACCAAACATTCTGCCACAAAATTTTGAATTTCAGATTTAAGGCCATCCCAAAAAAATTCTTTCTTCACCCTATGGTAAGTTTTTAAAAATCCTGAGTGTCCTCCTAAAGGAGAAGTGTGCAATTCCAAAAGAATATTTTTTTTTAGTTGGGAATTCTTACAAAGATATAAGAGATCTTTGTACCATAAGGAATCATTTTTCTAACTAAATGTATCAGATGTACTAGGATCTTGCTGCAACTTTTGAATGAGTGTCCACACTTCTTTGTCCTTCTTCCATTCATCTCTTGCTTCGGTTATCCAATCTGGTTGAATAATAGAAATGAAACAAAGCAATGATTCCACCTCTTCATTCTTTCTTGAGAGTGCATCTGCAACAACATTTAGCTTCCTTTTTTTGTAGATTATTTCAAAGTCATAACCCAACATCTTTGTGAGCCATTTTTGCTGCTCTTCTGAAGATATTCTTTGTTCCAAAAAGTGTTTAAGACTATCATGATCAATTTTTACCTTGAAGTGTCTTCCCATTAGGTAAGTTCGCCATTTATTTAGTGCATGTAGTATTGATAATATTTCCTTCTCATAAATAGGTTTCTGTAAATACTTTCCTTCGATTGGACAACTTTCAAAAGAAATGGGTCTTCCTTATTGCATTAAAACAACACCAATTCCATTTCTTGAGGCATCACATTCCACAATAAAGGTTTTTGTGAAATCTGGCATAGCTAAGACCGGTGCTAGGCACATTGCCTATTTAAGATGTTCAAAGGCCTTAGTTGCTTTAGGAGTCCATGAAAATGCATATTTCTTCAATAATGTTGTTAGAGGTGCTGCTATTCTCCCATAATTCTTAACAAACTTGCAACAATACCCTGTTAACCCGAGAAATCCTTGCAACTGCTTTATGGTTGTGGGGACTTTCCATTCCTTAATGGCTTTAATTTTGTTAGGGTATACCTTAACACCCTTGTGAGATACAATATGACCCATATATTCCACATCTTGAACTCCAAAGAAACATTTGGATGTTTTTGGATATAATTGTTTCTCCTGCAATAGTTTTAGCACCCTGTCAACATGTTGAACATGATCCTTACAACACCTATTGTAGATTAGTATATCATCAAAAAATACTAGCACAAATTTTCTAAGGAAGGGTTTGAAAATGGAATGCATCAACCCTTGAAATGTAGAAGGTGCATTGGTAAGGCCAAAAGGCATGACCAAAAATTTATAACGACCCTAATGAGTTCAAAATGTTGTTTTTGGAATATCTTCAGTCTTCATTCTAATTTGATGATATCCTGAATGAAGATCCAACTTGGTAAAATAAATTTCTCCATATAATTCATCCAATAATTCATCAATCACAGGAATGGGAAATTTATCTTTAATGGTGAGCTTATTGAGCTCCCTATAATCCGGACACATGCACCATGATCCATCCTTCTTGTGTACCAATACGTGAGCAAGAAAGAACTTTTGACTAGGTTGAATTATAATTCACTTAACACTTCTGCAATCATACGTTCAATTTCGCTCTTTTGGACATAAGGATATCTATAAGGCCTGATGTTTGGAGGAAAACTTCCTGGAATCAAATGAATAGCATGATCATGATCACGAATAGGTGGGAGTCCTTTTGGAGTTTCAAAAACCTTGGAATGATTGTCCAAGACTTTTTGGAGATCTGCAGAAATAGATGATTTTGATTTTGGAACTTCTAGTGAGCATAATTGTGCAATTAGGCACCGTTTTTCTTTCTTCAGAAGATTTTTCATGACATTATAGCTTATTATCTTTCTTGGCTTCCTTGCGATACCCTGTAATTCGATTTCCTTTCCTTCCGAAAAAAATTTCAAAAAAAGTTCTTGAAAATTAAAAGCTATCGTCCCCAAAGATTGTAACCGCCGTATTCTAAGCATAACATTAACACCTCCCAGGAATGGAAAGCATTGGACTATTCAATATATATTCCCCCATGGTTAGCTGGATATTATGACATTTTCTAGAGAAATTTATAGTTCCTCCATTTGCAACCATCACTTGACATTGTGGTGTTGGGTATAGGAATCAGTTCAATTCCTTGGCTACCTTACAATGAATAAAATTATGGGTACTACCTAAATCAATCAACCTATTACCTTTTTCTTCTTAATATGTCCCTCTATCTTAAGAGTTTGAGGAGTGGTAATACCTGCCAATGCATTACACGATATGGTCAGACTCATTTCTTCTTCTTCTATGGTTTTTTCATGGTGTATATCCTCTTCTTTTGAAGTTTCTTGTTCATTTTCTTCCTCTTCACAATCTATGTAAAATAATTTATTCTCAGCACACTTATGACCTTTAGTGTATTTTCTATCACAACTGTAGCAAAGCCCTTTTTCTATTTTTTCTTCCAATTGTTGTGGTGTCAACCTTGTAGGTTGTGGAAATCTAGGAGTAGCAACACTTTCATCTTTATAGAAGTGATTGGTAGGCTTCCTTGTCGCCATAATTTTACATTCAGTTTTTCTTGCCAACCTGAATGCCTTCTCCAATGAATCAGGTTCCAAAACGTGAACTTCATGTTGGATGTTATCCTTTAAAGTACCTATGAAGAGATCAATCCTATGTTCCTTTAAAATATCAGTTACCCTTGTATTCAATTTTTGGAATTCCTCAATGTGCTCCCCCACTGAGCACTTTTGCTTGAGATTTATCAATTGGCTAAAGAAAGTGTTTCTCTTTGTATCCTCATAATGTGCTATCATTTCCTCCGTAAAAATTGACCAAGTGACAATTTTTTTACAAGAGCAAAGCCATCGATACCATAGAAATTTATTTTGTTATAAATGTAAAGTTGCAATGCGTACCTTTGTGTGTTTTGCACACATTGAGATCAAAATATTACCCATCTGTAGTATCCATGTTACGACTTTTCCATCGAACTTCCTCGTATCCTTTGAATATGGTGGTTCTTCCCTCCAACATTAGAGCTATGAATCTACCATTAACATTTATTTTGTTCACTATGAGTTTCTCTAATATCTTTTCACCATTAGGAAACATTTCTTGTATTAACTTTGTCAAGCCTCAAGCTTCCATGTATTCTTTAAATAATTTTCATGTTTTTCATCTTAGCTTCATGTCATCCATCTTAGATTCCATGCCAAATTTTCCATGCCATTCTTCAAACCATCCATCTTAGGATTTCATGCTCTCATTCAAACCATCCATCTTAGTTTCCATGCCTTTCTTCAAAACTTCCATGTCATTTTTTGTTGCTCTTTGCGAGAGCGAAATTTGTTGCACTTGCTCTTGTAATTTTGATATGTCATGTTGCCATTATTCATCTTCATGAGTCATAGTAGAGCTTTCTAAAGGCTTAAAGGGTGTTGAATTCTTTTTATGGGCCATTTTAGAATCCAATACTAATAACTATCTTACAATATGCCTTTGGAATCAATTCAACTTGATTCTTCAAACAAGACTTATGCAATTCGGAAAAAAAAAAAATACACACCTTTACTTGCTTTTGAGGAGCTCGATATTGAAATTAAATTATCTCTATAATTGCATATCCTCAATATCTAAAATTCCACCCTGTAGTAGCCCTCTGAAGCTTATTTAAAATGCCATAGGTCTGATCTGGTTTGGATTCTTCAAGGCAAAGTTATGTCCAATCTCCACAATGACCTAATTATGGAATGGTTCAAAAGAGAGCGAACTTTGTATGACTTGCAACGTGTCACTGTTTCGTCCTTAGTCTCTAAACTTGATAGCCAAGGAACTGCAGTCCGTTTAATTGCAACCACATTTTACGGCACTCCAATCCGATCCCCAGAGAGAGAGTTATTGAACTTTTCCCATGATCACCTCTATGAGATGAAATTCAGGAGCCTGAAAAAGCACTACCTTCCACAGATCATATCTCCAAAAATATTATGCATTTTATGCTCCGCGATTTTGAGATGATGCCCTCACGATTTCGGCTTTGTACTCTAAAATTCAGCTCAACCTTCGTAGAAAACATGTTATAGCGAAAATTTCGCAATTACCTTTTTAGAGAAATTCAAGATTTCGTAACAAGCCCTAAAGGGCAACGTATAATATCTCGAAAATATTGTGAACCCAGCTCAATTTTGCGATGATGGTTTCTCTAAGATTTCAATAAGATCTCAAAATTTCAGCTTCTAAAACTTCTCAGAAAAAAAGTTATAGCGAAAATTCCACGATGACCTGTTTGGAGCAGCGAAACCCTAGAATCCAAAGCTCTGATACCAAATGTTGTGTAACCAGCTCCAAAAATAGAAGAAATGAGATATCAACGCCTTAGAAATAAGCCACTTCGAGGGGGCAACCTCCAATACATTTCATGAATGAACAATTCTTGGATGATACAATTCACAAAACCTCCTTTCTATATATAGGAGTCCATGGGGCCATAATATAATCCTAGTGGGCCACAATGTAATCCTAGCCGACCTAAAAATAATAATTTAAGGGCATAATAATAAAAATATGGGGGTTATAGGGGTACAATAATAGAAATAAGGGGGTTATCTTCCCTTTCTTAAATTCCCCATGCCAAGATGACGTGCTTCCATTCTTGGATGATTGTCAATATGCTAGTTTCAGTGGTTAATCAAATGTAATCGATTATTTAAATAAATCAATAGCATTGTGAAATAATCATTTTTATGGTGATAATTATCTTGTTGTAAGCGATGATGAATTCCCAAGTGTGCCTGCTGATATTTTGGTTTCTCATGAAGATTTTAATTTAGATATAGAATCTGATTCGGTAAAACAAGATGTTTGTATCAAAAATTCCTCTTCATCTCACTATCCCTTGTGCTCGACCATTTGCGATGCATCTACTTGCAATGTAGAAACTCCATGCTCTTTAGGTTCTTCATCTAATGAATTAACTTCTTAATTTCCACAAGGTGGTGAGATTATCCATGATGAAAATGAAAACAATCAAATCATTGAGTACTCTTTCAATCCCTCATCATCTCTTCTCTTGCATGAATAGAACTCGTAAAATCAACTTCCACAAGAAGTTTCTCCTATTCATACGTATTTAGATTTAAAATTAGAAGAATCCTTTAAATTGAGTAATCTGGTTTTCGAAGTTGAAAAATATAGTCAAATCAGTGACACAGATGACTTCCATCCAGCGAGAAGTGGTGTTATTGAAACCAATAGTAGTATTTATCCTCAAACCATTCATGATCGAGTTCAATCTTCAAAATACGATTTTATAATATTTAAAAGTTTTGGGATTTGTCAGGAAGTTGGAGCACTTCAAATTCTGTTGATGGTTATGTCAGGATATCGCGACTCTAGTAAGCCCTCTGAACTAATCCAGATTTGGTTTCTCTCACACAATCCTTCTCTTCGCATGGTTTCTCTCCATGTAAATTTATTTTTGAAAGATGTTTGGTATTTTGGATGCAATATTTCAGTTTCTGATTGGATTCAAGATTCTATTTCACATTATTCATCTCCACTCAAGGCTCTTGTTCTTAACTCAGTTTTGGAATATGTTTCTCTCATAGAGTCAGGGAGTTGAAAATTTTATCATTTTAGTTACTATCTTTTTCCGAAGGAATCATGCTCATCGAATTCCTTTCTTGATAGTCAGCTCCAAGTTTTTGTTGCAAATATTTTATTACAAATATTTCCCTTCATCACACTAAAAATCCTCTTGAGGGTAAATGAATGCACAAACTATTGTGAAAATAAAATTCTTCTCCATTCATTATGTCCTGAATGGTCTCATGGTTTTTTTTTTGTTAGCATTCCTTTTAAATTCTTTCACCAATTATGATGCATGTATAGTTTGTCACCTGTTAGAGGAAAATGGTGTGTAACATTTGGCATGTGAGGAAGTTGATTCTATTGTTCGGAGAATTCTGTAATATTCCCAAAATTTCACATGATATTTGGAATATTAGAGTTATTAATAAAATTAATTAATGAAGTAAATAAAAGGGTGGAGGGACCCATAATCCTCAAAGATGAATAAAATCCACTTTTTGTGTGTGTATGTGGATATTTCAGATCGATATCTACATAATGGAGTAGTGGAGAACCTACTTAATATGAAAGAAGTGTAGATCATCTCTCATTAATGAGATAGATCATGGAGGTTGATACAGTCAACTAAGATCATGGAAATAATCAAATGTAATATCTTTAAGCATTCATGATGAGATGATGGAGGAGTGGTGCATTTATTGCACACATGATGGAGAGGGTGATCATTGCATTCACACATGATGGAGATCATGGAGAGACAACATAGTTAACATGGAGACCTATGTCCACATGTACAACATAGTTATGAGGAGGGCCAAGGCATGAGAAGGCTCATGGTCTATATAAAGAAGATGAAGGCACAATAGAAGGGGAGTTGAATATTATTATTGATGTATGATCTGTTTAGATCTGGAATTGTCATGTGATATTCCATGTTTTCTTTGGCTGTTTAGCTAATATTGCAAGTGTTGTTTAGCACTAGATGTTCCTGGTCGGGAATCCAACCTATTTCATTGAGTATATTTTGAAAGTGTATTGTACTTCATTCATCATCAAGAATTGGTGCCATATTGTTCCTACTTTTTGCAAAACATCCATATTCAGAAATTGCATATTTCTGAAGATCATTTTGAGAGGAGGAGGTTGTCCTTCAATATTTCAGTTGAGGAACCAATGAAGGATTCATCCTATGACCTTGAGCTTCAAGATTGGCCTTACAGTGCTTCAGATCTATCTTAGGAATTAGGCCATCTATTATTCATCTCCCAGCAACAGCAATCCCTTCAGGAATTGCTCAGTCCATTCTTGTAGATACAAGGGAGAAGGGAAGTTGCTAGCATTTCAGCTAGTAATCCAGTGGAGGACCATTCCTTCACATTGCATGCATTATTTCCATCATTTCTGAGCTATATTTCACATCTTGGCAGTAGGCTATAGATCCTCCTTCCTTTAGAGCGTGGTTTTCATGAACAGTTGTGTAGCAGCAGCTGCAACCTTCTTTGGAGGATTGAGGAGCTAGATCTTGAGCTTCTAGCTTGAGGATCTAGTGAAGGGATCATCCATTCAAGCTTAGATATGATCTTATAACATATTTCAACCATCTGTTAGTCAAATCTAGCTTCAGAACTGCATAACCCAACCGTCAAAGGATCAAAATCTAGGAGGGTGATTCTCCAAAGTTGTAGATCTGGAAAATCCTTTCTGGGTTATCTTGGGTATCCATCATAGAGCCTAGATCTAGAATCTTGGCATCATCAAAGCTCAAAATTTCAGTATATCTAAATTTTCCTTTTTAGCCTACAGTCATAGATTCATTATCTACTGAAGGGACAACGCAGTATTTTCTTCCAACATCTCTCCATTTATGCAATGCTAGTTGTAGCATGTTTGCAGGGTGATTCTAGGCCATCTCTTTGGCTAGATCCACTCATCTTTTGTACATTGTATAGTTGAATATTCTCCTATATAATAAAATGGCTCAGCTATTATGTCTATATCTGTGTTGATCATAAAATTACATGTACATTTTCTGTGTTAAAAATATTATGTTTGTGTATCACTGCATTATCCCATTTGGGAATATTACAGTGGTATCAGATCATGATCTTTGGCTCAACTTGTGGACATTTTTACAACATACGAAGAGTAGATAGTAGAGATATACTATGGAGGGATTAGGTTTTTCCTCATCTTCCTGTGAAGTTTCTCTCTAAGGAGATCAATGAAACAAGAAGAGAAAGACAAAGAGAAACCTCAAGAGGGTTTCAAGATGTAGAAGATCGCAACACTTCTTTTCAACAACAAAGAAGACCAGAGAAGTAAAGAGCTTCACATTATTCCACTAGATCCACTTTATTTTAGAAAGAGAACTTTTTTGAATATGATAAAGGCTTGGGGTATGAGAACCTAAGTGAATATCTGTCTGAATACAAGTCACAACCAAGAGCATTGAAGGAGAATCTATCTCTCCAACAATTTTTACAACTCAAAGAAGAGAAGAGATCCAGAAGCAGCAATAGAAGACATACACATATATTCTTCTTGCCTACATTTGATGGATCTTCCATAAGCACCTTGAGGGATTGGAGGGAAGAATTATTTAAATTCTTTCTGAAATATCCTATATCAAAAAGAGAGGTTGTGGAGTTTGCAGCACTGCACCTTGAAGGTAAAGCAAGAGAATGGTCGTTCAGTCATGTATCACACATGGAATTGTCTGCTTATGAAAATTTTATGCAAATAATGAAGAATAAATATGGTAGGAAGAAACAAGAGACATCTCACATAATGACATCTCCCATCATCAATGATCAGGAGATCATGTCCAAGTTATGAAAAATTCTCAAAAATGAAAGTGCTCAGAAATGGTTGCAATATGAATGTCCAGAAAGGTCTCGTCGCTACGATTCTGGCACCATGAATGGTTCTCAAAACTGAGGTCGTACACAAAATTTATTGAGGTTTGAAATCATCCAGTAAACTCCAAAATTCAGTTGACCAAGTTTGACTTTTTTAAATTTGAAAAAATTAGAAAAAACTTATTCCCTGGAATATTCCACAGGGGCGAATGATATTATGATAAGTGTTAGCTTGTTATTTGATGTTTGGTTGACTTTATGATTTTGTGGCCAATCACGAGCTGCCACATGGCAGGCCCGGAGGCTACCACGTGGCCCCAGGACGAGGAGAAATTATGGCGTTGAAAATGTTTTTTTAATCGGTAGGTTTCGAAATATGGTCTATCTGCTAGCAGCATACAAGCCCCACCGACTGGGCTATACGTTAGTGCTTATAATTCAAAGGGCATGCATTTGATTTATTGTTTGAAAAATGATTAGGTGAAAAAAATTTAAGGGCTAGCCTGACAACATCGACCCCACATGACTGGGGGGCTGATAACCATGGCCTTATGGCCTCTAACCGTGGGAGAAAACAGCTAGTAAAACCATGATGTGTGAACAACCCCATCCAAATAATAAATGCAGAGTAATGGATGGTTAGGGTGGCATTTAATTCGACGGTTCCGGCGGAATGCGCATGTAACCAACCCAAATAAACTTTTAATGCCACTTCTGACAGTTCCACCATTTTGGAGCGGAACCCGCCTTTTTCTGGGTTTTGACTAAATTAGCGCCCTTAACTGTAGTTCAATTTTAGTGGGGTTTTTGGGGGACATTGGGCAGTTTTTTGAAAAAGCCATAACTCCCTCATTATTAAACCAAATTGGGTGCAAAAATAGTCAAAATTGGGTATTTTCGAGCTTCTGAGCAGTTTGGAATAGGTTTTAGGTCAAACAGAGGTGATATAAAATATATTTTTCTTCGAGGAAGATGAAGGAGCCATTAGGGCCATCATGGAGAAGACACTGTATTGGGTTATATTTCACTGTTTAGTGTGAAACAAAAGCCATTTCTAGTTATTTTCTATATTTTGAAGCTTAATTTACAGCTAGTTTTTCCTATTGAGGCATATTTTTACCTGTATAACCATTTTGAGCAAATTAATAGGGCAAGGACATGCCATTGGGGAGCCTTGGACCGGTAGATGTAGCCTAAGAGGGGTGAACTGCCTCAACAATTTGCTGTGTTATGTGATGGTGAATTTTACTTGCTGTGTATTTCTGCTATGATATGTTAAACATTAAAATTACTTACCTAATCCTCACACTGAAAATTCAAATACATAACAAAACTACTTTGTTTAATCTGCAATATCATGGAGAAAACTTTGCACACTTTATTATATCAGAATGGAAACTTCACATAACATTACAAATATTTCCATTCAGATCAAGTTAGTATCAGAGCCAGATTTTTACTCTGCATTTTTTCTTGTGCAAAGATATATTTGACTGTTTGCAAGGTTTTTATGCTTACTACGCTTAAGCTCAAGAGAGGAGAAGGACAATTGGTTAGAGCTCAAAGTAATCCTCAACCAAGGAGGGCCAGAGTGCCATTATCTCCACCTTCGATTTCACCTCTAAGAGAAGTAGAAGAAGAAGCTATAAGCATGTCTTCAAGAGAAGGATAAGTTACTGAAGACATTGATCCCAAAGAAGAAGAACAGGTGTTCAGAAAGGCATTCCTAGACATGACTGAGATGGTGAGGATACTCTACCAAGAAAGGAATGAAAGGCTTGTAGGAGAAGGGTCTAAACATCACAAGGAAGGAGAGGGATCTTCAGGAGGAAAGAAAAGTGAAGACAAGTCAAAGAAAGGACATGGAGGAAATGGTGATCCACCATCCCCATCTTCATCCTCTTCCTCTACATCGTCATCCTCAACTTCAGTGAATCAATATCACAAGTCCAAGAACATTGGTAAAATTTCATTTTTAAAGCTTGATGTTGGGTTTGAGTTGCCTATGTTTAATGGTGAAGTCAATTTAGAAAAGCTTGACAATTGGATAAGACAGTTGGAAGTTTACTTGTGGATACAAAACCTTCATGATGACGACACCAAGATTCAGTTAGCCTCTTTGAGAATGGATGGTGCAGCATTGGTTTCGTGGGAAGCCAAAACCAAGGAGGAGATTAGAAAACATGGTAAGATCACTTTATCATGGGCTGATTTTATTGCTGCAATTATGCAATAATTTTATCCATTATCTCATTTAAAAAAGGCTATCATGAATTGGAAAAAATTCAGACAACTTAAGGGAAAAAATGTACAAGACTACACCCAAGTTTTAGGAGAAGAGCACTCTTATTAGGGGTAAACTTACAAAGTCAAGACACTTTGTTGAAATATATAGGTGGTTTGCACAACTACCTTAGACATACTATCCTTATGTTCAATCCTACTAGTCTAGATGAGGTTTGTGTCCAAGCCACACATTTAGAGGCTAGAGGGAAACATACTTTTGATGAGGGTAGAAACAAGCCTTTTAAGGGGGAAAACAAAGATAAAACCTCAAAGGGAAAAGGAAAAAAGAATGCATCTGTTGAAAAGGAGGGTGAGAAAGCGATTTGTAAATACTGTTCAAGAGAAGGCCATGAAGAAAAAAATTGTTAGAAATTATATCCTGAAAAAAGAACTCATTTTAACAAAAACAAAGAGAATGAGAAAACTGCAACTACTACAACTACACAACAAGACTTAGGAGATGATTTAGGTGACGAAACTAAAATTACAGCCATGGGTTTGAATAATATGAAGGGTAAAGAAACAAAAACTAAACCAAGTACTAGTACTTCAAACTGCCATGTACAAGCTCCAAATGAAGAAGAAAGATTTGAACCGGTCCATGTGAGAGTTATCTCAAAACATACAAAAATTGACACATTGTTTGACAGTGGGTCACAAGCGAATCTCATCTCAGAAGACTTAGTCAATTAGATAAAACTTGAGACCATTCTACATCCAAGACCATGTCCACTTGGTTGGATTTGGAAGGATGCAAACTTACAAGTTTCAAAGAAGTGCATATTACACTTTGCAATTACTGCACATTTCATTGACACAGTTGAACTGGATGTAGTTCTGCTTGATATATTAGGAATTTTTATGGGAAGTCCTTACTTATATGACAGGAAAGCGATCTTCCATCGCCATGAGAAAAAGTATCATCTATTCAAATATGGCAAGGAGTTTATTGTTAGAGCACATCGCAAGAATACAAATATAGTGATAGTAAATGCTGGACAGGTAAAAAGGCTAGTGAATTCAGTAAGATTTTTGTACTTCTTATGGTTAAGTTTAAGGTTGATGTGAATTATGAGTCATTTGAAAATTGTGATTCCAAGTTAAAATCATATTTATATGATGTAGTTGATGCACATCATGAGATGTTTCAAGATCCGACAGGTTTGCCTCCTAAAAGGGAGATTCAACATGAAATACAATTGCAACAAGATTGTCCTCTTCCAAACATAGGCATGTACCACATGTCTATCATGGAGAATGATTGTCACTTGCATAATAATTTTCTATTTCATATGGGAAAGTTATGCATACCACAAGGATAGAGACTAATTGTTATGAGATAAGATCATCCTTCTCTTATTGCAGGATATTTCGGGGTAAGCAAAACGGTGGCACATTTACAAAGGTATTGTTATTGGCCTCGCATGGTAGATAGTGTTTCACGTTTCATTAGAGGTTGTTCATGATGTGCTACAAGAAATCCTAGAAACAGGAAGCTTGGTTTATATACGCCATTACTGGTACCCTCTACACCATGGGAAAGTGTTTCTATGGATTTTGTTGGAGGTGTACCATTGTCTAGAAAGCAGCATGATTATCTTTATGTAGTAGTTGATAGATTCAGAAAGATGTGTATTCTTATGCCATGTAAGAAATATATAGACTATAACTACTGAAAAACTACTGATTTATATTTTCAACATGTTTGGGTTCATTATGGCTTGCCTACTTCTATTGTTAGTGACAGGGATTCTAGATTTGTTGGGAATTTTTGGTCTAATTTATGGAAGATGATGGACACTAAGTTGAAAAAGAGTAAACAGATGAAGAAAAAATAGAAGGTAGTGAAAAAAAACCATTGTACATCTTTTGAGAGGTTATTGCAGCAAACATCCCAAGATTTAGGATGAGCACTTGCATTACATTCAACATGCTTACAACCGGGCCAAGCACTCTTCTACAAATACTTCAACTTTTGAAGCTTGTTTTGGGTATTTTCCTAAGTCACCTTTAAATTTCATTCTTGAGAAGGATGTTTCCATTGATGGGCATAGTGACATTGACAAAGCTCGCATGTTCATTGAAATAATTCAGCTCATACATTAGCAAGTTCAAGAATAGCTTGAAAAGATTCAAGGCAAGTACAAGGAGAGGCATGACAAACACAAAGTTGATCATAAGTTTCAAGAAGGAGATGAGGTATGGCTGCATATTAGTAAAGAAAGAATGCAAGGAGAAGGTAAAAATCTGAAGCCTATTTGTTATGGTCCATTCAAGATTATTAAACAAGTTGGAAATCATGCTTTTCAACTAGATTTTCCTTCTTATATGCAAATGTATTCCGTTGTGAATGTGGAAAATTTATGTTTGTATGAGCCTCCTTTGATCGCTGATCAAGGGAGTGAAATTCAACTGCCATCAATAGAAGATTTCTCACCAGAATATTTGGATGAGCTTAAAGAGGATACTATCCTTGATAGGAGGACACACACTTCTAAGAGGGGAAGTGTTGATTATCTTTGGGTTGGTCTTAAAGGAAAAAAACCGAGTAAGGTAAAATGGATGGAGGTGGAAAAGGTGAGGGTTCTGTACCCTCATATTTTGAATAGGTAATTGAAGGCTTTTGGGGTCCAAAATCTTCCCATTGGGGTGGTGTGATTAGGAGATCATGTCCAAGTTATGAAAAATGCTCAAAAATGAAAGTGCTCAGAAATGGTTGCAATCTAAATGATCAGAAAGGTCTCATCGCTGCGATTCTGGTGCCATGAACAGTTCTCAAAACCGAGGTCATATGAAAAATTTATTGAGCTTTGAAATCACCCAATAAACTCCAAAATTTAGTTGACCAAGTTTGACATTTATAAATTTGAAAAAAAATATTCCCTGGAACATTCCACAGGGGTGAATGATATTACGACAAGTGGCAGCTTTTTATTTAATGTTTGGTTGACTTTATGATTTTGTGGCCAATCACGGGCTACCATGTGGCAAGCCTGGAGGCCACCACGTGGCCCTAGGTCAAGGAGAAATTGTGGCGTTGTAAAATTTTTTTAATCGGCAGGTTTTGAACTATGGTCTATCGGTTAGCAGCACATAGGCCCCACTGACCGGGCTATATGTTGGTGCTTATAATTCAATGGGCGTGCGTTTTATTTATTGTTTGAAAAATGATTGGGCAGAAAAAATTTGAGGGCTAGCCCGACAACACTGACCCCACATGACTGGGGGGGGCTGAGAACCATGGCCTTAAGGCCTTTAACCATGGGAGAAAATGGTTAGTAAAACCATGACATGTGAACAACCCCATCCAAACAATAAATGCGGAGTAATGGATGGTTAAGGTGGTGATTAATTCAACAGTTTCGGCGGAATGCGCATGTAACCAGCCCAACTAAAATTTTAATGCCACTTATGATAGTTCTAAAATTTTGGAAGGGAACCTACCTTTTTCAGGGTTTTAACTAAATCAGTAGCCTTAACTGCAGTTACTCCACTTTTAGTGGGGTTTTTGGGGGACATTGGGCAGTTTTTTGGAAAAAGCCATAACTCCCTCATTATTGAACCAAATTGGGTGCAAAAATAGTCAAAATTAGGCATTTTAGAGCTTATGAGAAGTTTGGAATAGGTTTCAGGTCAAACAGAGGTGATCTACAACCGATTTTTCTTTGAGGAAAATGAAGGAGCCATCAGGGCCATCATGGAGAAGGCACTGAATTGGGATATATTTCACTGTTTAGTGTGAAACAAAAGCCATTTCTAGCTATTTTATATCTTTTGAAGTTGAATTTATAGCTAGTTTTTCCTATTAAGGCATATTTTTACCTGTATAACCATTTTGAGCAAATTAATAGAGTAGGGACATGCCATTGGGGAGCCTTGAACCGGAAGATGTAGCCCAAGAGGGGTGAACTGCCTCAACAATTTGCTGTGTTATGTGATGGTGAATTTTACTTGCTGTGTATTTCTCCTGTGATATGTTAAACAGTAAAATTACTTAACTAATCCTCACACTGAAAATTCAAATGCATAACCAAAACTACTTTGTTTAATCTGTAATATCATGGAGAACACTTTGCACACTTTATTATATCATAATGGATAATTTTCATAGCATTAAAAATATTTCCATTCAGATCAATCAAGGAGATATTGCATGAAGATTCAAGAGAAGATGTTCTCGGTATCGCTCAAGAGGAGGAGCCTCTACCACCACCAGCTGCATATGTGCTTACATCAAGAGGAGGACCACTTGCATCTTTGAAAAATGGTCTTGAATTCTTAACATTTGGAGCCCCATGCATGATTGATGAGATGCATGAGGAGGAAGAGACAAATACCAGTGCTGTTACACTTGTAGAAGTGCAACCATCACTCTTACCAGCAGTTGGAGAGACCTTTGCACCGGAAGAGGAAACTCTTGTGATCTTGCAAGATGTTTTTGAAAATCAGTTGATCTAAGGTATGCAACCACTTTCATCTTATATTTTTTTAGTTCTCTTATTGAAAATTATGGAGACTGTTAGCCCCCCTATGAAATTCTTGACAAGCAAGTTGGGGGCTGTGTCTTTCTGGAGACCTTCAAGGAATGCATCTCCCCTGAAGACACATCATCCTTGAGGTCTCTCTGTGCTTTGCCATATACAAATCCCCTCTGCTGATTCCTCTCCCTAAGACCTGCGTTACCCCTTGTACCCCTGCAAATGTCCCTTTTTCCCTTTTCCTCTTTATGTCAAAGTGTTTTTGTTCTCCTCTATTTCCCCCATATCAACCCTCTAATTCCCCAAATATTCCCCTTTACATTCTTCCCTTACTCTTTTTTGACCTTAATTCCCCTTTATCCCTCTATCGTTACCTCCCTTTGGTGTAAAAACGCACTAAAATGGGTTTAAAACCCACTTTCCGACCTTGTAATCTGGCTGGTCTGAAACACTGAATGACCTAGTTCTAGGTAATCTGTTTTGAAGGTCTAGGTCAAAGAAAGGGTCTAATAGAGCTGCAAGATCTTCTGGTGCAGAATTAGCTCTATGAATGTTGCTGGAAATAGTTGATCTCCTACTTACAGGTGCTCTCTTGAGGATTTTCTCAGGATTATCAACTATTTCAGGTGGGTTTGGATCAGGGCAAGCTCTTGTATGAATGGTTCTGAAAGCCAGAATGATGTTTATAAGCTTGAGCAGCTTAACCCTATTTGTTTTTTCTACCATGGTTAATGTTGTCTGAGGGACTGGCCTCTAAGTGGAGTCTGATGTGAAACCAAGATAATCAGCAGGCCTACTGATCACCAGTGGAGTCTTTTAACGTTTAGGAACAATGGAGTCGCCAGGTGGAGGGTTTAGGATGTTTCTAGGGGATACACTGTCCACCACAGTGCTCAGGCACTATCACCTTTCGAGAATATCCTCTAAAACAACAAGCTCCAACCAGAGATTGACTGGGAGGGCATTTACCAGATATGTCACCTCTGAAAAGATGATGAGATCTGGAGGCTACCTGGCCCTTTCCAGGCTCTGTCTAAGAGTATGGTGGATATTAAATAATGGAGATTTATCCAAGAAAGGAGTGACTTACTGTCAACCTAACCAGAGTTCTAAGTTTCTGAGGTTTTTACGAATGTTTAAGGTGAAATGTACTCAGAACATCCCCAGTGGAGTCGCCATTATGTTGGGGTTCCCATGTTTTGGCCAGGTTGACAGGGACCAAAAGATGAGACAACATAGAACCACTTTCAGACCTTAGGATCTAGCCCTCCCAGGTCCAGAGAGGGATCTCTCTGTGATAGCCAAAGGTTTATGTCTTTAAGGCTCAAAGTATAAGATTTTAGGCTAGTTATAGGCTCGAGGTTGTTTGTTTGATTGTTTGTGTTTGGTTGGAGGGAATCAGGAAAATAAGGACCAATACAAGACAAGGATGAGAAAAGAGGAAGCTTAGGCAGAGATAGATAACTCAGAGAACATCGAAGCCATTGGGCTATGGAGTCAAGAAAGGATTTATTTGTAATCAATGTGCAAGCTTTCGGTTGGGCTAGTCATTTAGAGCATTAGGATCTTAAAGGATGATTGGTGGAATGGGACATTAAGGATAGAAAATGAAAGGAGGAGAACCAACCAACTCTGTCTATAGATAAGGTCAGAGGTCATTTAACTCCAGACCTGCTTGGAAAAAATTAGAGGCGAGACAAGGGGTCGTGGAAAGGTTAACTGGCCACGCAAGGATCCTAGTGGACAGGGCTAACACTAATCCCCAGTGTTCCCAAACCTTCCAGGTAAATCTTACCAAGAACATATAAACATGGACTTCATCAATTCATACATCAGAGAGCAGGCAATATCATCCACCACACTGGTTAAATCAATTGAAATCAACATTCAGATACACATATAAGCAGAAAACATTGAGGTAGGGAGAGCAGGAAACATAGGGCACCTATCAAGGGTGAATCCTATATTATACTTCTGTTTCCTACCAGTAGAAATGAAATGAAATGTAGCATGCAATGAGAGCAAGTCAATCACAAATACAGAGAAAGAGGAAACATCACCAGCTGCTTTAGAGCAGGATCCAAAGAAACATTCTTGTCATATTAAAAAAAACACCAATCAGGTACATCATAGCCCATAGCTTGAACATTCAACCTGAATACATCTAGTCTCAGTCTATCTTACAATATTGCACAGAGAACTTGTCTCAAGAGGAATATGCTTGCGTTCCACTGATATCTCATCAACAACCTTTACAATAATTCCTTTCCGTGTTTTATAGTGGAAGAGACACAGAAGGTCGACCTGAGGTGGTAGGTGAACACTGAATGTTACATTAAACACAGAAAAGAAATGAGGGCGGAAGCCCATTTTGTTTTAAATCTCTGCATTTATCTCTGGTATGGCCTATGTGTTCTGACTGCAGTACTGAGTGGCACTATAACAAAAATAAAATAATGAACAGTAAGGTCTGCCCTACTTGAAACATCAATGCATGTTTTATCATGTAGGAGTGCTGTCTGGGAGGAAATAACTCTAGAGCATGATGTGCAATAAAGGCGGCATGGGCACTTTGTCCATCTGATGAAGAAAACTTTCTGCTGCTGTAGAAACCCTGACAGTATGATCTCTTGTGCATTAAACTTTTGATTGACCTCTGGGGCTTTCAAAATGGTGCTCTGCCCCTTGAACTACTGCATGAATGCCCTGATTTTGCAAGATCTGGGTTTTAATGGCGCCCGGATAGGGTTGCGGATATTTGAAACCTGTACTCTGATGAAATTAATGCCTCCACCACCTTCTTTGACATTTTGATGGCGTAACAGACCCCATATCAGTTCCCTGTCTGCGTAGCCCGCCATTGGAATGGTACATATGCTTCATGACAGTTCTCTGTCTCTGAAAACTTTGTGAAACACGAAACCTGCGAAGAAACTCATGGATGGGGTGGCGGATGAGGCGGACAAAGGAAATGGACGCATTTGGTGACATGGCAGAAGAAATTGCAGAGGAAACGGTGAACACTCACTCTGGTAGGTGGTTAATGGAACACAGAGCTAAAATGGATGAAAAACATTACAAAACACGAAAAGAACCCAATATACATGAGGGAATAGGAGAAAGTACGGAGGGAACATGTGGGATGATGTGGCAGGACCCGAGGACAGTGGAAAATTCAATCAACAAGCGGACCAATCTTGACCGTCGATCATGGCAGATCAACGGCGGAAGACGACAGAAGGAGGGCCAGGACACGAACTATCGCGTATGCGACTTTATTAAACACCGTGCATCTCCGATGATTGAGATCCGTTGGATGAACACCTCTAGATCGGACGGTCTATGAATTCCGCTGGGCATCCGTGTCCAATTGTTAATGCGCGGAAAATAGAGTTAAAGAGTGGGGATGATGGTTTTTTGAAATCGTACAGGAGGACAGGTGTCAATCGCTGAATGGAATCGCTGGGCCTCCGAGGAAAACCACCATCTCCAGATGAGCGGTGCGGAATGAACCGGTGGTTTTGAGTAGTGCAGCGGGGAATAATTGGAGCGTGTCTTGGAGTGAATAACAGCCGTCGGATCATGGAGAGGGGGCGCTGATCAACGGTGGAGACCAAACAGTTGGACAATATATGAAATGGGGCGGAATGTACAAAAACATTAAACTTTAATGCAAATACGAAAGTTTGACTAACGGAGGAAATAAAAAGGGAATGAACAAAATGCAATGAGGGGAGTCGTGGATGTGGGACCCAGGGGGCTGATCGCAAAATCGCAAATGGAGAAAGTGCGACGGGCGATCACATCGTAGATATTTGTGACGCGATCAGATCGCATCGCAAATATTTGCGATGGATCGATCGAATACATATAATGAAACTGCAATATGCGATAGATACGATCGGGCGGAGTTGCGATGCGAGAACTTGCGACGGAGGGAAAATGCAATCGGGGGAAAATGCGATGACGTGACCGATCGCATCGCAAATATTTGTGATGTAGTCCATCGCATCACAAATACTTGCGATGGAAAATTGGAACGTTTCACATAAACATGCGCTTTTGCGATCATGCGATCATGCGATCGACCCCTAAGGATTTTAACGCTTGGTTTCTGGGAAAGGGTTACGTGGGGAAGTGGTTAAGGTTTAGCGGAAAGGGGCTAAGCCCTATTACAAGGTCGGAAAGTGGGTTTTAAACCCATTTTAGTGCGTTTTTACACCAAAGGGAGGTAACGATAAAGGGGTAAAGGGGAATTAAGGTCAAAAAAGAGTAAGGGAAGAATGTAAAGGGGAATCTTTGGGAAATTAGAGGGTTGATAGGGGGGAAATAGAGGGGAACAAAACACTTTGACAGAAAGAGGAAAAGGGAAAAAGGGACATTTGCAGGGGTACAAGGGGTAACGCAGGTCTTAGGGAGAGGAATCAGCAGAGGGGATTTGTATATGGAAAAGCACAGAGAGACCTCAAGGATGATGTGTCTTCAGGGGAGATGCATTCCTTAAAGGTCTCCAGAAATACACAGCCCCCAGCTTGCTTGTCAAGAATTTCATAGGGGGGCCAACAGTGGCTCCACATGGGGATGGCTTCTCCTTGGAGGAGTCAAGAAACCAGATATGATCTTTGGAATAGGCCAGTTGCCTGCTGTCATAAGTCATATTTCTTTTTTGATTTCAGCAGCCACCACAAGATTGGAACTCCAGCAGAAATATTTCCCAACCAATCTACCTACCCAGACTAAAGTTCTAATTGTTCCCTTTGGGTGCATTTGAGCTTGCAGACCCTTTACATTTCATTTTGCAAAAAAAAAACAAACCTATTCTAAATCTACCCTTATTGCTCCATGAGGCCAGATTAGACTGTTGGCCTCATACAATTCTCTACCTAATCTACTACCTGTTGGGATTAAACTGTCCAACAAGTTTCTTCACCTACATTCTAAGACATGAAATTTAAAACAACCAAGCCAGGATTAGACTGTCTGACTTGCCGGAGTGGGATCTTGAAAACAAAACTGTGAAGGCATGAAATATGCAGTTCTGATATATCCTTCTTTCTTTCTTGTGACTCAGGTTTTGAGCATATTTGAGTCACCTCTTTTCTTTGCTTCAGCTCTGGTTTTGGGCATATTAGAGCTGGTTCTTCTTTCGCTGTTGATCCAGATTTTGAGCTTATTAGGACCAGCTATTCTGCTTCCTTTGGCTCGGATTTTGATCAGGTTTGAGCCATGCTTTTTACTTCAGAGGTTCATGTTTTGAGCATGTCTGAACCTCTCTTTTCATTCTGTTTTTGGAACATTTTCTTTTTTTTTGAAAATGAAAACTTGCAATGGTATGTACAATGGAAATGAAACTGGAAATGAAAAACTAGTAGAAATAGTGTTTGAGCATCCTGCCATTGACAGGACCCCCAAACAATTCTGTGCCAATAATTTCTTGCGGAAAAAATGCATTAGGACCCACAGTGGCCTAGATTATGTACGGACCCTGCCACAGGCTGTCAAATTTGCCATGTTTTCCTTTGTCCTCTCTTCTTGAATCCCATCTCAGAACCCTATCACCAATTTTGAAATTTGAAGCTTTGGTTCTTTTGTCAAACTACCTTTTTATGTTTTCTTGGACTCTGACAGCTTTGTCATAAACCGGCTCCCTTGTTTGCTGAAGATGGATTGTTTCATTGATTCTCCTTATCATGCTGTCCTCCTCTGATTGGATCTCCTGGACAAGCTTGATTACTGGAACTCCAAGACTGGTAGGGAATACTGCTTCTGCCCCATAGACTAACTGGAAAGGTGACATGCCAATGGAATTTTTGGTTGTAAGCCTATCGGCCCACAAAGCATGCACTAGCTTTTTATGCCATGACCTTTTGTTATCTTCCAACAGCTTCTTAATGATTGTGTTAGGCTTTTATTTGATGATTCAGCTAGGCCATTACCCTGGGGGTAGTAGGCAGTTGAATGTCCAAGTGCTATTCCATACCTGTGACAGAAATCAATCATTCTTTTGGATCCGAAAGTAGCAGCGTTGTCAGTGATTATTTTCCTTGGACATCCAAAACGAGATAAGATGAAGCCTTCTAGGAACCTAATGATGACAGAGTCAGTGGCATTCCTAGTGGGTATGGCTTCTATCCATTTAGTGAAGTAATCTGTGGCAGTCAGGATCCATTTATGTTGTCCAGAGGAGGTAGGATGAATCTCTCCTATAAATTCTAGGCCCCATTGCATGAAGGGATCTTCTATGGTGATAGGTTGTAAAGGGAGGGGAAGGAGCTTTCTTTTGCCCTCAAAGATTTTGCATTTGTGGCAGGCAAGAATCATTTTATCGACATCACTAAAGAGTGTAGGCCAATAGTAACCAGCCCTGAGTATCTTATTTGCAGTGGTTTTCTAACTCAGGTGGCCTCCACACTCCCCAGCATGGAATTCTTGTTTGACTCTTTCAGCTTCAGTTTCAGACAAACATTTCAGCAAAAGGCCATTCGGATTTTTCCAAAATAGATTCTCATTCAAAATACAATAAATTCTAGCTTTGAGTTTTATGAATCTGGCCTTTTTTTTGGATAGTTCTGGAGGGACATTGAGATTAGTGAGCACATAAAGGATATCAGTATACCAAGGCGAGTTCTGAAACTGCTCCTCAACAGTTGGATGGGGCAATCCTTCCTGCTCATCTAGGGCATTTATCATGTTAATGTCCAGGGCCTGCAAGTTTGATTCAGCCATTAATTGGGCCAGGCCTTGACCTTTGATCAGCTTAGTGGGTTTTATTTCAAGGTCGTATTCCAAGATTGTAGCAATCCATTTGCCCCTTTTCCCATCAGGGTCTTGGGACAAGATATCTTTGATCACTATATTTGGCACGAAGGCAATGGTGTGAGAATGCAGAATGTACACCCTAAAGTCTTTTAAGGCCTTAATCAGGGCATAGGCCTGCTTTTCCATGATGTTGCACTTTAAGGGTGCATCTCTTAAGGCTTTACTGAAGAAGGCTATAGGCTGTTCATTACCTTCTGAGTTTTTTTGCAGCAAAACTGTAGCTATCGTGTGTTGTGGAGCAAATGAAAAGATCAGAAAATATTTTGAGAAGTCAGGGCTGATAAGGACAGGGGCCTGAGTGAGAGCAATTTTTACTGACTCAAAATATTTCTTGGCTTCAACAATCCACTTAATCCCTGCATCTTTCTTTAGCATTTCAGTCATTTTCCTAAGATGTTCAGCAAGGTTGGGGTAAATCTTCTAAGGAAATTGATCTTCCCTATGAAGGACTGCAATTCCTTGATGTTCCTTGGATGTGTAATTTTAAGTATTCCCTCAACTCTCTGGGGGTCTATCCTGATTCCTTTCTCAGATATAATGTGGCCTAGAAGTTTACCTTCTTGCAGCCCAAAAACAATCTTCTTAGGATTTAGGGACAGACCGTACCTTCTACATTTTTCAAAAACTTTTCTCAGATGTTTCAGGTGTTCTTCTTCAATTTTAGAAAAGACAGTCAAGTCATCCAAGTAGATAACTATGAAGTGTCCTATCTCCTCTGAGAAAGCTATGTCCATCACTCTCTGGAAGGTAGCTCCAACATTCATCAGTCCAAAGGGCATTTTCACATACATGAAGGTGCCCGATGGAGTGGTTAAAGCTGTTTTGAGTTGATCTTCTGGGAGTACCAGAACTTGGTTGTATCCTGAAAAACCATCAAGCAGGGAGATTCTCTTGGAGCCCACTACCTTTTGTAGGATATGTTCCATTCTAGGAAAAGGGTAGTTGTCCTTCAGGGAGGCTCTATTGAGGTTTCTGAAGTCTATGCATAGCCTGATCTCCCCTGTCTTCTTCCTTACAGCCACTAATTTTGACACCCAATCAGAAAAACTTACAGGGACTATTATGCCTGCATCATACATCTTCCTGATCTCTTTCTCTATTGCAGGCAATTGTTTTGGATTGATTCTTCGAAGTTTTTGTCTGAAAGGCTTCTGATTTTCCTTTAGTGGTATCTTATGTTGTATGATGTTGGTGTCATAGGCCTTTAAGTCTTCATAGCTCCATGCAAACACATCAATGAATTCCTTAAACAGGTCAATGCATTTCTTCTTCATGCTTGTAGGTATAGACTTAGCCAGTTTTATCATTTTGGGTCTGTCTTCAGTGCCTATGTTGTATTCTTCTATATCTGATTCTGCATGTTCTATAGTGGGCTTCTTTGCTACATCATCAAAATCAAAGAGGTCCTCTAAGGGTGCTAGGCCTCTGGGTATATTCTTGTCTTTGGCCTACAACACTTCGACCTCTTCATTTTCTGCGTTTTCACTATTTTCGTTGAAATTTCTAGTTTTCTCAGAAAAAGAATTTATTTCTATGTTACACAGTGTTTCTTGTTCATCTGGGGGATCCTCGCTTGGGTAACTGTCATCAGAAATCGGGTCTAAATTAGAAAATTCAAACTCATTCCTGCCCACCAGGAAATCTTCGATCTGTTTGTCTCCTTCAAAGACCTGCCAATATTTTTCATTGTCTGGCACTGCAGGCCTGAATTTGGTCTGAATGATAATTTGTTGGTCAACTGGGGCTTTAGGATATGAGCTAGCTAGACAAGCTAATCCATTTGCTATTGCGTTTTTACCCCTAGGAGTGAACACTAACTCGAATTCAACAAACGTTTTCAGCAAATCTAGAGTGTCATTCCTATATGCCCTAAGCCTGGGGTGTTTTGCTGAATACTCACCATTCACTTGTTTGATTACCAACTCTGAGTCTCCTCTCACAACTATCCTACGGGCTCCTATTTTTTTCAAAATATTTAAGCCCAAGATCAAAGCCTCATATTCTGCAATGTTATTCGTGCATTTGAAATGCAGATTGACAGCGTGGCTCTCTGTGTGATCATTTTCAGTGTTACGCAGCCACACTCCTACTCCAGCACTCTGCCTAGTACAGGACCCATCAAAGTTCATTTCCCACAGGGGTTCGTTGTTTACTTCGTCTTCATCCCCTCCCCTACAGCTGGGCTTGCCATTATGTTGAGTTGTGAGGTTTGTGCTAGGAGGGGGGTCATTTCGTGGTTCATTATGGGCATGGAGATCAGGGAGGTGGCTAGCTTGCTGTTTTTTTTCTGTTTCTGTTTCATTCAGAGCTATACTTTCAGCAGTTTTCCCATGGTCTTCTTCTTCGTATTCTTCCAGAGTAGCCATTATGTTGAAGTCCATGGGCTGTATGTTTGTATTTCCATTATCTGGTCTTGGCTCTTCTGAGGATTTGTCATTGTAGAGAATGAAAGAGTCTAGATCTATATGTACAGAGTATAATGGTGAGTTTTCGGGTTTCTCGGGGCTACTGACTAAAAATTTCATCTGAGACTCTCTATACAGTCTTCTAAGTTGGCCAAATATAGGGATAGTGGCATATGAGCCATCCATCTGTATTGTTCCCTGCAGTTTGGCTCCCCATGATCTTGACAATAGCATGCCATACTTAGGTGGCACATCTGCCACCACAACATCCATGATCATACACTTCGCAGGAATCTGAGTCAAGCTCACACATAAGTCTTTGATTGGGCCTAGGCATTTTACTCTGCTAGAGTCAAATGAATATAAGTCTTTATAGGGTCTGGTAATTTCTAGGCCTAGCCTCTCCATCACTACCTTAGGCATTAGATTGTGTGACGCACCAGAATCATGCATGGCATTGTGGAGCATCTTGTCATGAATGTTAAGACTGATATAAAAAGGTGGAACTACCCCTTCCTGAAACTTTCCTTCAATTTTTGGACGAAAGAGGAGGGCAGGTTGATCATCATTCAAATTTATAGAATCATTCATTTCTCCCAGATTTAATGCTTTTAAAATTTGGCCTTTATATACATCCTGAGAGGCCAGCTCAGATAATGGTACAGAGATTTTGATTCTTGCAATCTCACTCTCTAGATTGAAAGTGGACTGGACCTTTGCAATGTTCAATTCTGTTTTATTTGCCACTGCCTTAGTAGCTGAATCAGTTTGTGATTTTTTACTATATACAGGGTTGGGAACTGTTGTATCAGGAGCACTAACTGTGGTGCTAGTACTGCTTGTTGGTTGATCTTGTTTTCCAGTGTTTTGGTTGTCTTTTTCTTTGTCTTTTCCAGAACCTTTAGCTGCTGATTTGGAATTCTCAGCAGTTGCTTTAGAAGTTTTGTCAGGCTTTTTCTTGATTATAATCTTAGGAGTCTTGGCTTTGGGAGCATCTTGGTTTTTCTTACTCCTAAGTTCATATTGTTCCCTGACTTGCAACATGGCATTTTCAAATCCTAATCTATAATCCTCAGACTCAAACCACTCCTCATCACAACCAGTGGTGGAGGGCTGGTCTTCTTCTGAATCATAATTTAGGATTGAGTCTTCTGCTTCAAACATGTTTATGGTATTCCCTTCAGACTCCTCAATGATTCCCTTGTCTTCATCTAAAAAGTTTTCTTGAAATGGGGGAATGATTCATTGGTCTGACTCTCTTTGTCTGTTGGGAGCAGCATTGTTTCCTCTAATATTTTGGTTCTGGTTTCTGTTTTGGTTGTTGTTTTGGACAACCATCCTCTTTACCATTTGTTGAAGTTCTTCCACATTTTTTGAAAGCCTGTCATATTTGGGATCAGATGTGGAAGCTCTGTTGTCATCCCTATATGTTACCCTCTTTTCAGCTTTTAGTCTTGCCATTTTTTCCATTAAGTTTGCTTCTATGGTTATAGCTCCTTTCTTCATGTCTTCCAGTGTGGTATACTCTTTATCTTTGAGCTCGTAGGCCATGTCAGCATCAAATCCATCAGGTTATTTAGCTAGGGCCATTCCTTATGGAGGTTTCATGTGTGGAGGGAGAGCATTGTAAATGCTGTTGAATCTAGTGGTGTAATTGTGAACACTCTCTCCTACGTTCCTCTTAAGGGACATGTATTCCGCTAGGAGCTGGCGAGGGTTGTCTCTAACCTCCCATTTGTTTATAAAGGTCTGGTATAATGCAGGGAGATCTTGAATGCTGCCAGGAGGTAAACTCTTAAACCATTTCTTTACCTCACCTCCTAAGCTTTGGGCAAAGATCCTCATTTTGATTGTTTCATCATCAATTTCCATATAATCAAAAGAGTCCTCCATCTTATCTACATGTTGCTGAGCTGTTATGGACTCTTTAGCAGTGAAGTGTGGGATTTTTGACTGATAATCATTGGGCAAGGGTAACAGGGGTTGAGGTAAAATCAAAGGTGCATACCAAGCTGCCATGGTAACATTCTGATGAGGTATAGGGTTGGCTTGAACAGCTGGTATCTGGATGACAGGGATGCTAGGACCAACAGAAGTCTGTTGAGCAGATCTAGGGTGAGAGAGCCCCAAGTTTTGGAGGAAGTGAAAATCAGGTGGTGTGGAAGGAGGGGTTTCACTGTCTCTAGGGTCTGGCTGGTCTGAAACACTGAATGAACTAGTTCTAGGTAATCTGTTTTGAAGGTCTAGGTCGAAGAAAGGGTCTAATAGAGCTGCAAGATCTTCTGGTGTAGAATTATCTCTATGAATGTTGCTGGAAATAGTTGATCTCCTACTTACAGGTGTTTTCTTGAGGATTTTCTCAGGATTATCAACTATTTCAGGTGGGTTTGGATCAGGGTAAGCTCTTGTGTGGATGGCTCTGAAAGCCATAATGCTGTTTATAAGCCGAGCAGCTTAACCCTACTTGTTACTTCTACTGTGGTAATGTTGTCTCAGGGACTGGTCTCCCAGTGGAGTTTGATTGTGAAACCAAGATAATCAGCAGGCCTACTGATCACCAGTGGAGTCTTTTAACGTTTAGGAACAATGGAGTTTCCAGGTGGAGGGTTTAGGATGTTTCTAGGGGGTACATTGTCCACCACAGTGCTCAGGCAATGTCACCTTTCAGGAATCTCCTTTAAAATAGCTAGCTCCAACCAGAGATTGACTGGGAGGGCATTTACCAGATATGTCACCTCTGAAAAGAGGATGAGATCTGGAGGCTACCTGGCCCTTTCCAGACTCTATCTAAGAGTATGGGGGATATTCAATAATGGAGGTCGATTCAAGAAAAGGGTGACTTACTGTCAACCTAACCAGAGTTCTAAGTTTCTGAGGTTTTTACGAATGTTTAAGGTGAAATGTACTCAGAATTCCCCAGCGGAGTTGCCATTATGTTGGGGTTCCCATGTTTTGGCCAGGTTGACAGAGACCAAAAGATGAGACAACATAGAACCACTTTTAGACCTTAGGATCTAGCCCTCCTAGGTCCAGAGAGGGATCTCTCTATATGAGTCAAAGTATATGTCTTTGAGGCTCGGATGTTATGATTTTAGGCTAGTTATAGGCTCGAGGTTGTTTGTTTAATTGTTTATGTTTGGTTGGAGGGAATCAGGGAAAGAAGGACCAATATAAGACAAGGATGAGCAAAGAGGAAGTTTAGGTAGAGACAGATAACTCAGAGAACATTAAAGCCATTGGGCTATGGAGTCAAGAAAGGATTTATTTGTAATCAATGTGCAAGCTTTCATTTGGGCTAGTCATCTAGAGCATTAGGATCTTAAAGGATGATTGGTGGAATGGGACATTAAGGATAGAAAATGAAAGGGGGAGAACCAACCAACTTTGTCTATAGATCAGGTCAGAGGTCATTTAACTCCAGACCTGCTTGGACAAAATTAGAGGCGAGACAAGGGGTCTTGGAAAGGTTAACTGGTCGCGCAAGGATCCTAGTGGACAGGGCTAACACTAATCCCCAGTGTTTCCAAACCTTCCAGCTAAATCCTACCAATAACATCTAAACATGGACTTCATCAATTCATACATCAGAGAGTAGGAAATATCATCCACCACACTGGTTAAATCAATTGAAATCAACATTCAGATACACATATAAGCAGAAAACATTGAGGTAGGGAGAGCAGGAAACATAGGGCACCTATCAAGGGTGAATCCTATATTATAATTCTGTTGCCTACTAGTAGAAATTAAATGAAATGTAGCATGCAATGAGAGCAAGTCAATCACAAATACAGAGAAAGAGGAAACATCACCAGCTACTTTAGATCAGGATCCAAAGAAACATGCTTGTCATATTAAAAACAACACCAATCAGGTACATCATAGCCCATATCTTGAACATTCAGCCTGAATACATCTAGTCTCAGTCTATCTTACAATATTGCACAGGGAACTTGTCTCAAGATGAAGATGCTTGCGTTCCACTGATATCTCATCAACAACCTTTACAATAATTCCTTTTCGTGTTTTATAGTGGAAGAGACACAGAAGGTCGACCTGAGGTGGCAGGTGAACACTGAATTTTACATTAAACACAGAAAATAAATGAGGGCGGAAGCCCATTTTGTTTTAAATATCTGCATTTATCTCTGGTATGGCCTATGTGTTCTGACTGCAGTACTGAGTGGCACTGTAACAAAAATAAAATAATGAAAAGTAAGGTCTGCCCTACTTGAAACATCAATGCGTGTTTGATCATGTAGGAGTGCTGTCTAGGAGGAAAGAACTCTAGAGCATGATGTGCAATAAAGGCGGCATCGACACTTTGTCCATCTGATGAAGAAAACTTTCTGCTGCTGTAGAAACCCTGATAGTACGATCTCTTGCACATTAAACTTATGATTGACCTCTGGGGCTTTCAAAATGGTGCTCTGCCCCTTGAACTGCTGCATGAATGCCCTGATTTTGCAAGATCTGGGTTTTAATGGTGCCCGGATAGGGTTGCGGATCTTTGAAACCTGTACTCTGATGAAATTAATGCCTCCGCCACCTTCTTTGACATTTTGATGGTGTACTAGACCCCATATCAGTTCCCTGTCTGCGCAGCCCGCCATTGGAATGGTACATATGCATCATGGTAGTTCTCTGCCTCTGAAAACTTTTTGAAACACGAAACCTGTGAAGAAATTCATGGACGGAGTGGCGGATGAGGCGGATGGAGGAAATGGACGCATTTGGTGACTTGGCAGAAGAAATTGCAGAGGAAACGGTGAACACTCGCTCTGGTAGGTGGTTAATGGAACACAGAGCTAAAACGGATGAAAAACATTACAAAACATGAAAAGAACCCAATATACATGAGGGAATAGGAGAAAGTATGGAGGGAACACGTGGAATGACGTGGCAGGACCCGAGGACAGTGGAAAATTCAATCAACAAGCGGGCCAATCTTGACCGTCGATCATGGCAGATCAACGGCGGAAGACGACGGAAGGAGGGCCAGGACACGGACTATCGCGTATGCGACTTTATTAAACACCGTGCATCTCCGATGATTGAGATCCGTCGGATGAACACCTCCAGATCGGACGGTCTACGACAATTCTGCTGGGCATCCATGTCCGATTGTTAATGCACAGAAAATAGAGTTAACGGGTGGGGAAGATGGTTTTTTGAAATCGTACAGGAGGACAGGTGTCAATGGCTGAATGGAATCGCTGGGCCTCCAAGGAAAACCACCATCTGCGGATGAGCGGTGCGGAATGAACCGGTGGTTTTGAGTAGTGCGGCGGGGAAGACTTGGAGCGTGCCCTGGAGTGAATAAAAGTCATTGGATCATGGAGAGGGGGCGCTAATCAACGGTGGAGACCAAACAGTTGGACAATATATGAAATGGGGCGGAATGTATAAAAACATTAAACTTTAATGCAAATACGAAAGTTTGACTAATGGAGGAAATACAAAGGGAATGAAAAAAATGCAATGAGGGGAGTCGTGGATGTGGGACCCAGGGGGCTGATCGCAAAATCGCAAATGGAGAAAGTGCGACGGGCTATCTCATCGCAAATATTTGCGATGGATTGATCGAACACATATAATGAAACTGCGATATGCGATAGATGCGATCGGGCAGAGTTGCGATGCGAGAACTTGCGACGGAGGGAAAATGTGATCGGGGGAAAATGCGATGATGCAACTGATCGCATCACAAATATTTGCGACGTAGTCCATCGCATCGCAAATATTTGCGATGGACAATTGGAACGTTTCACATAAACATGCGCTTTTGCGATTATGCGATCATGCGATCGGCCCCTAAGGCTTTTAACGCTTGGTTTATGGGAAAGGGTTACGTGGGGAAGTGGTTAAGGTTTAGCAGAAAGGGGCTAAGCCCTATTACAAGGTCGGAAAGTGGGTTTTAAACCCATTTTAGTGTGTTTTTACACCAAAGGGAGGTAACGATAAAGGGGTAAAGGGGAATTAAGGTCAACAAAGAGTAAGGGAAGAATGTAAAGGGGAATCTTTGGGAAATTAGAGGGTTGATAGGGGGGAAATAGAGGGGAACAAAAACACTTTGACAGAAAGAGGAAAAGGGAAAAAGGGACATTTGCAGGGGTACAAGGGGTAACGCAGGTCTTAGGGAGAGGAATCATCAGAGGGGATTTGTATATGGCAAAGCATAGAGAGACCTCAAGGATGATGTGTCTTCAGGGGAGATGCATTCCTTGAAGGTCTCCAGAAAGACACAGCCCCCAGCTTGCTTGTCAAGAATTTCATAGGGGGGCTAACAGAGACATGCCATCAGGGCTATTGCATGACCAAGGATTAGAACATCATGCTGATTTGGAGAAACATTATATCACTACACAAAGGACCCTTGATCTAATCAAGGAAGAGATGAAGAACCATCCTAGTTTATCATTGATGGACTAAATTCAACCCTTTGAGTTGAAGTGTATAATTTCTGAAGATGGGATGAGTATGATCCTATGTAAACTGGCTGGCTATGAGTTCAACATTATGCCTTGCTTTGAGACAACACATGTATCACCCTGCAGATCTACAACGCTGTTAATGAGCAGTAGTGAGAAGAAGAGGACCCATTCCTTATGGGAGCGATCATATGGAAAATTCATTCATGAAGAAATGGAGGAAAAGATGATAGATGGTAGACATCTTGAGATGAGAAATATTTTCTCCTTTCTAGATGACACTTTCTCAATGAGCATCTCACAGCTCAAAGAGAAAGTTCTACCTGCAGCAGATCCAGAACGTTATTGGTTTTGGAGGGCCATTGATGAGATGAAGCTCTCATGGAGAGATCTCATTGGTGGTGCACTTCAACATATCATGGGGTGCAAAGTTCTTCATCAGTCTGAGGAGGTTGGTGTCCTACAATGGGAGGATACCAAGTATTTGTAGAATGAGATCCATCATCCACACTAGGATGAGTGGTTGATAGTATGGAGCAAGGGGTTTCCAAACCACTTGCAGATCTATGATACAGGGCAACAAGAAGAATGGATCCACTGGTTGCTCTTAGGTGAGTATGGTTACCACTCCACGAGTCATAATTTTCTGATTCATGCCTTACACATCACTGGAAGAATGCAGAAGAAGAAGACATGGTTACTTTGGTTGTTGATGAGAGAGTTTGGACATCACATGATATATTTTATGTCCTTTTTTGGGATATGTCTCATGTCTTTACATGTATTTGTGTTTGGGATGTATCTCATGTTCATGTATGTACTTGGGTTTGCGAGAAAGTATAATTCTCACATGATGTGGCATAAGGGAGCTTGTTTGCATTATGTTGATAAGACATTCACATGTCCACTAATATATTGTTGCTCCATGACTTGCACCATGGTAATGTAAGGAGGTAGCAAGAATCCTTGTTGCTATGGTTACTATTGGGAGAGTATGGGCTGAATTCTTCCCATACATTGCATGAAATTGCTGGAGGATGGCAACAGGAGGCCTTACAGCGTTGGCTTCTGTTGGGGGATTATGTTAATTGTACATGGTATAATAATGATGTGATGGGGTAGCAAGATGCCTTACTAAGGTGGTTTCTCTTGAGAGAATATGGCCACTACCCTTGGTACAATGATGATGTGGTATGACAGCAAGAGGCATTGTTGCGGTGGATTCTATTGAGAGAGTATGGCTCTCATATTCTCATTGATGTTGATTTGGCATGGAAAAAAGAAGCATTGTTGCAGTGGCTTCTCCTGAGAGAGTATGGCTCTCTTACTTGTTTTCATGATGATCTAGCATGGCAACAGAAGGCTTTGCTGCATTGGTTGTTATTAGGAGAATATGGTTTGAAATTGCACATGTTTTCCCATATGTCTCTACTTCTTGTTGATCACTATGTTGATGTGATGTTTGATTCCTACATGGCCAATAGGGCTAATGATGTACCCATTGATAGATGTAATCTACTCTATGTATCATGGGTTGGAGAGATAGTTCATGAGTTAGGACTTTCCACTTTGGGAATGAGCCACTTCATCTTATATATCTCATGTGTAGAGAAGATATTTGGTCATCATATGGTTTCCACTTGGAGATTCATTGATGAGGAAGGGTATCCAAATTTTTATTTGGAGGCCATTCTAGACATTCTAGAGAGGCAACTCTGGAGTTGGACATGCATGACACATTGTGACAGATGGGAAGGCATTCCACATCAGGATGCCATTTGGAGTGAGGATGTTTTCTGTAGCATCCTCTTTTGCAGTTGCTTGAGGTCAAGCAACATTTTTCCAGGGAGGATTGTAATATTCCCAAATTTTAACATGATATTTGAAATATTAGAGTTCTTAATAAACTTAATTAATTAAGTAAATAAAAGGGTGGAGGGATCCATAATATTCAAAGATGAATAAAATCCACTTTTTGTGTTTGTATGTGGATATTTTAGATCTAGATATACATAATGGAGTAGTAGAGAAAATACTTAATATGAAGGAAGTGGAGATCATGTCTCATTAATGAGATAGATCATGGAGGTTGATACAGTCAACTAAGATCATGGAAAGAACAAAATGTAGGATCATTAAACATTCATGATGAGATGATGGAGGAGTGGTGCATTTAATGCACACATGATGGAGAGGGTGATCATTGCATTCACACATGATGGAGATCATGGAGAGACAACACAGTCAACATGGAGACCTATGTCCACATGTACAACACAGTTATAAGGAGGGCCGAGGCATGAGAAGGCTCATAGCCTATATAAAGAAGATGAAGGCACAATATAAGAGGAGTTGAAGATTATTATTGATGTATGATATATTTAGGTCTGGAATTGTCATGTGACATTCCATGCTTTCTTTGGCTGTTTAGCTAATATTGCAAGTGTTGTTTAGCACTGGGTGTTCCTAGTCGGGAATCCCACCTATGTCATTGAGTAGCTCTTGAAAGATTATTGTACTTCATTCATCATCAGGCATTGGTGCCATATTTTTCCTACTTTATGTAGAACATCCATATTCAGAAATTGCATATTTTTCAAGATCAATTTGAGAGGAGGAGGTTGTCCTTCAATATTTCAGTTGAGGAACCGGTGAAGGATTCATCCTATCACCTTGAGCTTCAAGATCAGCCTTCTAATGTTTCATATCTATATCAAGCATTAGGCCATCTATTATTCATATCCTAGCAGCAGCAATCCCTTCAGGAATTACGCAGTCGATTCTTGTAGATCCAAGGGAGAAGGGAAGTTACTAGAATTTCATCTAGTAATCCAGTGGAGGAACATTACTTCACATTGTATACATTATTTCCATCATTTCTAAGCTATATTTCACATCTTAGAAGCAGGATAGAGAGCCTCCTTCCTTTACAACATAATTTTCATGAGCAGTTGGGTAGCAGCATTTGCAACCTTCTTTGGAGGATTGAAGATCTAGATCTTGAGCTTCTAGCTTAAGGATCTAGTGAAGGGATCAACCCTTCAAGCTTAGATCTGATATTATAACATATTTTAGCCATATATTTGTCAGATATAGCTTCAGAACTACATAACACAGCAGACAAAGGATCAAAGTCTAGGAGGGTGATTTTCCGAAGTTGTAGATCTGGAAAATCCTTTCTAGGTTATCTTGGGTATCCATCATAGAGCCCAGATCTAGAATCTTGACATCATCAGAGCTCTATATTTCCATATATCTCCATCTTCCTTTCCAGCCCACAGTCATAGATTCATTATCTATTGAAGGGACAATGCATTATTTTCTTCCAGCAACTCTCCAGTTACACAGTGCTAGTTGTAGCATGTTTGCAAGGTTATTCTAGGCCATCTCTTTGGCTAGATCCACTCATCTTTTGTACATTGTGTAACTGAATCTTCTCCTATATAATAAAATGACTCAGCTATTCTATCTATATTTGTGTTGATCATAAACTTACATGTACATTTTCCGTGTTACAAATATTATGTTTGTGTATCAATGCATTATCCCATTTGGGAATATTACAAATTTGTAGAATTATTCAAATTGATTTATCTTCATTAATTACAAATTGGGAATCTGATGCCTTAATCATCTTATATGATCATTATTATGTCTCTAACGACTGTCATTCATTTTATCATTTTCCCACTAGTATATCCAATGACAATTTTTTTATATCATTCAATCTTCATCATTCAACATCTCACTACTCATATTTTTTTCGATCAATCAGTAGCAGAAAATGAGAAATTATTGACTAGGTGACTAAAAATTCTAGTCACTTAAGCTTTTCCAAGTGAAATACTACCAAAAATAAGTAACATTAATTGAAAAAACTAAAAACGACTAACATAAACGACCAATTTAGTCATGGCTTAAAATATACGATTAGATAATCAGTAATACAACTAAAAATGACTAACATGAATGACTAATCTAGTATAGAAACAAAAATACGACTACCTAAAAATTACTACTATAACAAGAATTAGCCATTTATGTTAGTCACTTTAATTATGTTATTTTAGTTAATTTAAACTTACAAGTGATAGGGGATTCAAACGTTTTTATAGTTTGGATGAAAGGTTATACTTAAACACTTATTTATTAGATCAATGGATGATTAGAGTTATGGAGATGATTAGCATCTTCAAGGTTATATCCTTTGATCACATTCACAAGGAATTAAATTTAAAGGCTAATAGGTTATCGAAAATGGGATTGGGATTACAGCTAGGTCAAATACATTATAAATAATATTTCCAGAGAAAAGTGTTGGTTAATTAGTAGTCGGCATATTTAATAAAGTTGACTTGACTTTTCATGCATATCTGCATTTTTTTATTAACAGAGTCATATCCATTGAACTTAAGATACTAGATTTTAGCTTGGATATCAAGTTCTTTATGCAAGTTCCAATGTACATTATGAACATAGAAGTATTTGACTCTTAAGAAATTATTTTAAATCTTATGGGGATTTTGATATTTCCCAAACATTAGATGTTGCAAATATTAGAATACCATGTCATACATGTGAAGTAAATTTATTATATGTTAGATGATGTAAGTTACACCTTTTCATTAATATTAATAAAAACAAGATGTTTTTGTCTTATTGGAAATTTTTTTATGAAAGAGGTTTGATGACACCTTGCTTTGGCCATCTATGACACTAAGTGTAGGAAGAGGTTGTTTTAGCTAGCACATTTAGCTCGGTATCATCTTCATATGATAGTTCCAATGTGCATTATTTTTATTGTGATAATTACTTAAGAAATATTCTACTCTAACTCTGGATGCTTTGGATATAAGTTTTAAGTTGAGTTGTTCCATGGTGTTATAAAGAGAAGTTTGTAATGTCAATGGTTTTGGTATATACTTAGTTATTTGAGTAGGTACTACACATTGATGTTATTATATTGAAGTTTACAACAAGAAACAGTGAAATTGGCATCCAAAAGCAATATGACAGCACCTACACTAGTGTGGGACCACAGGTCATGTAATGATGGGTCCTAGCGATACATTAGTGTGCAATTCAGTTTATTTAATAAATTGGAAATATGTCAAATTTAATTGTCCCTTAATTAAATTGGACAATAAAATGTAATCTTATCTCATAATCACTTGTAATAGTTAACTGAGCATGGTAAACTCAGTTAGCTCATGTATTTTGAGTTGAGGGTGGTTGGTGAGGCAGTATGGAGTTCGAATTGCAGTTGGTGCATTAGTTTAATTCCTGAGTAATCAATTAACTCAGTTAGGTGAATTAAAGTCAGTTGAACTAGTTGTAACTGTTTGTTGCACTAGTGAGAGATCAAGTGAATTAAATTATATTTAATTCAAAATTAGTGATCTACCATGAAATTGATTATTTACTATTAATAACTGCATACATGTCAGTTCCAGTCGAGACCTAGTTGAGACAAATGTTAAAGGGATGCTAACTATCAGTTTTGTGATTAGTAGGTTTCCCGCATGCAACCAAGCATCAATTGGATTGCCCATGATACTTTTATATTTGACAAAGGCTGAAATTCATAAGGAATAGGGATTTTATTCCTCATGAATTGCATGAGCAAGGCAGGCTGAAGACAAGCTAAGAATTGGCTAAGTGTTGGCCCGATTTTGTCTGAATCAGTGTGAGACAATAGACAGATTGTTGGAGACTCTTATGAGAAGAGTGAATTGTGATTGTTTCATGATTCCTTGTGGAATATATAATAGAAGATAGAGGGGTTTTGAGTAGAAAGCTTTCCCCGAGAAATTATTTGTGTTGTGGTTTGATTTGTTTATTTCTGCACTTTTTGTGATTGGCGATCATGTTTATTTTCTGCAATTGATTTGTAGAAGGATTCAATATATATATTTAGTACAATGCTTGATTAGATTGAATCCATTTATATACATATGTTTGTATAATTTCTACATGGTATCAGAGAATAGGAAATCACTATAGTGAAGGAGAATTT
This sequence comes from Pinus albicaulis, assembly GCA_034641835.2. Taxonomy (NCBI): domain Eukaryota; kingdom Viridiplantae; phylum Streptophyta; class Pinopsida; order Pinales; family Pinaceae; genus Pinus; species Pinus albicaulis. Next base: position 418,371,501 of record CM076570.1, on the reverse strand, counting down.
GAGTTTGTGACTGAATAGAATTCGAATTTGCAAAATTATTCTTGGTGTGACTGGCATATCATGATCGATATGGATTTCAATGGCTTGAGATTGGAGTATGCACTCAAGGGTAGTTCCAATTATATTGCATGGAAAGACAGGATGGAGGTAATATTGGAGGACAATGGGTTGAAATAATTCATTGATAATAATGTTCCCAAATCCGTTGTAGCTGATGCCACAAATCTTGATGCTTGGAAAAATAAGGTTGCAAAGGTGAGGAGGAAAGATTTGACATATCTATTTCAGAGCAACAGTGATCATATAAAATTGGCACTGAAGGAAAAGCTCAGGAAAACCAAAATGGAGAAAGGCGACACCATTATGAAATATTTAACAAATTTTGTCCAATGTCAGGATGAGCTTGGGATCGTCAGAATCACTGTCACAGATGATGACTTGGTGAGCCTAGCTCTTCTAGGACCTCCCAAGAGTTGGCATAGTTATCATGACTCTGTCAATGGGAGGGAGAAGCATCCAGATTGGGAACTACTTTGGTTGAATTTGGTGCAAGAAGAATTCAAGCGGAATACCAGGGATGTATCTTCATCTAAAGATGATGATGAAGAAGATTGCGCTTTAGCTGCTAAGGTGAATAAGGGGAAAGGAATGAAATTCCATTCCAAATATGAGTCTGAAAAAGATGGAAAGAAGAGTGACATGACCAAAGTGAAGTGTTTTCACTGTCACGATCATGGACATTATGCCACTAATTGTACACAAAATAAGAATAACAAGAAGGCTTCAAGATCTGTAGGTGGTGAGGCTTTGACATCGCAATTTGATCTTGAATTCTCACTGATCACATGCATGGTGTCAAGTGTGATGGGATTAGGGTGGTACTTTAATAGTGGTGCATCTTTCCACATAATGGGAGACAAAGAACTCTTTAGTAGCTTGGAGGATAAGGACCTCCAAATTCATATCGAAATGGGTGATGACGTGTGGTAGTGATATCGGGATTGGTACAATTAATTTCCAGAGACAGTCAGGTAAACCCTTCTTATTAAAATATGTAATGCATGTACCAATGTTGGAGGATAGAGGCTATGATGTTGTTTTCAGTGAAGGAAAAGCTTTCCTACGACAAAAAGCCACAGGACAAGCCAAGATGATTGGGATTCGTGTTAATAATCTATATAAAATTGATGTAGATGGTTGCGCAAAATTGATGGGTAAAGCAGAAAAAGTGGTGAGCCGGGCTGAGGGTGAGTTATGGCACAAGAGATTGGGTCATCTACACCATGGAGCTTTGAAGGTCATGAAAAATATTTCTATGGGCTTCCAAAGGGTACTCTCGCACATATAGACACATGCAAGGGATGTACCATGGGGAAGTGTGAGAAAGCCATGCATTTGTGCTATGAGAGGGAGCTAGATTTGCATGCAGATGAGGAACTCTTGGTTCCAAAGAATGAACCTCAAGATGTGGAGCAACCACATGCAGAGGATCATGGAGTGGAAAAAACCACTCAAGCAGAGAAATTTCGAGCCAGAAGGGCATAAGGAGTACATACAGTGATACCTCTAGGTGTGAGGTGGGGTGATGTGAAAAATTAATCCCAAGAATAAATTTGGGCAAGATTCATTGAGATAGTGTGTTTCATGGATCAAACCTAGCTACAAGGATCCCACAGTACAATAGTATTAGGATCGGTTAGATTCATGCAGTCATATGTCAGAAAGATAGAAATCAGAGTGACAGGTATCAGATATTGGAGTGCAGATCAGATTTTGCAACAATAAAGAGTGCATGGATGTAGATGTAAGCATCATAGAGAGTCCAGTAGACATGTGCAGTAGCTAGCAGTAGTTAGAAGACTGTGATGATAAATGCATTATATCGATTCAGTTGTTTGGAGGCTATTTATTTTCAGAAGTGTTGCATGCATAAGTTTCATGTGCAAGAAACACTAGAGGAGTTTTGCATTCAAGAGTTGCATGTGTGGGTAACACTAGAGAAATTTTTCATGCAATATTTTCATGTGCGAACAACACTAGATAAGTGTCACATGCAAGATTTGCATGTTGCATGCAAGAGGTGCATGTACGCATGCAAGGAAATTGCTTTCTTGTTCAGAGGGAGTATTGAAGTTTGCAACAAGAAACAGTGAAATTGGCATCCAAAAGCAACATGACAACACCTACACTAGTTTGGGACCACCGATCATGTAATGATGGGTCATAGCGATACATTAGTGTGCAATTCAATTTATTTAATAAATTTGAAATGTGTTAAATTTAATTATCCCTTAATTAAGTTGGACCATAAAATGTAATCTTATCTCATAATCACTTGTAATAGTTAACTCAGTGTGCTAAACTAAATTAGCTCATGTATTTTGAGTTAAGGGTGGTTGGTGAGGCATGTAGAGTGATTCTATTAGTTATGGAGTTCGAATTTCAGTTGGTGCATTAGTTTAATGCATGACTAATTAGTTAACTCACTTAGGCGAGTTAAAGTCAGGTTAACTAGTTGTAACCGTTTGTTGCACTAGTGAGAGATCAAGTGAATTAAATTATATTTAATTTACAATCAGTTATCTACCATGTGATTGATGATTTACTATTAATAGCTGCATGCATGTCAGTTCCAGTGGAGACCCAGTTGAGACAAAGGTTAAAGGGGTGTTAACTATCAATTGTGTGATTAGTAGGTTGCCCGCATGCAACCATGACATCCATTTGATTGTGCATGATCCTTCTGAAGTTGAGAAAGGATAAATTACTAAGGAATAGGGATTTCATTCCTCATGAATTGCATGAGCAAGGCAGGCTAAATACAGGCTGAGAGTTGGCTATGTGTTGGCCTGATTTTGTCTAAATCAGTGTGAGACGATAGGCAGATTGCAGGAGACTTGTGTGAGAAGCGTGCATTGTAATTTTTTCATGATTCCTTGTGGAATAAACAATATAAGATAGAGTGGTTTTGAGCAATAAGCTTTCCCCAGTAAATTATCTGTGTTGTGGTTTGATTTGTTTCTTTCTGCATTTGCTGTGATTGGCGATCGTGTTTATTTTCCACAATTGATTTGTAGAAGGATTCAATATCCATCTTTAGTACATTGCATGATCAGATTGAATCCATTGATATACCAATATTTTTATAATTTCTACGTATTATACTACTTATTTTCCACAAAAAATGTTCCACTCTAGCTTGCATTCTTTTTTGGCAGGCATGAAATATTATTCTTTGAGCTTGTTTCAATTTATGATAATTTATTTTGTCCCGCGAACAAGATGCTGGTGGATTAAAAAAATAGAAACATATTTTGATGGTGACTATAGAGAAATGGAAACATAAGTGCGCGAAAAATGTAAATGGGGTTTCTTTTTTTATTCAGCTCTGGTTATTGATCAGACCTATTTTTGAATATATCTATTATGGTCGGCTTACGCATAGATTAGCCATGGATTTTGACTGGTGTTCACTAAATATAAGGCACAACAAATTGATTTAAAAATGGCTAACTAGGTAGTGTACTCGTTTAATAAATATATTTAATAATGCAGGTCCATGCATCTCTTAACATGTCTACAAACACCATTTCCACCACCAATGGCTTTCTAGATTTTATGAAGATGAAGGTTGTTGCACACCATCTATCATACAGGACCCTCATTTACACTTTGCTGCTTTTGGCATTCCTCTTGTATAATTTTTTCTTAATTTAGGTTACACATTTTTTTTGAGTGACTATTTCCAACCTTTTAATGGGAAAAGTTATGCCGAAGTTTTTTCTTAGCCGAGTTACCGGGTCTAGTATCCCATTTGAGTTTTCCTGATGTCGGTGCAAAGTTGTTGCTGATCCAAACTCATGTGATATTATTTTCACATTGTATTTATGGTTGTGTAGAATGGCATGATTGAATATGTTTTCTGATTATGTAATGGCGTCTGTACGCAATTGATGTTTTCAATTCATTTAGATTTGAATATGGCACATGAATGGTGTAGAGAATGGCCAAAGACATTTTTGGTGTCCTCCTTCAAGAAAAAAATAATGCACTCCAGGAAGGAATGGCAGTTCTATAGTCATTCAATGATCTAGTTGCTGAAATTAGAGGTTACCATTATGATCCCATGATATTTGCAGTAAATTTAAAGGCCATGGTATGTTCTTTTCAAATTCATTCTTAGAATTTCTCACTAGTCTTTCATATGCTATTTTCTGTTATTGTTTATTTTTATGACTCCCAAGTAGAATAATGAGATTCATTTAGATATAAGCGATACATCAACGAAAATACAATCCGAAAAGCTATACGAGGTAACATTCTAATAGTGTATCAATTGTATTTGGGACTAATGTTTCTTTGCAAGAAATACTCAAAGCATTTAATTGAAATCATACCATAATTTTCACTAGAAATTTTTGTGTTGTCCTTCAGACTAGTTCATGGTTACTTGAGTTTTGCACAAGTTGTCATTTTTTCAACAACACAAGATAAAATTCATTCATCTCATAAGAATGCTACATGGTCCATGGACATAACTCAATGCGAATTAGTGCAACCATAATTTTTGGGAAATCAAAGCTGATCTTGTCAAAGAATTTTGATTTAATTTCTCTTTCTATTTTACTTTTGAACCTCTAATGTGCTTTATATTTTCCTTGTTATACCATGGTAAATTGTTGCAATGCTAATATATTTACTTAACTTGGAATTGTTATAAAGGTTGCATGATTTAAAACTGAAAATGACCTCAAAGTTGACCATAATGTTGGAAAATCCTATGTTGTCTATCACATAAGAACAAAATTGAAGGCTACGCATTGGGATTGTTGAAGGCTAAATACTGGGAAGTTGGTTTTTGCACAATTATTGTCTTCTCAACTATCGCCATCCATGCCCTAATTTTCCATAATAGATACAACATTACTTAAACAGTTAGAACTTCTCAATCCTTTTCTTATGATAACTCTTCAACTTGTATCTCTAATCAACATTAAAAAATGTTTCATTTTGTATAGACATACATACATATAAATCATCATTACATGATACAATTGGGAAGGTACCAAGGGATAATGAGTGTGATTCCTCCTCTATTTCCACACCAAGGTAAAACCATTTTTAAGAGGTTATTGGTTGTACATTTCATGTATTTATAATGGAAAATGTATTGTTGTCAGTTCCTAATCCTCCTTTATATTATATGACATATTGTTTCTTTTAGTAACCTCTAGGTAAGAGTATAAATTTTCTTGCAATGAGAACATCCTTACTAAACATGATTGCAGATCCCTACTAATATCTTGAATCCTACTTGCAATCTTTTATTATCTAGTGAATGATCCCCCATTCCATAAATTGTCATAAAAGGAGTACTGGAGCACTTAAAGAATTCCCTATAGGGAAATTGTGGCAGGCCTATGGCTTACAATGATCCTAGCATCTGTCTTTCTACAGGTGAACTTGCTTTATATGTGTTGTAGCTTAAACTATACTGCATAATGTAAGAACACCCATGTGTACATATTTTTGAACTGTTAGGATGTGAATAATTTTTCATCGCCTTTCACTTGCCTAGAGATCCTATTGGATTAATGCACTCTTTATTTTTTATTGAAGCACAAATTTTAATGGCAGGTGACATAAATGTTAAAAGTTTCTACTTTCCTCAACAGGAGACTCTTACATTTATCTCATTTAACTATTAAATAGCATATTGAGGATGCTATTGGAGTGCCTTACAACCTTTATAGTTAAAGTTTGCACCATATTTGTTAGATGGATATGGAAAATTGAGCATGGTATTTTACTGTTGCCAAAAACAATATTTTTTTTCCTTAATTTTCTTTTATTTTTGTAAAAATATTGTGTATTCTTACAAGGAAAATACTATGGTATTGCATTTTAATTTTCCCAAGCATGAGATTATTATCTTTTTCCATCCACATTGTCCATTGCTCGTCAGCATTTCAATTTACCATGGGTTGATATTGAACCTTTTTTTTTCTTTTATTGGATTAGGAAATTGTACTTTCAGTAGCAGTATCTCGAATCTCCCTATAGTGAAGATTTAAATAAGAGCATATGGGGTTATTTAATTAGAATTTCCATATCCACATGTGGAAATTTAATATTTTCACTTATCATTTGATGATGTCCCCCCCTGCAACATTTTCCTCGATAATTTTATGCAATTCTTGTCTTTTAATTTTTTTTTTTCAAAGTTTGTTATTTTGAAATATATTTTCAAATGTTTAGTTTCCTCTTGTAATTTCATTTTGCATGCAGAAGGGCCCTTCCTCTCTCACGGTCTATAGGGATGAAGATTGCATTGGATGTAATAAAGGGTCTGGAATTTCTTCATGGAGGGGTTGAAAAAGTAGTGATATATTGAGATTTCAAGACATATAATATTCTCTTGAATTCAATTTGTACCTAGAACTTAAATTCTAGGAGCTTGTGAATTCTATTACTAAAACTACAAAATTGCATTATGGTATCAAATTAAGTTTTAACTCAGCGAATGCCTTGGTCCAGGATTAGAATAAATCAATATTTATTTGATTATTACTCAACCACATCCTTAAAATGATAAATAAATCATTTATTTATTTATTATTTACAAATCAAGGGATTTAACCCAAGTCAAATTCCTTTTCCCTCCAACAAATATAATAAAATATTCCATAAAAGTTGGATCTTGATTTGCTTAATAATATTTTAACTATGCACCAATATCTAGACTAACTCAATATTTTTTTATAAATAGAAAGGTTTTTCGATTCATTTACCACCTTTTGTTGCCTAAAGATCACTCTAGATCTATACTTTTGGTCTGACTATTGATCCACCATCATAGTCATATTTTGCTACCATTTTTGTCTGGGTTTTCTACACCATCAAGAGAGAGGAATTTTATATCTAAAGTGCTGAGGACTTACAAAGACAAATCCCATTGAGGAGAACTGGGAACACCCTCTTGTGTTTTCCTCCCAGGTGCCCCTAATACAAAATACATTCAACATATTCTTGTCTTGTCTATTGGATGCATGGAGTAAATCTTGTTTTTTCTACTGTTTAATGTCTTCTAATGCATAGATCTAGATTTTTGTAGCATTTATCTTGATCACCTAATTGCAGATATGAAGATAGTGACAGCCATATTTGTTGTTAGGGCTGTTGTTATGCACAAATAAAGTGGTATTTTTTCGTACGCTTGGAATTAAGATTCATACTAACAACTGGCGACTCCACACAGGTTTACGATTACGACCGCTGTCATTTTTCTGATCCTTGCATTACCAGTTGCTTCAAACCCTAGTATTTCTCTTCATCCCCTTGTTTTTGCTTTTCTTGATGTTTTTTTTAACCTATAAAACCCTAAAACAATTAAAATTCTAACTTCTGTGTGTTTTCAGACCTATTGCGCAGGTGATAGACATCAGCCCCAGCTAAGAGGACAATTTTTTCTGAAACTTGCCGCCGAGAGTGCCAGAAGTGCAGGTCGCACTTTTCAACCCAAAACATGTGACCTGGACCCTCAGAACGTAACTTCCAACCCAAAAAGTGCGACCTATGCTAAAAACAGGTCAAAAACTGTGACCTGGACTTTTTGCAGGAGTTTTTCTGAAAGTTTTCTAGGTTTGTCTGAGCCTCTATTCATAGTTGTCTGACCTCCGTCTCCACCCGTTTTGTAACTGTAATTGTTTTGTCTTGCTCAAATAAGTGGGAACCTATCCCCCTAGGGCTTTGGTACCCTCCACTTCTTGTGGAAGAGTTTTTGATGTTGCAAGTTGTCTGGATTTCAGAGTCTTCAGCCAATTTTTCAGCTCTGATACCTCACCTTTAGATCCGCTTTAGATCAGCTTGTTATCCATCCAAATAACCTCATTTAGCTTTGTTTGGGTTTTCCTCTAGGCTTCACTCCACTTCCCTCCTAGAGATAGCCTTTCGCCACCTCTTTTTACAACAATTTTTCTTGAGATCTGTTGCTGTTTCTGCACCACTTTCCAACAGTTTCTGTCCTTTAGATCCCTGTCCCTCCTAACCTTAGATCTATTGGCTATTTTAGTGTGTTTTTATTAGTTTTTAACTCACCTATAGACTAATTTTTGAGAGGCCCACCTCCTTGGGCTTAGATTATTGCATTATTAGCTGTTTATTTTCTGTTTTTGCATGCTTATGTACTGTCATTTGCAGGTTTATTTGCAGCTACACAACATAATTTTTATTTTTCTATTCAAACATCTAGGTTTAAAAATTAAAATTTACACACTTCACACACACACCCTAAGCAAAAAAGTGCTTGGTTAACACCGCCAAGCAATTGATCCTGCACCTCTCTGCCCTTTTTTCAACATTGAAATTAGTTGATCCTGCACCTCCCTGCCCTTGTAAGTCTCTTTTTCCTTTGTGTTGTGTTTGTGTCATCCTCATTGCGCCACCAAGACATTTATCCCCATGACTTCTTGGCCTTAATCCTTAGTTTCCGGTAGGAAGACTTACTCCTCCATGTAGGATTTGAGTTCGTCCTCCACCGAGTCCGCACTTCGATTCTTCTTCTGGTCTATTGGGTTCTCCTTCTTGTTCTGCAATCGATTCTCCCCTGTCACCTTCACCATGTCTGGTGCAGGACCTAATGATGGTAACCCTGACCCTCATGTTGGGAATACCACTAGTGGGACCGCAACGGACACTACCTCGGTTGCGCCCTTGCTCCCCTTCATGGAAGGCCTCAGCCTCCCCAATTTTGACCAGTTGATAAATGACCCTATACACCATGATGCTAGTTGGCCTGCTATGCTGACGAAGCTCACTTCTAACATCCCCAAGTTTGAAGACCTTGGTGGAGAAGATCCTTCAAATCATGTTCGATCTTTCCACAAGTGGTGTTCATCTAACTCCATTACCGATGACTCTGTCCATCTTCGGTTGTTCCAACGAACACTTACAGGTGAAGCTTCTAAGTGGTATGTTGATCAGGCCCCTTCCTATCATACCACCTTTGTGACTCTTGCCCAGAATTTTTCGTCTTAATTCCAACTCCCCCTTCGTTACAACACTGGTACCGAACTCTTGACTTCTTTCTGTCAATCGTCTGTGACCCGCCTTTTCGATAATGTCCAGGAATGGCAGAGAAGAAAGTGCCTATGACGAGCTCCTACTTTTGAAGACCATGTATACATGGATTGGTTCCTTAGATATCTTTTGCCACTTATCGGAAAATATGTTGCATCGTACTTTCCTCAAATCGAAGAAGCCGCTCTCCAAATTGCATTAAAATATGACCTGATCTACACTCAATCGGGTTATGTTTATACTGTTCTACCTGATATTCCTAGGCTTGGTGGTGCCAACACACTGGGGGCATCTCACATCGATGATGGTATCATTGGAGCTCTCTCTAATCCGTATGCTCAACCTCCCATAGGCTATGGCTTTCCTCAGGTGGGGCCAGCACCTCCTGCACTTTTCCCCCTCTCGGTAGCATGTATCCAAGATACGGCACACCTCCTCTTTTTGCCCAACCTCTTGTTTACCACACTGTTACCCAACCTCCTTATTATTCGTATCCACATCCTAGTGCTCCACCTCCTCCAGCATTAGCACCTCATTCTCCCTTGCCTTCTCAACCCCCGCAACAAAAACCACCGCCCCCACAGGGGTAGTTGTATGCACAGCAGGGCACGACTAATCCTCCTCCCTCAAAAAAGAAGAGGAAAGGCACTCAAAATAAAACTACCCTTGGTAATCATGGACCTAACCAAGGTAATGCTCCTAACACTACGAACCAGTAATAGGGCACTCAGCCCAAGCAGGACAGGCCTATTCGCACGAATAAGCCATGTTCTTGTTGTGGTGTTTATGGTAATTACACACATGATTGTCCTCTTTTTCCATAGATGTGGCAACCATGGGAGTCTCAAGCAACATTGAGAGGACAAAAAAACATTCCTTCTATTCCTCCTAGTCCTGCACATAGTCAACCGGCTGCGCTTACCGATCCTTTCCCTCAGCAAGGATTCGTGGCTACCCAACCACCTGAAGGTCAGGCAGCCACTCAACCTCTTCCATATGGTATCTCAAATTATTAGATTCTCATGATGAACTCTGATTAACCACCAAATTTTGACATCAATCTTCAAACTCGGTCCTGTCAGTACAACAAGCCTCCCGCTACGTCTGTCCCCGAGCCGCCTCCTTCGGTCCCTACAGAGCCTCTTTTGACACCTAATGGCCCGTTGAAGATCACTCAGCCTAGGGCAGAGGTTCATACCAACATCCCTAAGGGACCACTATGCCAAAATGCTACTTCTGGCAAAGCCGCCCATTCGTATAACATAGTAGATGATCTGGCACAGTCTTCTGCTACCATTTCAATGCTGAAACTCCTCCAGTCATTCCCTTCACAACGAAAAGCTCTACTATCTGCCGTGGGTGCTATAGATCCTTCCAATGATCGATTGATTTTCTTTGATGTTGATCGGTCAGAGCATCCTCCTCTCCTAGTTTCTGTTGCTTTCCAAATCCCAGTCAAGATTCAGAACGCCAACGTTTCTCGGTGCATTATTGATGAGGGGGAATCCACCTGTGTGATGTCTGCTTTGGTTTTGAAACAACTCAGATCACCTGAGTTGGCTCCTTGCACTATCACTCTCCGAGCTTGGAACGATCACTCTCTGAGCGTGGGATGGACACACCTCCGAGCCCATTGTCTTATTCCTCTATTGTCCTATTACTCTTGCGGGAAAGATTGTTTGCATTGACGTAGAAGTCATAGATGCCCCCTTAGATTACAAAATTCTATTGGGTCGTAGCTACACTTATGTGATGTCTACTATCCCTTCCATGGTTCACTTCAAGATGTCCTCCCCTCATGACAGAAAGATAGTCACCATTGACGAGTTGACATATTACGAACGAAAGTCTTAGACCTCCCCTAAGTCCACTATCTCTTCAGTGGCCAATAAGCAAACCGTCGATCCTTTGACCAGTGTCTCACCCAGAGTCTACAAATATTCCTCCTTACTTGGTACATTCCCTGGTCCTCCTCCTCCTATCTCTAATCCTAGCTCATCGAATGTTTTCATGATTCAATTGTCTCGGGCTACCCTCAAGCGGCCCGCCTCGCCTAGTCAGCAGCCCCCTCGCCCTCCGTAGCCTTCTCCTAGCCCTTCCATTCAACCTTTTGGACCTCCTCCTTTTGGCCCTTCAGCTAGTACTCATGAGCCTCCTTACCCTCTTAGAACGGTTCCTCTAGGCCTTAACCATTTAGGAGCCATCCCACCTGGCCATTACCCCTTTGGTCAGATACCGTTCCTAGCTCCCCCACCAGGAGTCTATACGGCACCTATCATGGCCACCCTCTCTCTTCCTAACTTGAACCTTGGGATTCCCGTCTGGTACCTTGATCCTCCAGCCGCTACCCTGCCAGGTCAACCTAAACCTTATATTGATTTGACCCCGGTTCAACGAGTCCCCCTAACTTCTCCCGTTGTCATAGTGCCTCAGCCACCTCAACAGGAACCACCTCCTGTTGCGACCGCTTTAGGTAAGAAAGCAAAAACTCACAAAAGGGCCTAAAAGGACAAGGCCGCCCCGACTGACCCTGCACCTCCTCCACCTCCAAAGCCCTGTGATTTGTGTGATGTTGTTGGTCACACCACCCATACCTATCCCGAGTTGCCCTACATCAAGCCTATGGTTAAAGTCGCATTCCCTGAGTCTACGGTCCCTGAAACCTCTACTTCTTCATCGACTGCAGCCAAGAACACCAAGACTATTCACACCAACCAATCTTGTGCTTTGTGTGATCTCCATGGCCATTACTCTGATCATTGTCCCTGCCTTACGCATTACCATGCCTCTTTAGTGGTAGTTTGAGACTACGTGAATGAGCAGAACCGATCTGCTTCTCCTATACTTGTATAGTATGCTGCAGGCCAGACTGAGGATTTACCTGCTCCTATTGACATTTTCCCTTCTGATGTCAAGATGACGGAGCATGCGGCCACCATCCTCTACCTATCATCATCCATAAGACCCTTGGCAGAAGCTCCCTCCAAATCTTCTCCTGTTGTTTCGCTTGACCTCCCTTCAACGATCACCCTGGGCTCAACATCAGTGGATCCTTTATCTGCTTGTGAAAATACCTTATTAAAAGAAAAACCCTTGATTTTTCTTTCGCCTGCTGTGACAAAACCGTAGCTCAGTTTTCCATACCATCTATATCGTTGGAAATCTCTCACTGAGCCCTCAAATGGGTATCCATTAGTTTTTCGTGATTTGATACTTCACCGGAAGAATTTCTGGTCACGAAGGGTCACTTCACCACTCCTCAAAATCGAATTTCTTCACCTGCAACACTCGTACTTGGGGCACCCCTTTGCCTTCATACTTGTCCATGTTTGTGTTGATCTTTTCCGTGAGTAAACGTGATATACTCATGCTTTTATGGTCCCCATTGGACCTTTTTCTCTATGTGGCAGCACCATCGAGTCGCCCTTGTTTAGATCATTCGAGTCGAGTCATCTTTGCATTCATGGAGTCTATCCAGAGTCCTTTTATATCCTGCATAGTCCTCCATCCTTCATTGCTTGGTTCCTCTCTTGTGTTGCACATCATGGCCTTTAGTCCCACTATCCCCTATCCCTCATGATATTGTGTCAGTTGCTTCCAGCTCATCCATGCCCTTTATGCTCTAACAAGGGAAATCATCCATCCGCTACTCAGTAACCCCCATTTTTCATCATCACCCCTGGTGTCCATCTGTCAGTCGCCCTACTATTTTCTCTCGTGCCTTAGTTGAGGACCTCTTATTGCCTCACCTATGGCGGACCTCCTTTTGTCGACATCAGATCATTTACTCCAGAAGACATGTCTAGAGGGTGGTGTACCTTGGTTCCAGCTTCCACTCTTGATCGATGCCTCGGATCAGGAAAAGGGACTCCTTCTAGCCCTTCGACTTGTTGTTTTCTCAGCTCCAGCTCCTTTTCAACATGATCAAGATCTATATACTTGATGGTTCAGTGATGCAGTGGATTGGACTGGTGATTCCCGGGTGTGTGTGATATGTTTCAACCCTCATGATGGGGTGGCCCTACAGGTAGCCCCCCACATACCTGGATGACTTCTTCACTCCAGCCTTCGATGCAGCTCCATAGATTTGATGATGTCAGCCTCAACGACTTGTAGCACCTTCTTAATTGCATGTATCAGTCATATTTTCAGAGCCCTTTTCTATTTACAAGGGCGTATGGGTTGTTTTTGTATCTCATGTACTCAGATATTATTGTACAAGTCCTAGCTATTATCCTAGGGAAAATATGTATGTGGGATTCATTATCATGTTATTTACCTGGCTCATGTTTATGCTAGTATTTATTATAGTGGCTAGTCCCGTGGTTTTCCGGATGCCTTAGTTTTTGTACTATTGCTTCATCGGGCATAAGTATGCCTCCCCCGCTGCCTATAGCAAGTACTCCCTTACAAAAGAGACTTGTCGCACCTGTAAGTCTTGCCTTCTCAGGGTCTAGTCCTTTCAGCACTTTGGTCTACCTTATACTTCTCTCCCTTTGATTTCACCTTCAGTGTCTAGTGATTAAGTTCTTACAACGTACTTCGGTCATACGATTAGCTCCTAACACTCACATGCTTAGAGGCAATCTGTTACACCATTTTTTTGGTCTTCTAACCTATTATCATTAGATGAATCCAAGTACACTAGGTAAGACCAATTTTACCCTAAGTAAAATTGCTTTCACTATAAAAATAACTTAGTAAACCGCCTTTATTAAGTTGTTTATGGTCTAAACAGGAAACCCCATGAGGAAATATTAAATAAATCTACATTTTTTTGATTTTCCTCTAGGAATAATTAATTAAACAACAGTTTGATTAATATTCCTGGTTATATTTAACCCAAAACAAGGAAATTAATTAGATAAATCATTATTTATCTTATTATTTCCTAAAGAATAGTTATTTAAACCTTATTTAAATAATATTCTTTGTTAAATATTACTATATCACCCATAAATAATTATTTATTTGATTATTACTCAACCACATCCTTAAAATGATAAATAAATCATTTTTTTATTTATTATTTACAAATCAAGGGATGTAACCCAAGTCAAATTCCTTTTCCCTCCAAAAAATATAATAAAATATTCCATAAAATTTGGATCTTGATTTGGTTAATAATATTTTAATTATGCACCAATATCTAGACTAAATCAATATTTTGTTATAAATAGAAGGGTTTTTCCATTCATTTACCCCCTTTTGTTGCCTAAAGATCACTCTGGATCTATAATTTTGGTCTGACTATTGATCCACCATCATAGTCATATTTTGCTACCATTTTTGTCTGGGTTTTCTACACTATCAAGAGAGAGGAATTTTAGATCTGAAGTGCTGAGGACTTTCAAGAACCCATCCCATTGAGGAGAACTGGGAACACCCTCCTGTGTTTTCCTCCCAGGTGCCCCTAATACAAAATTCATTCAACATATTCTTGCCTTGTCTATTGGATGCATGGAGTAAATCTTGTTTTTTCTATTGTTTAATGTCTTCTAATTCATAGATCTATATTTTTGCAGCATTTATCTTGATCACCTAATTTCAGATCTGAAGATATTGACAACGATCTTTGCTGTTAGGGATGTTGTTATGCATAGCTAAAGTGTTCTTTTTTTGTATGCTTGGAATTAAGATTCATACTAATAGATACCCCAAATCAATATGTTCCTAATAAAAAAAAAATTCTATTCTTTTTAAACACACAATCATGGTACAAGCCCTAGGGAGAGGGATTGTTTGTGCATGTCTCCCCAAATTTTGGTTACAATCAAAAAATGATTATCTTACCTTTCTTATTGTGGGATATTTAAGTTTTCACTCATAATTGCATGGATTTTGAGGGAGTTTGTTGCTTCTCTCTTGAATTAAATCACATGTAAGTTGATCTCATTCCAAAAATTCACCATACAAAGATTTATAACTGAAACTCTTCATCTGGTTTCTTCGAATATTAGGCAATTCATCAAGTTTTCTGTATAACATGTCTTGAAAATCTACAAACAAACTTCTCAACAAATTATTGTTTTGAGATGATTATCCATTGTTGTTGGGTTATTATATATAATATCCAACAAACATTTCAGACAGTTGTACACTTTTTTTTTTCTTCGTGCACTACCCTGAACTATAAATTTATTGAAGATATTATCTATTGGAATTCCACACACCATATTCATTGATATCTAGGAAGTTATGTATTCATCAGTGTAGAAAATCCTTTATAATAGGCACAGAGAGATCTTACATTAATTACCAAATATTTCCCATGTTGTTTTGTTGTGCTTGCACAAAAGCTGTGTTAGAAGGATTCCTTTTCATTTTTTTTTCTCCAATTTAATGCAAATTCATAAAACTACAAATGGTGGTTGGACCTAAAAATTAGTCCCCTATAGCTGCCCTTACTGTTACTATTGTTATTTTGTTGATTTTGAGCTAGAAACACTTGGGATTCGAATGGAAATTAATGGTACATCTTGATTAGGAACCCATGTACTATTGTGGGTTGGGAGGTATATGTTGGCCACTTATGAGTTCTCAATCATCATGGTATAGCTCCTCATAATGATTCGATCATTGTGGTCCTAGTAATATAGGCACTTTCAAATCATCATTCCTGAAATAAATCCAACCAAGTCACTAATGGGGTTTTGGAGGTGTGAGGGTGAGCTATAAAAGTTCATTAGTCTACCTTTGACTGACCTGAAAGGGAATGTAGGCCGTAGCTACTTATATGCAAAAATTCACAAATTTTGATGGAATATTGGTACTAATTGTATCATCTCTAGTTTTATTTAGACAAGGTATTATATTTGGTGTGCATATCATTTTTCCATTTTATCAAGGACATCCTTTATCCATTGGGTTATTTTTAAGGTTGAATAATTTTATCCTATTTGGAAATAGAAGGAAAAGGATACAAATTAATTATGATCAATATTGTTGACATTGGCACCATTTTGTCATAGCTATAGTCTAGGTTCTAGCACATTTCCTTGTGTTCTAACTTCAATATTTATTTGTTAGCATGGAAGTGAAGTAAGTGTTTCTATATTGCCTCCTTAGAAAGAATGTTGGTGTATATTAGTCTTTCAAATTTGTGAATTGTAACTCAGTTATATGATAGTTTTGTACATTTTGAGACTATATGTTGCACCAGTATAAGAAATTGAATGCATAAGGGGCAAGAATATACATTTCAGGTTATCAGTAGGGAGAGTGTTGCTTAGTGGCATGCAGGGTTTTTTTTCCCATTAGGTCCAAACTCTAAAGTCATATTTCCTAGACTCAACAGTGACTTATGTTGGGCTATAATTAAGGTATTATTTCACCCTAATTTTACTTCGAATTATCATACATTTTTAGGATTTATTTCTTCTTAATAGTAAAATAAAGAAGGGTTAATGCACAATCAGGATAAAGTGACTAACAGTAAGAAGAATGTTTAAAACAACGAGGACTTGACTTGTTTCATCTTTATTCATAGATAAATGAAGTAGCTGAATCGACGATGAACAAAAGATAGCTGACATACAAAGAACATGAATCCACAGTAACCCCCAGGGATGAGCGGAAGGTGGACAGACAGATTCATGTCCTAAGAACTCAAATGACAGCCACGCTCGGTGGGCTGTCATTTGGAAAGTACTGTCCCACTGCGTGAAAATGCCTTTAAAAGGACCAAGGATGAACTAGATAAGGGAGTCGAATAGGAATTTCCTTCTGTAATCAACGCATCAGGACAAAACTATTTTGTTGTATCCCTGTATTATCCTTCAATTTAATAAATAAATTTGATGTTTTGAGCAATCACTTTTTGAGTTTTTCATTGTGTTAGAAATTTTGGTGGTTTGGGCCCAGCCCCTGGGAGTTTCCCTGCTAATTTTCATGCTGTGTGTTAGTTACGAAATTGATGTCTAGTTATCCAATGAAATTTTTGAATTAATTTTCCACTCACTAAAATAAAATTACATGAGGTTACAGTTTCTCCTTCTTTAGAATAGTTTAGCAGTCGTGATTTCTGGTTTATGGTAATGCTTTATTTTTGTTAAATGTTTTCATTTCATTTTCTCCCATGCCTTTATAGTTGCTTTATGAATCATAGAGTAAGTACTGTTCAATGTTATCTATATTTATGAATTAGATTGTTTCCTCAATACAATAAGGCGTCCGATTGTTGATTCCATACAGAAATATGTCAATTAGTTAGTTTGTAAAGAGAATTCCATTGCAAAATTATATAAGTAATTTTTTATTCAGTTTATTCAGATCGTTGTTCAATTCATTGAGGTTGCTTTTCAATTCGTCATTATGTTGTTCAATCATAGGTTTATCTCCTTCTGAATTAGATAGAGTAGTTAGCTGCATTATGCCATTTTCACTTCTCCTTGAGTTGATTAAACTTCGAGAATTAGAGAATTCCTTTCATAAGAAAAATAGAGTAACTATAATTCGATCTCACATGCATATATTGTGCTTACACTCTTGAAATAAGAAGACTCACCCTGGCCAACACAACCCTCACCAGGGAATAATTGGCCAAGCTTCCATGTTCTCCTCCTTATTGGTAAAATTCCCCATATCAAGCCCAGTGGCCAGCATCCCCCTCTCAAACCACTAATTGGCCTCATAATTGGCAGCGACCCCTGGGAATGACCAACCTGCCAAAGGGAGCAGGGGTCCAAAATCAACCTACACTTCCAGCTCCATACGATGTTTAGAAAAACCCTTAGCTTAACCTGCATCCTCAATTACCAGCTCAACCCAATCCTAATCCCAATAATAGACTGGTTCAGCTAATTCAGATTATATAAGATCCAAACCTTGACACTAAATTGAGGCAATGCAATGAAATAAGGTTGAGATCAGGAAGTACTATCTCACCAGTAGAAGTCACAACCTCACCTCAACCCAAACCTGGGACTTCAACAAAACCTAGCCAAGTAAATATAATGGAAACAAAGGTAGGACAAGAGAAGGGAATGATTGACCAAGGGAGGCCTGAAGAGCTTAGGGTATCTTCACCTCCTTTCCTTGAAAGGTTAACTCTACCTAGACCTATAGCCTCTCCATATTTTGACATCCTAGAGGAGTTAAGAAACCTTTGTATCAAAATTCCTCTTCTCCAGGCCATACAAGACATTCCCATATACACAAAAACAATTAAAGAAGTGTGTGGGAAAAATCAGTTAAAAAAGACAAAGATTGTGCCCAACTTTCATGTGGTAGGGATGCTATCTGACTTATTACTGGGTAAGGAACCACCAGTGAAGTATGAAGACCCAAGAAATCTCATATTAACTCTGCAGATCTCTGGCCACTCCTTTCCAAACACATTGGTCGACTTAGGGGCGGCCATTAACATCCTAACTACCAGAACTTGCGAAAATCTAGGCATATCAGCTCTAGAACCTACGGCCACGTTGCTGGAGCTTGCTAATAGGTCTGTCATGAGACCAGAAGGAATAGTGTAGGACATCCTAGTCTCCGTAGACTCATGGGAATACCCAGCTGATTTATTAGTTATTAATCCAAAGAATAGGATGGACGGGCACCCATTGATTCTTGGGCGACCTTGGTTGGTGACAGTCGATGCATACATAGGCTACCGAACAGGCAGCATGACCATCACTAGAGGAGATTTCATAAAGAATATCATTATCTACCCACCTGCCAAACCAAGATTACCTATAGTAAAAATCCATAAACCTCCATATGCATATTGGGAAAAAAACATCTGCCCGCCTCTGAAATTAGTGGAAGCTCTTGAATTTAAAGATAAAACTAAAGATGATGCAATCAATAATTTTCAAAGTCATCCCCCCATGTCTGGAAATTTAAAATGCCAAATTTTGAAAACTCTCCTTGAAGATGAAGTTCAAGAGGACCCATTGACAAACCTTCAACATATATTCCCATGACCACTATGCATAACAACATACCATTGAGATTGAGCCAGGAAAGATCCTGAATATCAATTGCAATTTGGATAGTAACCAAAAGCTAAGGCTCATAAAAGTTCTACAGAAGCATAAAGGGGTATTTTCTTGGGACTACCCAGACATGAAAGGCTTAAACCCCTAGCTTTGCACCCATCAAATTTATATTGATAAGGAAGCTTGACCCATTATACAACCTCAGAAAAGGCTAATTCCACACTTAAAAGATATTGTGAAAGATGAACTGCAAAAAATAATGGATGTAAATTTCATTTATCCTATTTCGGATAGCAAATGGGTATCCCCTCTGGTAGTTTTCCCTAAAAGGAATGGGAAATGGAGAATGTGTGTGGAATATAGAGAATTGAATAAAGAAACACAGAAAGACCACTTCCCCCTCCCTTTTATTGATTAGGTCCTTGACACACTGGCAGGGAAACAGTTCTTCTCCTTTCTTGACGGGTTCAGTGGTTACAATCAAATCCAAATAGCTCTCAAAGACCAGGATAAGACAACCTTTACCTACCCATGGGGTACTTTTGCTTACAGAGTCTTACCATTTGGGCTATGTAATGCCCCCACAACATTTCAAAGAGCCACAATCAACATTTTTTCTGACTTAATAAATGAGGTACTCGAAATCTATATGGATGAATTCACCCCATACGGTGAGGACTTTTATCAGGCATTAGAAATGTTAGAAAAGGCATAGGAGCGATGTATTACTACTATGTTATGTTTAAGCAATGAAAAATGTCACATGATGATGACCGAGGGAGTAATCCTAGGTCACTACATCTCAGCAACCGGAATACAGGTAGATCACAAAAATAGAGGTAATCCTTCTATTAGCCACACCTTGTACATAAATGGAGGTATGCAGTTTTCTGGGGTATGCAGGATATTATCGCAGATTCATAAATAATTTCTCACAAATAGCTGCACCTTTGTATGCATTAACTGGAAATGTTGAATTCCACTCGACTGATAAATGTGACACTCCTTTTGAAGATTTAAGGAGACTAGTCTCGACAACACCAATTTTGTGAGGGCCTAACTAGAAGCTGCCTTTTCACATTTCTTCAGATGCATCCAACATAGAAATAGGGGCATTTCTTGGCCAAGAAGAAGACAAAAAACACTATGCTATTTATTATATCAGCAAAAACCTTACTCCTACTAAATTAAATTATACAGTGACTGAAAGGAGTTCTTGGCTATCATTTATGTTATTAATAAATTTAGACATTATATAATAGGCTATCAAGTACTCCTATATACTGATCACTCTGCCATTAGATATTTAGCCAATAAACCAATCACGAATGATAGAATAACTCGTTGGTTGCTGTTATTGTAGGAATTCGATATAACTATCAAGGGTTGTCCAGGAAAGGAAAACATGGTCGCAGAATTCCTGGCCAGGGTTCCAAAGATGGATGAAACACTAGCAGTTGATGACCAGCTCCCTAACGAGCATCTATTCGTGGTAGCGGTAAAAATGCCATGGTATGCAGACGTGGCAAATTACTTGGTAGTGGAAAAGATGCCCAGGCATTTAACATCAATAAAATGGAAACTGATTGTACAACATAGTGCAAGGTTCTCCTGGATCGGTGGATACCTCTTCCATACGGGGGCCGACATGCACATACGCAGATGCATAAGAGAAGAAGAAATCTATGATATTCTATGGGCCCGTCACGATGAACCCTGTGGTGGCCATTTCACAGATCGCAGAACGGGGCACAAAGTGTTACAATTAGGCTATTATTGTCCTACGATTTTCAAAGACACGAAAAAATATGTCCAAGCCTGCGATAGCTGCCAAAGAATGGGCCACCTGGGCCAAGAAGAGGAAATGCCACTATAACCACTATTGGTGATAGAACCATTCGAAAGGTGGGCACTAGACTTCATTGGACCATTCAATCCACCATTGAACCAGAAAATCTACATATTGGTTGCCACAGATTATGTAACAAAATGGGTAGAAGAAGTGGCCTTATTAAGAGCCACAGAAGAATCGGTGATTAATTTCCTTTTCAAGCTATTCATATGATATGGGTTTCCATGGGAAGTGATAACTAATGGGGGGGCACAGTTCATGGGTAATAAAATTAAAACCATCTTAAAAAATCACCATATCACCCATAGAGTTACGTCTCCTTACCACCTGTAGGCAAACGAGTAGGTCGAAAGCACCAACAAAGTTTTGGAGGCAATTCTTACCAAAACGGTATCAACACATCGCCGGGAATGGGTCACTAGATTTCCAGAAGCCTTATGGGCTTATCGCACAACCTAGCGAAACACCATGGGATATTACCCATATCATTTAGTATTAGAGAGAGAGTCTATTTTCCCTATCAAGTTTGAAATCAAGACTCTAAGGACAACCCAGGAGGTAGGTTTGGACTTTACAGAAGCCCAGGTTAAAAGACTTCAACAAATAAATGAGCTACATGAAATGCGGCTACTAGCTCTACAACGCACAATGATCTTCCAACAACAGTGAGCTAAGTGGCATGAAAACCTTATCAAGAAAAATATATTTCAAAAAGGATATTGGGCACTCCTCTACAACTCTAGATTCCAAGATTTTCCAGGAAAATTACAAATAAGGTGGCTTGGTCCATACAAAACTCCAAAAGTACACAACAATGGAACATTCACCTTGACCACCATAGATGGGTCTGGTTCTACATTTCGAGTGAATGGGCACAGAGTGCACCTATATCGCAAACCTCTCACAAAGGAATATTTTTGCCAACAGGTACGAAACGATCCTACCATCCAAGTTGTGGCTGGAGGGTGTGATAACCCCACAACCTCAAGTACATGAGAGTTTGCTACTGTCATTTGTAAATAATGTATATAATTTCTTTACAAGTCCTAGTTCTTGTTTTGATGTACATTCCTCATGCTCGAAGAGTGTATTCTTTTCCTCTTTCATTTTTTTCTTTTGTTGTTCAAACTCTTTGAATAGATGCTATTCAATCTAATTGAATAGCTGCTGTTCAATCAGATTGAATAGCCGCTGTTCAATTGGATTGAACAACCATGCTTTTGCATTTTCATTATTGATGTGCAAACTCTTTGAACAGCAACAGTTCAATCCAATTGAACAACTGTTGTTCAATCGGATTGAACAATCATGCTTTTTGCATTTTTATTCTTGTTGTTCAAACTCTGTGAATGACTGTTGTTTAATCCAATTGAACAGCTGCGGTTCAATTGGATCGAATAGCCATGATTTTTGTGTTTTTATTATTGCTATTCAAACTCTTTGAAAGGCTGTTGTTCAATTGGATTGAACAACTATGCTTTTTTCATTTTTATTCTTGATGTTCAAACTCTTTGAATGGCTACGGTTCAATCCAATTGAATAGTTGCTATTCAATCGGATTGAACAACTGTGATTTTTGCGTTTTCATTGTTGCTATTCAAACTCTTTGAATGGCTGTTGTTTAATCCAATTGAACAATTGTTGTTCAATTGGATTGAAGAGCCGTTCTTTTTGTGTTTTTATTATTGTTGTTGTTGTTCAATCCAATTGAATAGCTGCTGTTCATTCGGATTGAAAAACCAAATTTTCACGTTTTTTCCCTTTATAGTTCGAATTATTTGAATGACAGCTGTTCAAATTCTTTGAATGACCGTGTTGTTGTGTTTTTATCCTTATTGTTCAAATTCTTTGAACAACTACATTTCAATCTAATTGAAAAACTATTGTTCAGTCAGATTGAACAACCTTATTTTTGCATTTTATTCCTTCTTTTGTTGATATTCCCATCTATCTACACCCTAGCTATGAAAGGCATCTCGCAGGATGAAGTGGCAGTGGAAGAAAGGAGGAAAGTAGTAAAAATTACCAATATGATGATTCTTTGACACTATAATCTCTAAAATGGAAGCTGAAATTGCACATATATGGAATGAAAGGCTAAGTCATTCCTGAATCAATTATGTTATCATACAATACATGATCTTATGATGGTATATCTTTCTACACTTTTGAGTAGTATTTCCCTCCAATAAGAAGAAATAAGAATAAGGAATATTAATTGTCTTGTAATTCTTTGTACTTATATCACCATCCCTAACTCTTAAGGAGTTAATGAGCCTCCATTCATGTATAAAGAATAACTATTATGTTTTCATGTAAATCCTTAAAAGAGGATAGGGGGTCTCATCATGAGCCAACCTACCATGATCATAAGGGTTTAAAAAGTGACATGCCCAAAATGGCCACCACATCAGGGTAATGAACTTCTAATATTCTTGAAGGACAGGAGGTCTCATCACGAGCTGACCTGATCACTCTGTTACAATCCTAGTGAATGGCACTGTGACGATCTGGCCATCACACCAGCACAATGACCTCCTTATAAATCAAAATGCTTATGTTTCAAAAAAGAAGTACTATGCTTACATGTGAATTTTCAAAAGAGGATAGGGGGTCTCATCACGAGCCAGCCTATCATGTTCATAAGATCTTAGCAAGTGACATGCTCACAATGGCCACCACACCAGGGTAATGACCTTCTCAACGACTTGAAGGATAGGAGGTCTCATCACAAGCTGGCTTAATCACTTTGCTACAACTATGGTGAGTGGCACTATGGTTATCTAGTTATCATACCAGCATGGTGATCTCTCCACAAAATTGGCAGAATAAATATTTTTTTTACATAAGGATCTTGGCTCATTTTTTTGGATTAAAACAACAACACTATTGAGGCTATGAATGCCTACTGGAAGTAGTGGCTCTACTTATGGTATGAAAGTATGTTTCAACAATAGCCAGTTACTCTTACATATACCTTATCTTCAATTCTTCTTCCATAAGCCACTACTCAAATTAGTGATAATTCTAATCTACCACATATATAACTATAAGGGAGACATGTTTACATATTTGAACCTCGGGATGACATCACCAATCATTACCTGTCTCAGTCTCACTTCCATCACACTTATCATTAAAGACATCATATCATCATAATAGTTATACTATTTTCACTCCCTCTCCGGTCACTTCCACACAAGATGCATTTATATCAAAACTTCCAAATTTTATCTTTACACTGTGCATGCGCATAATTACCCAATTACTCCTTATCCCCTAAAACTTGAAAGCCACGACCTCCTCTCTCACATACATGCCATGACTATCGAATCCTAACATTCCCCCGCTCACATTCATGATTGGACCAATCCCTCTTGTACTTGAGGACGTGGGCGCCCTTACTTCAACCGAGGGGGTGTAATTAGTCAATAAATTAGAAAGCATGCAAAATTCCTACACAAATACTGTTAGATATGCTGATAAGACTAGAGGAGCATCATAATTAAGGCATGAAGTTACTTGCACAAGACTGCCATCTCTCTTTCTCTTGTAGACAGTATCCATTAGAAACAACAGAGCTGAAAGAGAATACAATCAGAAGAAAAATATCAAGAAATCACACCAGCCATGGGAGGAAATTCTCTCCGGAACGAACCTTCGAACTTCCCGATTTTAGATACATCTAGCACTATCCTTCAGCAAGCCGGTTGGCTGGAATATTTACAATGATTACAAGGATTTGACAGAAGTAGAAATTGAGTTTCTACAAAACCTATAAGAGGGAAAGACCGGGCTCAGGGGAAGAGTTATACCGGTTACAAAAGAAATTATTGTTGAAGTCTCTAGAATTCCAGTGGAGGGAGAGAGATTGACAGAGAAACATATCCTCTTACAAGAGGCAGTTGCAACATATTAGGATCCGAAAGAGCCATTGGAGCAAAAAGGAAAAGGGATTAACTCTACCTCTCTACATCAACCATGGCAGGAACTGACGTCATTCATCCAAATATTTATTACATGCGATGGATGCCAAGACATGGTAAAACATCATCAAATTAAACTATTAGCTATGCTTAAGAAAAATATTTCAGTTAACCTTCCTGCTTTCTTAAATTCTATATTGAATGACATTGTTTTTCAAATAAGAAGAGCTAAAAATCCCAAAGCAGTTGTCAGTAACCATGAAGTAATCAAACTAATCACCATACATGAGTTGAACAAGCAGCAAATATCCTAGGGCGACTTTGTTTATCTTTCCACACAGGCACCTAAGGAAAACCTTGGCGAAACCGAAATTGAGCTTCCTAGGGTAAACATACCTAGAAGGAAAAGGACCCGCACCTCAATTTTATATCCAAGTAGGAAAAGCAGCCCAAAATACTTCAAGGAACCTCAAAATTCATAGAGGAGGTAGGGCCATCTCGTTCACTACCCTCAAGCCCTCAAAATGCACCCTTGCAAGACTATGACGAAGAGATGGCTTGCGTCCTGGAGCAAATGAGGGCAGGCCATGAATCTAGAAGCCTATTAGAAGCCGAAGATCAAGAGGAACCTATAGAAAAGTCTACCACTGCTAGCAGTTCTGGCCACACCGAGTTGCTACTCCACCAAGAGGAATCACAGGCCTATGGGGCTCTGTCCCCTCTCGAGAAGTATGATGTAAATAGTGAAGAATAGGCAGAAGGGAGAGTGAAATCAGAAAATTAGTCATGAGACACTATCCCTTTGGAGAAAAACATAAGAATAGAAACAATCCCTTTGACACCTGAAGGTAGCCTTGTCCCACCTAGTAAGGAAATTCATACAGTAGTAAAATCAGAAGCTTAAGTAGAAAACACCATCGCAGGAAACCCTGAGGTTAGCAGCACCATTCCTAAAAATGAGAATGCTGCTCCTCTACCACTTGTTGAAATCAGGTAAGGTGAGAATTCAGCTGAAAAGAAGATTAAGAAACTGAGCAAGAACTGCAAAAGACTGAGGAAAATTGTGAAGGATTTAAGAAAACAATTGAAGGAGGTAAGTAAGGCCCGAAAGCCTAAGAAGGAATTGATCACAGCCAAAACTCAAATAGAATTGACTACAAATTTGTTAGATATTGCTAAGGCTAGGATACAGATGGACCTAGCAGATACTGTTGAGGCTGGAATGCAAATGGACCAAGCAGATATTGCTGAGGCTGGGATACAAAATGACTTGGCAAGAACCATTGAGATCGAGGTATAGACAGACATGGTGGACACTCTTGAAGCCTTTGACTGAAGTAGGCAAGAATTCAACAACGAAAAGGGAACCCAAATGGAGGAAAACTCTGCTTATGCCCCTCTAGTTGAAAGAGCTACCAAGCAAAAATGGTATAAAAAATTAATTCGAACACAACATGAGTTGGCACAGTGCAAAAAGGAAGTAGTACCAGCACAAGAATATCAGGAACTACTAAAGAAATTCACAAACCTTTCCACCACAGAAGATGAAACATTTTCATAACTTAGAGAGGAGCAGACAAAGGCAAAAAGGGCACAAGACCAGGTTGATCAAGCCAAGAAACAAATCACGACGATTTTTTCTCTATATTCTGATGCACTATCATGCAGGGCACCAACCACCAACTATGCCCTATTCTTAACAGAACTATATTTGCTGCTGAACATCAAGGCCGTTAGGGCAGGGAAGCCCACAACCTTCAAAACCATAGAAGAGTTCGTCCACTACTGCAATGATCAATATGAACAAGTCCAACACCTTTTATGTGAACTTTACATGCATAACTTCTTTCTAGAAGAGGACAGGGACAACAATCCTAGTCCCTTTTTAGGATATGTTCAGTTTCAGGCCTTCCTCTCGTTCGCTAAGAACCAGATTAGGTGGGACAAAGCCTATAAAATATTCCAAAATAGAGGACATGGCCTAGACCTGTGGGGCAGAGGAGAGCCCACTAAACCCCTATAGCTGTTCATCCAACATAAGAATTTCATGTGAAGAAAGGGTGTAAGGACTAAGTTGGGACCCATCCATAAAGACATTATAGAGAATGGGCGAGAATATTTTGAGGACATTTAGGAAGTAGCCCTGGCAGCAGCCAAACAAAATGGATGGCCTCCACAAACAATGTAAAGTATAGGGAGCCATTTGGCTACCAGAACTTCAAAGCAGCTACCTCCAGATTCCTCTCATATAGTAACCTAGTCTTCAGCGTGGGTCTTGCATGGTTAGGATGTAGATATAGATGCCCTCTTATCTAGTACCCCTTTGAGGGCTATGATCATGACTAAAAATTACCAGAAGGACACACAAATGCTGCCTTTGCAAGAATTAGACAGAAACGGGGTTTTAGAGCATACAAGGAAGAATTCTACCCTACCTGCTCCTTAACACAGTTGCATCTCAACCATCTGTTTGCATGAGGACTTGCAACTAGGTAAGAGTGGGAGTATGTTGGGTCAGAATTAGGGTATGATTTAACCCTACTTTTACTTCGAATTATCATACATTTTAGGATTTCTCTCATCTTAACAGTAAAGGAAAGAAGGGTTAATGCAAAATCAAGATAAGTGACTAACGGTAAGAAGCATGTTTAAAACAACGAGGACTTGAATTGTTTTGTATTTATTCACAGATAAATGAGGTAGCTGAATCAAACATGAACAAAAGACAACTGACAGACAGAGAACATGAATCCACAGTAACCCCTAGGGATGAGCAAAAGGAAAAAAGATGGATTCACGTCTGAAGAACTCGAATGACAACCATGCTCGGTGGGCTATCGTTTGGAAAATACCGTCCCACTGCGTGAAAATGCCTTTAAAAGGACTAAGGATGAACTAGATAAGGGAGTCAAATAGGAATTTCCTTCTGTAATCAATGCATCAGGACATAACTGTTTCATTGTATCCCTGTATTATCCTTCAATTTAATAAAGAATTTTGATGTTTTGGGCAATCATATTTTGAGTTTTTCATTGCGTTGGAACTTTTGGTGGTTTGGGCCCAACCCCTGGGAGTTTCCCTGCTAATTTCCATGATGTGAGTTAGTTACAGAATTGATGTCCAGTTATCCGATGAATTTTGTGAATTACTTTTCCACTCACTAAAATAAAATTACATGAGGTTACAGTTTCTCCTTCGTCAAAATAGTTTAGCAGTCGTGATTTCTGGTTTATGGTAATGCTTTATTGCTATTAAATGTTTTCATCTCATTTTATCTCATGCCTTTATAGTAACTTTATGAATCATAGAGTAATTACTATTCAATGTTATCTGTCTTTATGAATTATATTGTTTCCTCAATACAATAAGGCATCCGATTGTTGATTCCATACAGAAAGATGTCAATTAGTTAGTTTGTAAAGAGAATTCCATTGAAAAATTATATAAGTAATTGTTGATTTATTTTATTCAGATTGTTGTTCAATTCATCATTATGATGTTCAATCATAGGTTTCTCTCATTCTAAATTAGACAGAGTAGTTAGCTGGATTATTCCATTTTCGCTTCTCCTTGAGTTGATTAAACTTTGAGAATTAAAGAATTCCTTTCATAAGCAACATAGAGTAACTATCATTCGATCTCACTTGCATATATTGTGCTTACACTCTTGAAATAAGAAGACTCACCCTAGGTTGACAATTGAATGAGGAGCTTAGAGATTGCCTATAATAAGCCACCTTTGTGAATCGACAACTTATACAAAAACACTTGGGATAGAATTCTTGGTAACATAAAACTTCAGTATTTTATGAAATTGATAAAGAGCTTCAAATACTGAATGTTGAATATAAATTTAAATGTACATGACATAAATTCCATAGATGAATCATCATAGGATAAAGTAATAAACTGTTAAGCTATCAATTATTACATGCCCACGATCAATTGAATTGAAAAATGATGGTGGGAAAAGTTTGTTTTCTCATATAATTCTGGTGGATGAGATGCCATTATGGTGTTTCTCATTATGATTAAGATTTTTGACCAACCTTGTCAGACATAAAAGTTTCTATAAATCAATGGAACTTGTCAAGGACTACAAGTCTTGTTATCCTGATTGTATTTTGTTGTTCTTTTTTTGATATATTTCTTCCCTTAGGAAAATATTGTGGGGAAACCTAATGGATGGGTTCCCACATTTGTGGATGGTGTCCCTAGTAAGCCTATTGGTGTAGACTAAAGTTCCTAACCTAGAAGTGGTTGAATTGAGAACCTGCTGGCAAGAAACTTAGTTGCTAACTTTTGAACAAATATCTATTAGCATGGTATAATATTTATGTTTGTAAGGTTGTGTGCTGAAGGACAGAAAATACTGAGTAGGGATAGTTAACTTCATAGCCTGAATTGGTTCTTATTTGATATAATATATATATATATATATATTTAAATTTCATGGTTTCACATATTGAAATTATATAATGCTTTTTTACTGAAAATTCCACAGGAAAGTATGATTATGAACCATGTATTCTTTGATTTTTTGTATGATTCTTTTTTTGATAATTGAACCAAACTTGTAATGTATGTAAACATAAAGAATGTAAAATTTGGATATATTGACTAGATATTTCATTGTTAGTGTTATCTTGATATTTGGGGCATGTACACGATATTTGGAAAGGCTTTGGAAAGAGTGCAATAGGAAAGCCAAGTTAGTTGAAAGATATCTGTTTCCCCATGAAGTTCTGATATTAAAGTAGATGACCTAGAAAATTCCTTAGAGTCAGCTTGCTTCTTTCATAGGTAAGTTGCATAGCTGAGATGATATATACATAATTTTTAGAGTTAAAAATGATAAATCTTGATTGAAAATAATGACCTGGTTTAGTATAACATGACAATATAAATGAAATTTGGAGATGCAAAAGAAATTTGAAGATGATGCATCATGTGGTAATGAAAGTAACATGGAAAGAGGATAACATTTTTAAGATGTAATTTGCACTTGATCGATTTCCCCTTTTATTGAAAATTGGCTCTTCATGTTTCTTAGCACAAGACCAACTCTAGTAGGAGATTGAACCTTGCCAAAAGATTTGTCTTTCTAGACTTGTATAGCTTGCATTCTATGCATTATGCCTGTTGACAGGGTATTACATGGTCCCTGGGTTAAACGTTAGTAACACACTCCCCAACACTTTCAGCTATCCCAGTGGCCCCATGTCTGAGAATCCATGGAAAATGACCCTTTGGATCCTTTCCTCTCTAAGTATAAAAATTTGTGTGGTAGAGATTTGTTGGGTCAATTTACTAAGTAAACTAACAAAAGTATTTAATTATCAATCCGGGTTTTTAAACTTGGAATAATTTCCAAAATATATGTATTTCAAATGTATTCAATTATAGAATAAATTCATATTATATATATATATATATATATATATATATATAGAGAGAGAGAGAGAGAGAGAGAGAGAGAGAGAGAGAGAGGAATAACCTGTTTTTGAGTTTTTATTAATAACCCAACGTTTCGAACTGTCTATGTGAGTCCATCATCAAGGGTAGAATGTCAAAAGTTCTTTAACAGTTATCTAACTAAGTAGTTTTTTATTCAATATGTAATAAGTGAGGGAAGAGGCTCCTAACTTAGGAGATCCTGTTTTTCCTTCCCCATAATACTACTTTCATGAAGAGAAACCAAATAATTGATGTAAAATAGCTTATAAAGCATAAAAAGTAGGAGAAGAGGCTCCTAAGTGAGGACACCCATGTTATCCTTTACAATTCTATTCATCATTGTTACCATTGTATTTAAAACTAGAAGTTCAGAAAATAAGGAAAATAAGATGAATTTTAATTATGGTTCTTGGATCAGATAGAAGGAGAGTTTAACTTAAACACACAAAGTAACTGATGGAAAATAGTTTATGATGCATAAAAAGTAGGAGAAGGGGCTCCTAAGTGAGGGCGTCCATGTTTTCCTTTACAATTCTATTCATCATTGTTACCATTGTATTTAAAACTAGAAATTCAGAAAAAAAATGAAAATAAGATGAATTTTAATTATGGTTCTTGGATCAGATAGAAGGAGATTTTAACTTAAACACTTGTTTGTTTGTTCATCTGCAGAGTATAATTAAACAAAGATTAATTAGCAAGCATAAGTAAATAACTCAACAAGGAAAAGAAAGATGAATTCTATTTATTGTTCTTGGATCAGATAGAAGGAGAGTTTAAATTAAACACTTGTGTGTCCCTTCATAAGAAGATTAGAAGTAAACCAACATTCATTAGCAAATATAATAAATCATCATTCATCTACTGATCAAATCTGAAGAAAAAATAGTTCATGAAAATTAAGCTAAATTAACCAAGAAGTGTACTTAGAGTGGTGTGGGGGCCCTCCACCCTTGCCTTGCACACATAAATTAATTGCTGCCATGGGGGGTCCAGGGGGGGCGGTAGCGACTTTATGGAGCCCCTCCCCTGGTGGGGGGTTTTGGGGGCAGCACCCCCGAAGCTAAAAATAGATGTAAAATTGCCTTGTAAAAGTATAGTAATTTCTAGTCAATCTGGGCCATTCATTAGGCAAATTATCTGACAGTAGAAGTTATGTTTAGTTTAGGGTTTTTTTCCCTAGAAGGAAACCCCTCGCTTTTATGAGGGTATTGTATTGCGGTTGTGTTATGTATGTGTATTCTCGGAGCGAGAAATATAGAGGGAGACTGTGAGAGAGAACATAGGATATTATAGCGGATCTGCTGTAGGTTTTGTCTCTTCATTTTTGCTGGATAATAGAAAGGAAGGACTAGCTGTTCGGGGTAGATGTAGCCCAAAATGGGTGAACCACGTATATCTGTGTCTCTCTGGTTTTATGTGTTTTGTGTTCTTGTATTTTCCGCATATTTTATGTGTTGCATTACTCCATAATATATAATTTTCTAACAATTGATATCAGAGCCAAAGGTATATTTGGCTGATAAACTCGCAGGAAAGAAGGGTTCCTGGTTTGAGTGGGAGCAATGGCAGAAGATGGTAAGTTTAGGGTCGAGAAATTTAATGGCCAAAACTTCCCGTTGTGGAAGATGATGATGGAAGATTATCTGTATCAGAAAGATCTGTACCTACCATTGAGTGGAAAAATAAAGAAGATGGCAGCCATGACAGACGCGGAATGGAACATTCTCGATAGAAAGGCACTCGGAACAGTACGATTGTGCCTTGCAGCGTCAATCACCTTCAATATTTCGAAGGAAACAACAACAAAGGGTTTGATGCAGACGTTGGTGAAACTATATGAAAAATCCTCGGCCTCAAACAAGGTATTTATTATGAAATGACTATTTAATATGAAGATGTTGGAAGGTGGATCCATTGCAGACCATTTAAATGATTTTAATACAGTTACTAGTCAATTAAGTTCTGTAGGGGTAAACTTTGATGATGAAGTTAGAGCTCTGTTATTCTTGTGCTCATTTCCAGAGAGTTGGAATGGTTTAGTAATGGCCATTAGTAACTCAGTCTCTGGATCTAGTACTTTAAAGTTTGATGATGTTGTCGGTGCTATCCTTAGCGAGGAAATGTGATAGAAAAGCTCCGGTGAGACATTGGGTAATGCTTTGAGTGCAGAGTCTAGGGGAAGAAGAATGGAAAGAGGAAAGAGCTTGGGATATCGCAGTAAATCAAGGAAAGGCAGATCCAAGTCTAGATCGGGGATAGTGTGCTGGAAATGCTGAAAGAAAGGACACCTAAAGAAAGACTGTAGATCTCGGAAGGGAAAAGAAGGAGACACACAACAAGAAAACAATCATGAAGCAAATGTGATAGGTGATGTGTTACAAGATGATTTGATTCTTTCTTTAGAAAATGTTACTGATTCTTGGGTTGTAGATTCAAGGGCTTCAATCCATGCCACACCTGATAAGAAATATTTTCATTACTATGTTCAAGGAGATTTTGGACAAGTTCGTTTGGGTGATGATAAACCCTGTAAAATTGTTGGAATGGGTAAGGTTCTTGTAAAACAACAGAATGGAAACCAATGGCTATTAAAGGAGGTAAGGCATGTTCTATATCTAAAGAAAAATCTGATTTCAACATGGCAGTTAAGCGGTGAAGGTTGTGTTACAACTTTCACAGATAAAGCTTGGAAGGTCACCAAAGGAACCCTGGTAATAGCAAAAGGTGAAAATATTGGTACATTGTATTTATGCAATGGTATTTATAACTCTGTTAATGCTTTAAATTCCAAAGGAGCAGATGCACCATTATGGCATCATAGGCTCGGACACATGAGTGAGAAGGGGATGAAGATTCTTCACTCAAGAAATTTGTTGCCAGGTTTGAAGAATGTTGATTTGGATTTATGTGAAAATTGCATTTATGGAAAACAAAAGAGAGTCAGATTTCTTAGAGTTGGGAAAGAAAAGAAGAGCGAAAAATTGGAGCTTGTGCATACAGATGTATGGGGACCTGCTCAGGTATCATCTCTCGGTGGCTCTCGTTATTATGTTACTTTTTTTGATGATGCAACTAGAAAAACATGGATTTATTGTATTCAGAATAAATCTGATGTATTTGATACTTTCAAGAAATGGAAAGCTTTGGTTGAGATTGAGACAGGAAAGAAGTTGAAGTGTCTCAGATCAGACAATGGAGGTGAATATTGCGGTAAAGAGTTTGATAGGTACTGTTCAGAGCATGGAATTCGTAGAGAGAAGACAGTTCCAAGAACACCACAAGAAAATGGTGTGTCAGAAAGGATGAACAGAACAATCATGGAGCGTGCAAGGTGCATGAGATTGCATGCAGGATTGCCTTTACAATTTTGGGCAGATGTTGTAGATACTTTTGTTTATCTAATAAACAGAGGGCCTTCAAGTTCCTTGGATGGTGGTATTCCAGAGGAAGCATGGACAGGTAAAAAGGTAAACTACTCCTTTTTAAAGCCTTTTGGTTGTGAGGCCTTTGTCCATATTAATAAAGAAAATAGAACAAAGCTTGAGGCAAAATCAAATAAATGTACCTTGATTGGATATGGTGTTAATGATTTTGGTTATCGCTTATATGATTATGAAAATCACAAAATAATTAGGAGTAGAGATGTAATATTCAATGAAAATGTCTTGTACAAAAATTAGTTGCAAGAAAGAAACAGGAAAAAGAGCAAGGAATACACAGTTCTTGATGAGATAACTAAAAAAGTAAAGGTGCCTGAAAATAATAATAATCAACAACCACAACAGCAGCAACCACCACAACAGCAACAGGCACCTCAAACACCTGAAAGTGGTGTTAGAAGATCTACCAGGATAAGTAGACCCCCTGAACGATACTCTCCTTCATTATATTATTTATTGTTGATTGATTCTAGTGAATTCGAATGTTATGAAGAAGCAATGCAGGTTGAAAGCGGGAAGAAGTGTGAGCTAGCCATGGAAGAAGAGATGGACTCCTTAATGCATAACCAGACTTTGGACTTAGTCAGGTTGCCTGCAGGTAAAACTACATTGCAGAATAAATGGGTTTATATGTTGAAGGAAGAAGATGGAGGAAAACAGAGGTACAAATCTAGACTTGTGGTGAAGGGGTTTGCACAGAAGAAAGGTATTGATTTTGATGAAATATTTTCTCTTGTTGTTAAGATGACTTCAATCAGAACTATTTTAAGTCTTGTAGCAATGGAAGATTTACATCTTGAACAGTTAGATGTAAAGACAACATTTCTCCATGGAGATTTGGAGGAAGAGATATACATGCAGCAACCAAAAGGATATGAGGTCAAAGGGAGAGAAAAATTGGTGTGCAGGTTAAAGAAGAGCTTGTATGGCTTAAAACAGGCTCCAAGGTAGTGGTATCTAAAATTTGAAAAATTTATGTCTGAAAAAGGTTATACTAGATGTCACTCTGATCATTGTGTTTATATGAAAAAGAAAACTGATGGTAGCTATATTATATTGTTATTGTATGTAGATGACATGATTTTTGTAGGGTCTAACATGCAAGAAATAAATGTGCTCAAAAGAAAATTGGCAAATTCATTTGCAATGAAGGATTTGGGAGCTACAAAACAAATCCTTTGTATGAGAATAACTAGAGACAGGAAAAATCACAAATTAACACTGCCTCAGAATGAGTACATAGAAAAGGTGTTGAAAAGATTTAATATGCAGAATGCAAAACCAGTTAGTACACCTTTTTCTAGCCATTTCAAAATTAGTAAGGAGATGTGCCCCAAGACCCACAAAGAAATGGAATATATGTCTAAAGTTCCATATGCATCAGCACTTGGAAGCTTAATGTATGTAATGGTCTGCACAAGGCCTAATATTGCACATGTAATGGGAATTGTAAGCAGGTACATGAAAAATCCAGGAAAAGAACATTGGATGGCAGTAAAATGGATTCTCAGATATTTGAGAGGTACCACAAATCAAGCATTATGCTTTGGTGGTTCAAACATTGCTCTACAGGGATATGTTGATGCAGATATGGCAGGTGACAGAGATAACAGGAGGAGCACTACAGGATATGTATTTACTATAGGTGGAACAACTATCAGTTGGGTTTCGAAAATCCAAAGTGTTGTTGCACTTTCAACAAAAGAAGAAGAATATGTTGCTGCTACAGAGGCTAGTAAAGAAATGATTTGGTTACAAAGGTTTAAGGGTGAATTAGGTAAACAACATGATATGGGCACGTTATACAGTGATAGCGAAAGTGCCATTCATCTTGCAAAGAAATCAGCATTTAATTCCAGGAATAAACACATACATCTCAAGTACCATTTCATACAGTCAATATTGGAAGATGGAGAGTTGAATCTGGAAAAGATACACACTAGCCAAAATCCTGCAAATATGCTAACAAAAGTTGTAACTAGGGAGAAACTGAGAATGTGCTCAGTTTCAATTGGTCTTCAAGAATGATGATGAAGATAAGAAACAACTAGGTCCAAAGAGGAGTCATTTTCCAGCTAAATAAGTAGCGGTGGAGTTACTACAATCAGTCTCCAAGTGGGAGATTGTTGGGTGTGGAGCCTCATTATCTTGTTTACTTTGGATCACAGGATTGGACCCCTGTACCTTAAATGGGGCGGCAATTCCGCCCGTAAATTAATCGTTGCCGTGGGGGGTCCAAGGGGGGTGACAGTGACTTTATGGAGCCCCCCCCTGGTGGGGGGTTTCGGGGGTAGCACCCTCGAAGCTAAAAACAAATGTAAAATTGCCTTGTAAAAGTATAGTAATTTCTAGTCAATCTGGGTTGTTCATTAGGCAAATGATCTGACGGTAGAAGTTATGTTTAGTTTAGGGTTTTTTTCCCTAGAAGGCAACCCCTCACTTTTATGAGGGTATTATATTGTGGCTATGTTATGTATGTGTATTCTCAGAGCGAGAAACAGAGAGGGAGACTGTGAGAGAGAACAGAGGATATTACAGCGGATCTGCTGTAGGTTTTTTCTCTTCATTTTTGCTGGATAATAGAAAGGAAGGACTAGCTATTCGGGGTGGACGTAGCCCAAAATGGGTGAACCACGTATATCTGTGTCTCTTTGGTTTTATGTGTTTTGTGTGCTTGTATTTTCCGCATATTTTATGTGTTGCATTTCTCCATAATATATAACTTTCTAACAAATTATATAAATTCTCCATGTTTGAACAATTCATAAGCTTGGTATAAATAGATAAATGATAAAAAAACTATGCTACAATGTCTCTAACAGCCTTATATTATCATAATACCATCCATATAGGTCGAAATAATAAATTTAGTTACACAAAATCTGGAAAAATCCCAAAAACTACTAATTATGCCCTATTTTATAAGGAGTCCTGAAAAATAGGTCATGTTTGACCAGCGCTGACTGGGCCTGTTTTAGCTTAGTTTGATCGAACCAATAAATGATTTTCATCTGTGGTTCCAAAGCTATCCAAATCCATGCTCATCTCTGGCCCAGGTGTCCTACATATATGACTTTTATGAGGCAATTATAGGAATTTTCAGTTCTATCAAAAAATACCCTTAAAACCCATTTTTTACAAAAATATCTAGAAATTGAAAAATATAACTTATTTACGTGAATATGCATAATAATGTCAAGATAATTCATATGTGGATGATATAATGTGGAAAATGATAGGAATTAGGTGTATATTTGATATGAAAAACTGATGAAAGGGCCAACAAGATCCACATACAATATATTTATGTGAATCTCTCTAGCCTCAGTTGGTGTGACTTTGGAATTTTGTTACACAATTTTAGAATCGTGAAGGAAGTCTAATTTCTAAAAGGATTTTTTCAAACAATGGATTTGACCAGTGATAATATCAGAAATTTCTTGTTATTACACAATTCCTCAGTTCACGATCTCCTATAGTTTTTGTTAAGAGGTTGTGATATTTACATTGGCGGAAATGATTGCAATCAAGAAATTAAAATTAGGACCTAGAGCTGTTGGCTCGAGGGGTCCTGACCCAGGTTTGGAGTTCAAGGTTTACCAACAAACCCCTATACTACTGGCCCTTTCAGCAGTGACCTGCTTGCACAGGTCAAAGTTTCACTCGAAGTAGTATGGGTGGATGCTGGAACTAGGTTTCTGCACCGTGAGAAAGGATAGGTAAGACAAGCAGATCTGCGTTCGGCCCTGCGATACCTTGATCGCCTCTTTCTTCACAGGGTCAATAGGTCTCTTTTCGCATCCACGTGCACTATATCTACAATTATATCCTTCTACGATAACAACACAATATTGCATAAAACAGAACAAAATAGATCCAAATACAACAAACACACTTACACAGATCTTTCGCAACTTGAATACAGAATACGCATAATGTAGTAATTACCAATGATTCACAGAAACAGTATACATAGATTCATTTCTCAAGCAACATTTCTTATTAATCAATTCCTTCATACGATACCCATTCCAAGCTGTGCACACAGCAGTAGGGTCCACACACAGCTGGACTCTGGATCTCCACGCACACAGCTAGCAGGAGTCCTATCCCAAAAACCCAAGCCAAAACAGATATCTTAAACCACAGTTCACATCAACATCTCTTCATTGCCTCCTTTACAATAAAAAATGTTCCTCTATTTATAATAATCTAACCTAAACTTTCCTATGGTCCGCAAACTATGGCCTGCGGACCCCTGGTTTTACCCTTTTTCCCATTACAATGATTTCAAGGCCTTGACCCACCCCAAAAACCCTATGCTAGACTAAATATAATCAAAATTATTCAAAATTGGACCAGTTTCGTAGCTCGTAGGAGAACCTGTTCCAACAGTCCCCCAACATGATCTTGTGACTCGTCCCGAGTCACTATGGTGGTGCAGCCTCTATCTGCGTATGCAAGGTATTGAAAGCGGCGATGAGCAGAGGGAGCACTTCATGTCTTTGGGCAGTAGCACTCTAGGCATGGTCTACTAGCTTCTGGGAGGTCGGTACTTCAGTCACCGTGGTGACACTTTCAAGAATGTGATCAAGTCGCTTGGTCGCGCCATCAATAACGTGTGAAAGTTGGAGGGCTGTGGCAACCCAAGGCTTCAGACGTTCTTCCATGATGTGTTGTTTATGCTAGAGTTTCTCAATATCGTCCTAGAGAACATTGATTATTTTTAGTCATGCCAAGTGTTGGGCGAGTACCAAAGTGGTCAGCGTAGCGTTTACCTGTTCAAAGGCTTCTTCCTTCTGCTGTAAGTCCTGATTGACTTTATGAAGGACCGGATCGCACTGAACCTTAGTCCAGAGTTGCATGGCTGACTCCAACAGTTGGGCACCTTGATCAATCTGCCGTGAAATAATAGTTTTCGAGTCAGTGACTAGGGCGGCGTGCCGGGCGCGGACATCTAGGGGAGTTTCAGGCTGTATTCTGGCCTGTAAGTCAGTGATTTGTTGTTCCAGTTGTGTCTTGATAGTGTGTATTTCCATCCGAGAGGCTTTGAGGGCCACAACCAATTTTTATACTTTAGCCCGAGGCGTGTTAGCGGCCGGGATCTTGTCGGTAACCTCTGTATAGAGCTGGTGGATTAGTGTTTCGAGCTCCACCTATTGTGACACGACGTAGAGCAAATTAGTAGCCTATTGCATGATGGTGTGCTCGACGGTACCAAGCTATTGGTGTACTCACTGGTCACGATGGCGAATCTCCTTGAAGACATTATTATGGAGGCCCTGTAAGGCTGCGTGGGGTAGCTTAGCTAGGTCCAGTTGGGTTCCTGTGCTTGCTGAAGGATGTGTTCCTACCAAGGAAGTGCTAGGTATATCCCAGAGATGACTATCCTCCTTGAATAGAGTTAAACGACCGTCAAACGAAGGGGTGCGAGCCGGGCCCGCACTCGTTGGCAGTGTATCGATTTTGATTCGGAGAACACGAATCTCGTCCTGGAGAGAGTCGATAGCGGCCTTCTACTGTGCCTCGACAATTGCCCACTTATCTTATGTATCCAAGGCGACTGTGTTCACAATTTGTTCAAGGTCACCGTCAGTTAGTGTGACTGTCACATCATACTGCGTGCGGTTTCTTTCGGGACCCTAGCGCTGACTCCCCTGACCTTTTTATACCAGAGTGGGGGGTGGTAGTTCTGGCAGGTCCTACCTGGGCCTTAGCCATGGTAGTCTATGGCGGTTGGGTATCCCTGTTCTTGGCTATATTCGAGGCTATCTGGTCGGGCTCCGCGGTCTCCCCACTGGTATCGGTGAGGCCTTTTTTCCAGGTAGGGGGTCATAGTGAGATCAGTAGGTTAATTTCCTCATTTTCTACCATATAAGGGAGTTTCGTCCATGTATTATTGTTGAGGCTGTGAATCTGGACATGGTGCATGATAATTTGGAACGCAAAAACACTCTTGTATTTTTCATATATGGTTGGGGACAGCTGCGGTCAGGAGTTTATGGCGGTTGCTACACTGCTATAGAAGAGGATCCAAAAAACCTTTTTATCCTCGATGCATTTCTTATCTTTAAATTCCCATAAGTTAGCATACCGAGCTCCTTCACACATCACAGAAGGAAGCTCAGGGAGGACTGACTCCTCAGGTTTGTCCCAGGAGACCAGCGGTATTAAGAATAATAACCACAAATATAAGAAATATGTCCCTTGCTCCTAGGATTCATGGAAATTAGCTAGAAATTCTTCACACAAGTATTGAGCCCAATTGAAAAAAATGCCATTCGTGCACTGGTCGGCTAACTGGTTCACATAGGCGGGGACAGTCGCAACCTGGCACTTCCGCATTAGCTTGCAGGCTAAGAGCCAAGTACCCATATGTGTGGTAGGGTCATTGATAGTCTGGATCACAAAACCTCGCTGATTTCGATGCACTCCGTAGGTCTCCCGTAAAAACATAGCGATAGCTGCTTCATATTTTTTTCCTACCCGTTCTAACGAGTGCGGCCCTTGCATAGGAAGGCCTATAATCTTGTGGATAAACGCAGCATCAATAGGGACCCTGTCGCGAATCCATAAGAAACCATCGTGAATGAGGGCAAGAAACTGGTGAGCCCACTGATCTGTGACATTGTAATGGCCAAAATGAGGCATTTGGAGCATATTCAAAAGTTCCGATCCAGCCAAGCCGCATACCTAGCACTGGGGCACCACTATGACTCCATCATCTCTATGGATTATATCAAAGTATAATGTGGGGGCCAAGTCCGGGAGGGTTTCATAGTCCACTAAATCATGATCATTAAACTTGACCTCGTGGAGTCGCCCATAAGGATCACTGAGGAAAGGGAC
Organism: Pinus albicaulis; assembly: GCA_034641835.2. Taxonomy (NCBI): domain Eukaryota; kingdom Viridiplantae; phylum Streptophyta; class Pinopsida; order Pinales; family Pinaceae; genus Pinus; species Pinus albicaulis. The sequence goes on along the minus strand of CM076570.1, from coordinate 418,330,958 downwards.
TTCCCCCAGGGTTAGGGGGGTTTGTAGATAGGTGACCAAGCCATCCAAGTTTTTTGGCATTCGCGTGGACAATCTACGAGGGAAAAAAAAGGGAGGTAACTAATTGATCAGGTTAACAAGCAGAGCACCCTCCTGTGCATCTTGATTTAGAGGTGGTGTTGGCGGAGATCTAGCATGTCTTTGGGAAGTCCTAGGCTTCCCGGTAGCCCACCTTGTTGCTTTCGTGGTTTTTCCTGAAACTTGTGCTTTTTCCTTGTGTTTCCTTGTGGCCAGCATGGGGGAACTTCTTCCAATTCAAAATCAACCCCTAGTACTTATTCAACGGTAGGCCCCGTCGGGGATGAGGGTTCAGCAGGGTTAATAGCTGGCATTCTTGCGCGAAAAATGAATTACAGCCTTGGGTGGCTACTATTAGATAGAGTAGGTTGACTAGACATGAGAGGGACAGTGTGGATAGGAGAAATCAGTTTGCTCAAGTGTTTCCATGGGATGCATGAGGTAAGCAAGTTGTGCAAGTGAAACAGTATCTCTGGCTGAACTATCTTGCTCTTTTTATAGCACTCCCAACACAGGCTTTCTTCCTAGGCAACTCATGACCCATGACCAAGAGAATCTTATCGTCCATGCAAGTGAGGCTTTAAGGGGGGCTGTAGTCAGAGTGTATTGGCTTAACCCTAACTGTTCTGCTGTTGTAGAGGTGGCCGCGTGTATGAGAACTCCTCTTCCTGAGCATACAATTGTTGTAGAAATTCGGCTACATGCTCGTGGGTCAGCCTGACCCTTCCCCAGGGTTGGTTCACCATAGTCGATTATTCTCGGTTCTGTTCGGGTCCTTCCCTCTAAGGAGACATGGCGGAAGTTCTTTGTAATTCGAAGACAACGTAGCGTGGAGAAATTATGTAACCAGTTCTGCCAAGTCTCTGCTTCCTCATCGGGGTCAGACAAGCCTTTGGTGTCCTCTTCGTAGCAACGTGCTTCACCCCTTGTTGGGTTTTCTGTGTATCGCATAGTCAACTTATAGATATATTCCACATCTTCCTCCTTGGGTACTGGTTCCGTGTAACATTTACCTTCCACAAGGTCTAATGGTATGACTACCCTCGTGCCATTACTTTTGAACACCATGCTTCTTTTCTTTAAGTTAATGATACCACCCATGTCGATAGCCCAATCCAGCCCCAGTAGTGCAGGGTAGGGGTTCACATCGTCGATGATTTGAATGACTTCGAAGTCATCCCGTACTTTTACTGTTGCGATATCCACCATAATCCTCGAGAGTCCTACCCAACGGTATGATCTTTTGGTGATTAGCTATGTGTAGCTGGATAGTAGACCATTCCAACTTTGGTTCACCCATGCATTGCTAGGTTTGCTTAGGTAATACATTGGTGTCTGATCTGAGATCTAAGATAACTCGATCCATCTCGCAGGTGCCGATCTATGTCTTCAGCTGTATCTCCATCCCAGTGCATTTCTGATACTTGTGTAATTTGTGCACATCCCTAATATTGGGAGACACGGCGGTACGTGTGGCATAGCTATCTATTAAAGCCTACAGATTTTTCACTTCCTTGGGGTTGCACAACAATCTCATACATGCTTGCAGGAAGGGTTTGACCTCCTCAGCTACCTGCAATTCCACAAGGCATAGGGATGTAGGAGCCTCAGTCTTGAGGAAGTCTCTTCGAGCTTTCATAAACGTCTCCCTCGCTTTCTCCAGGTCCAACCCTTCTTGTTTGCTAACTGCTTTGCGAATCAGCATTTCAGTTTCAACCTTTTCCTCAATTCCCCTAGTAGCCAGTCCACTGCGCATAAAAACATTTCGCTTGGACCCTTACCCCTTAGCTCTATTTGAACTCTCTGTACCTTCTGCGTAGGTGGTGTTAGCCCCCTATAAATTCATTGACAAGCAAGCAAGGGCTAATTAGTTTTATGAGCCTTCAAGGAATGCATTTTCCTTGAAAACACATCATCATTGAAGCCTTTTCATGCTCTCTAGCCTTTGATTATTTCCCTCTGCAATTCACATCTAAAAATCCTCTCTGTTTGCAAAGGATTGTGCTCCGAAGGCCTGCATTTTCCTCTTTACCCCTGCAGAATACCCCATTTTGACCCCTGTTTTCCTCATTTTCCCCCCTCCCAAAATTCCTCACTAACCCTCTAAACCATCTTAGATCCCCTTTGCATCTTGCACACCACCCATGCCTGGCCTAATTTCTCCTTTTACCTCTATCGTTACCCAATTATGCCCTCAATTTGCATTAAAATGGCCCAAAACCATATTTTCCACATAGTTTGGGTCTCATCCCCTTTCGGCCTAGCCCCCTCAGCCTTTTCCTCCACGTGACCTGGCCGCTAGAACCGAGCGCTAGCCCAAAAAGCGCTTATCTCATATGATTCATCGGGCATGTTTATAGCCGTTGATCTAAACAGAATGGACAGCGATCGCTGCCCTCGCCCCATCCATCGCGCCCGCTATTCACCCGTTCACCGCCCGATCGAATATCAGCCATCCATTTAAAACCTCAAATCCGACGGTCCACATTCCACCGTCCACTTGTGGTCCCCGCCCCGCACTATTCCATAAACCATCGCTTTCTATCACACCTCCTTCGGGGAGTAGGCGGTATTTTCTGATCGGCCAACGATTCCATACATCATCCGACGCGTGGCACCAATATGGCTGGAAAACCACCCTCCCATCGTGCATTAAAATTCGTCCGTGGATGCAGAGAGATATCGTTGTGTGTCATCCAATATGGGGTGGGAAATCCAACGACGATCGCTCCACGAAGCTGCGCATGCAATAATCCATGGCCATCGTACCCCTGGCCCATCATTCATCGCCCTCCGACGTGTTCCCAACCGTTTATCTCCTCCTGAGATCATACGGTCCAGATTCAAAATCAGCCCGCCAGTGAATCATGTCGCCACGTCGCTCATTCCACATGTGTCTGCCCACCATCCATATATATTCATTCAAACGATAATTTTCAAAGGTTTTTCATTTAAATCTGCTGCGCTCCTCCAACTTTAAACATTTTCCACCGTCCGCCTGCATTATTCCACCATTTCACTAGCTGCAAGGCCATTTTCATTGTCTGCACTACATCCACCACCCCCATTCATCATTTTCCTAACTTGTTTTTGTATTTTACAAGGTTTCAGAAAGGCGGAAAACCGCCATGGTTCATATGTATCATTGTAAATGGCACGTTGTGCAGAGAAAGTTGAATTTGGAAGCTGGTACTACAGGGAAATGTCTGGAAAGGTAGCGACGGCATAAATATTATCCAAGGACAGTTCAGTCTCCGCGATAAACCTATTCGGTGCCATTAAAACCCAGATTTTGCAGATTGAGACATTTATGAAGCGGCGGAGAAATACCACTAATGATAAAGGATTTCAACATTCAGTATTGAGGGTTTTAAGCCTTAATCCAGAGTTGTAAAGGCAGAGTACCGGATCGAAAATCCCGAGGATCACATAAGAGTTCCAGCACGCAAAAAACAATGTAATCAGGGTTTCAAATCAGCAGAACGTTTCTTCTTGAGAACGAACACAGTACACATTATGGTTTCAGTATACATTGTGTCCAAGAGAAGTTTTTCCCCTCCTACAACAGTCCTAGGCTATCAAAAGCATTTGTTGCACAGTATGGCAGATCTTAGCATCTTGATTCTACGTTTTTGTTCAATTCACCAGAAGTACTACAGGGTACTGCAGCCAAGTACAACAGAGACATACCAGAGTAAATGGAAGCCTGGAGAAGACCACTCTTTCACCCAAAAGAGTGCCAGAGATTAATGCACCGAATTAAACAGAGTGGGCTTCGGCCTTCTCCCTCTTCTGAGTTTTTAATGCTGCATTTAGTTTTCCACCTACCTTCTCTGCTCCTCTGGAGCTATAAATTCATGAAGAAACTCCTTGTAAAGGTTGTTGATTAGTTATCTGAGAATTGCAAGTAGTTTCTTTTGAGACATAGTCTTTGTGTAAAGTTGTAAGATATGTTGAGGAATATGATTTCAGACCGAGTATTCAGCTATTGGCAATGTTGTACTTGACTGGTATTGCTATTTAATATGACAAGCACATTTCTTTGGATCCTGATCTAAAGCAAGGGTGATGTTTTCCTTTCTCTGTGTTTAATTTATTCCAATTCATTTTCTACTGGCTTGCATCAGAATATTGGCATAGGATTTACCCTTGTTAGGTACCCTATGTTTCTGCTCTCCTTGCCATTGATGTTTTTCTTCTGAATGTGTTATCTAAGAATTGATTTCACTTAGTTTAACTAGTGTAGTGGATGTTATTGCCTGCTCTCTATGTTCTTAGATGTTTCTTGTTAAGGATTTAGCTGGAAGATTTGGGAACACTGGGGATTAGAGTTAGCCCTATCCACTAGGATCCTTGTGCGACCAACTAGTATTTAACTTGTGTTCTAATCTATGTTGTTCCTCCTTTCCTACCATTCCATATCACACTGTCATCTTTAAGACCCAATGTTTTAGATGACTAGCCCAATTGAAAGCCTGCCTATTGATTAGCAAGCAAATCCTTTCCTGACTCCATTTCCCAATGGTTTTGAATGCCCACTAGAATACTTCACCTCTACCTTAATCCTCTTTGCTCATCTTGTCTTACATTGAACCCTTCTTTCCTGATAACCAGCAACCAAACAAACAATCAAACAAACAAACCCTGTGCCTATAACTAGCCTAACATCTTAACACTGAGCTTAAAGTCACATATCTTTGATAATCATAGAGAGATCCCTCTCTGGACCTAGGAGGGCTAGATCCTGAGGTCTGAAAGTGGGTTTGATGTTGTCTCATCTTTTGGTATTTCCAACCTTGCCAAAACATGGGAACCCCAACATAATGGTGACTCCGCTGGGGAAAATCTGAGTACCGTCCATCTTGCTACAATGTAAGAACCTCAGAAACCTACAATCTCTGGTTAGGTTGGCAGTTAAACACTCCTATTCACACATCAACCTCTATACCATCTGTTGTGTTTCTCCCATACTCTTGGATGGAGTCTGGAAAGGGCCAGGTAGCCTCCAGATCTCACACTCTTTCAGAGGTGACACATCTGTTAAATTCCCTCCCAATCAATCTCTGGTTAGAGTTTGTTGTGTTTTCAAGATATCCTTGAAAGAGGACATCTCATAAGCACTGTGGTGGACAGTGTACCCTCCAAAAACATCCTAAACCTTCCACCTGGTGACTCCATAATTCCTAAACGATTTAAAGACTCCACTGGTGATCAGTAGGCCTGCTGATTATCTTGGTATCATATAAGACACCACTGGGAGACCAGAAGCCCATTACAACATCAGCCACATTAGAAGTAGCAAGTAGGGTTAAGCTGCTTGGTTAGAAAACAACACTCTGGATTTCAGAACCATTCACACAAGAGCTTACCCTAACCCAGACCCACCTAAAATAGTTGACAACCCTGAGAGCATCCTCAAGGGATCTCCTACACCTAAACAATCAACTATTTCCAGCCACATCCATAGAGCTAACTCTACACCAGAAAACTTTACAGCTCTATCAGACTCACTTTTTGACCTAGGCACTCAAAATAGTTTACCAAGAGCTAGGTCATTCAGTGTTCTAGACCAGCTAGACCTTGAGTTTCCTATTTCACCACCTCAAAGTGGTAAGCACCTTGGGAATAGACAGACCCCTCCATCTACACCGCCTGATATATACTTCATTCAAAACTTGGGGCTCAGTCACCCTAAATCTTCTCATCAGTCTTCTGCTGGTCATAATATCCCTGTCATCCATATACTAGCTGCCCATGTCAATCCTTTACCTCAACGAAACATCATCATGGCAGCTTGGTATGCACCTCTGGTTTTACCTCAGCCTCTAGTACCCTTACCCAATGATTATCAATCAAAGATCCCACACTTCACTGCAAAAGAGTCTACCACAACACAATACCATGTAGATAGGATGGACGATTCTTTTGACTACATGGAGATAGATGATGATACAGTCAAAATGAGAATCTTTGCCCAGAGCTTAGGGGGTGATGTGAAGAAATGGTTTAAAGGCCTACTTCCAGATAACATTAATGATCTTCCATCTCTATATCAGACTTTCATAAACAAATGGGAGGTTAAGGCCAACCCTCACCAACTCCTAGAAAAATATATGAACCTAAAAATAAATGTAGGAGAGAGTGTCCATGATTACACAACGAGATTTAACAGCATTTACAATGCTCTTCCTCCACACATGAAACCTCCCCAAGGTATGGCTCTAGTGAAATACCCCGAAGGATTTGATGCTGACATGGCCTACCATCTTAGGGAGAGATATTATACCACGTTAGAAGACATGCAAAAGGGAACAGTGAGTGTAGAGGCTAATCTGATTGAGAAAAGAGCAAGATTGAGAGCTGAGAAAAGGGTAACATATAGAGATGACAGTGTAGCTTCCACATCTGATCCAAACTATGACCGTTTATATAAAAATGTGGAAAGGCTACAACAAATGATGGAAAAAATGGTTGTCTCAGTCAGTAACCAAAACGGAAATCGAAACCATAACCAGAACCAAAACTTTAGAAGAAACAATGCCACTCCCAACAGACAAGGAGAATCAGATCAGCAAGTTATTCCCCCTTTCCAAGAGAACTTTCTTGATGAAGATGAGGGAATCATAGAAGAGTCTGAGGGAAACATAATAAACATGTTTGAAATAGAAGATTCAATCCATAACTGTTACAAAGAAGAAGATCACTCCCCACCCTTTTATTGGGACGAGGAATGGTTAAAAACTGAGGATTATAGGTTAGGATTTGAAAATGCCACGATGCAGGTCAGAGAAAAATATGAACTTAGAAGAAGAAAGAGCCAAGAAAATCCAAAACCAAAAGCTTCTGAGGTCACCATGAAGAAAAGACCTGAGAAAACTTCTAAAGCAGCTGCTGAAAGTAACAAATCAGCAGCTAAGAGTTCTGGAAAGAACAAAGAAAAATACAACCAACACACTGATACAAAAAGTGAACCAACTAGCAACACTAGCACTGTAGTTAGTGCTCCTAATAAAACTATCACAAACACTGTACATAATGAGAATCAACACACTGATTTAGCCACTAAGGAAGTGGCTAACCAAACAAAGTTGAACATTCCAAAGAGTCAGTCCACTTTCAATTTGGAGAGTGAGATTGCAAAAATTAAAATCTCTGTACCACTCTCTGAGCTGGCCACTTAGGATGTATATAAAGGCCAAATTTTGAAAGCATTAAATTTAGGAGAGAATAATGACACTGTAAATCTGAGTGATGATCAACCTGCCCTTCTATTTGGTCCAAAGATAGAAGGAAAGTTTCAGGAAGGGGTAGTGCCCCCTTTTTATATTAGTCTTAATATCCATGATAAGATTCTCCACAATGCAATGCATGATTCTGGGGCGTCACACAACCTGATGCCTAAAGTAGTAATGGAAAGATTAGTGTTACACCATTTTTTGGTCATCTAACCTACTATCATTAGATGGATTCAAGTACACCATGTAAGACCAATTTTACCCTAAGTAAAATTGCCTTCAATATGTAAAATAACTTAATAAAACACATTTATTAGGTTGTTTATGGTCTAAACAGGAAACCCTAAAAGGAAATATTAAAAAAACCTATATTTGTTTGATTTTCCTGGTCATGTTTAACCCAAAACAAGGAAATTAATTAGATAAATCTTTATTTATCTTATTATTTTCTAGGAATAATTATTTAAACCTTATTTAAATAATATTCCTTGTTAAATATGAATAAATCACCCATAAATAATTAAATAAATCATTATTTATTTGATTATCTTTTAACCACCTCCTTAAAATGATAAATAAATCATTTATTTATTTATTATTCACAAAAAAAGGGATTTGACCCAAGTCAAATACTTTTTCCCTCCAACAAATATAATAAAATATCCCATAAAAGGTGGATCTAGATTTGGTTAATGTTATTTTAATCATGCACCAAGATCTAGAATGACCCAATATTTTGTTATAAATAGGAGGGTTTTTCCTACCACTCTTCACCTTTTGTTGCCTATTATATCACTCTGGATCTAAACTCTTGGTCTGACTTTGAGCCATTATCATTGTCATATTTTACATTTTTTCTGTGTGAGCTCCCTTTGAGTTCTATCTTTGTCTGGGTTTTCTACACCAACAAGAGAGAGAAATGCTAGATCTGAAGTGCTGAGGACTTCCAAGAACCCATCCCATTGAGGAGAATTAGAAACATCTTCTTGTTTTCCTCCCAGGTGCCCTTAATACAAAAAATTCTTCCAAAAATCGTTCTTGTCTTGTCTATCGGATATATGGAGCAAAACCTTCTTTTTACTGCTTAATGTCTTTCTATGCATAGATCTGGTTTTTTGCAGCTCTTGTCTTGATCAACTAAACTGGAATGTAGAAGATGGGGGCGACCATGGCTGATGTTAGGGCTATTAGTTATGCGTAGCTAAAGTGGTCTTTTCGTACACTTCGATTGAAAGTTCATACTAACAATTGGCGACTCACGGGGAATCAATTACGACCGTTGTCGTTTTTCATATTCCTGCATATCCAGCTACTTCAGCACCTAGGGTTTCTTTTCAGATTTTTGTTTTTCCTATTTTCATGTTGTTTTTCACATATAAAACCCTAAAACATTAAAATTTCTAACTTCCACGTGTTTCTAGCCCTATTGCGCAGGTGACAGACATCAGCCGCAACTGAGATGGCAACTTTTCCACAAATCTGCCGCCGGGACAACCGAAGTTGGAGGTCGCACTTTTCAGCCCAAAAACTGCGACCTGGACTCCAGGTCGAACTTTTCAACCCCTTTTCTGCGCCCTGAACAGGAAAACAGGTCAGAACCTGCGACCTGTGCTTTTTTCTGCTGTTTTTCTGTAATTTTTCTGGGTTTTGCTGAAGCTTCTGTCAGGGTTTTCCAGCCTCTGTCTCCGCCCGTTTGGACTTGTTTCTGATCTTTTTTGCTCATCTAAGTGGGAACCTAGCCCCCTAGGGCTTTAGTACCCTCCACTTTTGGTGGAAGAGTTTTAGCTGTTTCAGGTGTCTGTTTTTTCAGAGTTTTATCCTTCCCTTTTTCAGATCTGATACCTCATTTCTCAGATCCCTTTAAATCAGCTCTTCTTCCTTTCAAACCACCTCTTGTAGTTTTGTTTGGAACTCCCTTTAGGACCTCCTCCCTGTCCTTTCTGCTTTTTGCTGATTTCCTCCTTTTTTCCAGCCACCTTGCCTCTACCTCTTGGCTGTGATTTGCACCTCTTTCAGCAGCTTTCTCCTTTAGATCCCTGTCCCTTTCGACCCTAGATATATTGGCCTCTTTTTAGTGTGTTTTGACTATATTTTTTCCCTCTTTTAGATTAGCTTTGAGAGACCCGCCTTTTTGGGTTGAATCAATGCACTAAACATTATTAATTTCTGTGGTTTCGACGTATATCTTTTGTCTCTGCAACATTATTTTAAAGTTCATAACCTACTTTTTTCTCTTGCTCTCAAAACCAAAAGGGTTTAAAAATTAAAATTAACGCATGCCACACACTCACCCTAAGCGAAGAAGAGCCCGGTTTACACCGCCAGGAAAAGACTTTAAAATCAATTGACACTGCACCTTTTTGCCCTTGTTTCGACATTGTAATCACTTGATTCTGCACCGCCCTGCCTTTGTCGGTCGTTCTTCTTCCCCTCATGCGTGTTTGTGTTGTCATCATTAGCCCCAAAGGCGCACCTCTCCGAAGACTTCTTGGCCTTCACCCTCAGTTTCCGGTCGGTCGACCTACTCCTTCCCGCCGTCGTCGAGTTAGTCCTCCTCCGAGTCCGCACTCCGACTCCTCTTCTGATTCATTGGGTTCTCCTTTTACTTCTGGTTCTCCCCCTGTCACCTTCCCCAATTCTGGTCAGGAGCCTAACACTAGCAATAATCCCGACCCCCTAACCCTTGGGAACCCCTACTACTATTGAGAGCATACAAAGAACTACCTTGGTACACACTGTACAGCACGCCATGAGCCACCTCGGCCTCCCTGGAGTTCCAATCGTTGATCAATGACCCCTGTTCGCCATGATGGTAAGACACGGCACCGCTGTGCCAGCCAAGCTCCAGGCATCCCTGGTTCAAAGGCCCCAACGGAGGGTATCCAGCCAGCCATGCTCAGGTCTTTCCACATGTGGTGTTCCTCGATTCCATTACCCAGGTAGTTCCATTCGTCTTGATTATTCAATGCCGCTACCCAGGCGAAGCTTCTAAATGGTATGTTGATCAGGCCACCTCTTCCCATACCACCTTTGCGACCATTGCCCAAGCCTTTTTATCTTATTTCCAGCTCCCTCTCCGATACGACACTAGTACAGATCTTTTGACTTCTTTCCGTCAATCCTCTTCGACCGCCTTTCCACTCATGTCCAGGAATGGCAGAGAAGACGGAGCTTATGTCGAGCTCCCACCTTCAAAAATTGGGTTTATATGGACTAGTTCCTTCACACTCTCTTACCTCCCATTGGAAAAGATGTCGCCTCCCACTTCCCTCAAACCGAAGAAGCCGCCCTCCAAATAGCCTTGAAATATGACCTGATCTACGCTCAGTCTGGTTATGTTTATACCGTCCTTCCTGACCTCCCCAGGCCCGGAGGCGCTAACGCCCCGGGGGCATCTCATTCCGCCGACGGTATCGTTGGAGCCCTCTCTCATCCGTATGCTCAACCTCCTATGGGCTATGGTCTCCCTCCGGGAGGGGCCAGCACCTCTAGCACTTTTCCCCCTCCAGGTAGCATGTATCCAGGATACGGCATGCCTCATCCTTTTGCCTAACCTCCTGCTTACCTCAATGTTTCCCAACCTAACCATTATCCTTATCCACAGCCTGGTGCGCCAGCTCCTCCAGCATATGCGCTTCCACCTCCCTTGCCTCCTCCACCCCCGCAACAACACCTACAACCCCCTCCAGGGCAAGTCTTTGCACAACAGGGCACGACTAACCCCCCTTCTTCTCAAAGAAGACAGAGAGGCAATCCAAATCAATCTGCCCCTAGTACTCGTGGACCCAATCCTCAAGGTATTGACCCTAACACTGCTAACCAGCAACAGGGCACTCAGCCCAAGCTGGACAGGCCTCTCTGCACAAATAAGCCTTGTTCGTGTTGCGGTGTTTACGGTCATTACACCCATGATTGTCCCCTCTTACCACAGATGTGGCAGATGTGGGAGTCTCAAGCCACATTGCGCGGACAACATGCCTCCCCTCATGCTCCCCCTAATGTGACCACTACTCAACCAGCTGTGTTTACCGATCCTTTCCCCCAACAAGGCTTCGTGGCTGCCCAACTACCTGACGGACAAGCCACCACTCAACCTTCCCCTTCTGGTTCCTCTGATTACCAGATCCTCATGATGAACTCTGATCCATCCCCAACCGTCGACCTTCACCTTCAATCTCGGTCTCGCCAGTACCCCAAGCCTTCTGCTCATTCTGCCCCCGAGTCCTCTTCTTCTGGGTCTACAGAGCCTCTTTCGACATCCAAAGTAGACTAGAAACAGAACACAATCATCCAACTAGTCACCTCTCTAATGTCCACACCCATAACGAAAAACAAAACAACCCACAGCCTAGTGCAGCTCCTATAATGCAACATAATGGCGAACTCAGCTGTAGGAAAGCAAATGATGATAAAACGAAAAATGAACCCTTGTGGGAAATGAATTTCGATGGGTCATGCACCAAGAGAACTGCTGGGGTAGGAGTGTGGATACATAACGCAGAAAGTGGTTACGCAAAGAGCCATGCATGTAACCTACATTTCAAATGTACAAACAACATTGCAGAGTACGAGGCTCTTATCCTAGGCTTAAACCTGTTGAGAAAATTAGGAGCCCGTAGGATAACTGTGCGTGGTGACTCAGAGCTAATCATTAAACAGGTGAATGGTGAATACACAGTGAAACATCCTAGATTGAGAGCTTATAGGAATGACACTATGGATTTAATGAAAACATGTGTTGAATACGAATTAGTGTTTGTTCCTAGGAGTCAAAATGTCATTGCAAACGGATTAGCTTGCTTAGCTAGTTCATACCCTAGGACTCCAAGCGACCAACAGATCATCATTTAGACCAAATTCAGACCTGCAGTGTCGGATAATGAAAAATATTGGCAGGTCTTTGAAGGAGATAAACATATTGAGGATTTCCTGGTAGGCAGGAATGAGTTTGAGTTTTCTGGTTCAGACCCCAAATCTGACAGTAGCTTCCTAAGTGAAGAGTCCTCAGATGAGGAAGAAACACCCTGTAACATAGAAATAAACACTTTAAACGAACAAATTGGAAATCCAAATGAAAAATGTGAAAACGCAGATAGTGAAGAAGTAGAGGTGCTACAGGCCAAAAATAGGAGCATACCTCAAGGCCTTGCACCTTTAGAGGACCTTTTTGACTTTGATGATGTAGCAAAAAATCCCACCATAGAACATGCAGACTCTGATGTTGAGGAATGCAACATATGCACTGAAGATAAGCCCAAGATGATCAAATTAGCTAAGTCCCTTCCTGCAAACATGAAAAGGAAATACATTGACCTATTCAAGGAATTCATTTATGTGTTTTCTTGGAGTTATGAGGACTTAAGGGCCTATGACACAAACATCATACAGCATAAGATACCCTTGAAAGAAAATCAGAAGCCCTTCAGACAAAAACCTCGCAGAATAAACCCAAAACAATTACCTGCAGTGGAAAAAGAGATTAAGAATATGTATGAAGCAGGTATAATTGTTCCTGTGAGGTTCTCTGACTGGGTATCAAACCTAGTGGCTGTGAGAAAGAAAACAGGGGAGATCAGATTGTGCATAGATTTCAGGAATCTTAATAGAGCCTCACTCAAAGACAATTACCCTTTACCAAAAATGGAACATATTCTTCAGAGGGTAGTAGGTTCTAAAAGGATCTCCCTACTAGATGGTTTTGCAGGTTACAACCAAGTCCTAGTAATCCCAGAAGATCAACTCAAGACAACTTTTACCACCCCATGGGGCACTTTTATGTATGTAAAGATGCCTTTTGGATTTATGAACGCTGATGCAACCTTCCAAAGAGCAATGGACATAGTTTTTTTAGATGAAATAGGACACTTCGTTGTCATCTACCTGGATGACATAACAGTCTACTCCAAGACTGAGGAGGAATAACTAGAGCACCTGAGAAGAGTGTTTGAAAAATGTAGAAGGTTTGGTCTGTCACTGAATCCTAAAAAGACTGTATTTGGGCTGCAAGAAGGAAAAATTCTAGGCCATATCATATCTGAGAAAGGGATTAGGATAAACCCACAAAGAGTTGAGGGAATACTACAGATCACACACCCAAGAAACATTAAAGAATTACAGTCTTTCATTGGGAAAATTAACTTCCTTAGGAGGTTTATTCCCAACCTAGTTGAACACCTTAGGAATATAACTAACATGCTGAAGAAAGGTGTAGGAGTTAAGTGGACTGTGGAAGCCAAGAAATATTTTGAATCAGTAAAACTTGCACTCACCCAGGCTCCTTTCCTAATCAGCCCAGATTTCTCAAAATATTTTTTGATTTTTTCATTTGCCTCCAAGCATACCATAGCTGCAGTCCTACTGCAGAAGAATCCAGAGGGAATGGAACATCCCATTTCTTTCTTTAGCAAGGCACTCAGAGATGCGCCCTTGAAATACAACATAATGGAAAAACAGGCCTATGCTCTGATTAAGGCCTTGAAAGACTTTAGGGTGTACATACTACATTCCCACACCATAGCCTATGTGCCAAATATAGTGGTTAAAGACATATTGTCCCAAGACCCAGATGGGAAAAGGGGAAAATGGATTGTTGTGATCTTAGAAAACGACCTTGAGATAAAAACCACCAAGCTGATTAAGGGTCAGGGCTTAGCTCAACTAATGGCTGAATCAAATCTACAAGCCCTTGATATTAACATGATAAATACCTTGGATGAGCAGCAGGGATTGCATGATCCCACTGTTGAGGAGAAATTTCAGAGCTCTCCTTGGTATTCTAACATTTTGTATTTGCTTACACACCTCAATGCCCCTCCTAAACTATCAAATACCAAGGCCAGATTCTTAAAGCTGAAAGCTAGGAGCTATTGCATATTGAATAACTGTTTATACTGGAAAAATCCAAATGGACTATTGCTTAAATGTTTGCTTGAAAATGAGGAAGAGAGGATTAAACAAGAATTCCATGCAGGAGAGTGTGGAGGCCACCTGAGCTGGAAGGTTACTACAAAAAAAAATACTCAGAGCTGGTTACTATTGGCCTACACTCTTCAATGATGTCCATAAGATGATAATTGCCTGCCACAAATGCCAGATTTTTGAAGGCAAAAGAAAACTCCTCCCCTTACCTCTGTAGCCCATCACTGTTGAAGGTCCCTTTCTGCAATGGGGTCTAGATTTCATAGGGTAAATTCACCCTGCCTCCTCTACACAACACAAATGGATCCTAATAGCCACAAACTATTTCACCAAGTGGATAGAGGCCATACCTACTAGGAATGCCACAGATTCAATCATCATTAGTTTTCTAGAAGGTCATGTCCTCTCTCGGTTTGGCTGCCCAAGGAAAATAATCACTGACAATGCTGATGCTTTCGGATCCAAGAAAATGGTTGATTTTTGTCATAGTATCAAATAGCACTCGGTAATTCAACTGCCTATTACCCTCAAGGTAATGGATTAGCCGAATCATCAAACAAGAGCCTGGTGATCATCATCAAGAAGCTGTTGGAAGAGAACAAGAAGTCATGGCATAACAAGTTAGTGCATGCTTTGTGGGCCGATAGGCTTACAACCAAGAAATCCATTGGCATTTCACCTTATCAGCTTGTCTATGGAACGGAAGCAGTGTTTCCCACCAACCTTGGAATACCAGCGATTAAACTTGTTCAAGAGATACAAGCAGAAGAAGACAACATGGTGAGGAGAATAAACCAGACAATTCATCTCCAACAAACAAGGGAAGAGGTCTATAACAGAGCTATCAAGGTTCAGGAAAATATAAAGAAGTTAATTGAAAAAAGAACCAAAGCTGCTGATTTCAAAATGGGAGATAAAGTTCTGAAGTGGGACTCAAGGAGAGAGGATAAAGGTAAGCATGGCAAGTTCGACAGTTTGTGGCAAGGTCCATACATCATCTAGGCCACTGTGGGTCCAAATGCCTTTTTCCTACAAGAATTAGATGGTACAAAGCTGTTTGGGGGTCCTGTCAATGATAGGATGCTCAAGCACTACTTCTGTTGATTTCCAATTTCCAGTTTCCATTTCCATTGTACATACCATCGCAGTGTTTTTTTTTCAAAAAAAATAAAATAATAATAATAATAATAATAAAAGGAGAAAAAAAGAGCAAGGGAGAGGTTCAGACATGCTCAAAACATGAACCTCTACAGTGCAAAGATTGGCTCTAATATGATCAAAACCTGAGCCAATGAAAGTAAAAGATAGCTGGTTCAAACATGCCTAAAACCTGGACCAACAAAGAGGAAAAAGAATCAGCTCTAGCAAGCCCAAAACCAAAGATGAAATGAAGAAAGAAAGTGACTCTAACAAGCTCAAAACTTGAGTCACAAAGAGAAGAAGGATGCTTCAAACTTCAGATTTCAAGCCTTCAAAGTTTTGTTTTCAGTTTTCTGCAAATTTCTGTCCATGTGCAACTGTCTTTATGCCATAGACTGTCTAATCCTGGTTTGATTGTTTCTAAATTTCTGTTGTAGAATATAGAGAAGAAATCTGCTGGACAGTTTAATCCCAGCAGATATTAGATTAGGTAGAGAAACATGTGAGACCAACAGTTGAATTGGGTCTCATGGAGCAATAAGGGTAGATTTAGAATAGGTTTATTTTCTGTTATAAAAATAAATGATATAAAGGGTCTGCTAGTTCAAATGCACCCTAGAAGAAAAAATGCTAGGATCGTAGGATGGGAAGGTAGAGTTTTGGGAATGTTTCTGCTGATCTATCATATTTGTGGCAGCTGAAAGTCAAAGAAGAAAGGTGGCTTAAGTAGCAGGCATCTGGCCTACACCAAAGATCGTTTTCTGAATTCTTGACTCCTTCAAGAAGAAGCCATCCCCACGTGGAGCCACTGTTAGTCCCCTATAAATTCCTTGACAAGAAAGCAAGGGGCTAATTAGTTTTATGAACCTTCAAGGAATGCATTTCCCCTGAAAACATATCATCCTTGAAGCCTTTTCATGCTCTCTACCCTTTGATTATTTCCCTCTGCTGTTCACATCTAAAAATCCTCTCTGTTTGCAAAGGATTATGCTCCAAAGGCCTGCAATTGCCTCTTTACCCCTGCAGAATACCCCATTTTGAACCCTGTTTTCCTCATTTTCCCCCCTCCTAAAATTCCTCACTAACCCTCTAAACCATCTTAGATCCCCTTTGCATCTTGTACACCACCCTTGCTTGGCCTAATTTCTCCTTTTACCTCTATCGTTACCCAATTCTGCCCTCAATTTGCATTAAAATGGCCCAAAACCATATTTTCCACATAGTCTGGGTCTCATCCCCTTTCGGCCTAGGCCCCTCAGCCTTTTCCTCCATGTGACCTGGCCGCTAGAACCGAGCGCTAGCCCAAAAAGTGCTTATCTCATATGATTCATCGGGCACATTTATAGCCGTTGATCTAAACAGAATGGACGATGATTGCCGCCCTCGCCCCATCCACCGCGCTCGCTGTTCACCCATTCATCGCTCGATCGAATATTAGCCATCCATTTAAAACCTCAAATCCGACGGTCCATATTCCCTCGTCCGCCCGTGGTCCCCGCCGCACACTATTCCATAAACCGCCAGTTTCTATTGCACTGCCTTCGGGGAGTAGGCGGTATTTTCCGATCGGCGAGCGATTCCATACATCATCCGATGTGTGGCACCGGTACGACTGGAAAACCACCCTCCCATCGTGCATTAAAGTTCGTCCGTGGACGCAGAACGATATTGTTGTGCATCATCCGATATGGGGCGGGCAATCCAACGATGATCACTCCATGAAGCTGCGCACGCGATAATCCATGGCCACCATATCCCTGGCCCCACCATTCATCGCCCTCCGACGCGTTCCCAGCCATCGATCTCCTCCTAAGATTGGACGGTCCAGATTCAAAATTAGCCCGCCAGTGTACCAGGTCGCCACGTCGCTCATTCCACGTCTGTTCGCCCACCATCCATATATATTCATTCAAATGATAATTTTCAAAGGTTTTTCAATTAAATCTGCTGCGCTCTGCCAAATTTCATCATTTTCCACCGTTCGCCAGCATTATTCCACCATTTCACTAGCTTCACGGCCATTTTCATCGTCCGCACTGCATCCACCACCCCCATTCATCATTTTCCTAACTTGTTTTTGTATTTTACAGGGTTTCAGAAAGGTAGAGAACTGCCATGGTTCATATGTATCATTGTAAATGGCACGTTGTGCAAAGAAATTTGAATTTGGAAGCTGGTACTACAGAGAAATGTCCGGAAAGGTAGCGGCGGCATAAATATTATCCAAGGACAGTTCAGTCTCCACGATAAACCTATTCGGCGCCATTAAAACCCAGATTTTGCAGATTGAGACATTTATGAAGCGGCGAAGAAATACCAGCTAATGATCAAGGATTTCAACGTTCAGTATTGAGGGTTTTAAGCCTTAATCCAGAGTTCTAAAGGTAGAGTGCCAGATCGAAAATCCCGGGGATCACATAGGAGGTCCAACGCACAGAAAACAATGTAATCAGGGTTTCGAATCAGCAGAATGTTTCTTCCTGAGCACGGACAGAGTACACATTATGGTTTCAGTATACATTGTGTCCAAGAGAATTTTTTCCCCTCCTACAACAGTCCTAGGCTATCAGAATAATTTGTTGCACAGTATGGCAGATCTTAGCGTCTTGATTCTACGTTTTTGTTCAATTCACCAGAAGTACTACAGGGTACTGCAGCCAAGTACATCAGAGACTTACTAGTGTAAATGGAAGACTGGAGAAGACCACTCTTTCACCCAAAAGAGTGCCAGAGATTAATGCACCGAATTAAACAGAGTGGGCTTTGGCCTTCTCCCTCTTCTGAGTTTTTAATGCTGCATTTAGTTTTCCACCTACCTTCTCTGCTCCACTGGAGCTATAAATTCATGAAGAAACTCATTGTAAAGGTTGTTGATTAGTTATCTGAGAATTGCAAGTAGTTTCTTTTGAGACACAGTCTTTGCATAAAGTTGTAAGATATGCTGAGGAATATGATTTCAGACTGAGTATTCAACTATTGGCAATGTTGTACTTGACTGGTATTGCTATTTAATATGACAAGCACATTTCTTTGGATCCTGATCTAAAGCAGCGGTGATGTTTTCCTTTCTCTGTGTTTAATTTATTCCAATTCGTTTTCTACTGGCTTGCATTAGAATATTGGCATAGGATTTACCCTTGTTAGGTACCCTATGTTTCTGCTCTCCTTGCCATTGATGTTTTTCTTCTGAATGTGTTGTCTAAGAATTGATTTCACTTAGTTTAATCAGTTTAGTGGATGTTATTGCCTGCTCTCTGATGTATGAATTAAATGAATATGTTCTTAGATGTTTCT
The DNA here is from genome assembly GCA_034641835.2 of Pinus albicaulis. Taxonomy (NCBI): domain Eukaryota; kingdom Viridiplantae; phylum Streptophyta; class Pinopsida; order Pinales; family Pinaceae; genus Pinus; species Pinus albicaulis. The sequence goes on along the minus strand of CM076570.1, from coordinate 418,312,314 downwards.
TGTTAAGGATTTAGCTGGAAGATTTGGGAACACTGGGGATTAGAGTTAGCCCTATCCACTAGGATCCTTGTGCGACCAACTGGTCTTTAAATTTTGTTTTGATCTGTGTTGTTCCTCCTTTCCTACCATTCCGTATCACACTATCATCTTTAAGATCCAATGTTTTAGATGACTAGCCCAATTGAAAGCCTGCCTATTGATTAGTAAGCAAATCCTTTCCTGACTCCATTTCCCAATGGTTTTGAATGCCCACTGGAATACTTCACCTCTGCCTTAATCCTCTTTGCTCATCTTGTCTTACATTGAACCCTTCTTTCTTGATAACCAGTAACCAAAAAAACAATCAAACAAACAAACCCTGTGCCTATAACTAGCCTAACATCTTAACACTGAGCTTAAAGTCACATATCTTTGATAATCATAGAGAGATCCCTCTCTGGGCCCAGGAGGGCTAGATCCTGAGGTCTGAAAGTGGGTTTGATGTTGTCTAATCTTTTGGTATTTCCAACCTTGCCAAAACATGGGAACCCCAACATAATGGCGACTCCGCTGGGGAAAATCTGAGTACCTTCCATATTGCTACATCGTAAGAACCTCATAAACCTACAATCTCTGGTTAGGTTGGCAGTTAAACACTCCTATTCACACATCAACCTCTATACCATCTGTTGTGTTTCTCCCATACTCTTGGACAGAGTCTGGAAAGGGCCAGGTAGCCTCCAGAACTCACACTCTTTCAGAGGTGACACATCTGGTAAATGCCCTCTCAATCAATCTCTGGTTAGAATTTGATGCGTTTTCAAGATATCCTTGAAAGAGGACATCTCATAAGCACTGTGGTGGACAATGTACCCTCCAAAAACATCCTAAACCTTCCACCTGGCGACTCCATAATTCCTAAACGATTTAAAGACTCCACTGGTGATTAGTAGGCCTGCTGATTATCTTGGTATCACATAAGAATCCACTGGGAGGCCAAAATCCCATTACAACATCATCCACATTAGAAGTAGCAAGTAGGGTTAAGCTGCTTGGTTAGAAAACAACACTATGGCTTTCAGAACCATTCACACAAGAGCTTACCCTAACCCAGACCCACCTAAAATAGTTGACAACCCTGAGAGCATCCTCAAGGGATCTCCTACACCTAAACAATCAACTATTTCTAGCCACATCCATAGAGCTAACTCTACACCAGAAAACTTTACAGCTCTATCAGACTCACTTTTTGACCTAGGCACTCAAAATAGTTTACCAAGAGCTAGGTCATTCAGTGTTCTAGACTAGCCAGATCTTGAGTTTCCTATTTCACCACCTCAAAGTGGTAAGCACCTTGGGAATAGACAGACCCATCCATATACACCGCCTGATATACACTTCATTCAAAATTTGGGGCTTAGTCACCCTAAATCTTCTCATCAGTCTTCTATTGGTCATAATATCCCTATCATCCATATACCAGCTTCCCAAGTCAATCCTTTACCTAATCGAAACATCATCATGGCAGCCTGGTATGCACCTCTGGTTTTACCTCATCCTCTAGTACCCTTACCCAATGATTATCAATCAAAGATCCCACACTTCACTGCAAAAGAGTCTACCACAGCACAATACCATGTAGATAGGATGGAAGATTCTTTTGACTACATGGAGATAGATGATGATACAGTAAAAATGTGAATCTTTTCCTAGAGCTTAGGGGGTGATGTGAAGAAATGGTTTAAAGGCCTACCTCCGGGTAGCATTAATGATCTTCCATCTCTATATCAGACTTTCATAAACAAATGGGAGGTTAAGGCCAACCCTCGCCAGCTCCTAGCAGAATATATGAACCTAAAAAGAAATGTAGGAGAGAGTGTCCATGATTACACAACGAGATTTAATAGCATTTACAATGCTCTTCCTCCACACATGAAACCTCCCCAAGGTATGGCTCTAGCGAAATACCCCGAAGGCTTTGACGTTGAGATGGCCTACCAGCTTAGGGAGAGAGATTATACCACTTTAGAATACATGCTTATGGTGGCTTATGTCCAAGGCTTGATACTATTATCAGGGAGATTGTATATGGTATTTAGATTCAGTATGGGGTAAGGGATGTCAAGGGAATTAGGTCGGGTTATCACTAGTTATATTCATCTGAACTTGTGGTTTTGAATCCCAAGTTGGTGCATAATTGGCACAAGAAAGGGAAGACAGTGCTGGAGAGCTCAAGAGGGGGCTTTGATCTACATAATATAGTTGATGCCATCGAAGACCATAGTTTTAACTAGGTTTATATCATTGGTGGGGATGGAACCATGAGGGGAGTAGTCAATATATTTGAAGAGGTCAAGAGGAGGAAGCTTAGGGTCTCCATTGCTAGGGTTCTGAAGATAGTGGATACTAATTTGGGCATCATTAACCAGTCCTTTGGATTCCATATAATAGTTGAGGCTTCACATAATATTGTCAATGCAGCCTGTGTGGAGGCCAAGAAAACAACAAATAGAGTGGGCATCGTTAAGTTGATGGGCTAGAATGTGGGCCTTATTGCACTGCATAAGACATTGAGTAGCAGGGATGTGTATTGTTGTCTTATACCTGAGATCTCATTTTATCTAGAGGGTGAAGGGGGCTTGTTTGATTTTGTGGAGAAACGATTGGCAGAGAATTGGAATTTTTTCCTTGTATTTGAAGAGGGAACTGGACAAGAGTTTATCCCTTTGAGCGCTGAAGAAAAGAATAAGAAGGATGAATATCGTAATCCTGTGTTTTTGGATGTTGGTCCCTAGGCCTGCAATGATCTGAAGAATCAGTGGAAGAAACATGACCCCAATGAGCTCTTACAGTGAAATATATTGGCCCAAATTACATGGTCAGGGTTGTGCCAACAAATGCTAAAAATAATTTTTATTTTACTTTTCTTGCTCATTCTCTTATACATGGGCTCATGGCTGAATGAATCAATGGAAATTATACCTACATTCCTGTGGATTAGGTTTTTGTTGATTAGCATTTTGTGAATCTCAACGATCACAAATGGGCATGGGTGAGGTTTGTGACTAATCAACTTGAATTTTTCTTTAAAACTAGGTTTTTTTGTGGATGCAATCTCTTTCCTTCTCCCCTTCTCAGCTTCAATCTCTTATTTCCTAGCCTTTTCTACTAGATATTATTCAACAGAGGCTAGTATTTCCTATATGATATCTAGGCAGCATTAGGACAAGGTGTAACTTGCCCTTGAATGCTAGCTAAGTGTTCTTCCCTGATTTCCTTTTTACAATATTTGTAATTTTTTTTGCCATCAATATATTCACAATGGTTCCTTAAGGTCTTTCACATTCCCAGAGGCTGTGATAATATCGAACAATGAAAAAAATCTGCAGATGCAAAACCCATCCTTTTTTATTTATGAAAATAAAAATCAACAATTTCAATAGAAAAACAATGAGGATTTGGGATATTCTTGACATACCTTGGACTACACACAACAATCATGTCCCAAGTCTCCTCCAAGCTTGTATTGATATGTATAACTTTGATGTAGATACCAAATCTAGTAAACACTCACAAAGAGTGTCATTTTCACTTCAAATAAACCCTCTTCTCTGTGGCTCTACAATTTCCAAATGATCCATGAGAGGTGTTACAAAAATAGGGTGGGGGAATCACTATATAATGATAACTAAGGGTTTGGGAGGGGGGCACCTTTTTCCATTGAACTGCTATGGAAGTGGGTCTGATGAGATGGGGATTAGTTTGGATTGAAACTAGCTTGAACTGGTTAGTTCAGACAGTTTTGTCCCAAACTAGCCTACTGGTTTGGTTCAAGGTCAATCTAGGCATGGAAAGGTGTGAAATTTTTCACACTAGTTTCTTGTGATAACATTGGTTTGCATTTTATGATGCACATTTTGTGTTATTTTCGTGTGTGCATCTCACACTTACGAAGAAATGACCAACACTTTGTGCCTAGACTTGGATTTATTTTGAGCTTCTCCTTAATGGGAATCCAAATTTACATAGACTTGGTCAAGCATTAAACTCTTCTAGAATCATGTTATCTTGGTCTAGTTCTTTGTATCACCTCCTATGTTCTGTGTGAGGACAACTAAGAACTTATAAGTTTACATTATCTCTCTAGCCACTCACCCTTCAACCCTGCCTTTCCTGGATTACCTTTAGATGCAACATAAAAATATTGGCGTGGGGTTAAGGTGTGATTGGAATATTCCAAGTTCTCTCAAGATTGTCATCAATCACGGTCAACTATTGATTTTCACTTTCAACATAATTCCCTAAAAATTGCATTAAAAATTAGAAAGAAAAACCTCTCTTTCTGCTCTGTTTTCTACATTTCATTGTTTTTCCTTTCTACATAGTAAAACCAATGTAATTTTTTATTAGCCAAGTAATGAACACTTACACATGAGTTTTATCTACATTTTTGTTTAGTTTACATGTTTCTTGTTTTAATTTTCCTTGTACATCCGTACATGAACAATAAATATTAAAAACTCAAGGAACACATTATTTGTTTGTAATACTCTGCCACATACATGGCACAATACATAATGTTGAGATTCTTATTCTTAGGGACCACATGCTTAGGTTATTATATTATTGACTTCCATATGTATAAATATCGAAAAAATGTTTTTGAACCCTACATATGTACAAACAAATAAGGCCCATCTATGATCTTTTGATCTCCATTTTATTAATCATTTTCTTACCATATGACATGTAATTATGCATTGTGCTTGCAAGGATTAATAAAAATCTGTTAGGTCCCTATATTACTAGTATAGTCCCTTATTTTTGTTAGTGTAACCCCCTTATTGTTATTATTGTACCCTTGTAACCCCCATTTTGTTATTAGTGTGCCCTTAAATTATTATTGTTAGGTCGGCTAGGATTACATTGTGGCCCACTAGGATTACATTATGGCCCCATGGACTCCTATATATAGAAAGGAGGTTTGTAAATTGTATCATCCAAGAATTGTTCATTTATGTAATGTATTGGAGGTTGCCCCCTCGAAGTGGCTCATTTCTAAGGCGTTGATATCTCTTTTCTTCTCTTTTTGGAGATGGTTACACAACATTTGGTATCAGAGCTTTGGATTCTAGGGTTTCGCTGCTCCAAACAGGTCATCGTGGAATTTTCGCTATAACTTTTTTTCTACGAAGCTTCAGAAGCTGAAATTTTTAGGGTGCGAAGCTGAAATCTTGAGGAAGGTTGTCTAAAAATTTCAGATCTTGGTTCGCAATATTTGAGGAGATATCATCTATGGAAGTTAGGTATGTTTTCAGGCTCATAAACAGGTCATCGTGGCATTTGCGCTATAAAGTTTTTTGTACGAAGGTTCAGAGTCTGAAATTCATATGGTGCGAAGCTGAAATCCTGAGGAAATTTGTCAAAAAATTTCAGAGCTTGGTTCGCAATATTTTTGGAGATATGATCTGTGGAAGGTAGTGCTTTTGCAGGCTCCTGAATTGCATCTCAAAGAGGTGATCGTGGGAAAACTTCAATAACTCTCTCTCTGGGCATTGGATTGAAGTGCCGTAAAAATTGGTCGCAAGTACACAGACTGAAGTTTCTGGGCTATCAATTTCATAGACAAAGGACAAAACAGTGACACGTGGCAAGTCGTACAAGTTCGCTCTACTAAACCAGTCCAGAATTAAGTCATTGTGGGAGATTGGACACAAATTTGTCTTGGAGAATCCAAATCAGGTCAGACCTGTGGCATTTGAAAGAAGCTTCAGAGATCTACTACAAGGCTGAATTTCAGATATCGAAGATTTTCAACTACAGAGATAATTCAATTTCAATATCGAGCTCCTAAAAGCTAGTAAAAGGTGTGTATTTTTTTCCGAATTGCATCAGTCTTGTTTGAAGAATCAAGTTGAATTGATTCCAAGGGCATCTTGTAGAATAGATATCAATATTGGATTCTAAAATGGCCCCTAAAAAGAATTCAACACCCATCAAGCCTTGAGAAGGCTCTACCATGACTCATGAAGATGAAGAATTGCAACATGATCTATCAAAATTACAAGAACAAGTGCAACAAATTTCACTCTCGCAAAGAGCAGCAAAAAATGAAATGGAAGTTTTGAAGAAAGGTTTGGAAGTGAAGATGGATGGTTTGAAGAAAGGCATGGAAGCTAAGATGGATGGCGTGGAAGTAAAGATGGAAGGTTTGAAGAAAGGCGTGGAAGCTAAAATGGATGGCGTGCAAGCTAAGATGGATTGCGTGGAAGCTAAGATGAATGGCATGGAAGCTAAGATGGATGGCATGGAAGCTAAGATGGATGGCATGGAAGTGGGCATGGAGAGCTAAGATGGATGACATGAAAGACAACATGAAAACATGAAGAATGATCTAAAAGCATACATGGAAGGCTTGTTATTAAACCAGGTAACCGGAAATGATTCACAATCTGACAGAACTATAGAGGAAACTCATGATGAGAACAAAATAAATGCTAAACGTGATTTCATAAACTCTAATGTTGGCGGGAAGAACCACCATATTCCAAAAATGGATATGAGGAAGTTTGATGGAAAGGATCCTGTAACATGGATACTACGGATGGAGCAATATTTTGATCTCCATAACGTGCAAAACACACAAAAGGTACGCATTGCAACTTTACATTTAGAACAAAATACATTTGTATGGTATCGATGGCTTTGTTCCCGTAAAAAAATTGTCACTTAGTCAATTTTTACGGAGGAAATGATAGCACATTATGAGGATACAAAGAGCAACACCTTCTTTACCCAATTGATAAATCTCAAACAAAAGGGTTTAGTGGGGCAGCACATTGAGGACTTCCAAAAATTGAGTATAAGGGTAACTGATATTTCAGAGGACCACGGGATTGATCTCTTCTTAGGCAGTTTAAAGGATAACATTCAACATGAAGTTCGTGTTCTGGAACCTGATTCATTAGAGAAGGCATTCAGGTTGGCAAGAAAAGTTGAATGTAAAATTATGGCAACAAGGAAGTCTACTAATCAATTCTATAAAGAAGGAAGTGTGGCTACATCTAGATTTCCACAACCTACAAGGTTGACACCACAACAATTGGAAGAAAAAAGAGCAAAAGGGCTTTGCTACAGTTGTGATAGCAATTACACTAAAGGTCATAAGTGTGCTGAGAAGAAATTATTTTACATAGATTGTGAAGAGGAAGAAGAAAATGAACAAGAAGAGGATATACACCGGGAACCAACCCCAGAAGAGGAAGAAATGAATCCAACCATATCGTGTAATGCACTGGCAGGAATTACCACTCCTCAAACTCTCAAGATAAAAGGACAAATCAAGAAGAGAAAGGTAATAGTGTTGATTGATTCAGGTAGCACCCATAATTTTATTCATTGTAAGGTAGCCGAGGAATTAAATTGTTTCCTATACCCAGCACAAGAATGTCAAGTTATGGTTGCAAACGGAGGAACTATAAATTGCTCTAGAAAATGCCATAATATCAAGCTATCCATGGGGGAATATGTGTTGACTAGTCCAATGCTTTCCATTCCTATGGGAGGTGCTGATGTTGTACTAGGAGTACAATGGTTACAATCTTTGGAGTACAAGAGGTGGAATATCTGGGTCATATTATATCCCACGAGGGTGTTAAAGTAGACCCTAACAAAATTAAAGCCATTAAGGAATGGAAAGTCCCTAAGACAATAAAGCAGTTGCGAGGATTTCTCGGGTTAACGGGCTATTATCGTAAGTTTGTTAAGAATTATGGAAGAATAGCAGCACCTCTAACAACATTATTGAAGAAAGATGCATTTTCATGGACTCCTGAAGCAACTAAGGCCTTTGAACATCTTAAAGAGGCAATGTGCCTAGCACCGGTCTTAGCTACGCCGGACTTCACAAAAACCTTTATTGTGGAATGTGATGCCTCAGGAAATGGAATTGGTGCAGTTTTAATGCAGGAAGGAAGACCCATTTCTTTTGAAAGTCGTCCAATCAAAGGAAAGTATTTACAGAAACCTATTTATGAGAAGGAAATGTTAGCAATGTTGCATGCACTAAAGAAATGGCGAACTTACCTAATGGGAAGACACTTCAAGGTAAAAAATGATCATGATAGTCTTAAACACTTTTTGGAACAAAGACTATCTTCAGAAGAGCAGCAAAAATGGGTCACAAAGATGTTGGGTTATGACTTTGAAATAATCTACAAAAAGGAAAAGCTTAATGTTGTTGCAGATGCACTCTCAAGAAAGAATGAAGAGGTGGAAGCATTGCTTTGTGCCATTTCTATTATCCAACCAGATTGGATAACCGAAGCAAGAGATGAATGGAAGAAGGACAAAGATGTGTGGACACTCATTCAAAAGTTGCAGCAAGATCCTAGTACATCTGATACATTTAGTTGGAAAAATGATTCCTTATGGTACAAAGATCGCTTATATCTTTGTAAGAATTTCCAACTAAAACAAAAGATTCTTATGGAATTGCACACTTCTCCTTTAGGAGGGCACTCAGGATTTTTAAAAACTTACCACAGGGTGAAGAAAGAATTTTTTTGGGATGGCCTTAAATCTGATATTCAAAAGTTTGTGGCGGAATGTTTGGTTTGCCAGCAGAATAAAGTGGAGACAATTAAGACCCGGGACTTCTACAACCTTTATCCATTCCAAGTCAACGTTGGGAGGAGATTTCAATGGATTTTATCACAGGTTTACCGAAGTCCAAAGGCAAGAATGTCATCATGGTGGTAGTTGATAGAATTACCAAGTATGCACACTTTTGTGCATTATCTCATCCATTTAAAGCAAGTATAGTTGCTACTACATTTGTGGACAGAATTCAAAAGCTACATGGAAGCCCAAGGGTTATTGTGAGCGACAGAGATCCCATTTTTACTGGAAATTTTTGGACGGAGTTATTTTCTTGTTTGGGTACTCAATTAGCTCATAGCTCATCTTGTCATCCTCAATCTGATGGTCAAACTGAGATAGTAAATAAATGTTTGGAAGGATATCTTCGTTGTTTTGTATATGATAAACAAACACAATGGGTCAAGTGGTTACCTCTCGCTGAATGGTGGTATAACACTTCCTTCCATACTACAGCAAAAATGACCCCATTTATGGCACTTTATGGATATCATCCACCATCGATCACATCATCTTTAAGGAAAAATTAGTTCAAAAACGGTGGAAAGATCCGCCCGAGCATCGTGAAAGTTCTCCCAACTCTTAAAGATATTTTGAATTTGGCACAAAATCGAATGGCTGTGAAGCGAGATCAACAGCAGGCGAGAGAAGTTTGATATAGGAGATTGGGTATTTTTACGGCTACAATATAAACAGCTCTGAAGCATCAGAAAGAATAATAATTATATGCCCAAGTACTACAGTACCAAAGTGATTGCAAAGATTAGGCTTTGGCCTAATTAGAACTTCTTCTTGTGAGTACATCATGTTTTCCACTATTTCATACTAAAAAATATTACTGAATATTCAGTTAATATGCCAGAACTTGTTGAGAAAATCTCTTGAACAGAATGGTCACAGAAACAAGAACTCGACAACTATGGAATCGATCAATTTCAGAGTATCTCATCAAGTGGAAGAACTTACCCACTGAAGATTCTACATGGAGGATGAGAATTTTATACAGAAGCACCCAGAGCTACTCAAGCGTTGAGGACAACACTTTTTTGAAGGAGAGGGGCATGTTAGGTCCCTATATTACTAGTATAGTCCCTTATTTTTGTTAGTGTAACCCCCTTATTGTTACTATTGTACCCTTGTAACCCCCATTTTGTTATTATTGTGCCCTTAAATTATTATTGTTAGGTCGGCTAGGATTACATTGTGGCACACTAGGATTACATTATGGCCCCATGGACTCCTATATATAGAAAGGAGGTTTTGTAAATTGTATCATCCAAGAATTGTTCATTCATGTAATGTATTGGAGGTTGCCCCCTCGAAGTGGCTTATTTCTAAGGCGTGAATATCTCTTTTCTTCTCTTTTTGGAGCTGGTTACACAACAAAATCAATAGTTGTAAATTAGATATCTATTATCTTTCCAACACTTCAAATCAAGGTCATTTGTAATGTCTCACAAAATATTGTAGACAAATTACTCATGGAGATTGAATGTGAGGAGAAACAGTTTCCATCAGGGTAGCTAGTGAAGCAAGGTGCAAAGGCTGCAAGTGAAATTAGCTGGTTGCCTTATTGTTTCCTTGAGTTTTTCTAGGGTGTTGGATCTCTATAGTATTTTATATTTTAGAGACTAACTTTTTATATGCAAAGAATATTTGAATTCAACTTTCTAGGAAGGAGGGCCATTATTAAAGAGTATTTCATCAAGAAGTACATGCATCCCATTTTGGATTCAACGTTTACCTTGAAACATATTTATGCACTCAGTGTATGAGAAATTTTTTTTTATTCTATATTTACATGATGGCTATAAGGAGATAGATTATTCTGCATGTTTCCTAAGGTGGTTGTGAGTGAGATCCTTATAAACATGTGATTTTAGGAAGCACTTTGCGTGGCTATGGATAGAAAGCTTCGAGTTACAACTCCCACTCTTTCTACCCTGGATTTTGAACTTCACACCCTTACATTTCAATAAATAGAGGGTCTATATATGAAAGAGGTGTTTTTGCAATCAGGATCACTTGCTGGATATGGTATGCTTTTTTATTTATATTAAAATGCAATATGATCTAAAGCTTTTCCTATGAAAGGAACTTCAACTGAAAGATTGAATGTGAACACTGACACTCTATTTCTACTTCATTTAAACTTTAAAATTTATATAGTTTATTCATCGACCTTCTTTCACTTTGTTCTTACTGACACTATATTCAAATCTGATCAAAGCCTTGATTAATCAGTCTATGTCAACAATTAAAATAAGGATTGTACCTTTCTAGTTAATTCTGAATGCTAATTCCAAAAAGACACTCAAGCAAATCCTGGTAGGCATACGCTAAAAAAAAAACTGATTTGTATGTGGATCCTGGAAATATCACATTTGGCATAGCTCGTGGAAGGCGCAGATCAGGTGTCTATGAGGCAGTAAAACCCCTATACAAGATATGATTTCATGGTCTTCTTGGAATCTTGTCCAAACAATAAAATTGTACCAAATGTTCATGTGGAATTCTAGTTAGTGATGATTATTTGTAACCTCACTATCACTCCCATAACCTAAACTGGATGAGAGTTAGAAAATTATTCCTACGGCAAGATAGGCACACAGTTAGAACTTAGGGGTGTTCTTATTCTCTTCTATGTTGTATCATGACTACATTGCAGGTTTTGGAAAATAGTAAGAAGTAGAAATGGGGGTTTAGTCCACCATTATAAGACACCCAATGAGGGAATCTTATAGTTTTCTTTACTTGTTTAATATTTTCATAATAATACCCACATCTCTCCATGTTTAAATTTCTCCTTATTTCTGTTTTTAATGAAATTTAATTATAATGAGGTGAGTGGGGATGGATTCAGTACCTATCAAGCCAACGCAAGTGGATTTATTTTCCTATTTTCTACAACCTAAAGATACTCTATTAGAAAAAAAACTAAAGTGTTGTAAGAAAAAACAATGGATTTTATAGGAATGCTTTCCATTACAAAATTCTCAATATTTTTTCATGTTTGTCTAATTTTTTACACAAGCCATACTAGAAGATTTTTGCTAATGAAACCATTTGTCTAAACCAAACTAAAGTGGCTTGAAACCATATAGTGTTATTCAGGCATAACAACAATAATAAAATGATAATTCCTGGACTAAAATTAGATGTAAAATGTATAGCTTCCCATAATCTCAAAAATTTTGTTTCATGTCTCAAAAAGAAAGTTCCCTAGCAATATTTTATGTTAGATGTTTTAGCAAAGACTATTAAAGAGTTCAAGTTGATTGCAGTTGATCCTCACCAAGTTGTGTTGACCTTGATATTGATGAGGAAATTCTATCTCTTCCCTAGTGACACTCGGAGCATATGTGTAACTCAATGATTATTAGGTATCCACATTCTCACCATGGCTTGTGATCCCAATAGTATCCTCATCATGCTTAAGAAACTTACGATTTTGATCATACTGGTTCTAGTGAAATATGACACTCTCTAGATTACATTCCCTAAAAAGGTTGAACAAAGATCTGCTTGAGGGCACATGGGGGTCAAGGATTGAATGACCTATTAGTTCATCTCCATGCCTCTAAAAATAGGGCAAACTCTACCTATATGTTGTCGGCTAAATGATTCTCAAATAATTGCATGTCACGCTTGTTTGGCCTCAATTGAGTAAGAGTTGACGTTTTTATTCGAAAGGTAATCATCCATTGTAAAAGGTGTACTTGGTTTAAAGCACACCCAATGATATATTTATGTAGATTTCTTTCATTTGCAAATTAATCCTTTGGTTGTCAGCCTACATTTTTTTCTTTGTAAAACTTCAAAAATGGAAATCAGTAGTAGTGTTTCTGATACTATTTATTGGTATTTCATTTTCAAATGTTTATATGCATACAGATAGTCATTTCTAAGTTACATAAGAATAAATTGATTTTAAGAAACAAAGTAATATTCATTTGATGTTTGATCCATGCAGGCATGTGACAAGATATATTGTAGTAGTTGTGTCAACTCAACTATTGTAAACACCCCAGAAGGACCAAGATGTCGAGCCACCTATGTGCTTGGATCATTTAGTGATCGATAGCTACTAAATCCATCAAAATTTTCCGCTCCAAGGACCTACATTTTACCATTTTCCAACTGAAGGACTCCATTTGTTTATCACTATTGACTAAATAACTCTTATCTTTGAATGCAGGGAATTAGAGTCCAAGTTTGGCTGTTGGCCCAGTTTATCAACCAAAAGAGTAAAACCTAGGAGGATGATAAAACATTCCTCTAGCTAGGAGTAGAAAGAAAATATATGTGTTTGATATTCTACAATGTTAATTTAAGGATACTAATTGCTATCTTCGAATAATCATTTTTAATTTGATTTAGCTCCAATTTACTTGTTCTTCCTTTGATCCCCTATGCTAGAAATTTTATGTTTTTCTTTAGTTGAACAAGAAAGATCTTTGATTTCTTTGTAACTGCAGATGAAAAAATTAGAGATATTTCTAAATAGATAGGCAGAGCTATTACACTTTTACATGATGGGGATTTGGTGCATGGTGATGTGACAACATCAAATATGATAATTCATCAAGATTCCAAATAGTTGGCATGAATTTCTTTTGAATGATGCCTTTTTGCAATACAAATACATTGATTGGAAAGATCTTACCCTTAGTTAGTTGTAGGCTTTGGTTTTTATCCCAAACTATGAAAATTATTTAATGTAATTAGAAATTTACTGCATTTTAATTACATGTAAATATTTGTGTTTGCAAACCACAAAGACATCCATAGTTTGTTAATTCCTATTTTTCGAAGAAAAAATTTCCTTAGATCTGTTCAATCTCAATGCATATACAACTTGTCTTTAGTGGCTTAGAAATTATTCTCAATTAATGCCATGTACATAACACATAATAATTTGGCTTGTCTTTTATATTTAGCATGTTAAACTTTCTTTGCAATATATGATGTTATGGGAAAATAAATATTTGATATTTGTAAATTATAATGTTTTTTAAAGAACTCCTAATCGACTTTGGCCTTGGTTTCACATCTACATTACCAGAAGATAAGGCTGTGGATGTATATGGTTTAGAGAGAGCGTTGTTGTCAATGCATTCTTCTAGAAGGAATGTTATAAATTGGCATTGTTATTAACTCTTAACTCTGGCATATGCTTGTCTTTTAATGCTAATAAGCTATTTTTCTTATTTCTGTTGTGACTTGGGGTAGCTTATTACTTACTAATATTTATATTCCAGTAGACTGCATATGGAAAGAGCACTTTCTTCTTACATAAAATCATCAAAGCAATGGTCAGCTACACTGAATAAACTAGGTCAAGGTAAATATGAGTTCTTATAATTTGTTGCAATTGTATCTATTATTTGGTCAACACATAATTTATTATCCCAGTGTAGGACTATATTCATACATTTATATTTTCACTTGCCTCCTTGTTCCAAATTCAAATATTTGTTAGGTGAATTGTAATTGCAGACTGTCAAATTGTCCTTCTTGTCTTTGGTATTGAAAACTCTTCATTTCTCATAATTACACTTTAATACAGTTTATGGAATTCGTTGCAATTGTATCTATTATTTGGTCAACGCATGATTTCTTATCCCACTGAAGGAATTTATTCATAAATTTATGTTTTCACTCCCCTCGTCATTCCAAATTCAAATATTTTTTAGTTAGATTATTTTTTGTGACTGTCAACTTGTCCTTGTTGTCTTTGGTATTGAAAACTCTTCATTTCTCATCATTGAAATTTAATACAAATTTTTAGGGCAATAAATTACATTTTTGGGTCTGTTTTTCAATTTGTTTGCATGATAGAAAATGTACAATGGTGAGCTAAGAATCGTAATTATTATGGATGTTTATATTTTTGTAAACTATCAAGTCCCTAGTTGTTTTCTATCAAGCTTAAATATGTTTAGATTTTTATTTCTTAATTTTTTGGTGTCTTTTATTAAAGGAATATTTTGTCATAAACTTTGATGTCATGGATACTTGCCGAACTCTGCTGCAGTATATTCATTTGTAGTATCCAAAAATATTGGATTTTAAGTGATTTCATTATGTTATTTTAAGCATTTTAATTCTCTATGATACTTCATATTGTTTTAATATCTTATGCAAAGATAAAATATAGTTTCAGTTCACAATGTCAAACAACCTTGACATGTTGCATTCTTGTAAATAAACAAAAAATTAAAGGGTTTAGTTTGACTATTATTACCAATGCTTCTGAATATATGGCTAGATCAAACCTAGAATGTTTATGGTTTGAATCCCCGCTAGATTAGGCGTGCTAGTATTCGTTGACAGGTTTAATAGGAATGTGATAGAATGTGGGGAATCACCCCTTGGGTTTCAGTGTGAGGTTTTTTTCAGAAAAACGATTCAATAGTATTTTATTTCAGTAGTTGTGATTATATTAACATCATGGACTATGACTGAAATAGGATTTGGTCAAAGACTATCAATAGGACATACCTTTATAAGTAATTGGAGATAGTTTATAGTAGTAAAGTTATAGTGTTATTCGTAAGTTTTAATATTGAAGAAGACAAGATAAAGGGATTATTTTCAAAGTGAAAAAGGTGTTACCAAACATAAATACTATTTAAGGTGTGGTGTGCTAGATCAACAACGTTTCTTAAGATTCAACATGGGAATATGTCTCTTTGGGAAAGGTGTTGATGATTCTTACCAAAATATTTCAAATCTATAAGTCATCTAGTTTTATTTTAGCCACCACATCCCAAGACGTTTCCCTTATGAAGTTGGAAGCATCTTTGGTAGTGTGCCATTATTTGGACAATATCATGTTATATGAAGATCCATTCTGCAGTTACTATGTGGCTCTTCTTGTTCCATCCCATCAAGCCCTTGAAAGTTGGGTTGAGAAAGAAGGAATTGTTTACAAGGATTTGTTGATCTGCATCAGAAGAGTGAAGCAATTTAGAAGTTCAAAGCTCAATTTTACATGTCTGTTATGGTGTCTTCCACTTGTACTTCATTATACATTTGTAATTAGGTAAAATTGAGTTGTAAAATCATTTTGATAAATACAATCCATCGATTTTTTTATTTATTTATAATGTGGAAATGGCTACATAAACTGGGTAGTTTTATATCTATGAACATTAGAAGAGGGGAAAAGATGAAACATTTAGTTTTCCACTCATATAATTGGATGAGTAAATAGCTAGCTTTTATTTTAAATATATCTTTTTCACAATCATTGTTATTGCATGGATCCTTCTAGCATGAATGATGTTTATTATTGAAGTTTGATTGTAAAGGCTGATAGGTCACCTTCCCCATTAATTGGTTAAGCTCTTTTGTTGAGAATTCAAATTAATTTGGCTTTTGACTTTTGAAAATTTGGTTTATCTCACAAGCTATGTCACGTTAGATTGGCATTCTATCATATTTTTCAATTTTTCTTTCTATACTTTATGAATTACTAAGTTTAAGTCTTGCAAAGGAAGGTATGAGACATTCAAGGATGTGCATATAAAATTTTGGAGCTTG
This sequence comes from Pinus albicaulis, assembly GCA_034641835.2. Taxonomy (NCBI): domain Eukaryota; kingdom Viridiplantae; phylum Streptophyta; class Pinopsida; order Pinales; family Pinaceae; genus Pinus; species Pinus albicaulis. The sequence continues at coordinate 418,296,129 of CM076570.1, read as the reverse complement.
ATTTCTCCCATTTTCATTGTCCCATTTCTGCCATATGTTTCAAGCATATATTTGTTTGATGCTCGTATTTAAATTTGTATAGAAATGTCCCAAAATTTCAAGTGGACAGTATGCCCATCATTAGGGGATCCAATTGAACCTTCTGCACCCACCATCAGGGGATCCAAATGAAGCTTTAGTAGTATGAGGCGTAGTAGATGGATATAAAAAATCCATGGCATTGAAAGATGGATAATATATAAGTAAAAATATAGCCAGAATTCAGAAAAAGATGAAGGGAAATAATGGTTTATGATTCATTAATTTTATTATGTAATATTCTCGTATTTGACTGCGCCATTGTAGGAATTTAAGCAATGAATAATATGCTAGAATCTAATAGGGTGTACAGATATCATTTCATTCCAAAGTTTATTTGGTACATACTATTCGAGAAGAGAGGAGATTTCTCTGGAAGATCAATAAATTCAAAGAAAAGCAATTTCATGGCATGGTACCACCTAGATCAGTAAATTCAGAGAAAAAAAATAGGAATTTAGGACACAAAATTTTACAAGCATTGTTGAATTTTCCAGATTTTGGTTAAGATTGGAAGAGAAAGTATTATTGCATTGTACCACTTTCTTCATGTATTATTTTTTCTAAAATATTAAGAAAAGTACCAAGATACAATTACAAGTGTATTTAAGCATTTCATGTATCAAATTTTCAAGAAATGAATTACTGGATTTTTTTTGTTGCAAGAAGAATTATGTTGGCATTGATATTCATACGAACATTTATATCTATTTTGTCTAGTTTCTAACAGAGTTTTAGTTGACAACATTTCTTGTAAAAATGAAACACTCATGAAAGTATTCTTCAAGTATTTCTGATTTTGAGTATGAAACTTGCATGCTAAGTTCACTGAATCAAATATTAAATTGTAAATTGATTTGAATTGTAATCATGCTTTGTGTTGCAAGTTGACATCGCCACTAAGCATGGCATTCTTATAGAAGTGGTACAAGTGCTAACATGTTTGCATCTTGATTCTTAACATTTTTAAGGCTTTCATATATTTTGATGGAGGATGGTTTATGGATGGTAGATTTTCATTCCAAACCATCATTTTTTGTGTGTTTCAGTTGTACAACCATGAATAATATTGAGAGAAGGAAACTAGTATTTCTAAATCTAATGTAACCTATTCTTTTGTTATGGAAGTATTCCATGTAATAGACAAAGATGGAAACAAAGTTAAAGATGAAAAATTGATTGAGTATATACAATAGGTATTTTTAGATCGCTTTCTTGCCAGAAACAATTTCAGATAATGCCCATTTCCATTCAGGAATCCCTTTATAATTATACCTATTATGATTGTATTCCCTAGGAACCAATTCTTTCCTATTGCCTTCAATGAGGAGATCCATTGGAGTAAAGGTTGTTGTTGAACACACACTAATTGGCTTAATAGAAAGATATAGGCCATGATTGATTTATGAATTATTTGCGGTTCTCACAGATCTTAACTATAATGTTGTTGAGGCTGAGGTCTAGAATCAAAACAAAAAGGTTGCAATAGTGGTGTATGTTACTAATGAACTTATTGGGGCTCCAGTTGATGAATTTGAAATTATTTCAAAGATCAAGCTTCAACTTTATAGTGTTCTAGAGGGGGAAAAATTAAAAGTGGGGTACCAAGAGTGTTGCTTCTATGGTTATTATTCATATAGTGAGGCATATGCATAAAATGATGTTCATCAATCATGACTATGAGAGATCACATATTGGTAGTGCAGGGTCCAGGAGTGATCAAGCTAGGCCTGAAGTGACTCTGCAGAACTGGGTCAAGAAAGATTATTCACTTATTAAGGCCAAGTGCAAATATCGGCCAAAGGTTTTGTTTGAAACTGTATGCACTTTAATCGACATGCAATACATATTTTTCATGGCACCGATGATGCCAAAGGACCTGATGGTCATCAGGTAGTGATTTTGACACACCACTTTGAGAGAGTATGTTTTTATGAAGCATTTAACTTTTTTACTCATATTTCTCTTTTCCTGTATTGATTGGACTTTATTCCTTTGATTTTTGGATGTGAAGGAGTATTATATCAGACATGTATATGGTTTCCTAGTGAACTCAGAAGTAGAACAATGGTCAATAATCCATTTCTTGGAGGAATCCATAGAAAGAAGGGTCCCTGAGGTATGCCATATTATTCATATAATAATTTTGAAATAATAGGGATATATTCTAAGATTTTACGGATATATACTCAGATACATATAGACAGCTTGATAGATAGATAGGTATACACGCATATAGACAGAGATATAAAAATACTCACAAATATATATACGAATACATCAATTACTGTCTTTTTAGGTGAGTTCCCCTAATTTTTTTGACAAACTAAGCATATGGTTGTTTGGTGATGAGAAGTGTTTGATCTTATCCAATCTTCTGGGGATGAGACTTGAATTGTGCAATGGTGATCATGTTGGTCTTCTCTCTAATTTCACACAGATATTTTGTGAAAGTTGTCTTGAATTTATAAGTGTTTCTTGTGGCTAGGTTCTCTTTCTATTTTTCTAATTTTCTTTTTCACTTTGGGCTTGAGGCATTGATTAAATTTGTCAAGATTTGGAAACCATTCCTTAAACATTTTAGATAGAAAATAGGTGCAATATCTGACCTTAATATTTTTCTTACAGATTGCATTTCTTCATGACATGTAGGAATATGTTCTCGAGCAATAATGAATTCACTTAGTTTTGATTATTGTTTTGATTCCTTATACGAATATTTAAATCAAGAAATTTCAATGGTTTCATGTTATGCTTCATTATATGAGCCAACTCATGTATGGCATAAAACTGTCTACCTTCAATACTCCAACAGTCAAGAAATTGTCAACAACAAGAATACTGGGGATATTGCCAATAGTGTTCTATTGTACACTATTGAGGGTGTAGAGGCTAGTGATGTCAACGTTAATGTTTTTCACTTGAAAATCGTTTAAAAATCTACATTTAAACGATCAATACTTGGCGCAGAAAAGGTATTTTAGCCTTTTTAATTCAATGTTGATTTTTTTTTTTTTTTTAAATTATTTTTTTATTAAATCGATTGTGTCAAGAACATAGCACTCTTGAATAGAAGGCTTAAGGAATATTTAATTCTTATATTTACAACACATTATATTTACAACACATTATATTTGGAGGAGTTCTCAATCTAGAGGAATCTTGGACTATCTTTGGAAAACATGCATTCTATTCTTATCTGTCTCTCTCAACCTATTCTCTTCTTCCTCTATAAAACATATCAAAAGAAATCAAAGGGACTAACGATTAGTAAGAGTTTCTAAGTAGTGTTGTTACCTTTTCTCATTGCTTCCTTTCTTTTTTGAGTGTGTGACAAATAGCTATTGTAGAGCATGTATGGTTGGATTCTTCTACTATCATCATTGTGATTTGTATGTATCCCATCTGGAGTTGTGGAGATGAAGAATCTTGACCTCCCCAAGATCCAGGAGACTTTTTGGTGTTGGTGTTTTATTACTTGTCTTTTTTATTTTATTTCCTACATCCATTGATAAAAAAACACTTATAAACTTGTTTTTGGTGACTATTTCATGTGATTTGTGTGTAAAAGGTTGCATATTTTAATACACTCTAAGCAATGGGACTTGAATAGTTTTGTTCACCTTATTTTCTTTTCATTTTCCATTTCCAAAATGAAATGGTTAATTTACTCAAGCTATGTAATCATTCACAAAACAAATATTATTTACTTCTTCAATTTTGTGCACCCTAGGCGCATAGAGGATATAAAATATGCAGATTGTTTTTATGATTAGTTAATTTTCTGTCATAAAAAATGATATTTTTTTTCACTTTTCTTGTTTTCTATTGCAAAAAGAGAACGAAATTGTATTTCTCAGTCTGCATGCATTAGGAAACCTGAAAAATACAAAAATATACCTTAAAATAATATTTAATTAGCCATTGAATCCTACTGTACTTCTTGTGTTCTAAATAAAGTGTGTTCTAAACTTTATTTAGGGATTTTTTAGTTTGGAGTAGCATTGGGTTGCATGTCCAAAACATTATGAAATTTTGCATTATTTTCCATACGTTATTTCAGTTTTTAGGCAATTTCAACTTGATTATTTTGCTATTTAATTGCAGATTATGAACAAAAAAAAATAATATTTTGTTTGATTTAAGGTACCTCATTAGAGGAAATTTCAGCCTAAAAGTGGCCTCCTAAAGAAAAATAATAAAATAATAGTAAAAATAATAAAATAAGAGTTATGAATTTTGGAGGGAAAAGAAGAAAACTAATTTTTTTTTTTAAAATGTATTTCGGATTATCTCCTTATAGGTTTACTCAAATTTCACGTTTAGACATTCATTAGATGCAAAATTAAATTCCACATCCAATGAGTACCCATTATGCCTACTTTTGAGAAGACTCACACTAATAAAATTTGTAGATACATTAAAAAACATGTTGAAACACTATTTTTTAATGTATCTCTAATTTTTATCAAGGCAGGTTTTCCCAAAAGTATGCATAATGGGTACTCGTTGGATGTGGAATTTTTTTTTTTTTTCAACAAGTGTCTATACTTGAAATTTGAGTAAACCTATAAGTAAAAAATACAATTAAAAAAAGTGGTTTTCTTCTTTTCCCTCGAAAATATTTACATGTACCTCTTTTTAAATTTAAAGAATTTTGATTGGTTTACATATTATGACATGGAAATTACATGAAAATTTCATGGAAAATTTTATATGCTAAGTTCTAATCATTCATTGACTTGAATTTAATGCCTCAGAACAGTTTGGAAAACCTCCCAGAAGTTAACAAGCACTAGCTTTGAATTGAGAGGAGGTAAGGAAGGTTAGAGTGTCTTATTTCCTAGTGTTATTTGAACTCCCTTCAACTTTTGTAGGGTGGGAATTTGTAGGTGATAATGTTCAGTAAATGAGTCAGTTTTGTTCTTTACAAAATGACTTGAAACAATGACCAAATTTCAAATGTATATGGAAATACATACTAAAAATAATATAATTTTATTAATGTCCAATAGGTGACCATAAATAGGTAAATGTGATACAAAGTTAGCGCACAAAGGCCACCTCTAGAAAAACATGATATAAGAAAAACTAGTTTATTCTATAAAAAAAAAAATTTAATTATGCAGGCTCAAAAATAGGTCAATGTGATACAAAGTTAGAGCAAAAATTCCACTTCTAGAAAAAACATGATATAAACAAAACTAGTTTATTCGATAAAAAAACCTAAATTGCAAAGCCTCAAAGCATGGAGTCGAGAAACAAATAGATATTGCATGTATGCGCAAGTTTGGTGGAGAACCATAGAAAAATATTAATATTATTAGTCGAGATGGCGTGCCTAGGAGGTAATCAACCTCCCTTAAAGTTGCCAAACTAATGCCAATATCCAGTACATATAATTTTATGCTCAATTTAATGACTATGCAAGTGCCAAAATATAATGCAAGGAACAAAATATCAGACTTCAAGTTGAGAGAATTCTCGTTCCTTATAGCTCTTTAGGGCTTAGGGTGTAAACTGCTAGAGTTCATTAGCAGTCTAATTGTTACACTTGGGTACATAATAATTGAGTTCACATCCCCTACGATGTTAAAACTTAATACCATAATCTAACCATATTTATGGCCTAGTGCCTAGGTTACTAGTCTAATTGTTAGTTGTCTAATTACATCACTTGGGTACATAATATTGACTTCACATGACCTAATAAGCTAGAAGTTGACCAATAAACTAACCATAAACCTGACCCCAAGGATGACCTCATTGAATTAACACAACCATAAATGGTGAATTACATGGCAAGTGAATTGGGAAATTGGGAAATATATATATGTTTGAGTTCTAAGTCAAATACATTAGAAGGGGGTGTAAATGACATAGTTATAGAAACAATTCCAAAATGCCATTTGTTTGGCATATCTAACATTTTTAGTAGGTCTAGGGAAATAGCATGTGAAAATGATACTATGTAGTACACTTAGTTCAGGATGGACTTATTTTTATTTTTTGGACTCACAAAGGAGAGTCGAGGCCAAGATGTAACCAATCAATCATTATGTTAGTAGGAAGTTTATTTCCTCTGGACACTAAGGATAATGGCATATTTAGGCATGTTACCCACCCAAATGTATGAGTAGCCATAGGAGAATTCTTTTCTTCTATGATGCAATTTGCAGCCAGTTCATGTCATACATTAATTATTATATGTTGTCATTTTATTTCCATTTGTTTTCACAAGTTATTTATAGACCGAGCTTTTTAGCATGTAACTTATTCGAAAATATTGTGCCTAAGATTTTCTTGAAGGTTGAATACCAATTTTCTTAAGTTTTATTTTCTATTGTGACGTTTTATTTGCTTTCTTTATATAGGTCATCTGGACACATAGCATCCACCATTTCCCAACTGAAGAAAACTTGTTCGAGTTTCTTTCTTTTCTGGCGAAAAATCACATTGACATTGCTAATGTTGAGGTATATGTTGTATAAATCTTTTGTAGTCTAATTTTTTTATTTTATAGTGTTCATCATCTTTTATGTCTTATAATCTGCGTTGTATCTTCTTTCATTTTCAGAATATGAATTGAGTATTGATGGTAGGAAGCAGAAATCGAAGAAAGAGGAGAAAAATAACACTAGGGCGACAAATGCAGAAAGAGAGAGAGAAGAGAATCAGTCTAGTGATACTCTTAAATCCAATATCCTACATGAGACACACACATATAGACTGATGGTCAAGTTTTTAGAGTTCATGAATTCACTTGCGATGCCTTGGAAACATAATGATAATGTTTTGAAGTGAGAAAAAAGGTTTCATGTGTATATTGTATTCCAACCAACATTAATTTGAAAACTCATATTGTAATATTTGACATTTCATATAATATAATTTGCGGTTGAAATTATTTATAGTTGTACTTGATATTTTTTAGCATTATAATTAACATATGTAACTTTACGTTTTTATATTAGATGAACATGCATATTGTATGACATTGTTTTAATTTAGTCACAAAACCATACTAAATAATTTATGTTGATTAATAATAAACACATAAAACTACTAAATTACTAGTTTATATTGATTAATGATGAAAAAAATAAAATGAATATAAATTACTAAATTAGTCATTAATATAATGACTATGAAACTACAAAAAAAAGATAAATGACTATTGTCAATGATAAATTTTCTATTACAAATGACGACTAAATTTTTCATATATATGACTAATATTAGCTAATTTACAATATCTTATAAGACAACTGAAATTCAGTCATATTTATTTGGTCATTAATTAGTTTCAAACGATGACTAAAATTTTCACATATATGACTATTAGTAGCTAATTTACAGTATCTTATAATGCGACCAACATTTTGGTCATATTTTTTTTGTCATTAATTGGTTTTTTTGGGTGATCATATAGCAGTATATTTTGTTGTGTATTTGGTCATTAACTGTGGCAATAAATGAATAAATTAATGACCAAATTAATGACTAAATATATTGCTATACGATCAAATTGCGACAACCAATTAATGACTAAGCTAAAAACGACTAAAATTTGGTCGCAGTATAAGATACTCTAAATTAGCCACTATTGGTCATCCGCTAAAAAATAGTCGTTTATATGAAAATTGTAGTCATATTTTTAATAACTAATTAGCCATTTTGTACTAGTGGGTTGAGGCACTTTAGCCTTCACTGATGGTTATGTCAGGTCCTCATTGTCTTGGCATGCATGCTGAGTATTACCATATATATTTTAACTCAAGATATTCTCATACTGATTCCACACATTTATTTTAAGATTCATTATTTCAAAATTTTCAGGGTCTCCAATAATATTGTTTTGAATTTCATGATCCAATCATGAATGGTTGGAGAAATCTTACTTGGAAAGATCCATTGGAAATAACAGGTTTTGACCTTTTCTCATGCTTGCTAAGCAATGTGACATAAAATAAGGTGCATTCACATGAATTATTCAAGGTTTTTGTGATTATGGTTTATGTCGAAAAGGTAATAATCTAAACTAGATGAAAGTAGTGTTTGTGAAACATATTTCTGCCCACAAGAAAGACCTTCCTTTTGTTGTGCAAGTTATTCAAGCTCACATCTTTTCTCTTTCACATTACTTTATATTTGTTTTAATTGATCGTATATTTTTCAATGGAGGTCAAGAACAACTATGATGGATTCATTGGAAAATTCATTATATGTGACCCCAACCTACTAGTTGTTAGGTTAGGAGTAGGACTAGTTGTATTCTAGTCTTCCCTCTCTTGTACTCATCCGACACTTGTTCTCTTTAGTCTCTCTTTTCTTTTCTTACTTTTGTCTTGCATTATGATTTGGTTTAGCCTCTTTTTTCTTATGCTTTGTTTTTTATTTCTTGTTGTATTGTGTATTTTCCTTTTTCTCTATCAATAAGACTTTGCATGAGGGGTTTCCTATTTGGGCTTGAAAGACAATGTGGAAAAATAAAAAATGAATTCATGACACTACAACATTTGGATAACTATATATTCTTCTTCCTTGTCTTGGTTACATCTTTTGGTCAATGATGTTTTGATGGAAAATATGATCCTTGTGTTAGGAAAGACTTATGTCGAACCATGATATCCATGTCTATTCTAGAAACATCATGCCTACACTCATTTTTTTATGGTTCAGTGTTTTCAGGATGATCCAATCAAGTAGAGAATGACAAGGGTAAAATATAAAAGAAAAAACCAATATCAGAGGTCTTATATATGATTCTCTAAAGGGACAACCCATCCTTCTGTCAATAATTTGGGATCCCTCTTCCGCCCATGAAATAAATAAGTGTTGATACACATTCCTATATAAAATAAATAAATGAAGGTGAAAGAAGAGAAAGGCTTGCTACGTAGAGAGGTGAAGAAACTCTATCGGGGTATTGTCTAAGATTGATGGTAGCAGAGAAATATTTGTGTTCCTGTAGTCACTCCACTTGGGTGTTATGGAGGCTTTCTCGCAATGAAGCAACACCAGATATAAAAAAACTATACTTTGAAAATATGAAGCTCGCGAGCTTCATTACCCTATCCTGATTTGAAACATTATGTGGTCATTAATATTATGTTTGTGTTTAAATTAGTAAAGGAATAAAGGGGACTATGTTTATGCATGGGGTAAGTGGGGAATCCATGGTAATCTGAACGATGAATCAATACTCCCTGAAGAACTAGAACCTACATGAAATAATTGACCAAGGTAGAGAAGCTGGAGTTCTACCAATGTGTCGCTAAGTGTTGTCGCTATGAAAAACACCCTCCAAAATTTTTCCTACACTCAAAGTTTGGAGCCTATTTTTCATGTTTCAATTGGTGTTTCATATTCACTTCTTGGTTTTTTGATGATTTTGAGCTCCTTTCTTGGATTGGAAGTGTTGAAGTCACTTTCTCACACATGCTAAGTCCGCAACAAGTGCATGAGTGCCTTATTTACACAAGGTTGAACAAGAATGGCATGGTCCATTAGTAATGTGCATGTGCGATGTCCAATCCATGTTTCCAATCAATGCACACTGACATCGATAGTTTCTCACTTCTAGCCGCATTTGTAATTCTATTTCAGTGAGTTTTGCAAACTATCGCTTTCGCACACCTTAGTTTTATTGAGTGTTTTTTTCATTTTTTGTCTCTCTTTCACTTGATTCCACCCTAATTAGTGTTTTTTTCATGTTATCTTCGCTCTTGCATGTGTTACTTTCACTATCGTTCACATATCACAAGTATTCTTCACACTTTAGGAATTTTCGTCTTCCAACATGTTATGTGTCGCACAATGTACATACAATTGTTTTGGTGATTTCAGGAGGTTATGTTTTTGTAAATGAGTTGATCCTAACATGTGAGCATTCAACACACTCATTTCCAAAGTTTTAAGAATTGTCACACAAGTGTCGTCACGTTCATTGCAAAGTGTACCTTTAGTGTCCCACTTGTCGTAAGTTGTCGCAAAGGTTGTTGCACTGAGAGAAGTATGTGTTCATGTTTTCTGGATGATCTATCTTATGTCATCAAGTGTATAAGTATTTTAAAAAATTCAAATCCTATCAATTTCCGCATCAGTTTCATTGATCCCATTCTTAGCCAAATTTCAGAAAATACCCAATAACTTAGCCTCATCTGGCCTTATTGAACTACGCATTACACAGTCCTAGCCCTCAAGATGAAATGTTGCCTCTTGACATTATGCATTTTGTAGTTCTTGCCTCCTAGGACTATCCATTGTGTTGTTTCAGTGCTTAAGTCCAATACTTGTCCTCCAAAATTGTGCAATTCATTCCTCCAGCCTAGCCCCAACTACACAATGTGTAGTCACTGAGCTCAAGCTTAGACCCTGAGCTCTTGAACTATGAAAATTTACAATCACAAGGTTTTATCTACCTTCCATAACTGCACATTTGGCTAAAATAATGCAAAACCCCTCATCCCGGCTCACTGACTCCCAAATGTAAACAATTTCTCTCTCCTGTCGAGTCAGTACTACACAGTGTGAAGTCTCAAGGCTCAAGCCTAGCCCTTTGCTTCCTAAGCTACACAACTGCACAGTCACTGAGCCTTTCCCTCGGCCTACCACCCAGTTCTGGTTCATTTAGTGGATCATCATGAAACATCTTAGACTAGGGGTTTATTAGACTAATGTTATCTTGTCATGAGTGGATTTCAAATGCAGGAACTCTATCATACTATGGAAATATGATGAAGTAGGACATGGAGAAAGAGGACATGATAGAAGACACTTAAAGAGTTGACGAGATAAGATGATCATTAGGAAAGAAGAAAAAGGAACACTAGACTATAACAGAATATGGACGATCAAGAACACATTGAAGACTCCTTATCTTCAAGTCATAAGCAGGAGGAAGAAGAAGAACATGCACCATATTTTTAAGAAGATAGAAAGAAAGAAAAAATGAGAATGACAGATTAGCACTACCACATCATCATGCAATCCATGTCATTAGTGTCATGTCATGTCATATCATGAGTCATCATGTGCCACATCATTTTTGGATTAATTAAATTTGATATTGGAAAATTTAATGTGAAGTGGAAGTCCAAGAGTCATCCATGTAACATGAAAAGTCGTTTGGGAGTCGAAAGGTTATAGATAATTTAAACAGTCACGAGGGTAGTCCAAGAGTGACATGGGAGGTGAATGACCCCATTTTTTTATATATACACCCTAATTGTACGTGGAAATGACTTTTCACCTCAACTCCTCCTACCAAAAATTAGAGAGGAAGATAGTTTTTTTTGGAGGAGAAAGTGTCTGCTCTAATGCTCCACTATAGGAGCTAGTGGTGTTCGTTGAATTGATGTATCTTGCAATTTTTACTTAATTCAAAAGCTCATTGAGCTAGTGCACTTTCATACAGATGTCGTGAATATTTTAAGATTTTTCTTGGAATGTTTGTGATGCATATTGCCTTCTTCTGTACTAAGGAAATTGAACTATTTCGTTGGATTTAGTACTTATCTTGTTGAAGGTGTGTTGTATTTTATTTAACAATTGTTGCTTCCTTGTGAATTATTTTGTTTGTTGATCAATGAATCATTCTTATGTATGTGCTCATGTTCCTTTTCTATATTAGTACTATTACTTGTCATTAAAGGGCCCACTTTAGAAGGACCTTGATACTTTCCACAACTGAACATTTCACAAGGCACACTCACTTGCTAATCCTAAGATAATTTTGTATTACTCTTGTCCGTAACTTTGTATCCATGGAAAAACCATAAGGATACATGGCAACTGGGTCGATATTCTGGACGGAGTTCCTACTCCAAACTGTGTTTGGTCTAATTTGGAATTCACATCGGGGTGACCCACTTGGTTGAAGGATTTCCAACAACGTCAAAAGGTACATATGTTCAATACTATGTGATTATATATTAATATAAACTTCTACATGGGTGTACTTGATTTGGCCCTCAAGTGAAATTTTGTACTAACTATGAAAATTGACAAATAGTATCAATTATTATTTTCGCAAACTTGGATTTCACTATAAAATATTATTTTTAGACAAATAAGTTTGACATGTTGTAAAAAATATTAGAATCTCTAGGTTGGAAAGTTTATGATTCCAGTTCCATTAAATATGGATCATTATGTGCATTTCTCTAGAGGCATTCAAGATTGACTCCCTTATGTAAAAAATCAAATTTGGAGTATTTTTTTCACATTATACTTTTTTAAATGTCAAACTAAAATTATGGAATTGTAGTAAGGTTTGTAATGAGTAAACACACTTTCCAAGTTGAATCATTTGATTTGGCTTAATAATGAAGACTAAGTGTGTATTTTAGTAAAACTAGCCAAAATTGTCTTAGTTCACTAAAATGAATTTCCAAGGTTAATTTATTTTCCAATTTGAATGATTTAGATTAGATATTTGTATATTCTATTTCTCCACATTTTATTTTTTTATATTTTTAACTCGAGCCTTAAAATTTCCTACTTCAAATTCCTTTGGCATGAATATTTTTGTTTTGGCATGCATTATCTCAAAGTTTTTGATGCAGGAGCATCATCTCCGAAAAACACATTGTATTTTACCTAAGCTAGGGGGTTTCATGTTTTGAGGAAATATTAAAATTTCATGTAAATATTATATATTATTTTGAGTGATTAATTAATTATTTGTGAGAAATTGTAAATGTGAGAGAAATTAGTTTCTAGATTATTTAGAATTAATGAAGGAGCCTAATTTGGGATTAGTTTTTGAGTTTTAGGGATGAGGATCTATCTTAGGGATGTTGAGAGATTTAGGGGTTTGATGAGATATTAAGGGGATTGAGCATTTAATTAGATCATTTTTTTAAATTGTATAAATAGGAAGGGGTTTTGAGAGGAAAATACATTGAGATTGTGAGAGAGTGTGGTAGAGAGCTGGGTTTGAATAGCCAAGACTGTAAGCCTCTGGAAATTTGTAAGGGCCAAGAACGTTGAATATTTGGCCAAGAATATCAGTCTGTAAGTATGTTAATTTTTATGAAAGTGTGATCTTGAGTTATGCGCCTTAATGGACTGGCTTATGTATGGTTAAATTCTGCCTAATTGAGCTTTCGAATGTTGGTTGTGGTTTGAGAATGTTTAATTTGTGATTAAGAATTAAAACATGCGCCTTAGCAGAGTTTTTATGAATGATTGAAATCCATCATCAAGAAGTGGAATGATAAATATGTGGTAAGAGACTTGCTGGCATTGATTTGTGGGAATCGATTACCCTTTGTTGAAACGCTGTATACTCAAAGATATGAAAGCATATGATGATTTGAATGATGGAGTGTTGTTTTCATTAAATGGGTCTACACAAACTTCAAGTTCAGTGGTAAGAAATGAATGAATCAAAGATTACCCTTTGTTTGCTGAAGGGATAGAATTGAAGTAATTTTTTTATTGTTAAATGAAAATGTCCAGCACGCAAATGAACTTACAATCTCTGCGTAGAAGTGAATTCTCTGAATACTGTGTGATTAGCATGTATGAAAGGGCGCTGTTTAAATCCAATGCAGAGTTTGTTGTTTAAAATCCAACGCAGAGATTGCCAGATAGTATGAAGAAATTCAATTGCAGAGAAACGTGGATAAGGAGTCAAAGGTTTTAAAAGCCAGTCAATTGCAGCGTGCAGTGGAATGGAAAATTTTGACTGCCGGTGAATTCCAGAACCTGAAGGCGTGGTCTGGAGATTAATGCAATAATTCGAATGGGTAAGTTAAAAACCTTAGCGCAGAATTATTAACAGTGTTTGGAAATAACTATCTGGAACAGGAGGAGGCGCATTCTGAAGGTAAAGTTATTTGTTAACATTCGAAATCAAATCAAGCCTGAAATCGATATGAAAAATTTGAACCATTGACAGCTTATGAAATGAATTGTGAAAACGCTGTATGTTGAGCAGAGGAAACGTTTTTCTCTGAAGCCAAAATTTGAACCATTGACAGCTTATGAAATGTCTGGTGGCCGGCCTGAGTTTCGGAAGGTCTCTATTCCAGCTCATAGATATACGCCTCTGAAGAAAATTTGGATAGAAATTTATACTCCTGTTTATGAGCAGATGAAGATAGACATTCAGATGAATTTGAAGACCGTAAAGTTGAATTGAAGTCACGGTTAGACACCCCAGAAATTGGTAATCTCCAAAAATGTGATGATTTTGTTCACGCTTTTATGCTTGGTTTTAATGTACCTGATGCCATTGCACTTTTAAGGTTGGATGATTTGTATGTGGAGACATATGAGAATTAAGCATCGAAATTTAAAGGTAAGAGCGCATCCTTTAATTGAATCCAGCCATAATAATTTGAAACTGTCTGAATGTTTGATGAAGAGTTTCAAGATTTGAATTTGGGATGAAAGTGTTTAATTGAGGATTGGAAATGCAGATTGTAGTTTAAAATGATGTAAACACAGGGGGAATTAAGACATGGGTTTGGTTTAAAACATTGTCTAATTGAATATTAGAACATGGCGCATCTCATATTTGCAGAACGGAGGGATGATGGTGTTATATGAAATTATAACGCATGAAATGATACATGGTATATTGCCAGATTCAGTTTTTAATACAGGAGCACAAGGCAAGGGCGAATTTCAAAATTTGCATGTTGATTGGTTGGTTCAAATGTTAATAGCAGAATCGATGATCTCAAAATGTTGAAACATTGGGAATGTAGATGAATAACTTTGTGTGATGAGAAAATAGTTTTTATAAATCATAATATGATGAATTAAAGGTTATTGGCATTTGGTCTGAATGGGTGAAGTGAATTTAAATGTGGAACTGATGTTGGATTGAATGAGTTGAGAATGCATTGAAGCTTGAAATTTAATTCCAGGAAGAGTTAAATTATAAAGTTTAAGGTATTGGAAGATAAGCTTTTGCATAATAAATTGAGATTGCCTCAACTCATGGAGTTTTATTGGGAAGTTAAGATGATGCATTTGTATATGAACAGAGTTTTAAAGTTCCTGGGTATTGCAAGCTCTAGGCTTGCGTCAGTTTTGTATAAATGTGAAAAATAGCTAGCAAGGCTAATGCAAGGCTACATAGATTCATTACTATGTAATTTTGTTTTAACCTAAATTGGATACCTAGGATTTACTTGGTTTTAATTGAAGTGAATTTTGGTATTAATAATTAAAATTAACAAATATTATCACTATTTTGGCAAATTTAGATTTCATTGTAGAAGATCCACTTTAGACAATTAAGTAGGAGATGTTTTAGAAAAGACTAGTAACTCTAGGTTGGAATTCTTATGGTATCATTTACCATTTGCTATATTTTATGGTCTGCATTTATTTTGGTCACTTGAATCTAATTAGCTACATATGGAAAAATGAATTTTGGAATATTTTCACACAACATAAATTTAATAAGTCAAATTAAAAATATGAAAATTTAGAAAGTTTTATGCTTATAAAACACATTTTTTAAGTTGAATGATTCAATTTGGCCTTCTAATGAATATTGGGCATGTGTTTCAATGAAGCTCAACAAAATTTATTTTCTTCACTCAAATGCATTCTGAGGCTTCATTTCAAGCCAATTTTAGTGATTCTAGTTGTAGAATATCTATTTTGTAATTCTCCACATTTATCTATTTTGTATTTGTCATTTTAGTATTAAAATTTTCAAATTCATATTTCCTCTAGTGTGCATTTTCTTTTTTTGGTGTGCATTGCATCAAAGTTGTGTCTAAATGGGAAAAATAGGTATTTCATTTTGATAGAATTTATGCAAGGGTACATAGGTTCACCATTGTGTAATTATGTCTCAATACAAATTTCATATATGGCATTAGAATGCATGTTTGTATTACATAAAAAAACTAACAAATAATATCCATTAATATATTGACAGACTTCGATTTCGCTATAATAGATTTAGTTTAGAAAACAAAATATTAAATGCTATAAAAATGAAGGAAACTCTAGGTCAAAATGTTTATTATTCTGTTTGTCATTAACTATAAGTCTTGGCATGAATATATTTGGGTCACTCAACGTTGTCATTTTTCCTACGAAAAAAATAAAATTTGGAGTAATTTTACACAACATAATTTTTTATATGTCAAATAAAAAATGTGGAATTGCATTAAGGTTTGCAATGAGTAAAAACACTCTCCAAATTGGTTTTATAATGATGGTTGAGCATGGATTTTAGTAAATCCAACCAAAATTTCCTTAATTCACTAAAATTCACAATTCAAATTCATTACTTGGTTGATTTGAGTGATTTAAATGGAAGAGATTGTAGATTCTAAAAATCCACATTTATAATTTTCATATCTTTTATTCGATCCTTAAATTTTTTTACTTTAGATTTCCTTTGGCATGCATTGTGTCAAATTTGTGTATAAATGGGAAAAATAGGTATATAATAATTTTGTTGGAAAGTGTGTTGTCATTGATCTCAACATGCTAGGGGGATCACAATTGAATTAGTTGGAGGGAATACAATGTGTTATCATTGATGTCATAAGAGAAGAGAAGAGATGCGACATAAAGTAGTAAAGGAGTTAGGCCATGTAGCAGAGAAGTGATCAAGGTGTGATCGAAGGAAAAAAATTAATATGCAGAACAACTTGGATCAACAGATCAAGGATCAATGCAACTTGGATGAGATCGATGGCCCTGATTCATTTTAAGGGGTCCCGACTTGCTCAACGCTTAATGTTAGGTCCCTATATTACTAGTGTAGTCCCTTATTATTTATTTTATATAGAAGAGTCCAGAGAAATTCAAGCATTGAGGAAAACACTTTTTTGAAGGAGAGGGGAATGTTAGGTCCCTATATTACTAGTGTAGTCCCTTATTGTTATTAGTGTAGCCCCATTATCTTTATTGTTGTACCCCTATAGCCCCCATATTGTTATTATTATGGCCCATAGAAATCCACTATTGTTATTTTTGTGCCCTTACATTATTATTGTTAGGTCGGCTAGGATTATATTGTTACCCATGGAATCCTATATATAGAAATGAGGTTTTTTCATTTTTATCATCCAATAATTGTTCATTTATGTAATGTAAAGGAGGTTTCCCCCTTGAAGTTGTTGATTTATAAGGCATTGATCTCTCTTTTCTTCTATTTTTAGAGTTGGTTTCATAACACTTAATCACAAAGGGGGTGTGAAATTATGTCAGGAAAGTAAATTTGAGTAATGTAGATGGAATTCAATGAATGGATTTGCAACCCCCTTCTTGCCAAAACCACCACCAACCACTCCTCCTGTAAAAAAAATCCATCTAATGCAATATGAAACCACTAGTGGGGCCAAATGTGGTAGGTGTTCCGTTTGTTAACAAACATACTCCTCTTATACAAATTGATAAATTTGGGAGTTAGGTTCCAATACAAGTTTTTTCCCATCAGGCCCTCAGAAATATCGGATGAGTATAAAATCTGGAAGTATAAATTCATGGGATTTTCGTGATATATAATAATATGGCTCTTGGTCACATAGTTCTTAAACATTATTTCTTAAGGGCTAAAATCTCTTAGGAACTTAGAACTTTGAATGCATAAATGTGTGTATCCAAAGTTCAAATTTGTGTGCATGGTTAAAAATTCCTAGAATCATGGCGTTTCAAGGTTGATGGAAAGTAGATCAAATTAAAATGAATACCATTAGAAAGAGGTTGGATGAAAGGGAGAATGTATAAATTAAAAGAGTGATGAGAGGAGATAAAATTGGGAAAATTAATTTGTTAAGAGGTGCACTAAAACGACTATTTGCATGGGAGGTGATTGAACCATAGGAAGAGAGAGGATGATATAATGAAGTGAAAAAGTGGTGGGAAAAGCGAGAATGTTCTGCAGTGAAGTGTGAGAGTATGAGAGTGGTATATTATGAAAGATGATATGTGTTGTTGGGCATGAGAGGATTACATGTGTAGAGAAATGATATATGTGCACATAACATGAGTACCTCAACAAAGAGATCTTGTCATAGAGGAATATGAATATTGAAGATAATGAAGTTTTGGGAAAAAAAGTTGTTGTTGATGAGGTAATTGCGACCAACTAAGGAAGAGAAGAGCATATTAGGAAAAATAATATTGCAAATTAGAGAGAAGAGACATTGTTGTCTCTTGTATGTTGGTGCATACAAATAAAAAAAATGGATTTGACTCCCCTATATGTTTGTGCCTACAGAGTAGTAGAAGGGGATTGGTGTCTCCCGTAGATTGGTTCTTATAAAGTAGCATATGGGATTAGTGTCTCATGTAGGTTAGTTCCTACAAAGTAGTAGAGGGGATTGGTGTCTGTTGTAGGTTGGTTATTATAATACATTTTATATAAATAAGTTTTGTAGTTTTCTCCCATAAGGATTTTTATGTATATTTCAAGTTAATTGTATAATTTATGAGATTAACGTTTTATAATTTTTTTCAAGTTATAAATAAGTAAAAAAATATCATTATATTGATTCATCCCCCCCCTCTCATTATAAATGTGAAATGCAACACATTTTGGTAGACTTGATGCAAGGGTACATAGTTTCCTTATTATATAATCACACGTAGTAAAAACTTCATACATAGGTTGTGGAGCTTGATTATATTCCTAAATTAGAAGTATTGTTTTTTATTATGGTTTTGTATTTCTAAGATGTCATTATAATTGAGACAAAGGATACTGTGAGAGACATAATAGGAGGTCATTGTGTATGTGCTACAAATTGTAATACCCTTTTTTAGTCAAAATAAAAAAAATGACTGGCTATTTCTCCATGGATGTAGCCTGTTAGTCATCGGTAATTTTTGCCTTTTTAGATGACTAAATGATTACCCTAGATTTCTAGAAACAAGGTTCATGAACATTGTGAGTTCTAGAAATCTCAATGCCTTCATTATCCTTAGGATAAATTTTTCACTATTTCATCATCCCATCATGTCAAGCTCAGCTCACCAATCCCAGAAGACCCATTAGGGTCTCATGTCACTCATACTATCTATGTTTTGTCACCTTGGCCTCAATCGTCTGTTTTTTTTTACCTAACCCGTCCACTACTACCTAGGGCCACAATTCAACCAACCCTCTTATATCTCCAAAAATACCCCAAGCAATGATGGTCTCAAAACTATCTATATAGGATCTTTAGATAAATCAAGAACTTTGGATTTTGGATCTTCAATACATCAATCTATCAAAAACTCTGTTTTACACTCAAGGATCCCAATTCAAGTTTTCAGTCAATGGCCAAGTCCAAGGAACCTTCCATTAGGTCACCTAGGGTTTCATAGGTCATAGGGTTGTTTGGTGTTCTAAAAACCATGTTTTTCCTGTGTAAAGAGGCTACATTTAAAGAAGAAGAAATGTCAAGCGACTTAGTCCAAAACTGATCAAAATCCATTCTAGAAAGGTCTCCTTGGCCAAAGCACAAATTCTGCAAGGGACAACTTCCCTTGTTCACATTTTTGCAAAAAAGATCAAGTTGGTCATCAGCATAAAAGAGGTAAGGTAATATGATGAATCATCACAAGAAGACATCCACACCAAAGAGAAAGGTAGTAGGCCTGTGTTTAAAGAGAATCAAAGTTTTGTGATTGATTGACAAGACACTATTTCCAAGCAAAGGAACATCACAAATACCACAAGGACATAAGACACCTCAACACTATCAAGAACACATTGAAGATTTTCAAAAATAATAAATGAATTTTGAAGGGTTATAGAGAACTTAGAAGACAACACTGTTTATTTTTCTCTAATAGCCCTAAAACCTAAGAGTTTGGAAAGATGGAAAGGACAGGTCAAATGAAGGTGATAAGTCCTCCTTGATAATCAATAGAAGGCATTCAAAGGATATCCAAGGTGCCCTCTAGGGTTTGTCAAACAACAATGCTTCACCTACACCAAAGGAAGAAATGGTAAAAGAATCTTAGTGTGATGGAGCCCTGACTTTCAAAATACATTCAGAAGTCTTCTAAATGGTCAAGACAAAAAAAAATGAAGTGTCAAAGTCCAAGAAATGACAAAGAGACCAAAAACCATGAGTTTTGGCACCTGCAGAAAATCAGAAGTGGCTAAGGGGAAAACATGATAAAACTGATGCACACATCTGTGCCGAAAAGACCTCTCTAATAAAAATATTAGAAAAATATGAGAAAGTCATGTTTAGGTCAATTACACTTAAGAAGGCCAAAAAAGGATAAAACAATGTTCTTAGTTTGTCAAAAGCATGCCAAAGACAATTGAGATAGTGCCAAAAATTTCAAAAGGTAAAAAGCAGTGAAAAAGGCATACACATCTCATCATCCATCCATCACCACAAAAAAAAGAGATGACAAGATGCCTTGAAGAAAGTCTTCAAAACCCTGCACAAGATAAAAATTTGTCAGTCAAAACAAAAAGATTGAAGAAAATTAGTAAAGTGGGTTTATAGGTTTGATTTATTTTTTCAAAAGGGTATAAAAGTGTTTCAATTTCATTTCAATCTCATTCATCACTTGGTAAAGAGAGAAAGAAGCTTCAGGGAGAAAAACAAGATTTTTGGGCTGTTTCTGGGCAGAGTGTTCTGGCACTGCGCAAATCACCGATGCTACGCAAATACAGGTCGGTACTACGCTAATATACCATTTTCCTATTCAACATTGCACTGCGCTATGTTAATAACCCCCAGCGCTATGTAAATATCAAGCGTTGCATTAACGAGCCACCCGACTTGCCTGGAGACCGACGAAACTGCACAAGTCACAGCGCTGCGCTAACGGGTCATCCGACACCACCCTGCACGATTGCCTGGGTGCTGCGCAAATGCCACCCGACTCACCCAGGAGACTGGCAGACACTACCTCGAACCTGGAATTGTGCTAACCATTGTGCAGGCCATACCGACGTTGTGCAAACAACCCGCGCAAATTCCATAAACCTTCAAAAGGATAAATCGGTTTCCCTAGTTCAATTTTTCATCCTCCATTCACCTCCAAATTTTACAAAGGGACCAAAAATTGGTAAGTTGCCTTTTTTCCTTATCCCCAAAGAAATTTTCAATAAATTTTAAGTATTTTTTGGCTTTGAAATTCAAACCCTAAGTGAGGTAAACCCTAGGATTTGCATACAAATGAACCTTTGTGTTTAAAGCCTTCTTGAAACCAGTTAATGTCATGTAAGGGTGAGTAAGTGAGGGTGGCTGCAATATAATTTTGAGAAAGGCCTTCCTTAGGTTCCAAAGGCAACCAAACCCTAGGAACCCTAACCTCCACACCACTCATTCTCCAAAGTTTTCTCCATCATCATCTTCACCTTGTTTCATCAAGCCCCAATTTGTAAACCAGTATCTCCCATCACCATGTTAGGAGCTGAGAACAACAGTGGTAGTGATAAAGGTCAAAGGCCTTTGAGACCAAAACATAAGGGAGGGAAAGTGAATAGGTTGGAACCTCAAAGAATAGTGGCCATCACCTCCTCTCCTAAGATCTTGTCATGTTTTCAGAATACAAGATGTTTTCAATTTTGTGAGAAGGTCAAATAAGTAAAGAGCCACCGTGAGCTTACAAATCTCCTCATTCTCAACTTACACAACAAGCACTCAAGCCTTGAATGAGTGGATTTTGAGATCTTAGTAGGTTCCATCTCTGAGGGCACAGGTATCCCAGCCGTGGGTGAAAATTGGTTTAAAAAGGGAAAATTGGACAAAGGATTTTTAGAGCCATTTATCAAGACAATGTATAGAGGAGGCAACAAAACAATCTTCCCTTTCTCACACCTCAAACATAGATTTGCCTCCTTGATGTTGGTTATTATGAAATACTTCACCTATGAAGGGAGTACCAGGGGAGGTACTCCAGGCTCTATACCTATCATGTCAGACTCCTCATGTATTTCACAAGGGCAAAGGTGCTAAACTTTCCTTACTATCTCTATAGGAGCATTGAGAAATTATCTTCTGTTGTCTGGAGGAGGAATCACTGTCAACAAATGCATAGCTTGTTCCACCATTCCTTGATCAAGATGGTGGTATTACATCAGTTGGAGAAGCAGGGTATACCTTGGGATGCTTTCATAACCCATGAGGTCTTTACAAGCCCACAACCTCCTCATCAACCAAATATACCTTCCTTATTTGCACTAGTACCCTCATCATAGGCAAACCTCCCTTCCTCTCCTTCTCCTGGCACATTAGGTGAAGCATGAATTGGAAATGAAGAATCACATGAAGATCAAGGTGAAAGTGGTGAAATGAGTGAGGCAGAGCCAGAAATTAATGAGGAAGAGCAAGAGGGAAATTATGTTGAAGAGGAGGGGAATGAAAGTAGCAGTGATGAAGACAAAAACAGTGAGCATTTGGAGGGAGGCAGTGATGGTAATGATACCAATGATTCAGCCCAAAGTAAAGAAAGTTATGATGCAAATAAAAAAATTGATGACCAAGAATATAGTGAGGAAAATGAAGAGGATTACAGTCGAAAGGACAGTGAACATGAAAATCAAAAGGAAAATATGCATGAGCATGACAGTGAGAAAAGTCATAGTGAAGATAGTGAAAAAATGGATGAAAGTAATGAACATAAAGAAATAGTAGATGATGAAGAGGAAATAGAAGAACCGGAAGAGCGAAATAATGAGGTAGAAACGGAGTTTGAAGAGGGGGATAGTGACAAAGAGGATGACTCTGACGATGCAACCAGTGGGAGATGGAATAGAAAATAAGAAAGTCATAAATTTCATGACACAAATCAGCCTTCTAGTGATGATAAAACTGAACACAGTACAGCGGATGATGAATAAAAGGACATTAATGATGAACAAAGCCAGGATGAAGAAAGTGAAGGGGTTGATAATCCCAATGAAGACCAAAGCTACAAAACAAAAGGTAGCAAGGATGGTAATGATGATGATGGTGTTGAAGGTCAACAAGGCAGTGATCAAACAAAGCATGAGAAGACTGATGGGAATGACAGTGAAGATGAAGAAGCTGATGACAACACCAAAGGTCATATCCAGGATGAAGACACCACCAAGACCACCATCACACCTCTTGCATGCATATACCAAAGAGGGCCAAGGAAAGTGTTTGCTGCCTTCAAAAGGCAAGGGGCCTTGCCATCTGCATCTACTCCAAAGCTTGACAAGGGCAAGGAAGAGATGGAAAAAGGTAAGCAGCAGGTAAAGGTGGAAGAGGAGGATCCTGAAGTAGAAAGGGATTTTGAACTTATCCATATAGATAGTGATGAAGAAAATGAAACAAGAATTTCAAGCTCCCTCCTCCAAGACAAGAATGCACAAATAAAAGACCTAGAGGCTGAGTTGGAGAGTGCAAAGGATGAGATTCACTTCTATCAAACAAAAAACAAGCAAATGAGTGCCCAGCAAGCCATCTATGAGACTAGAACACTCAAAGCCTGGAAAGAAGCCCAAATATCACAAGTCAAACTAGAGGAATACATGGGACCCATATGAAGAAAGTGAAGGTGAAGTGGAACAACCTAGGAAGAGGCAAAAAACCATGGGGCTAAGGAAAGCATTGTCAAAATAGAAGGAGGAGGAATCAACCCTAGCAGAGAAACTTTCCCTCACTGAACTCCTTGCCATGGAAATTTAACATGATCAGGAGTCATGGCTTGAGAGGGAAAACATACACCTAGAGACCAAGCTAAAGAAGGCAAATGAAGGCTTAGAGCTGCAAAGAAAGATGACAAAGTACTATGCCATGAAACACAAGTTTGTTTGTGCTAAACTGAAGGAAGCCCTCTGTTACACCATTTTTTGGTCATCTAACCTATTATCATTAGATGGACCCAAGTACACCATGTAAGACCAATTTTACCCTAAGTAAAATTGCTTTCACTATGTAAAATAACCTAATAAACCACATTTATTAGGTTGTTTATGGTCTAAACAGGAAACCCCAAAAGGAAATATTAAACAAACCTATTTTGTTTAATTTTCCTCATGGAATACTTAATTAAACCATAATTTAATTATTATTCCCAGTCATGTTTAACCCAAAAACAAAAAAATTAATTAGATAAACCTTTATTTATCTTATTATTTTCTAGGAATAATTATTTAAATCTTATTTAGATAATATTCCTTGTTAAATATGACCAAATCACCCACGAATAATTAAATAAATCATTATTTATTTGATTATCCTTCAACCACTTCCTTAAAAAGATAAATAAATCATTTATTTATTTATTATTAACAAATAAAGGGATTTGACCCAAGTCAAATACTTTTTCCCTCCAACAAATATAATACAATATTCCATAAAAGGTGGATCTAGATTTGGTTAACATTATTTTAATCATGCACCAAGATCTAGAATGACCCAATATTTTGTTATAAATAGGAGGGTTTTTTCTACCATTCTTCACCTTTTGTTGCCTATTAGATCACTCTGGATCTAAACTCTTGGTCTGACTTTGAGCCATTGTCATTGTCATATTTTCCATTACTTGCTGTGTGAGCTCCCTTTGAGTTCTATCTTTGTCTGGGTTTTCTACACCAACAGGAGAGAGAAATGCTAGATCTGAAGTGTTGAGGACTTCCAAGAACCCATCCCATTGAGGAGAATTGGAAACATCTTCTTGTTTTCCTCCCAGGTGCCCTTAATACAAAAATTATTTCAAAAATTGTTCTTGTCTTGTATATTGGATGTATGGAGCAAAACCTTACTTTTACTGCTTAATGTCTTTCTATGCATAGATCTGGTTTTTTGCAGCTCTTTTCTTGATCAACTAACTGCAGATCTGAAGATATTGGCAGCCACTTTTTTTGTTAGGGCTATTAGTTATGCGTAGCTAAAGTGGTCCTTTTTCGTACACTTTGACAAAGGATTCATACTAACAAATGGCGACTCCACACGGGTTTTAAATTACGACCGCTGTCGTTTTTCATATTCCTGCATATCCAGCTACTTCAGACCCTAGGGTTTCTTTTCAGCTTTTTGTTTTTCCTATTTTTATGTTGTTTTTCTCACATAAAACCATAAAACATTAAAATTTCTATCTTCCGCGTGTTTCTGGCCCTATTGCGCAGGTGACTGACATCAACCGCAACTGAGACGGCAACTTTTCTGAAAATCTATTGCCGAGACACCTGGAGCTTCAGGTCACACTTTTCAGCCCATAAATTGTGACCTGGAACTCCAGGTCGCACTTTTCAGCCCATTTTCTGCGACCTGCACTGAAAACAGGTTAGAACCTGTGCCTGCCAATTTTTCAGCTGTTTTTCTGCAATTTTTCTGGGTTTTGCTGAAGCTTCTGTCAGGGTTTTCCAGCCTCTGTCTCCACCTGTTTAGACCTGTTTCTGATCTGTTTTGCTCATCTAAGTGGGACCCTAGCCCCTTAGGGCTTCAGTACCCTCCACTTTTTGTGGAAGAGTTTTTAGTTGTTTCAACTGTCTGTTTTCTCAGAGTTTCAGCCTTCCCTTTTTTAGATCTGATACCTCATTCTCAGATCCCTTTAAATCAGCTCTTCTTCCTTTCAAATCACCTCTTGTAGTTTTGTTTGGACCTCCCTTTAGGACCTCCTCCCTGTCCTTTCCGCTTTTTTCTGATTTCCTCCTTTTCTCCAGCCACCTTGCCTCTGCCTCTTGGTTGTGATCTGCACCTCTTTTCAACAGCTTTCTCCTTTAGATCCCTGTCCCTTTCGACCCTAGATCTATTGGCCTCTTTTTAGTGTGTTTTGACTAGATTTTTTCCCTCTTTTAGATTAGTTTTGATAGACCCTCCTTTTTGGGTTGAATCGATGCAATAATAGCTGTTAATTTTTTGTTATTTCAGCATTATATATTGTTCTCTGCAGATTTATTTTCAATTACGCAGCACACTTTTTCTCTTGCTCTCAAAACAAAAAGGGTTTAAAAATTAAAATTAACGCACGCCACACACTCACCCTAAGCGAAGAAGAGCCTGGTTTACACCGCCAGGCAAAGACTTTAAAATCAATTGACACTGCACCTATCTTCCCTTGTTTCGACATTGTAATCACTTGATTCTGCACCTCCTTGCCCTTGTGGTCGTTCTTCTTCCCCTTGTGTCGTGTTTGTGTTGTCATCATTGCGCCCCCAAGGCGCACTTCCCGGAGACTTTTTGGCCTTCACCCTCAATTTCCGGTCGATCGACCTGCTCCGTCCCGCCGTCGTCGAGCCCGTCCTCCTCCGAGTCCGCACTCTGACTCCTCTTCTAATTCATTATGTTATCCTTCTCCTTCTGGTTATCCCCCTGTCACCTTCACTATGTCTGGTCCAGGGCCTAACGCTAGCGGTGCTCCTAGCCCTAATGCCGAAACTACTACTAGCGGAACCGCCACAGGAACTACCTCGGCCATACCCTTACTGCCATACATCGCAGGCCTCAACCTCCCCGATTTCAATCAATTGATCAATGACCCTATCCGCCACGATGTTGGTTGGCTTCCCTTTCCTGCACCAGCAAGCTCCCCTCGACATCCCTAAGTTCGAAGGCCTTGCTGGAGACGATCCAACCAACCATGTCCGATCTTTCCACATGTGGTGTTCCTCCAATTCCATTACCGATGATTCCATCCGTCTTCGGTTGTTCCAATGCACGCTTACCGGCGAAGATTCTAAATGGTATGTTGACCAACCCACCTCTTTCCATACCACCTTTTCAACCATTTCCCAAGCCTTTTTATCTTATTTCCAGCTCCCTCTCCGATACGATACTGGTACGGAGTTTTTGACCTCTTTCAAGCAAACCTCTTCGACCCACATTTCCACTCATGTCCAGGAATGGCGACGAAGACGAAGCTTATGTCGAGCTCCCCCCTTCGAAGATCGGGTTTATATGGACGGGTTCCTTCGCTCTCTCTTAGCTCCCATTGGCAAATATGTCACCTCCCATTTCCCTCAAACCGAAGAAGCCGCCCTCCAAATCGCCTTGAAATATGACCTGATCTACGCTCAGTCTGGTTATGTTTATACCGTCCTTCCTGACCTCCCCAGGCCTGGTGGTGCTAATGCCCCGGGGGCATCTCATTCCACCGACGGTATCGTTGGAGCCCTTTCCCATCCGTATACTCAACCTTCTATGGGCTATGGTATTCCTCCAGGAGGGGCCAACACCTCTAGCACTATTCCCCCTCCAGGTAGCATGTATCCAGGATACGACATGCCTCATCCTTTTGCCCAACCTCCTGCTTACCTCAATGTAGCCCAACCTAACCATTACCCTTACCCACAGCCTGGTGCGCCAGCTCCTCCAGCATATGTGCTTCCTTCTCCCTTTCCTCCTTCAACCCCGCAACAGCACCTATAGCCCCCTCCAGGGCAAGTATTTGCACAGCAGGGCGCGACTAATCCCCCTTCTTCTCAAAAAAGGTGGAGAGGCAATCCAAACCAATCTGCCCCTGGTACTCGTGGACCCAATCCTCAAGGTATTGACCCTAACACTGCTAACCAGCAACAGGGCACTCAGCCCAAGCCGGACAGGCCTCTTCGCACAAATAAGCCTTGTTCGTGTTGCGGTGTTTATGGTCATTACGCCCACGATTGTCCCCTCTTACCATAGATGCGGCAGATGTGGGAGTCTCAAGCCACATTGCGAGGACAACATGCCTCCCCTCATGCTCCCCCTAATGTGGCCACTACTCAACCAGCTGTGTTTACTGATCCTTTCCCTCGGCAAGGATTCGTGACTGCCCAACCACCTGACGGACAGGCTGCCACTCAACCTTCCCCTTCTGGTTCCTCCGATTACCAGATCCTCATTATGAACTCTGATTCATCCCCTACCGTCGACCTTCACCTTCAAACTCGGTCTCGCCAGTACCCCAAGCCTCCTGCTCAGTCTGCCCCCGAGTCCCCTTCTTCAGGTTCTACAGAGCCTCTTTCGACATCCAATGGCCCCTTACATATCCCTCAATCCAAATTTGAGGTTCATACCAAGATTCCTAAGGGACCATTACGTCGAAATGCTGCTTCTGGTCAAGCTGCTCATTCGTATAGCATTGTAGATGATTTGGCGCAATCTCCTACTGCCATTTCCACATTGGAACTCCTCCAGTCATGCCCTTCCCAAAAGAAGGCTTTGCTATCTGCCGTGGGCGCTGTAGATCCTACTGATGACCAAATGATTTTTTTCGATGCCCATCAATTAGAACATCCTCCTCTCCCTGCTTCCGTCGCCTTCCAAATCCCAGTCAAAATCCGGAATGCCAACGTTTCTCAGTGTATAATTGATGAGGGGGCATCCACCTGTGTGATGTCCGCCTCGGTTTGGAAGTAACTCGGATCTCCTGACTTGGCCCCTTCCACGATCACCCTTCGAGCGTGGGACGACCACGCCTCCCAGCCCATCGGCCTTTTCCGTAATTGTCCTATCACCCTTGCCGGTAAGACTGTTTGCGTTGACATCGAAGTCGTCGACGCCCCTCTAGATTACAACATTCTATTGGGGTGAAGCTACACCTATGCCATGTCTGCTGTCCCCTCTGCGGTTTTTCGCAAGATGTCTTTTCCTCACAATGGAAAGATAGTCACCATCGACCAGTTGACTTATCATGAGCCAAAGTCTCAGACCTCCCCTGAGATGACCATCTCTTCTGTAGCCAATAAGAAAACCGTCGATTCCCTGACCAGTGTCTCTCCCGGCGTCTATAAGGACCCCTCTTTGCTTGGAACTTTTCCTGGTCTCCCTCCTCCTCCTATCTCTGATCCCAACTTGTCAAATGTTTACATGATGCAATCGTCTCGGGCTGCCCTTAAGCGACCTGCTTCGGCTAGTCAGCAACCTCAGATGCAACCTCGCCCACCGCAACCTGCTCCTAGCCCTTCATCTCCACTAGTCGGACCTCCTCCTTCTGGCCCTTCTCCTATAGCTGGTATCCCTGAACCCCTTTATCCCCCTGGATCGGTTCCCCCAGGCCTTAACCATCTCGGAGCCATCCCTCCTGGTCATTATCCCGCTGGTCAGATACCGTTCTTGGCTCCCCCTCCCGATGTCTATTCGGTCCCCGTCATGGCCACCCTCTCTCTCCCTAACCTGACCCTGGGTATACCCGTCTGGTACCTTGACCCTCCAGCCGTAACCCCTCCTGGTCACCCCAAACCCTATCTTGCTTTGACACTGGTTCAACCGGTCCCCCTTGCTTCCTCCGTTGCTACCATGCCCCCTGCACCTCCCTAGGACCCTACCCCTGTGGTGACAGCCCCAGGAAAGAAAGGCAAAGCTCGCAAGGGGGCATCCAAAGACAAGGCCACCTCGACTGACCCAACTCCTTCTCCGCCCGCAAAGCCTTGCGCCTTGTGTGATGTCGTCGGTCACGCCACCCATACTTGTCCTGAGTTGCCCCGCATTCAACCCATGGTTAAAGTCATGTTCCCTGAGTCTACGGTATTCGACCCTTCTCTTCCGTCCTCGTCCGTAACCAAGAACCCCAAAACTATTCACACTAGCAAACCCTGTGCTTTGTGCGGTCTCCATGGCCATTACTCCCACCATTGTCCTCACTTGACGCATTACCGCGCCTCTTTAGAAGT
Source organism: Pinus albicaulis (assembly GCA_034641835.2). Classification (NCBI taxonomy): domain Eukaryota; kingdom Viridiplantae; phylum Streptophyta; class Pinopsida; order Pinales; family Pinaceae; genus Pinus; species Pinus albicaulis. The sequence goes on along the minus strand of CM076570.1, from coordinate 418,266,542 downwards.
AGTCCGAGAGTATGAGGTTGAAAAAAATCAATCCGCCTTTCCCATACTCGTGCAATATGCTTCGGGTCAGCTTGAGGATCCCCCTGTTCCCATCGACATTCCCCCCCCTGATGTCCAGATTACGGAGTCTACTACGACCATTCTATACTTATCATCCTCTGTGCGACCCTTGGAGCACATTCCCCTTGAATCCTCCACTGTTGTTTCGCTTGACCCCCCTTCAGCGACCACCCTGGGCTCCCCGTCTTTTAACCCTTTGTTTCCTTGTTCTTCTGTCATTCCCCGTGACGATCCGTATGCGAGCCTCTCTTCCTCCACGGATGATCGAGATAACTCCACCCGTATCTCTGTTGACCTCTGCAGCCCGAGTCCCCGCCTTACCTCCTATAGCCCTCATATATCACCCTCTAGCTTGTATATGAGTCATAGCCATCCTGCTCATTGCACTCCCCCCCACAGTTGCCACTCGATGTCTTCTGTACACTCACGCTGCTGTCCTTGTCCCTCCTCCCTCCATTTTTTGTCTTGTAACACCATTTCGCAGGACCTCCTGTCCTCACCCTATATTGGTTACGCCGATGGTGCAAGTCGTTAATCCCAGAATCTAGCCTCGGTAGGTTGGGCCATTTTCACTCCCTTGCATGCCCTTATTATCTCTAATGGGGTATGCATCGGTCCTGCCACCAATAATCATGCCGAATATGATGCAGTGCGTGGTCTCTTAGTCGATGCCCTCTCTCATCGCATCCTCCATCTGCATGTTTGTTTAGATTCCCTACTTCTTGTCATGCAACTAAATGGTGTCTATCGTGTGCATAATCCTGTGCTGTTTAGACGATATTTACAAGTGAAACTCTTGATACGTGAGTTTGAAACCATAACTTTTACCCATGTACCTCGAGAACAAAATCACTATGTAGATAGCATTGCAAACCATGTTCTAGATTGGAATTTATCACACGCATTTTATACAAGACAATAACATTCATAATCATTAAAAAATATGCATATCCATAATATGTGTCGCACAACATGTGTTTAGAGTCCATCTACTCTGATACATACGACATGCCCATAGCATGTTACAAATAAAACTCAAAACTGGGGGCACCACCCGTCCCTACATACATGGGGGGGCACCACCTATCCCTACATACATACTAGGGGGCACCACCTGTCCCACATCTAATCACTATCTGGTGGATCCCGAGCTAATGACTCTACTCTTGCAGCTCGTAGATCATGTATCCCCTGACCAGCCATCGCCATGCGCCGCATGACACCCCGCCATTCCGAGGGTAGACCAATACACTGCTCCACGTACTGGTCGTCTAAGTCCTACCACCCGCGCTCTAAAACTCTGGTCAGCAACTTCTCGCATCTACGGTGGATGTCCTCCAGAAGGGCGGCCGCATCCTCATTATGCGCTGCTCTCGACCCACTCGGACCTGCAGCTCCAGATGTCGCCGGTCGTCCCATATATCCGGCCGGTTTGACTGGAGCTATATCTGCATACCAAAAGTACATGAATCAGTACCCTTTCTACGATTCACTAACTTTAACATGCCAAAACAAAAGAATAGTTACTTTTCACTTACCATCGGGCCCCCATACTCGACTAGGCGGAAGTGGTAAGTCCGGATCTCCACAATAACTCATCCCACTATAGGGATAGTCGTCTATGTATAACGACATCTGATCCCAATGGGAAAAGAACTCTGATCGAAACACTCATCCGACCGCCCCTCCTCCTCCTCTACACAGTAGCCGCCCCCACCGGCGCATCCTGGGCTCTCTCGGGCCCCAATGTGGGAGCTGTATACGAGGTCGCAAGGTCGGGATCTTCTCAAAGAAGAAGGCGCACAATAAAGTCCCATACGAGCAATCGTAGTTCACTTGCCGCTTGCAGAGTGACAACTGTCATTTTAGTGACACCAGCATCATTTGGGCCCACCCATAGTAAGTCCCACTCAACACACTCTCCACAATCATCATCTTCCCCCCAGTGATGTGACGGAGCGCCTGGTTGCCCAGGATACGCAACACCGCTGCGGCCACTACACGGGTCTCTAATCTCTCTAGATCCCCGATCGGTATCCGAGTCCCCTTCGACGCAGGGTCCAGTTGACAATGTTGCTCCACAAACTCCATGATGTGCCACCCCCGCGGTAATGTTCACGCGTGTTTCCCACCATCCCCAATGGCGGGAGACCGTCGGTACACATTCTGGGCGGTAGTTCGATCACGTACTATGCACTACAAAAAGACCTCATGCTGCGGATCCCGATGCTTGGTAATGAGCCATGAAGGGCTCTCCTGCTCTCATCAACAGGTTCTCCAAAAACTTTAAAACCCCAAACCTGGCCAACACACGACGGACACCCTGATCTGCCTGGATCTCTGCCCGCAATGTACCCAGGTCTCTCTCTCTCTAGTTAACCCATAAATCTGCCATACCTGCACAAAAAACATGTCTTTGTCGACATGAGATAGGGGAGCCATAACCGCTTGTGCTCTCGACCTGTGACACTAAGCCCACCTCATCTTCCGGTTCGCACTGCCCAATGAATAAGAGGTCAGGATTTTTACTGAGCACTTCCAGAATTGCCCTTTAGCCCAAAAGTGCGACCCTTGTCAAAGACGAAGGTGTCCCTTCTTGGGGTTTTGAGCCCCTAAGCTAAGACTTTCAATCCATCAAAATGAAAGAGTAAGGTTAGGCCTCTTACTTGCAACTGACGGATCTCGATTCCAATGGTCGGTTTGTTCGCTACGCTCGCCGCAAGATTTAGGGCCTTCTCTCCTTTCTACATTCACCACAGCAACACTAGCAAATGAGTGAATTTGGAGGGAAAACTGCCTTATTAAAATAGAACCCTTGTTTCTTCTTTCGCCTGCTGCGACCATACCGTAGCCCCGTTTCACAAACCGTCTGCACCGTTGGAAAGCTCTCACCGAGCCCTCAAATGGGTATCTGTTAGTTTTTGTGATTTAATACTTGACTAGGACACATTTTTTCCAAGATGGGTCACTTCACCTACCCCCAAAACTGAATTTCCTCACTTCCAACATTTTTACTTGGGGCACCACTTTGCCTCCATACTTGTCTTTGTTCATGTCGATCTTCGTCATGAGATACCATCTTGTACTCATGTTTTCTAGGTCCCACATTGGACCTTTACTATGTGGTAGCACCATCGAGTCGCCCTTGTTTAGAGCATCCAAGTGGAGTCATCATCGCATTCATGGAGTCGGTCCTGAGTCCCTTTGTACCCCGCTATAGTCCTCCATCCCTCATTGCTTGGTTTCTCTCTTGTGTCGCACATTATGGCCTTCAGTCCCACTGTGCCTTATCCCTGATGATATTGTGTCAGTCGCTGCCATGTCATTCATGCCCTTTATGCTCTAGCAAGGGAAGTCGTCCATTCGCTACTCAGTCCCCTCCATTCCATCATCATCATTGGTATTAGTCTGTCCGTCGCTCTACTATTTTCTCTGCGTGCCTTGGTTAGGATCTCTCATTACCTCACTATTGGCGGACCTCCTTGTCGAAATCAGCTCCTTCCATTCGAGAAGGCAGTGCAGGGGTGGTGGCCTGTCGTTCCGACTTCCCTCTTGTTCGGTGCCTCGGGGAGAGGGCGAGGGCTCTCTCATTTCCCGCGGCTTGATTGTTTCTCCTCCGACTCCTTTGACATGATCCAGATCCCATATGTGATGGTTGATGATGCGGCCTCACTGGTGATTCCAGGTGTGTGTGAGATGTCTCAGCCCTCATGAGGGGGGTGACCTATGAGGAGTAGCCTTGCAGATGACCTCTTCATTGCAGCCCTCGATGCAGCTCCATATATTTGATGATGTCGGCCTTAGCCGCTTGCAGCACCTCTTTGATTTGCATGTGTCAGTCAGATTTTGTGAGCCCTTCCTCGCTTATAGGGGGCATTTAGGTTGTATTTGTATCTCATGTACTCCGATATTATTGTATAAGTCCTGGCTGTTATCCCAGGCACAACATGTATGTGGGATCCCTCATTGTATTTTTATCTGGCTCATGATTATGCCGGTTGTACTTTATGGTTTGGTCCCTTGTTTACTGGACACACTATTATTTTGTACTTTGTCTCGGCGGGCATAGGTATGCCTCCCCCGCCGCCTTTAGCACAGGTACCCTCTCATAAAAAGAGACTTGTTGCACCTGTAATTCTCATCTCCTTAGGGTCTAGTTCTTCAGCACCTTAGTCTACCTCACATTTCTCTCTCTGACTTCCCTCTTGATGTCTGGTGATTAATTTCTTACAACGTACTTCGGTCATACTATTTGCTCCTAACACTCGCACGCTAGGGGGTAATCTGTTACACCATTTTTTGGTCATCTAACCTATTATCATTAGATGGACCCAAGTACACCATGTAAGACCAATTTTACCCTAAGTCAAATTTCTTTCACTATGTAAAATAACTTAATAAACCACATTTATTAGGTTGTTTATGGTCTAAACAGGAAACCCCAAAAGGAAATATTAAACAAACCTATATTTGTTTGATTTTCCTCATGGAATAGTTAATTAAACCATAATTTAATTATTATTCCCAGTCATGTGTAACCCCAAAACAAAGAAATTAATTAGATAAACCTTTATTTATCTTATTATTTTCTAGGAATAATTATTTAAATCTTATTTAGATAATATTCCTTGTTAAATATGACCAAATCACCCACAAATAATTAAATAAGTCATTATTTATTTAATTATCCTTCAACCACTTCCTTAAAAAGATAAATAAATCATTTATTTATTTATTATTAACAAATAAAGGGATTTGACCCAAGTCAAATACTTTTTCCCTCCAACAAATATAATAAAATATTCCATAAAAGGTGGATCTAGATTTGGTTATTAATCATGCACCAAGATCTAGAATGACCCAATATTTTGTTATAAATAGGAGGGTTTTTCCTACCATTCTTCACCTTTTGTTGCCTATTAGATCACTCTGGATCTAAACTCTTGGTCTGACTTTGAGCCATTATCATTGTCATATTTTCCATTATTCGCTGTGTGAGCTCCCTTTGAGTTCTATCTTTGTCTGGGTTTTCTACACCAACAAGAGAGAGAAATGCTAGATCTGAAGTGCTGAGGACTTCTAAGAACCCATCCCATTGAGGAGAATTGGAAACATCTTCTTGTTTTCCTCCCAGGTGCCCTTAATACAAAAAATTCTTTCAAAAATTGTTCTTGTCTTGTCTATTGGATATATGGATCAAACCCTTCTTTTTACTGCTTAATGTCTTTCTATGCATAGATCTGGTTTTTTGCAGCTCTTGTCTTGATCATCTAACTGCAGATCTGAAGATATTGGCAGCCACTTTTGATGTTAGGGCTATTAGTTATGCATAGCTAAAGTGGTCTTTTTTCGTACACATCAACAAAGGATTCATACTAACACCCTCCTTGAGGCCCAAACCATAAATGAGGAAAAAGAACATGAAAACCTTGGATTTTCAGCTGAGGCTTCTAAACAGTTCTCCAAGACCCCTTAAGGGAGCTCTCCACCAATTTTGAGCAAATTTGGAGCATTTTTGCTTTTTTGAGATTTTTAAGGCTCATTAGCGTAGCGCCACTGGCGCTACGCTAATTCATGGAGCATATTTAGGAGGAGAAATTGCCATTTTTGGGTTTCTCATACCTATTACATTATTCTCACCAAGTTTTAGATTATTTGGTGCAGGTTTGACCCCTCAAAAGGTCAAACAACCTCACTTTTTTCACCTTTCTGCCATTGTTTTGGGCCTAGCGCCGTGCAAATGATAGTCTTGGGATTTTTGAATTTTTTACTAAGCCACAGGATTTGTATTTGGAAACTACAAGACTTTTTGGAAAGTAGACTCCTCCAGCTTTCTATCAAGCCATCACAGAGCCAAATCCGACATCCAGAAGGGGTCCAAAATGTGGTTGCAAACGACCCTATTTTCTACTCAAAGTGGCACTGCGCAAATAGACTGTTTAGTGTGTTTTGGACCAAAAGTCAACAAAACACACTCATTTATTGAAAAATCAATTTTAAGTGTTTTTTGAAGAAAATCACTCTAGAATTAGGTGCAAGAAGTTATTTTAGCATTTATTTCATGAGATATTTTGTACCTTGGGCCTTGCATGGTCTCTTAGGCATAAATGACATATATGAGTGATTTTGACATTTTCCAACCCTATCTACGGTTTTTCCCTAATTTGCTGAGTTAAATAGATCATGAGGGCTTCATTGTAAATGTTGTCATTTGATGAGCTTTGAGAGAAATACATGGTTTTTATGAGCTCGGAGAAGAAATTGGTGTTGTGAAGTTGATGAATGGCTTGCTTGGATTGATGATGGAGAAGCTTGTTTGTATAATTCCTTAGCTTGATTAATGGTGATGTACTCTTAATTTTTTCCTGTTTTATTATTGTCATTATGTTTCATCCTTATTTTTTTCTATAAAACATAAAAGTATAGGTTGAGAAATGCTCCTTGAGGCACCTTAGTCCTCCTGTTTGCTATGGCCTTGATGTTTTCCTCTGATGGGTGTGTTTTAGGAATTCTTAACTGCTCTTCAAGCCTCTTTATGCTTGTTTGTTTCATTTATGGATTAATATGCTAGTTTAAAAATATGATTCACGGTAAGCCTTGCTTATTTGAGACTATCTAATCTCTGTCTTGGAACCTTTCTTTGAAGTACTGCTTGCTAGGTTAAGTCAAAGAGGTCTTGTTCTGGTCTTGCCCTTTGTCCATGCCTATCAGTTTGGCTCAGAGTTCTTTATAGCTTGATCAATAATGTTTACGAGTTCCCTCTTTGATTGATTAAAGTTATTGTGACATCTTATATGTTTTCTCAATTCTGAAGGTGAAATTACTAAGTAAGACAAGTTTTTCTTGCTTTCTTGTTTCACTGGATTGTTTATCTTGGATATTTATTTGTTTAAGTATTGTCATTGAGTAAATGGTTTGCCCCATATCATGATTAGTGTATTTTTCTTATCATATTTAAGACCTTTTTTATGGGTAAATGACAAAGGATACTTCACTGTCCTTTTCCCTACCTTGTTTTTCCCCTACTTGATGTCCACCCCACTTCATACATTACTTTAAGGATCCATTAACCTTTCTAGATTGGCCCTGTTATGAACTCCGATTCATCATTGATACACTCATGAATTTAATTGAATCCATAGCCCAATGATTTGAAGACCTCTCACTCCACCTATTCCACTTGACCATCTCACCCAACCAAAACAATCAACAAACCCTACACTTAACAACTAGCCTAAAATCAACCATATAAAACAAACAAGAACACATCCTTTGCATCCAATAGAGAGAGCCCTCTCTGAGTCTAGGAAGGCTAGGTCCTAGGAGTCCAAAGACTGGTTCCATGTTACCTTGTCATTTGGTATACCAATCTGCCAAATCATGGGACCCTAACATTCTACCGATCACAGTGGGACCTTCTAAGTAAGTTCATGCTTAAATATTCTTGAAGAGATTCAAAAACCCTTGATTGATAGTATCTGGTGGTTTATCGCCACCTCATCATCACCCTAACATTATGGAAATCACGGCGGGACCTTCTGAGTAAGTTCATGCTTTAATATTCCTTAAAAGATTCAGAAACCCTTGATTGATAGTATCTGGTGGTTTATTGCCACCTCATCACCACCTTAACATTCTGGCGATCACAGTTGGACTTTCTGAGTTAGTAACAATCTAAGTATCCCTTAGGACTTCATAAAACTTTGTCAAATCATAGAGAACTCAAATGATAGCCAAGAGTAGACTCTTTTTGTTTCAACATCCTAGAAAAATGATGATTCAGCTATAGGAAACTCTTACAAACCTTAGGGCTACATAAGGAAACTCAGAAAACACCAAAACATCCCCATATTGGTTTTTTTTTAGTTATTGGTGGCGGAACATTAAGATACATCCTTAAAAACAACAAAAATATCTACCTAGCGACTCCACTAGCCTCCAGTAGGCCTATTACTTCACTAGTATTCATTTGAATCCCTGGATTTGTGTCAAGCCAACACTGAGAAGTTTATGAACCCAGTTATATATTGTGAGAGTTTACCAAGCACTAAGAGAGGTCAGCCTTCGGAGAAAAGTCCTAAAAAATTTCGACCTCTCTGATTTTTAAGTTTGAAATTTGGCTTCACATAGGATTAGTACCAGATCTCATTCAGACCCAAACCCTCCCAACATAGTTGATGACCTAGAGAAGATTGTGTGACAAAATTATAGATCTGGAAACTTAACCATTGTTAGTTCCATTCACAGATCAAGCTCTATACCTTAACATCTTACAGCTTTGCAAGATCCCTAGTTTGACTTGCACCATACAAAGAACCTTTCAAAATCAAGTCACAAACCGATATTGACCAGACTGACCTTGAGCCCCTAGATTTGCAGCAAAGTTCTAGTACATAAGATTCTCCTTCCACACCACCTAACTCTCAGCTTCTCCATCACTTCAAATCTTTCCATACTAGATCTATTTAGAATCAATTTACTGGTCCAAGTATTTCCACCACACCCATTCATACCACCACTGTGCAAACCACTCCGCTTCATCATACAACTCCTTTCACTAACCCTCCTCTTGTAAACCCTCCATTAGTTCCAATCATGGAAGCTTGGTATGCCCCCTTGGCCTTACCTCAACCCCTAGTGCCTTTGCCAAATGACTATTAGTCCAAGATCCCTCATTTCACAGGAGCTGAATCCATCACTACCCAACAATATGTAGATAGGATAAATGATGCCCTTGATTACATGGAAATAGAAGAAGAAACCATTAAAATGAGGATCTTCGCTCAAAGCTTAGGAGGAGAGTCCAACAAGTGGTTCAGAGCATTGACTCCTAACACAATACATGATCTCCCTTCCCTCTACCAAAATTTCATAAACAAGTGGGAAATCAAGAAAAATCCCCTCCAAATCCTTTCTGAATATAACAATATTAAGAGGAATTTAGGGGAAAATGTACAATATTATTGCACTACGTTTAACCGTGTGTACAATGCCCTCCCACCTCACATGAAACCCCCACAAGGCCTAGCACTAGTGAAATTCCCTGAAGGCTTTGACCCGGACATGAATTTCTAATTGAGAGAGAGAGACCCTGAAACTTTAGAAGAAATGCAAAGGGAAGCTATTGGTGCTGAAGTCAACTTGATTGAAAAGAGAGCTAGGATGAGATCAGAAAATAGAGTGACCTATAAATATGAAAGCATGCCCTAGACCTCCTCATCCGATACCAAAATGGATAGCCTAATGAGAACAATGGAGAGAATGATAGAAAGGATATACTTGAATGAAAGGACACCTCCTAGGGAAAACCAAGCCAATCTCCAAAACACTAATAGAGCTCAAAACTTCAGAAGAGACACTCCTCAAATCAAACAAATGGAAAATGACCAACAAATTAGACCTCCCTTTCAACAAAACTGTGTAGATGAAGAAGAAGGAGAAATTACAGAACCTGAAGAAATCCATATAAACCTAATAGGTTCTGATAATGAAGATGATGTTTTTCTCACCAAAGAAGAACAAGTTTTCTTTTCCTCAGATCAAACTAACACAAACCATGAGGATTTTGAAGATTACCACTTGGGATTTGAAAAGTCCATAATGGAAGTCCACAGGCAATATGACCTTAGGAGCAAAAAGAACCTAGATTATCCCAAGAAAAGACAAATAGACACTGCTGTTAGGAAATCACTGGAAAATATCCCCAAGAGAACAATAGACACAAACACTATGGCTAGGAAAGCTGATCCAAACAAAGAAAAAATCAGCCAATAAAATAGTGACCCAAGCTGCCCTAGTACCTCAACTAGTGGCCCTAAAAAAATCTTGTTGTCTAGAGTCCCAAATCAAATTTAGCAAACTAAACCGATGGAAAAGGTTATGCCTAAGAAAAATAATGTAAATATGTCTAAGACACAAATACCTTTCAGTTTTAAGGGAGAGATTTCCAAAATCAAGATCACCATGCCTCTCACAAGGCCTCTCAAGTTCTGAAAGTTGTAAACATGGGAAATGATACCGACACTTTACACTTGGCTGATGACACACCTGAGCTTTTGTTTGGACCCAAAATAGAAGGAAAATATCAAGAAGGAGCCATTCCCCCTTTCTATATCAGCCTAAACATACATGAAAAAATCTTACAGAATGCCATGCTAGATTCTGGTGCCTCTCACAATCTCATGCCAAAAGTTGTGATGGAGAGATTAGGCCTAGAAATAACTAAACCTTACAAAGATTTATACTCCTTAGATTTGAGTAGGGTCAATTGTTTGGGTCTGATCAAGGATCTTTGTGTCAACCTGGCACAAGTGCCTACTAAGAATCTAGTCATGGACATAGTAGTGGCTTATATTCCCCCGAAGTATGGCATGCTTTTATCCAGATATTGGAGAGCCAAGCTTCATGGGAACCTTCATATAGATATATCCTATGCTACCATCCTTGTTTTTAACCAAACAAGAAGACTATACCAAGAGTCACACATGAAATATATGGTTAGTAGTCAAGAAAGACCAGACCATACTCCTTTTTATTCTATTCATTCAGTTCTTGATTCTTTCATCTTATGTAATGAGGAATACATTAATGAGCAGGTATATGAAGTTGAAAAACATATAGAAATATTATAACAATCAAACCAAACTCTTCATGGAGAGCTCAACAATCAAAATTCTAGCATCCCTGAACAATCATATAATGATAAATCCAAACTTAACTTTCTACAAACTGAAAATGAAATTTCAAAACCAAAAATCAGCGTAGAATCTAAGTCAGGTTGCTCAAATAAGGGACAAACCTCTAAAACAAAAATTTTTCCTTTTCCCAATCCAAAAGAGCTGAAATAATCTCACATAAAAGAAAAATTTGGGGATCTGAATCGAAGGAGTCTTATGTTTTTTCGTTATCTAGACACCTCATTAGCAGGAAGTCTTGTCCCTCCAGAAAAGTTGTTGACTCTCACAGATGTTGCTATGAATCCTAAAGGGATGTCTGCTGAAGCTGATATAGAGGAATATAATGTAGGCATTCTAGGAAGGCCCAAAATGATTAAGTTGTCCAGAACCTTGTCATTACACACAAAACTGAAATACATGAGGTTATGCAAGAAGTTTCAGGATGCTCTTGTATATAGGAGTAAAAGATTAAAGCCTCATGCAGTAGCCATTGTTCTTAAGAGGTCTTCCTCCAAGAAAAATAATGAAACCCATGGACAAATGGTGTCATTAACAAAGAAAGCGAAAGGATGCAGAATGTGTATAGACTTTAGGTACCTAGGAAAAACCTCCATAAAATATAAAAACCCTTCTGCCAAGATAAATCATCCTATGACATGGGTAGGAGTTTCTAACAAGATGGAAATGTACGGTAGTGTTTAAGGTTACCATCAGATGATACCACTGCATATCAATCAACATAAAGACATTTTCAAAGTTCCTTGGAATAACTACATGTTTAACCAAATGCTTCCTAAGTTGTGGAGTGCTAAAGACACCTTCCAAAAAGCCATGGACCCTGTTTTCAACTTCTTCAATATTTTATACATTGATGACATCATCATCTATTTTGAAGATGATAAAGAACACATTTTTTACCTAAGGAGGACCTTTGACAGAAACAAATTTGGGAAGCAAGATTAAAAGAAGGAATACCAAGGAGAACATGGATTGTTTGAAAAATTTTGGAAAAATATTTGTACTATGTTTTCAAATGGAGGTAACTATGATTTCTGTTTACAAGAATTGAATGGACAAAGGGTGTTAGGAGATCCTTTTGAGGACAGGTTGCTCATGTAACATAGCTGTAAAAACCCTTAGCTTTAAGGTTTACATTCATTTTACATAAACATTATATGAGGGAAATCACAAAAATAAAAATAAAAAATCACAAAAAAAAAAATATAGAAAAGAGGGCAGATTTAAAAAGAGGTACAATCCCATTCCAAAAAAAAATAGTACTACTAAAAGTGAGAAACCTTAAATGCCACTACTGGTTCAAAAAGAATGTCTTGTTTCAGTCATCTATCCTAATCATGGTTGAAACATGTTTTCAATTTATTGTTGATAACTTAGTAAAAGATAGCTGGTCAGATCATTCAAACTTGACTTGTCAAAAGATAGATTAGGAAAGAAAGATATTGGTTCCACATGCTTAAAACAAAACCAAGGAGAAAAATGTGAATGAATAGAAAACAATATATCACAACCCTAATTTTTCTAGTCTTATTTTGTACAAAAATAACATTTGTGTGCAACTCGTTCTTATGCCACAAACCCATGGTAAGTCAAATTGTCTAATCCTAATTTAAACCATGTTTTCAATTTCATGTTTGTAGCTTAGTGAATAAACCTTGTCAAATAGTTTAATCTTGATAGTTGAGTAGTCTAGGTAGAGAATGAAAGAGTTCATTAGCATAATCTAATCTCTTGGAAGAAATAAGATAGAAGTAGATAGTTTGTTTTTCTTTTGAAAGAAAAAAAAAAGTGTCAAGGGTTTGCTAGTCCAAATGCACCCGTGGAAGAAAAAATGTTAGGCAAGTAGGTTGGGTAGGTAGAGATGAAGCTGATCTAATCCTATTTTTCAAATTTATTAAGACTACAACTCCAAAGCAAGCATCAGCAAGTGAAAAGAGGTAAAACTCTGCCTAATGGATGAGGCACTGGTCTCTAGTAAGCCAGAGACCTGAAAGTTCTGGACACCTCTTGGAAAGGAGCTACCTTCCCCAAGTGGAGCCACTGTTAGTCATTAGTAATTTTTGCCTTTGTAGATGACTAAATGCTTACCCTAGATTTCTAGAAACAAGGTTCATGAACATTGCTGGTTCTAGAAATCTCACTACCTTCATTATCCTTAGGATAAATTTTTCACTATTTCATCACCCCGTCATGTCAAGCTCAGCTCACCAATCCCAAAAGACCCATCAGGGGCTCATGTCACTCATTTTGTCTATGTTTTGTCACCTTGGACTCAATCCTCTGTTTTGTTTTACCTAACCCCTCCATTGCTACCTAGGGCCACCAATCAACCATCCCTCTTATATCTCCAAAAATACCCCAAGCATTGATGGTCTCAAAGCTATCTCTATAGGCTCTTTAGATAAATCAAAAACTTTTGATTTTGGATATTAAATACATCAATCTATCAAAAACTCTGTTTTACACCTAAGGATCCCAATTCAAGTTTTCAGTCAAAGGCCAAGTCCAAGAAACCTTCCACTATGTCACCTAGGGTTTCATAGGTCATAGAGTTGTTTGGTATTCTAAAAAATTTGTTTTTCCTGTGTAAAGAGGTTACATTCAAAGAAGAAGAAAGTTTAAGTGACTTAGTCCAAAAATTATCAAAAGCCATTCAAGAAAGGCCTCCTTGGCCAAAGCACAAATTCTGCAAGGGATAGGTGCCCTTGTTCACATTTCTGCAAAAATGATCAAGTTGGTCATCAGCATAAAAGAGGTAAGGTAATATGATGAATCATCACAAGAAGACATCCACAACAAAGAGAAAGGCAGTAGGCTTCTGTTTAAAGAGAATCAGGGTTTTGTGATTGATTGACAAGACAGTGTTGCCAAGCAAAGGAACATCACAAAGACCACAAGGACAAAAGACACCTCAAAAATATCAAGAACACATTGAATAATTTCAGAAATAATAAATGAATTTTGAAGGGTTAGAGAGAAATTAGAAGAAAAAATTGTTTATTTTTATCTAACAGCCCTAAAACCTAAGAGTTTGGAAATATGGAAAGGATAGGCCAAATGAAGATGATGAGTCCTCCTTCATAATTAGCAGAAGGAATTCAAAGGATATCCAAGGTGCCCTCTAGGGTTTGTCAAACAACATTTCTTCACCTACACTAAAGGAAGAAATGGTAATAGAATCCTAGTGTGATGGAGCCCTTGTGGAGCGATAAAAAGGGTCTTTTTAACTCCTAATTACCTTCACATTAATTATCAACCCAGGGACAACTTTTTATTTCAAGAGTGTACTCAGTCTGAGGCGGCTATTTACTCAAGAGTAATGTTTTGCAGTATAGTGCTTAAAATGCAAAAGTAAATGAAAGCTAGAAACAAAATCTAATTGGAACAGCAAGAAACTAAAATGTTCTAAACTAAAGCATTCACTCAAACAACCATCAATCGAGGATACAGTAGCAATAACTCATTCCTCTAGATATTGATGCAATTGAAATCAAACCGGAACAAGACAATCATTCATTCATTCGGAAATCAACAACAAAATACCTTGAAGCCTAAATCATTCATTCGGAAAAATAAGCAATATATCAGTCAAGGGTTCGACAACAATAGCCCATCCCTTTGGAAACTGATGTAACCAAAAGTAATCAAGGAACAGATCATCAATCTGGAGACTAGACAGCAAATGCCAATGCCCACTACAGTTTCAGATCGTTCTGCACACCAAAGCAAAGATAATGCGAATAACAGGAAATGGAACGACAGATAAGAAATGGAACAACAAAGTAAATAGGCAGCAAACTGTAATTAAAGGAATCTGAACAGCAAACTCTAATTAATGGAAATGAACAACAGCAAAGCCAAATTAATAGCAATCTTTACTCTAAGAATAAATCAAACAGCACAAGGAAATAGAACAACATTGATTAATGATAGGATATGAAACAACGCTGGAAAGCCAAATACAAATGCATAATAACTTAACACAGGCACACATTAATAGTAATCTCAGTCTGATACCGCAAGTATTAATCCTGGTTAGAAAGGGTAACGATTACAATTCATAATGGAACCACAATGTCAATTGAATAGCAATCGTATGAAGTATAAACCATAGAAAAATACAGTAATACCAGCTTAAGAAGGTTACAGCTTGATTACTCTGCAATTAATCAGCAATAGCGTTATGTAGAGAACAGCAACGTTACATTAACGATTTTAAAGGAATAGCAATACGTTAGAATGCACATTACGACTTTCTTGTTGCAGAGAACGAAATATGAAATATAACAGAGCTGTAATATAAGATAACGAAACACACCAGATTACCGATTCAAGCTGATAAGAAAAACCACGCATAAACCAAAGAGATAATATACAGTAGCAGCACAATCCACCAGAGACTAGGCCCTTAGCCGCCAGCGGATGCTGCTGGGCTACTTCAGAATGAAAAGAATGAATGGCAACCAGATTTATATTAAAATATCAAAGCAGAGTTACAGTGGATTACAACAAGAAATCTCTCAATCTCTCAGCCATTATCCATTCTCTCTGCCATCCTCAATTCTGAATCTCTAATTCATCCTCAATTCCATCATTCGAATCCATCCCTGAAGTCATCCCCATCTCTGATCTTTGTTTTCATTTAAATAGAGAGAGATCAGAGAGCAGTTACAATAGAGATAACTACAACATGATTTCTATTACAAAATTGGATTTTTTCCAACCAATTGATAAACAAGAAGATATATTTCCATCTAGCTTTCAACAAGAGCAAGACGAATTTGGCTTTGCAGCTGAGATTTGGAGGACGGCCGCAACAACAAATCTCAGAAAATCGTGCTCAAAGAACCCTGCGTTTCTCTCAGTAAAAGCCGAATTTGGGCAAACCGTTCGTTGTTAAAGTTAATTGGGTCCATTCTGGACAAAACCCGTGTTCCATATTTTCCAGATTCATCTTCATTTGCTCAGAATCTCAACCGCAAAACTGTCACTTCTTATTCCAGCACACTTCTGAGTTGGCACTTTTAATGATCAAATCTTCAATCTAGAAATTATCTTGGAGGCTAAAAATGGTGAATAATGTTATAACCAATTTATTAAACTTTCATTGATAAAATCATGCATAATCATCAATTTATTAGAAATAAAGGAGAATAAATAATATTCATTCATAAGAGCATAAATCATTATAAAATGGATTTAAATAATAATTTATAATAAATGACGTGATGAAGAATGGTAGAAATGGGTGGAATAAGCATTCACAAGTGATAATAATAATGGCATATTAACGGCCCAACATACCCCCACACTCAATATGTTGCATGTCCTCATGCAACGAAAATTGAATATATTGCATGTCCTCATGCAACCCATTGACAAAAACCCATGTGTTAACCAAGCAATAAAAAATATGTTCATCTCAGCTCATGAAATGGATAGAACAAATGAATTCTTCCTTAATTAATGAATATTCACTTTTAGTAATCTTGATGAAGGCATAACAATTTATATATTGACATTCAACTATATGTATATATGAAGTTGCAACAAAATATGATATAAGTAACAGCAAACTTCATTAACCATTTTCTCAAAAACTACAAACCAACTTTTGTTGAAATTTGGCAAGTAAATTTATAATATATGAATGCCTTTATGATCCAAAAATCAGACTGTTTTGATGCATGGATCATGAGATATAAACAAAATGACTGTAGCTGGGAGTGCATGATTTCCGAAATTTTATGAACCAATATTTCTTGAAATTGTCTGGGTTTGTATTAATGATACGTCTGCATTTTCCAAAATGATCTGGGCCAGTTCATGGTTTTAAAAAATGTTAAATCATTTACCTTTTTTTTGAAAGGCATGTAACCATCACCATGCTCATGAAATTATACCTCTGCAGAAGATTAACTTTATCTTTTTAATAATGAGGCTGGGCCTTCACATGCCGTGGACTCCACATTTGGTTTGTATTTTTTTTTAAAGTGTGGAGGGTTTGAGACAGACAAGAACAACAACAGACCGACAAAAAATCTTAGATGACACCACGATGCCAGAAAAATACAGACAAAGAACACTACTACCCTGAAAATAATGCTGCAGCGAAGAAAACAGAGAATAACAAATATGAGCAGAAAGATGATAAATAATCACTCAAAATGGATTTTTAACAAAGCTATATAATTTATATCAATCAGAAAAGTCTGCAGTACCCTCAGGCATAAAATATGTAGAATATTACTACTATGAGTGGCGATTGTAGGCAGTCTTAGCGAGTTGGTGCTGAAAGTGATGCAAAAGGTGGAATCCAGGTAAGCACATCATGTCTGAAGAATTGTTTACGTTCACGAGTTGCTCGAGCCTCTTCTGTTAGTTGCAATACTGTAGTCATGCTGTGAATAGAATTCTGCCCATACTTGTTGTTTTCCTGTAAACAAAGCACTATTTGGCATACAATGTTCTTGAATCCATAGTGTTAGGTTTGAATAGCAACATATAAGATGCATGCAAAACTTTCAATCAAAAAAACTTTTGTCAAATCAACAAGTTATGGCAGAGTGCAGTAATCATATCGCATGCAATCCCATAATGTATACATTCCCCCCTCCAATTGGAAAAGGAATGCCATAAACATAAAGCGTATGAGAGGGGTTATGCTGACGGCAAGGCACGGGAATGAACAATATATCAGTAAATGAAGCAGAGTACACATATCAATGATAGGACAACGAGAGTTATGATTATAATGAGAGCAGAGTGTGTAAAGATAGTTATGAATAAGAGATAGGACTCTTTGGATTGATGATAGTTTATGCAAAACGAAAAAGGACAACAATATGCTAAAAAGATGCTTAACTGACAGCATTCTAGCTGAAAATGATGTGATTGATCTGAAAACAATTTCTTATGCATAAAGGTTCAAAACAGGGAAAGAAAAAAGAAAAGAAAAAAAAAATTAAGGAAATAACTTCTCTGATAAAAAGAAAAAATAAGAAAAGGGTATTATAGTAATAATTGACGATAAGATATAACTTCAATACCATAAGCAGAGCCGCTGCTGCCAGGAGGCGTCCATAGCCTCGGCAGGGTTGCTTTTTAACCCATATGAGCCAGAATCCTCAATTTATAACTAGAGAGTTACATTGTTGTTCTACAGAAGAGATCAATGTGGTGGCGTGGTAACCAGATAACCACACTGCCATTCACTGGGATGTAGCAAAAGTGATCAGGCCGGCTCGTGATGAGACCTCCTGTTCCAAGGATAATTGGGCTATCCAATGGATCATAACCCTGGTGTGGTGACCATAATGGGAATGTCACTTAGTTACAGCCTTATGAACATGGTAGGCTGGCTCGTACTGAGACCCCCTATCCTCCATCTGCAAACAAAATTTTGTTATTATTACACATTTTTATGATAAAAAGAGGGAGGCTCAGTACTCCTTAAGAGCAGGGATGGTGGAAGAAGTTGAACATGTCAATAGAAAAATATACCCATAATCTCATTTATTATAGACAGAGAAGATTATAATCCAAAAGGGTGGAACCAGCATGGTATTAAGATGATCAATCAATATCATGTTCAACAGAAAACAATGCAGTAAAGTAGTATATAAATAATTGTGTCCATTTTGAAAATAATCTATCATCAAGGAGCTGTCCTGTTAAAGATCATAATGTGAATGATATTAGCTCGCTTCAATAGAATCCATAATTCTTGTCCTCATAAAAATAGTGTACTTCATGCCATGAAGGGGAATCAGTAAAATGTGGTTGAGATGAACTAAAAATAATTCCACAAGAGGAAGGAAGGGTTGCTCTCGAAAATACTCCCAAAGTGTTGCTCTTTTGAAGGAACAGCAAAAACATTCAAAAAGAGTGTTGTTCCTTGTAGGGAACAACAAAGGAAATGCACACAAAAAAGCAAGAATGCACACAAAAAAGCAAAAATACACACAAAAAAGTGTGAAAATGCAAATGCCGTTCCTTTGAAGAAAGGAACAGCAAAAACTAAAAGTGTCGTTCCTTTAGAAAAGGAATAGCAAAAACGCAAGTGTCGTTCCTTTGGAAAAGGAACAACAAAAATCAAAAGTGTCGTTCCTTTGGAAAAGAAACAACAAAAACGAAAAGTGCAGAAGCGCTGTTCCATTCGAAAGGAAACAGAAAAACGTGAAAGTGCAGAAGTGTTGTTCCATTCGGAAAGGGACAGCAAAACGTGAAAGTGCAGAAGTGCTGTTCCATTCGAAAAGGAACAGCAAAACGTGAAAGTGCAGAAGTGCTGTTCCATTCAGAAAGGAACAGCAAAATTGACAATCATAAAATGCAACCATGCAAAAAAACAAATTAGCTGTTCACGACATTGATGCTGAGGATGAGTTACACTTTGAATGAAGCAACACCTGAAACACAAAATATAAGAGAAATTAGAAAAGAAACAACATTTTAAAAAACAATATGTAAATTAAGTTACAACAGCTATGATATTATGTAAAAAAATGATCTTTTTGAAAAATGTTTTGGCAGCAGTGACAAGACATGAATCTTTAAATTGAAAACAATTCTTCATTTCTTCTATTATGAATCCGTTGAGTAATGACTTCGATGAAATTCCTTTGTTTCGTTAAAATTTTTTCAAGAATCACTCGTCCATAAATTGACCTTCTTTATTTTCCCAGGACCTGCAAAAAAGCGAGTGTCTACCTGCAATAAAACATTAAATCATGGAGAAAGAGAGGTGCGCGGGCTCCCCTAATCCAAGAATTATGCAAAAAACAACAAGTAGTTACTCTGTATAACAAATCTATTGAGAGAATAACAAAGTAAAATTTATTTGTCACCTGCGGGAGAGCAGTGGTCGACCATACTATCCAGCAGTGTTTTAATCACAACTTCTTTGTTTTTCATCGAAATTGAGTGATTCTAAAGCTAAATGAGAGTTAATTCAAAGTTTTATCTCCAGTAGCAACAGGTTTTAGAAATTCAATGATATGATATGTCAATTTTAGTTAGAACAACCTACATAACATAGTCATTTTCAATTACCCAGCTTAGATCAACAGTGAATGTTTTAAGCATAGGTTTTTCGTTTGATGTCGGATTCAAATAATTCAAATTGGAAATGAAAATAGATTCATTTATTTATTTCCAATAGAAACAGGTTTTGAAGACAAGAAGAATTGATAGGTCAAATATTGTAAGGAACAGCCGGAAAGACATAGTTTTAAGGGTGCTGATTTGCGATAGACGGTCAGTATTTTGATCATAAATTCCCCATACGATATCGAAAATGAGTGATTCCAATTGCATTGTAAACTAGATTCATAGGGGAATCTACCATAGAAACAGGTTTTAAAAATTCATTCATTTAGGCCTCCAAAAACTGACTATCCCAACTCTGTTCCTGAGCTGCCCATTAGACATCCGGTCAATGTTTTGGTTCTAACTTTTTCGTTTCAAATCCAAATTGACTGATTCAAATTGAGTTAGAAATTAGACATCAAGGGCTACCTAGGGTAGAAACAGGTTTTAAAAATATTCATTTTTTGTCCCTCAAAACATGACTGTCCTGACTGTTTTTCCAGAAAGTTCATCAAGCCCGCAAGCCAAAAAAATGATATTCAAGCATTTTTTCAAATTGGTGATAAAAAATGAATATAAGTGTTTATATAATTGTTATTTGCAATATAATTCATCTACATACACAAATAAATTGAAATATTTATCACCGATGTTGATTTCGATAGCGTGTTGCAACAAAAAAACAACTATTTTTACAAAAAAAACAAAATGCATTTATTTATGTCCTTAGTTTATTTTATTTTCTCCACTATCCTACTCTTCTTTGAGAATCGAATATGTTTATGTATAAGAGTATTTCCAGTGGAACCATTTTAGAAATAAGGCCTCTAGTATGCACATACCCAAATTTGAAAAATACATGTTGATAAAAATTAGGGTATGAGAAGCCAACTTCCCTTGAAAAGATGGAGTCAAAAATTGTTGAAGTGTGGAGCAATGTTGCAAACAAGTGATGGAGTGAAACCAATATTCAATATATCCTTTATTTTCTTGATTTCCCATCATATCATGAGGTTCTTGAGCTTTTAAAATGGTTTGTTGATGCAAACTAGAAGTAAGCTCATTTTCTTCCATAACTTCTACAATTTTTGAATTTGAAACATTCTGAATCTCATTGTAAGTTTTCTCTAATGGCGCATGTGAGATAGAATGGGTGGGAAGGGTGCGTAAATTTGGCAGTTCAACACTGTAAGTATGTTGTACTGGTTTATTGCGGTGAGGGTGTGGAATTAGTTGAGCAGGAAATTCAAAAGTAAAAATGTTGGACAGTTTCTTACCATAACAGAAGATGTCCTTCATGTGTTCCTTCAAAGCTCCTTCTTCCAATGTTCCTGTCAATTAGTTAGTGAAATGGGTGGTGCTTACATCACCACTTGAATGAAATCATGTAATTCATTTTTCAAAATTTCTATTTTTTCCCTAGTCATTCACACAAAAATTCAAACATCTATTTCTACCCAACAAAGCAACAACAAATCTATTAGGAAAGCGGACAGTGGAGCAGGGCTTTTACATGCTCCGCACGTAGGTTCTTACCTTCCGTTTTTAAGATCCAACTCTTCCCTCGCAGGCACTCATCAGATTCACACTACTCTTTAGAAATGGCTACACTCTCCCCGGCAACGGCGCCAAAATGTGGAGCGATAAAAAGGGTCTTTTTAACTCCTAATTACCTTCACATTAATTGTCAACCCAGGGACGACTTTTTATTCCAAGAGTGTACTCAGTCTGAGGCGGCTATTTACTCAAGAGTAATGTTTTGCAGTATAGTGCTTAAAATGCAAAAGTAAATGAAAGCTAGAAACAAAATCTAATTGGAACAACAAGAAACTGAAATGTTCTAAACTAAAGCATTCACTCAAACAACCATCAATCGAGGATACAGTAGCAATAACTCATTCCTCTGGATATTGATGCAATTGAAATCAAACCGGAACAAGACAATCATTCATTCATTCGGAAATCAACAACAAAATACCTTGAAGCCTAAATCATTCATTCGGAAAAATAAGCAATATATCAGTCAAGGGTTCGACAACAATAGCCCATCCCTTTGGAAACTGATGTAACCAAAAGTAATCAAGGAACAGATCATCAATCTGGAGACTAGACAACAAATGCCAATGCCCACTACAGTTTCAGATCGTTCTGCACACCAAAGCAAAGATAATGCGAATAACAGGAAATGGAACGACAGATAAGAAATGGAACAACAAAGTAAATAGGCAGCAAACTGTAATTAAAGGAATCTGAACATCAAACTCTAATTAATGGAAATGAACAACAGCAAAGCCAAATTAATAGCAATCTTTACTCTAAGAATAAATCGAACAGCACAAGGAAATAGAACAGCATTGATTAATGATAGGATATGAAACAACGCTGGAAAGCCAAATACAAATGCATAATAACTTAACACAGGCACACATTAATAGTAATCTCAGTCTGATACCGCAAGTATTAATCCTGGTTAGAAAGGGTAACGATTACAATTCATAATGGAACCACAATGTCAATTGAATAGCAATCGTATGAAGTATAAACCATAGAGAAATACAGTAATACCAGCTTAAGAAGGTTACAGCTTGATTACTCTGCAATTAAACAACAATAGCGTTATGTAGAGAACAACAATGTTACATTAACGATTTTAAAGGAATAGCAATACGTTAGAATGCACATTACGACTTTCTTGTTGCAGAGAACGAAATATGAAATATAACAGAGCTGTAATATAAGATAACAAAACACACCAGATTACCGATTCAAGCTGATAAGCAAAACCACGCATAAACCAAAGAGATAATATACAGGAGCAACACAATCCACCAGAGGCTGGGCCCTTAGCCGCCAGCGGATGCTGCTGGGCTACTTCAGAATGAAAAGAATGAATGGCAACCAGATTTATATTAAAATATCAAAGCAGAGTTACAGTGGATTACAACAAGAAATCTCTCAATCTCTCAGCCATTATCCATTCTCTCTGCCATCCTCAATTCTGAATCTCTAATTCATCCTCAATTCCATCATTCGAATCCCCAAAAATCATCCTCAAATCATCCCCATCTCTGATCTTTGTTTTCATTTAAATAGAGAGAGATCAGAGAGCAGTTACAATAGAGATAACTACAACATGATTTCTATTACAAAATTGGATTTTTTTCCAACCAATTGATAAACAAGAAGATATATTTCCATCCAGCTTTCAACAAGAGCAAGATGAATTTGGCTTTACAGCTGAGATTTGGAGGATGGTCGCAACAACAAATCTCAGAAAATCGTGCTCAAAGAACCCTGCGTTTCTCTCAGTAAAAGCCGAATTTTGGCAAACCGTTCTTTCCTAAAGTTAATTGGGTCCGTTCTGGACAAAACCCATGTTCCGGATTTTCCAGATTCTGCTTCATTTGCTCGAAATCTCAACCGCAAAATCGTCACTTCTTATTCCAGCGAATTTCTGAGTTGGCACTTTTAATGATCAAATCTTCAATCTGGAAATTATCTTGGAGGCTAAAAATGGTGAATAATGTTATAACCAATTTATTAAATTTTCATTGATAAAATCATGCATAATCATCAATTTATTATAAATAAAGGAGAATAAATAATATTCATTCATAAGAGCATAAATCATTATAAAATGGATTTAAATAATAAATTATAATAAATGACGTGATGAAGAATGGTAGAAATGGGTGGAATAAGCATTCACAAGTGATAATAATAATGGCATATTAACGGCCCAACAGCCCTTACTTTTAAAATACATTCACAAGTCTTCTAAATAGTCAAGAAAAAGAAAAATGAGGTTTAAAAGTCCAAGAAATGACAAAGAGACCAAAAACCCTGTGTTTTGGAACCTGCAGAAAATCAAAAGTGGCCAAGGGGAAAACAGGGTAAAAATAATGCACACATCTGTGCCAAAAATACCTCTTTGATAAAAATATCAGAAAAAGATGAGAAAGTCATGTTCAGGTCAATTACACTTAAGAATGCCAAAAAAGCATAAAACAATGTTCTTAGTGTTGGGGTCCCGTGATTTAGCAGATTGGCATACCAAATGACAAGGCAACATCAGAACCACTTTTGAATCATAGGATCTATCCATCCTAGATTCAGAGAGGGATCTCTCTGTATGTGTTTTAGAATGATATGCTTTTAAAGCTTATGATATGATATTAGGTTAGTTATGAAGTACAAGGGTTTTGTTTGTTTTTGGTTGGTAATCATTAAATGAGAAGGTCATGTGAAGTGAAGGAGGAAATAAGTGGAAGGATGTTTCAGCATGGGAAGACAGGTCAAAAAATAGTGCTAAACCATTGGGCTATGGGGTCATAAAAGGGTTTACTTGCACAAAAACTATTCAAGGGTTTCCATAGGGCAAGTCATCTATATCAGAAGATCTTTTAAATTGAGTTGGTGGTATGAAACATTAAGAAGTGTGGTGAAAGAAGCAAACATATAAGAAACAAAGGGCAACCTAAGATTAGGTAAGGAATTTTAACCTATCTTTCTTTTGGCATACTCTCAAGGGAAAACATTTAAGATAAACGTAAAAATTAGCCTAAGATCAAGTAAGGACCTTTAACCTATCTTGCTTTCGGCATACTATTACGAGAAATCTTCAAAACAACTATTTTAAGACTAAACAAGGGACATGGCTAACCATAAAATTCCTTGATTAGGACTCTACTTAGCATGCAGTGAAAATATCATTCAAGAACAACATCTCAAGTTATACTCAACAAGACATGGGCTCACCAACATTCTTAACTGGTTATACTCTATTGATTCATCCTCAAACACACGTTTAGAAGAAAACATAAAAACAAAGCTTATCATTCAGAATTAGGGTACTTTAGAAGTAAATCCTAATCTATATTTTACTTCTCTTTATTAGAGAACATGAACAAAGTGGAAACATAAGGAGGATAACAATAACAGTGAGAAAAAAATCACCAGTGATTTAGATTAGGATCTAATGAATCTGCTTGTATATTTGATGTCCAAAACCAGTAACATACTTTGAGTCCAATAGCTTTTTAAGTTTGATACTTCTCTTGCTAGCCTACTATATTACAACTACTCAGTAACTCTTACTCAATAACAGTTCAACAATTAACAATTTTCCAACCCTTTACAATTAATCTTCAATGATTACTTATAGGTGAATGAGGAAGAGTGGTGGAAGAGATGATCTTAATGATCAATTAAGACAGAGGAGAAGTGTATCAAATGCTTTACTCTGCTCAATAAACATTGCATTAACTGTTTAGACCATTTAGTAGTTTTTGTTGACTTTGAGGCACATTTGTTAGGTTGGTAATAACTCCAAAGTGTGTGCTTTGAAGATATCTTCTGACTGCAGTAAATCTAACTTAGCTTCTGGGATAAGTTAGGTGAAACATTTGGTTTTAAGGCCACCCATGCCTTTTTGATAACTGCCCTGATAGTTTATAAATAGGTTCAGTCATTTGGATGGCCGTCAAGGTGTCTTTGAAGGGAAAGTACGCCACAAGTGTCCTTTCTTGATCTCTGGAGATTTAATTGCCTTGCTGATGTGTCTTTCGAAGCAATTTGTTTGTGGACCTGTGTTTGTTATATCCTTTTAAACTCTGATTAGGCCTCTGATTTGGCTTTTAGGCCTTCCTAGTAATCTGTAATCTTCATGCTAATCTCTGCTTTTCTTTTATTTCTTCAATTAATCCTTTAATCTCTCTGTTCTCTTGTTTGCAGGGGTTTCTTCCCGTGCTGGAGGGTTTCGTAGTAGATCAATGCCCATGAATCATTGATCAAAATCTAAGATTACACCCTTGTAGTCCCTTTTTGCCTTTGTTTAGGCAATGAGGATCATCACCCTTGGCCCTGAACCACTGTAATTGGTTGTGGAAGGGCCTGTACATTGTTGGCCACCATTGAAAAACCTGCAATTTAAACATAAAACAGTTATATAAATCCTACATTTTGAGGGTTTGACTGCGAATAGAGGGCTTTGGTGAGGGCAAAAGGGCAATGTGGAAGGCAAGGTGAATGCAGCAGGGAAGGGTTTCATAGGTGAAAACAGGAAAAAATCCACGAAAAAATTGAATTTGGCGCGGAAATGGGAAAATTGGTTTTGTGAAACCAAAAGTGGTTTTTGTGCAGGGGTCAAGTGGTTTGTGGTTTTGCATGAATCGAACGCGATATGGTTTGGAGGATGACATGTGTCCCTACCGAAACCACCATTTCCTGTGGAAGTTGCATGCTAGAGGCTTTCGGGTGGATTGGGTGCGAAACAGTGTGCAGGCCATTGGATCTGGGGCTATAGATCCAATGGCGGAGGATCAGCATGATGGGAGAATAGATGTGCGGGAGAAAAGGCAGTGGGACTAGGAGGTGACGTAAGCAATCTTGCCACAGAGTGGAAAGGTTATCGGGTGGGTAAAAGGTGAGAGTGAGTGCGATGGCCATCAGATCAAATACAATCAACGATGGAGATGGATTCCAGGGGGTGGTGGTGGACGAGGAGTCAGGGAAGAGGGGAGAGCTTGATGGCCGTCGGATCTCCTAGATCAACGGTTAAGATACATCGGGGGCACAATCGTCAGGGTGAGGAATTTATAAAGGAGAAAGGTTTTAAAGTGAAAGGGGATAGACGAGAGATGGATAAAGGAGGGGAGTGCCGATATCCATTGATCTTGGTAGATCAACGGTGCAAATCATATCAGTGGTTGAATCATCGGCAGAGGAAAGGGAAAGTGGAATAAGGAAAATCACGATTTGCCGATGTGCCAATGGGGGCTAAGGGTAGGTGCTAGGGCACGGTCCCGTGGAATAGTAAGGGGACCGGGAGCTAGGGAAAAAGGGGCTGAAGGCTTGGCACTTGGTCAGGCCTTCTGGTCTTATGAGAATAGGGCATAAGATTTAAGCCCTCGGGGGATCGCATCGGCAGGGGAAAAGAGAACGAGAGCGAGGAAACAAGGAAGTGCCGATGGTCATAAACATTGGGTTATATGGTGAGAAGGGTTAGGGCTGAAGGAAAAAAAGGGCTTAGCGCCTTATGTTTGAATAAGGTTGGAATAGGCAAAAATTGGGTTTTTTAAGCCTAAAAAAGGTTATGATAAGTAAATAGGAGGGTCCTAAACCTTAGTAAAGGTTTTTTCATGGTTAAAAAAGAGGGTTTAGTGGGAAAAATAGTAAATAAGGGGATTATTTTTAGGAGGAATGAAGGATAAGTAAAGGGGAAAAATGAGTGATATGGGGGTAGTTTAGAAGATGAGATGGGGGAATGAAATGATGGAAATGGGGCCTTAGAAAACATTTTTTTCTGTAATAGCAGGGCTTCTTTGAAAAATATCTTGTCGAAACAGTAATGAAGATGATTTGTAAGATGAAAGATACTAAGAAGGCTTCAAGAACTAGCAGTTTTCCATGAAGATTGCTTCTTGAAGGCTTAGGAACATATTTAGCCATCATTTGCTGTGAAAAAATTTACTGATGGCTAACAGTGGCTCCACTTGGGCATGGCAGCTCCATGGAGGTGTCAAGAACCTCAGATATTTATCTCTGGAATGTAGATCAATGTCCTGCACTTTGAAAATCCTCTTTCTTCTTGGATCGTGCTGCTTGAAAAGATGATCAACATTATAACAAATGAATTTTCCCCAAACAACTACCTACACAACCTACTTTCCTAACATTTTTTTTAGTAGGGTGCACTTGGACTTGTGAACCCTTGACATCAACATTTTATTCTCTTATCGAAAGCAAGAAAACTAATCTAAATCTACCCTTATAACTTCCATGAGTCCAAATTAAACAGTTGGACTAAAAAATTCTCTACCTAATCTACTATCTTCCAAGATTAAACCGTCTGACAAATCTGCATTCTCTACATTCTAAAACAGAAATTGAAAACACAGTCAAACTGGGATTAAGCTGTCTAATTTGCTGTGATGGCTATGACATCAAAAACAGATTGCACATAAACCTTTATTTGCAGAAAAGTAAAAGAAACTTGGAAGGCTTAAGATTTGAAAACAATGAGAGTCCCTCCTTCTTTCTTTCAGCTCTGATTTGATCAATTAGAGTTGTCTTCTCCTTCTTTACCTGGTTCAAGTTTTCAGCATGTTAGAACCAATATTATTTGTATCTTTGGCTCAGGTTTTGATCTGATTAGATCCATTCCCTTTCTATCCTAATATAACCTACTGATAAGCCACTATTAAACTATTTGGCAAATCTGATTCACTAACCTATCAGCAGTAAATTGAAATCTATCTAGTCATGATTAGGCTGTATGACTAAATAGCAGTGCTCTCTTTTGGTAGTGGCATTTAGGCTTGCACACTTTCAGATTTTTTTTTTTTTGGGTATGGGGTTGTACCTTTCTTCTTTTCTAGTCTTCCCTCTTTTCTCTTTTTCTATTGTTTTTGTACTTTTTCTTTTTTCTTTCAAAGAAAAAAACAAAAAACTAAATAAATGATCATAGGATGAGATTTATTAACATTCCTACCTACCCTAATCTAACTTGGAAATATCTGTTGTTTTATATGATACAATAGTGCCAGTGCCACTAGTTAAGCAGTAGCAAAAAGGGGTATAAAATCTGACTGCTTGTCAGAGATAACCATAGGGTACCCTGAATGTGGGCCTTCAAAATGAAGGCCACCATCAGTGGTGACCACTCCTGATGTATCTGGCTCTTGCAAAGGATCAATGCTTGGAAATTTGTGTCCATCAGAACCTCCATGTATTCTAATATAGGATAAAAAAAAACCTGATGTGGGCTTTCTTCTTCTGGGCCTCCCATGACTGATTAATTGTTTGCATCCCAGACAACTTGTTTCACTGCATCTTCAGTGTGGCTCTTGAAAGCACAATCATCCTTTTCCTGCACATCAAGAAGCAGTGAAATTTCTTCTTGCTTATGGGGAGGGAGACTTTCCAGAAATGATCTAGGGTCCCTGAATTTGTATGATTGTTCTTGTGAATTCAACATTTCAATCTTAGTTTCATACCTTTCAACCACCAAGTCTAGGAAAATTTTCTTAAGTTTAGGTTTAGCATTGAATTTTGAGCTGAGAAGGATAGCCTTTGGAAGGTCCTCACATTCAAGTTCTGACAGGTCACTTGATATTCTATAATGAAGCTCTTCTATGAAACTTGACTGCATTTTTGCAAATTTGTTCAGAGTCTTCTATTTTTCTATGTTGGGATGTGGAGTGGCCACTATGTTGATTTTAGACCGACAGAAAATAAAAGTTAGCCAAATATGACAATTTTTAGAGGCAAACTAGTCTTTAACAAAGAAAACTTAATCCCCAAAGTTTCCTAATCATGGGTGAGCACGATGTTTTAATGGTAGTGTGGGCTGCCCCAGTGGAGTCTTTGTGAACCGGGGGTAATCAGCAGGCCTACTGGTCACCAGTGGAGTCTTTTGGTCTTTTAGGAGTTGTGGAGTCGCCAGGTGGATGATTTCAAGTGTTTTAAGATGAAATGTTGTCCACCATCAGTAATTAACTACCAATTTAAGGATGTTGTGGGTATTCTGAGCTCTTAAGGATGTCTAAGATGCAATTTACTCAGAAGTCCCCAGTATGGTCACCATTATGTTAGGGTCCTATGATTTGGAAAATTGGCATACCAAATGACAAGGCAACATCAGAACCACTTTGGAATCCTAAGATCTAGCCCTCCTGGATTCAGAGAGGGATCTCTCTATATGTGTTTTAGAATGATATGCTTTTAATGCTTATGATATGATATTAGGCTAGTTATGAAGTATAAGGGATTTGTTTGTTTTTGGTTGGTAATCATTAAATGAAAAGTTCATGTGAAGTGAAGGAGGAAATAAGTGGAAGGATGTTTCAGTATGGGAAGAGAGGTCAAAAAACAGTGCTAAACCATTGGGCTGTGGGGTCATAAAAGGGTTTACTTGCACAACAACTATTCAAGGGTTTCCATAGGGAAAGTCATCTATATCAGAAGATATTTTAAATTTAGTTGGTGGTATGGAACATTAAGAAATGTGGTGAAAGAAGAAAAGATATAAGAAACAAAGGGCAACCTAAGATCGGGTAAGGACTTTTAACCTATCTTGCTTTTGAAATAAAATCAGGGGAAAACATTTAAGATAAACATAAAAAGTAGCCTAAGATCAAGTAAGGACCTTTAACCTATCCTGCTTTTGGCATACTCTTAGGGGAAATCTTCAAAACATCTATTTTAAGACTAAACAAGGGACAAGGCTAACCATAAACTTCCTTGATTAGGACTCTACTTAGCATGTAGTGACAAGATCATTCAAGAACAACATCTCAAGTTCTACTTAGCAAGACATGGGCTCACCAACATTCTTAACTGGTTATACTCTATTGATTCATCCTCAAACACACGTTTAGAAGAAAACATAAAAAAAAAGCTTATCATTCAGAATTAGGGTACTTTAGAAGTAAATCCTAATCTATATTTTACTGCTCTTTATCAGAGAATATGAACAAAGTGGAAACATAAGGAGGATAACAATAACAGTGAGAAAAACATCACCAATGATTTAGATTAGGATCTAATGAATCTTCTTGTCTATTTGATGTCCAAAACCAGTTACATACTTTGAGTCCAATATCTTTTTATAGTCTGATACTTCTCTTCCTAGCCTACTATATTACAACTACTCAATAACAGTTCAACAATTAACAATTTTCCAACCCTTTAGAATGAATATTCAATGAGTACTTATAGGTGGATGAGGAAGAGTGGTGGAAGAGATGATCTTAATGATCAATTAAGACAGAGGAGAAGTGCATCGAATGCTTTAATCTTCTCAATAAACATTGCATTAACTGTTTAGACCATTCAATAGTTTTTGTTGACTTTGAGGCACATCTGGTAGGTTGGTAATAACTCCAAAGTGTGTGCTTTGAAGATATCTTCTGACTGCAGTAACTCTGACTTAGCTTCTGGGATAAGTTAGGTGAAACATTTGGTTTTAAGGCCACCCATGCCTTTATAATAACTACCCTGACAATTTATAAAGAGGGTCAGTCATTCGGATGGCTGTCAAGGTGTCTTTGAAGGGAAAATAGGCCACAGGTGTCCTTTCTTGATCTTTAGAGATTTAATTTCCTTGCTGATGTGTCCTTCGAAGCAATTTATTTGTGGATCTATGTTGGTTATATCCTTTTAAACTCTAATTAGGCCTCTGATTTGGCTTTCAGGCCTTCCTAGTCCTTCATGTTGTCTTTAGTCTGTAATTTTCATGCTAATCTCTGATTTTCTTTGATTTCTTCAATTAAGCCTTTAATCTCTCTATTCTCTTGTTTGCAGGGGTTTCTTCACGTGAAGGAGGGTTTCGTAATAGATCAATGCCCATGAATTATTGGTCGAACTCTAAGATTACACCCTGCTAGTCCATTTTTGCCTTTGTTTGGGCCACGAAGATCGTCACGCTCAGCCCTGAGCCACTGTAATTGGCTGTGGGAAGGCCCTATACATTGTTGGCCACCATTGAAAAGCCTACAATTTAAACATAAAATAGTTATATAAATCCTGCATTTTGAGGGTTTGAATGCGAACAGAGGGATTTGGTGAGGGCGAAAAGGCAGTGCGAAAGGCAAGGTGAATGCAGCAGGGAGGGGTTTCACAGGTGAAAATAGGAAAAAATCCATGAAAAAAATTTGGCACGAAAATGGAAAAACAGTTTTGGGAAACCAAAAGTGGGTTTCGCAAGGGCATCAAGCGGTTTTTGGTTTTGTGCGAATCGAACATGATATGGTTTGGAGGATGATGTATGAACCTAATGAAACCATTGTTTTCATGTGGAAGTTTCATGCTGGAGGATTTCGAGTGGATTTGGCGTGAAACAGTGTGTAGGCCATTGGATCTAGGGCTGTAGATACAATGGCGAAGGATCAGCATGACGGGCAGATAGATGTGCAGGAGAAAAGGCGGTGGGATCGGCGGGTGATGTAAGCAATCTTGTCGCAGAGCAGAATGGTTATCAGGCGGGTAAAAGGTGAGAGTGAGCGCGATGGCCATCAGATCAAATACGATCGATAGTGGAGATGGATTCTAGGGGGCAGTGGTGGACGAGGAGTCGGGAAAGTGGGGAAAGCCCAATGGCCATCAGATCTCCCAGATCAACAGTTAAGATGCATCGAGGGCACAATCGTCGGGGTGAGGAATTTATAAAGGAGAAAGGTTTTAAAGGGATAGGGGATAGACAGGAGATGAATAAAGGAGGGGAGTGCTGACAGCCATTGATCTTGGTAGATAAATGGTGCATATCATATCGGCAGTTGAATCATCGACGGAGGAAAGGGAAAGTGGAATAAGGAAAATCGCAATTTGCCGATGTGTGAATGGGGCCTAAGGGTAGGTGCTGGGGCACAATCCCATGGAATATTAAGGGGATCAGGAGCTAGGGAAAAAGGGGCCGAAGGATTGGTGCTTGGTCGGGCCTTCTGGTCTTATGAGAAAAGAGCAAAAGATTTAAGCCCTCGCGGGATCACATCGGTAGGGGAAAAGAGAACGGGAGCGAGGAAACGAGGAAGTGTTGATGTGATGAAGTGCTGACGGTCATAAACATTGGGTTATATGGTGAAAATGGTTAGGGCTGAAGGCCAAAAATGGCTTAGCGCCTTATGTTTGAAAAAGGTCGGAATAGGCCAAAAAGTGGGTTTTTAAGCCTAAAAAAGGTTCCGATAAGTAAATAGGAGGGTCCTAAACCTTAACAAAGAATCTTTCATGGTTAAAAAAGAGGGTTTAGTGGGAAAAAGGGTAAATAAGGGGGTTATTTTTAGGAGGAATGAAGGATAAGTAAAGAGGAAAAATGAGCGATATGGTGGCAGTTGTGAAGATGAGATGGGGGAATGAAATGATGGAAATGGGGCCTTAGAAAACAAATTTTCTGTAACAGCAGGGCTTCTTTGAAAAATATCTTGTGGAAAAAGTAGTGAAGATGATTTTTAAGATGAAAGACACCAAAAAAACTTCAAGAACTAGCATTTTTCCATGAAGATTTCTTCTTGAAGGCTTAGGAACATATTTAGCCATCATTTGCTGTGACAAAATTTACTAATGGCTAACACTTAGTTTGTCAAAAGCATGCCAAAGATAGCCGGGACAGTGCCCAAAATTTCAAAAGGTAAAAAGGGGTGAAAATGACATCCACATCTCATCAGCCATCCATCACCACAAAAAAAGAGAGAAGACAAGATGCCTTGAAGAAATTCCTCAAAACCCTGCACAAGATAAAAAGGTGTCAGTCAAAACAACAAGACTGAAGAAACTTAGTAAAGTGGGTTTATAGGTTTGATTTATTTTTTCAAAAGGGTATAAAAGTGTTTCAATTTCATTTAAATCTCATTCATCACTTGGTAAAGAGAGTGTTAGCCACCTATATTTTTCCATTATATCATCTGGTGGCTAAATATTCTTTGCAGCCTTCAAGAAACAAATTCAGGCCTAAAATTGTTGGTGCTTGAAGTCTGTTGGTAAGATCATAAACTGCTGGTTGGTTCTTCATACTTTTCCTTCTCTCAGCCTCTGATATTCCATGAAAATCCTAAGTCAAGTACTGCTGCATCCCTTTTTCTTTTACCTCCATTCTTCCATTTCCTTTTATTCGCGAAAACCCCACCAAACCATGTGTTACCCCTTATCCCTCCATTAATTTCTTTCCCCAAGGTTAAAAAACCATGTTTAAACCTTATCGGAGTTATATTTCCTTTTGAAATTCTTTGAAAAACCATAGAAAATGTATGTTTTTATGCGTTAAGCTTAAGCCCCTCAGGCTAAGCCCCTTGCCGTTTCTCCCTCCACATGCCCGAGCGCCACGACCGACCGCTCAAGCCCTGAGGCGCTAAATCAAAACGTGGTCCCACTCCGCCCTTTTCCTTTGAAACATTCAAAAAACCCATCTTTTATAAGGTTTTGGCGTGAAATGTTAAACCACGTGTTTTATTGCCCCGAGTACTCCCACCCGTCGATCTGCTCCCCAGATCCGACGGAGCGGAGCCAGCCCCACCTGGTGGACACCCCTTCCCCGCGCCCGTTTCCCAAAAACCATGGTTTTATCCCGCACCGCTCCCCGGGCAAAACTGGTTTTCCCCCGTCGGCCGGCGATTCAACACCCTGGCCGACACGTGTCCTCCGCCTTGCTCTAAAACCGCCGTGAAATTACACCGCCCACGCGCTAAGCTTCATACCAAAGCCGTTCAGCGGAATTGGTAGCCACCGTCCGATCAAGATCCTCGCATCCAACGACTGTCCTCCATCCAACCTGCTCGACCGTTAACGGACATGCGCGCCTGTTAACTCATTTACCGCGCGGCCAAGATTCGATCTCTGCCATCAATCTCTGTAGATCGACGGCTTACATTCGTTCTCTCGATTCCATTGTACAACCCCCCTTTTCATCTGCTGACTTTTCAGAACGCTCCCGACCGTTGATCGCAATTCGATCAACGGCTCCGATTGCTCCATTTTTCCCGCACGCCCTCCAATGTAGATCGCCCATATAACGCAGGATTTTCTCATTTTGATTGTATTTTGCAGGTTTTAAGGTTCTTTCATCGTGTTTTAAAGAAATTTTGAAAGATGAGGGTGACGACTCTCGTTCTTTCTATTTATCCAAGAAGATCGACCGCAGGGTGAAGAACAATGCTATCGATGAGGTTTCATGAGCCTTGGTTGCCGCACATTCCTGTAAAGCTCGAAGAATACCATCAAAATCAACGTAGAGAAGGAGTATCAGGTTTTTGAAGACAATAGTGAACCAGAGCAGCATATTAGTGGATATATTGGCGGGGATTACGGCTAAGACGGTTATCAAAAGCCTAATCCCCAACTCGGAACACAGATTAAAGGAAAACCTAAAAGTGTTCATCAGATACGTTGCCTCCACCGCCATACTTTGAGGCAAATTGATTCCTCAACCACCGAAGTGCCACCTATTGCCTCAGAATGCTCAATCAGAGGATAAATTTATTGAACAAGATCAGATATTATGCCTCGGAACAACCAAAGAAGTTATTTCTGCACCAGATTTAATGACAGAATGTTTGCAGAGTAACCCTAATAGTACGCAGAGCCTCAAATGTCAACAAAATCTCCTTTTGAGCTTACTTCATAAGTATAAGCGCATTAATGCAGTGGGACACCTGTATAAATTATTCATCGAGCCTCCCAGGCCAGGAAGACATTAATTCTGCATTAATTGTTTTTTGAGATCTTTTTATCAGATCTCACCTCCTCATTCTTCTATAAATACTCCAGAAGAAGATGAGAGAGGGGTTGGATTAGTTGGTTGTCAATATAATTGCTGAAGTGTTGTAGTCGTTTCTGAGTGGAAAACTTGATCGTAAAAAAGTGGTTTCATGGGCTCTTTGAGCTCTCGTCGTAACAGAGTAGGTTAGGTTGTGAAGAGAGATGGATTAAAACATTGGATCTCAAGATTGTAACCGGTTTTGAAGCAACTGTCACAAGTCGATTTATGGGATCTCGGTCTATGTCGACGGTGATGTTATTTCACCGTAACTTGTATTTTGTCGTCAATTTGTTTCCATTTTCCATCGTAATAGTCAGCTTAAACAAAGTTGTTAGTGGCTCATCGTATACTGTGTTAACCTTCTCTGGCTGAGAAATCTTTATTTCAATGTTTTCTTCTTATTTTGTTATTTAGAAATGATTTAATTCAGTCTAAGTACAAAGATGCTGGCGTTCCCTCATCTTTTCGTCACAACTGAATGTTATTTTTAGATGTTACTTTCAATATATGTTGTGTAATGAATGAATTGAGGAAATCAAAGGTTAGCCCTGAGTCCCTTTCTTGTTTGCTCAACTATGCGATTGTTTCCCTTAGGATGTGTTAAAAGCTGACTAGTTTTGAAGTACTTATCAGATCTTAGGCCATTCTGTGTTATCTTTGTGATTGTCTTGGATGTAACTAAGTAAAGGAGAACTAGGAGAGGATCATGGTGAGCCCAGCCCACTAGTTTCTACTCCAAAGGTTGCCTTCAAATTTCCCTTAGTTTTTTATTTGTATTCTATTAGAAGTGTGTCAAAGGCTGGATAGTTTCAAAGTACTTACCAGATCCTAGTTTTCTTCTATTTTTTTCTTAAGTGCCTGGTCAAAGGCTGGCTAGTTTCAAAGTACTTACCAGATCTTGGGCTGCTCTTTATTCTGCATCTGTCATTTCCCTTTCTTGTTGTACCACTCCATTCCATAAATCAAGCCTTAAAGAGATCCTTAGGCATAGATGACTTGCCCCATAGATCACTCTTGAACCTGAATGTTTCAATTAAACCCTCTTATGAATCCATAGCCCAATGGATTGAAAACTTTCCATCATCTTTCTTTATAGTCAAAGCTTACTCTTTTGCTTGCAACTTCTCACCTTTGAACCTATTTGCATATAGATCTTTCCGCCTCAAACAACAACTATGTTCAACCATACGAGAAAACCAAACAAAACTCTTGGCCTTCATAACTAGCCTAATATCATCACCCAAAACTTCAAAGACAATATCCATCTTTGTACATATTGGAGAGATCCCTCTCCGGATTTAGGAGGGCTAGATCCTAGAATCTCAAAGTTGGTTGAAATGATGTTAACTTCCGTGACTTGGATTTCTGCCAATCTTGCTTGTTGGCGAGACCCAACATTCGAACGGTAGCCAGCCAGACCGAACCCAGAATCTCTGGTTCCATGACAATTGTTCTATTTTGCAGCTGAGCCACCAGAACCTAACATTTCTGGCGACTCCGCTGGGGATACTCATGACTTGAGCTTTCATCTTTCTACCCTTTATTCAAGAAAACCCTGAGAGTCAAAAGCAACCTTTTCAAGCACTACCAAGAAATGGTAATTATGATGAAACTTGTTTGAATCAGTGACAAACTAGGTCAACCCTAGGATTCTTTTAAGCTTTTATCTAACCTTGAAAATCCGCTTGCTGAGCCATAAGGATAGACTGTCTTTGTTTCATAACCGTAGCTAAGTTCTGAGGCAAAGTTAGGACATTCTTTTAGAAACCACAAATAAAAAGCAATTCAGAAAATACCAAAAACATTTCAGATTGGTAGTAAAACACTAGTTTTTGATAACCTGTTCATATCTTTGATGTGTTTTACCCTATACTCTTAGACAGAGTCTGGAAAGGGCCAGGTAGCCTCCGAATCTCATCCTCTTTTAGAGGTGACATATCTGGTAAATGCCCTCCCAGTCAATCTCTGGTTAGAGTTTGTTGTGTTTTGAGATATTCTTGAAAAGGAATGTTTCAGAAACACTGCGGTGGACAGTGTACCTCTTTGAAAACATTTTAGACTTTCCACCTGGCGACTCCACAATCCTGAACAGACCTTAAGACTCCACTGGGAAGAACCCTTATCGTTATTAAATCATTTAAACTCAGTTAGAGGATTGTGGGATTTAAAAATTGTAAAAATAGATTGGTTAACCTCCTAAAGATTGTCATATCTGGTTGAACTTTTCCTGTTTAGTTGGGTCTAAACACACAAACATTGTGGCTCCTAAAAAGATTCACACTAGAGCCCATCCTGACCCCGATCCACCTGAGATAGTTGATAATCCCGAAAGAATCCTTAGGAAGTCTCCTAAGATACAATTTTCAACTACTTTCAGGCCACCCCTAAGAGCTAATTCAGTTCCTGAAAATCTCTCAGCTCTGTAAGAATCACAAATTGACTTATTGAACCCATTCAGAACTAGGTCATTTGGTGATTTAGATCAGCTAGATTCTGAGCCTTCACTTTCATCTCCCGAAACAAGTGAAACCCTTGGGAATAGAGAATCAACACCTCCTGATTTACATTTCTTACATAAACTAGGTGTCTCTCATCCAAGATCAGCTCAGAGATCTACTGCTGTTCCATCCACTTCTGTTCATCCTTCATCCACTTTTCAAACCACTCCACTTCAACCCACACCTCCTCTTGTAAATCCGCCCCCACCACATATCATGGCAGCATGGTATGCTCCCTTAGTCCTTCCTGTACCACTAGTCAATCTTCCACAGGACTATCAGTCCAAAATTCCATTATATGATGCTAGTAATACTATAACGACATCTCAACATGTGGACAAGATGAATGACTACTTTGACATAAATGAAATTGATAATGAGTCTGTCAAAATCAGACTGTTTTCTCAAAGTTTGGGGGGAGAAGTGAGAAAATGGTTTAAAGGTTTAACCCCCCATAGTATTAACGATCTCCAAGCCTTCCATCAAACATTCTTAAACAAATGGGAAGTAAGGAAGAATCCTCTCCAAGTCCTTGCCGACTATAACAATCTCCATAGGAACCCTGGGGAAAGTGTACAAGCTTATTGTACCAGATTTAACAGCGTGTATAATGCACTTTCCCCTGAACTAAAACCTCCTCAGGGCTCAGCTTTAAAAAAATTTCCTGAAGGGTTTGATCCAGACATGACATATTCACTCAGAGAAAGAGTTTTTGCAACCCTCGAAGATATGCAAAGAGGTGCTCTTTCTGTGGAAGTTAACCTTATGGAGAAGAGAGCGAGGATGAAAGCTGAAAAGAGAGTATATTTTAGAGAGGAATCCACCCCTTCTACTTCAAGCTCAAAGATGGAAAGAATGATGGAAGAAATGATGAAGAAAATGAGCATTCTAGAGAGAGCGCAAGCAAGTCTAAATCAAAACGCTCCTCAAAACAGAAACCAAAACCAGAATCAGAATATTAGGAGAAATCAGCCTCCAAACAGACTTAGGGAAGATGATCAGCAGATCATTCCTCCCTTTCATCAAAACTTTTTAAGTGAGGTTGAACAAACAGATCATATAACAGAGGAAGATGATATAAACTTATTTGGGGTAGAGGATGATGACTTTGAGGTTCATTATGATAATAAACAAGGTCTTTATACACCTTACGATGACAGAAGAGATGATAATGAGAATTACTATCAAAACATGGAAAACGCTGTCATACAGCCTTCAAGGGAATATGAACTCAGAAGTAAATCTAATCAACAAACCCCCAACAATAAAACCTCTGACAAGCCTTCTCAAAACAGCACTACAACTAAGTCTAAAACAATCAAACAAAAGGACACAACAGTGGCTGTTAATTCTGGTAGTGATAAAGGGAAAGGCACTCAAAATGTTGAAAAACAGAGTGCAAACATTAGCAGTACTAGCACCTCGGTTAGTACCCCTGGAAATACAACTGTTTCAACTGTAGATAAACCGAATCAGCAAGCTGTTATTGCTGATAAAGTGGTAGCAAACAAGGCTGAAATCAATGTTTTAAAGAGTCAAAACCTTTTTAGCCTGGAACAAGAAATCTCAAAGATCAAAATTTCTGTTCCTTTGACTGAGTTAGCTGCCCAACATGTATATAGGTCAAAAATTTTGAAAGCTTTGAACTTAGAAGATAATGAAGACACACTCAATCTTAATGATGACCAACCAGAGCTTATTTTTGGTCCAGAGATTGAAGGAAAGTTCCAAGAGGGTTCTGTCCCTCCCTTTTATGTAAGCTTAAACATTCATGAAAAAATTCTGCACAATGCTATGCATGACTCAGGCGCTTCCCATAATTTAATGCCAAAAGCTGTAATGGAAAGCCTGGGTCTTGAAATTACCAGACCTTACAAAGACTTGTACTCCTTTGACTCAAGCAGAGTTAAATGTCTAGGATTGATAAAAGATCTCTGTGTTAACTTAGCCCAGATTCCAGCCAAATGTTTAGTCATGGATGTTGTTGTGGCTGATGTACCCCCAAAGTATGGAATGCTTTTATCAAGATCTTGGGGTGCTAAGTTACAGGAGACCATGCAAATGGACATGACCTATGCGACCATCCCTGTTTTTAATCAGACTAGAAGACTTTACAGGGAATCCCACATGCAGTACACAGTGACAAGTCAAGATCGACCTCAAAACTCCCCTCTCTATGCTATAAATATGAGCCTTGATTCTTTTATCATGTTCAATGATGAAACACTTACAGGACACATCATTTCAATAGAATCAATGGCTGAAACGGAGGGAGAGGAACACAACGCTGAAATGCCGGAACAGTCTATTGTGTCTGAAGATCCTAGCAAACTAAACACAGATCTTGAACTGCAGGTTATTAATCCTTTGAACTTAAAACTTGACAGTCAGAAAGACAACCCTCAACCCGATGAAAAACTTGAGGAATCAAATTATACACAGCCCATCCATCAAACTGAAAAAGTTCCTCTATGGACTATGTATTTTGATGGGTCATGCACCAAAACAAATGCAGGTGCAGGTGTCTGGATTACCAACACTGAAAACAATCATACAGAATGTATCTCATGTAAATTAAATTTCCAGTGTTCCAACAACATAGCAGAATATGAATCCCTTCTCTTAGGCTTGCATCTCTTGAAAAAGTTAGGTGCCAAGAGAATCAATGTATATGGGGATTCTGAATTAATCATTAGGCAAGTTAATGGGGAGTATAATGCGAATCACCCCAGACTTAGGGCCTACAGGAATGATGTCATGGATCTTTTGAAAACATTTGAGGAGTCCACACTGAATTTTGTCCCAAGAAAAAGAAACATTGCAGCCCACAATTTAGCCTTTGCTGCTAGAACCTGCCCAATACTGTATGATGACACCTCTCAGATAAAATTCAGACCAGCTATCCCGGATAACAAGAAATATTGGCAGGTGTTTGATGGAGATAAACAAATAGAATACTTCATGCAATTCAGAAATGAGTTTGAACCCCATAGTTCAGATTTAGATTATGATACAGACCGTAGTGAAGAAAATTTTCTTGGTGAAGAAGAACCATCTCCACAGCTGGTAAATATAAACCTTCAGACTATCAAATCTAGAAATAACACAGAATTAAGTTCAAAATCTAAAACAGAGGAATTGGAAACTCTACATTCTAAGGATGATAGTTTGCCCAAGGTTTTAGCCCCTCTAGAAGAATTGTTTGATTTTAATGATGTGGCCAACAAACCTAAACTGAAACCTCTCGAAACTGAAGTGGAGGAATGCAATATAGGCAGCGAGAAAAAACCGAAAATGATCAAACTGTCCAAAACCTTACCAGCTCACGTTAAACTCAAATACTTAGAGATGTTCAAAGAATTTTATGATGTTTTTGCGTGGAGTTATGAAGATCTTAAATCCTATGACACTGAAATAATACAGCACAAGATCCCTCTTAAAGAAAACCAAAAACCATTCAAACAGAAACTGCGCAGAATAAACCCGGTACAGCTGCCATTGGTTAAGAAGGAAATCATGAAGATGCACGATGCTGGTATTATTTTCCCTATTAGATATTCCGAGTGGGTCTCTAATCTGGTGTCTCTTAGGAAAAAGATGGGAGAAATCAGGCTTTGTATAGACTTCAGAAATTTAAACAAAGCTTCATTAAAAGAAAACTACCCTTTGCCCAAGATGGATCATATTTTACAAAGGGTGGTGGGGTCTAAAAGAATTTCTTTGCTGGATGGCTATTCAGGGTATAATCAAGTCTTAGTCCACCCTGATGATCAATTAAAGACAACTTTTACTACACCATGGGGCACTTTCATGTATGTGAAAATGCCTTTTGGTCTAATGAATGCTGGAGCAACCTTTTAGAGAGCCATGGACATAGCATTCTCGGAAGAATTGGGCTTCTTCATCATTATCTATCTCGATGATGTAACTGTGTTTTCAAAAACAGATGAAGAACACTTAGAACATTTGAGAAAAGTTTTTGAGAAGTGAAGAAGGTTTGGGATATCTTTAAACCCTAAGAAGACTTTATTTGGTCTCCAAGAAGGTAAAATTCTTGGGCACATCATTTCAGAAGAGGGCATAAAGATTGACCCCATGAGGATTGAAGCCATATTGCAAATCTCCCATCCTCGAAACATCAAAGAGTTGCAGTCTTTCATTGGAAAGATTAACTTTTTGAGAAGGTTCATTCCCAACTTGGCTGAGATCCTTAGGAATATCACAAACATGTTGAAAAAGGAGCAAGGTGTGAAATGGACCTCAGAAGCAAAGACATCCTTTGAGCTGGTGAAACAAGCGTTAACCAAAGCACCGGTTCTCATAAGTCCTGATTTTTCAAAGGATTTTTATATCTTCTCATTTGCATCAGAACATACTATAGCTGCTATCCTTTTACAGAAAAACCCACAAGGACAAGAGAAGCCCATTGCATTCTTTAGCAAGGCATTGAGGGATGCCCCTTTGAGGTATAACATTATGGAAAAACAGGCTTTTGCTCTGGTAAAGGCTTTGAAAGACTTTAGAGTATACATCCTTCACTCACACATCATTGCCTTTGTCCCAAATTCGGTTGTAAAAGACATTCTAACCCAGGATCCAGATGGTAAGAGAGGTAAGTGGATTGCTGTTATTCTTGAATATGATTTAGAGATAAAACCCACTAAGCTCATCAAAGGCCAGGGTCTAGCTAAATTAATGGCTGAATCAAATTGTGAACTTCTTGATATTAATATGATTCATGCTTTGGATAAC
The DNA here is from genome assembly GCA_034641835.2 of Pinus albicaulis. Lineage (NCBI taxonomy): Eukaryota > Viridiplantae > Streptophyta > Pinopsida > Pinales > Pinaceae > Pinus > Pinus albicaulis. Next base: position 418,224,204 of record CM076570.1, on the reverse strand, counting down.
CAAGAAGAATTCTCAACTCCCATTTTTGAAGATCATTTTGCGAATTCTCCTTGGTATACTGATATTGTTTATGTTTTGCTTAATTTGAATACACCTCCTGGTTTATCTAAAACAAAGGCAAGATTCCTAAAGTTAAAAGCTGTAAACTATTGCATTATTGATAAATGTCTTTATTGGAAAAATGCGAGTGGTATATTGCTTAAATGTTTGCCTGAGTTTGATGCAGAAAGAATTAAGCAGGAATTCCATGAAGGAGAGTGTGGAGGCCATTTGTACTGGAAGTCAACAACCAACAAAATTTTGAGGGCTGGTTTCTATTGGCCCACCCTTTTTCCTGATGTACACAAGCTGACAACTACTTGCCATAAATTCCAACTGTTCGAGGGCAAGAGAAAATTACTACCCCTTCCTCTGCATCCAATTACTGTTGAAGCCCCTTTTCAACAGTGGGGACTTGACTTCATAGGAGAAATCCATCCACCATCCTCTGCCCAGCACAGGTGGATCCTTACCGCCACAGACTATTTCACCAAGTGGATAGAAGCCATTCCTTGTAGACAGGCCAATGATTCGGTTATCATAAAATTCATAGAAACCAATATCCTTTCCAGATTTGGCTGCCCTACCAAGATCATTACAGACAATGCAGCGACATTTGGTTCAAAGAAAATGGTGGAATTTTGTCACAAGTACCAGATAACATTGGGACACTCCACAGCCTATTACCCTCAAGGTAATGGACTTGCAGAGTCTTCCAACAAAAGCTTAGTGAACATAATAAAGAAACTGTTGGAGGACAACAAGAAGTCTTGGCACACAAAGCTGATCCAAGCACTTTGGGCTGACAGATTAACATTGAAGAAATCCATTGGTATGTCACCTTTCCAGCTTGTGTATGGTACAGATGCAATTTTTCCTAGAAGCCTTGGTGTACCAGTCATGAAGTTAATTCAAGAGTTGCAGACTGAAGAAAATGACATAATCAGAAGGATAAATCAGACCATTCATCTTCAGCAAATCAGAGAGGAAGTGTACAACAAAGCATTGCAGAAGCAAGACAATATCAAGAGGATATTTGATAGAAGGACAAAGGCCAACAATTTCAAGATTGGGGACAAAGTTTTAAAGTGGGACTCAAAGAGGGAGGACAAGGGAAAGCATGGTAAATTCGACAATCTATGGCTTGGCCCTTACTCTATTCATTCAGTTGCTGGAAACAACGCATTCTTCTTACAAGAGCTGAATGGAACAGAATTGTTTGGGGGTCCTGTCAATGGCAGGATGCTTAAGCATTACCTTTCTTAAATTATTTCATGTTTGATGCCTTTTTTACCTTTTTTCCACTGTAAATATTTCATCCACCATTGAATTTAAAGTTATGAAAAATCAAAAAATACAAAAAGAAAGAAAGAAATAAAAGAGGGTAGAAATGAAAACAAGAAAGGCAAAGCCCCATGCCAAAAAGAAAAATAAATCTGAAAGTGTGCAAGCTTAAATGCCACTCCTTGAAACACACTTCTAATTGGTCAAACTGTTTAATCTTGACTAATTAGCTTTCAATTTTCTGCTGATAGGGTAGCAAATTTGATTTACCAAACTGTTTAATCTTGGCTTATCAGTAGATAGTTTAGAATAGAAATTAAGGTTCAAAGACACTCAAAATCTGAACCAAAGTTCCCAAGAGAAAAATGACTCAAACAGTTTTATTTTCCGAGTCATAGGAGAGAAGACCTGGTTCTAATTGGCTCAAAGCTTGAACCAGAAGAGAAGCAAAGATAGCTCACCAAAAAGGAAAAGACAGAGCTGTGAATATAAGAGAAGGCCATAATAAGAAATTTTCAGATCTTAAGCCTTCTGTTTTGATTTAAAATTTTCTGCAAATAATAATCTATGTGCAGCTTGTCTTTATGCCATGGATCATAGCAAGTCAAACAGCTCAATCTTGACTTGACTATTTTTAAATTTCTGTTATAGAATTTAGAGAATGAAGGTGCATTGAATTTATTTAATCCACTTAGACAGTACTAGTGAAAACATGGAGCTCCATTTGTTTAATCTGAGTTCAGGGAGAAATAAGGAGTAGAAATAGATTAGATTTCCTGCTTTCAAAAGAATAAAATGTTGTGTAAAGAGTTTGCTAATCCAAGTGCACTCTGATGAAGAAAAAATGTTAGATCAGTAGGATTGGGGTAGGTAGAAGTTGTATTGATGAAATTCATTTTTCTTTCATGACTGATATTATTTTGTCAAAGAAAAGCAAGAGCAAGCAATGGGTCAGGCACCAATCAGCGTCCTAGAGAAATCAGGTCTGAATTCTTGATGCCTTCAAAAAAGGCACCGTCCCCAAGTGGAGCCACTATTAGCCACCTATACTTTTCCATCATATCAGTTGGTGGCTAAATATTCTGTGCAGCCTTCAAGAAAAAAATTCAGTCCTGAAGTTGTTGGTGCTTAAAGTCTGTTGGTAAGATCATGAACTGTTGGTTGGTTCTTCATACTTTTCCTTCTCTCAGCCTCTGATATTCCATGAAAATCCTAGTCCAGTACTACTGCATCACTTTTTCTTTTCCCTCCCTTACTTCTGTTTTACCTTCATTCTTCCATTTCCTTTTATTCGCGAAAACCCCACCAAACCATGTGTTACCCCTTATCCCTCCATTAATTTCTTTCCCCAAGGTTAAAAAACCATGTTTAAACCTTATCGGAGTTATATTTCCTTTTGAAATTCTTTGAAAAACCATAGAAAATGTATGTTTTTATGCGTTAAGCTTAAACCCCTCAGGCTAAGACCCTTGCCGTTTCTCCCTCCACATGCCCGAGTGCCACGAAAAACCACTCAAGCCCTGAGGCGCTAAATCAAAATGTGGTCCCACTCCGCCCTTTTCCTTTGAAACATTCAAAAAACCCATCTTTTATAAGGTTTTGGCGTGAAATGTTAAACCACGTGTTTTATTGCTCCGAGTCCTCCCAGCCGTCGATCTGCTCCCCAGATCCGACGGAGCGGAGCCAGCCCCACCTTGTGGACCCCCCTTCCCCGCGCCCGTTTCCCAAAAACCATGGTTTTATCCCGCACCGCTCCCCGGGCAAAACTGGTTTTCCCCCGTCGGCCGGCGATTCCACACGCTGGCCGACACGTGTCCTCCGCCTTGCTCTAAAACCGCCGTGCAATTACACCGCCCGCGCGCTAAGCTTCGTACCAAAGCCATTCAGTGGAATTGGTAGCCACCGTCCGATCAAGATCCTCGCATCCAACGGCTGTCCTCCATCCAACCTGCTCGACCGTTAACGGACATGCGCGCCCGTTAACTCATTTACCGCGCAGCCAAGATTCGATCTCCGCCATCGATCTCTGTAGATCGACAGCTTACATTCGTTCTCCCGATTCCATTGTACAGCCCCCCTTTTTCTCCGCTGACTTTTCAGAACGCTCCCGACCGTTGATTGCAATTCGATCAACGGCTCCGATTGCTCCATTTTTCCCGCACGCCCTCCAATTGCAGATTTGTCCATATAACGCAGGATTTTCTCATTTTGTTTGTATTTTACAGGTTTAAGGTTCTTTCGTCGTGTTTCAGGAAAATATGAAAGACGAGGGTGACGACTCTCGTTCTTTCGATTTATCCAGAGGATCGACCGCAGGGTGAAGAACAATGTTATCAACAAGGTTTCATGAGCCTTGATTTCCACGCATCCCTATAAAGCTTGAAGAATACCGTCAAAATCAACGCAGAGAAAGAGTATCAGATATTGAAGACAAAAATGAACCAGAGAAGCATATTATCGGACAGATTGGCGGGGATTACGGCTAAGACGGTTATCAAAAGCCTAATCCCCGACTCAGAACACAGATTAAAGGAAAACCTAAAAGTGTTCATCAGACATATTGCCTCCACCGCCATACTTTGAGGCAAATTGATTCCCTCAACCACCGCAGTGCCACCTATTGCCTTAGAATGCTCAATCAGAGGATGAATTTATTGAACAAGATCAGATATTATGCCTCGGAACAACCAAAGGAGTTATTTCTGCGACAGATTTAATGACAGAATGTTTTCAGAGTAACCCTAATAGTACGCAGAGCCTCAAATGTCAACAAAAGCTCCTTCCGAGCTTACTTTATAAGTATAAGTGCATAAATGCAGTAGAACACCTGTATAAATTCTTCATCGAGCCTCCCAGGCCAGGAAGATATTAATTCTGCATTAATTGTATTTGAAGATCTTTTTATTAGATCTCACCTCCTCATCCTCCTATAAATACTCTAGAAAAAGATGAGTGAGGGGTTGGATTAGTTGGTTGTCAATGTAATTGCTGAAGTGTTGTAGCTGTTCCTGAGTGGAAAACTCTTGACTGTAAATAGTGGTTTCATAGGCTCTTGGAGCTCTTCTTGTAACAAATAAGTTAGGTTGTGAAGAGAGATGGATTAAAACATTGGATTTGTAGATTGTAACCGTTTTGAAGCAATCAATACAAGCTGATTTATGGGATCCTGGTCTATGCTGATGGTGATGTTATTCTCATCAGGTTCTCGTATTTTGTTTTCGTTTTCAATTTGTTTCATTTTCCACTATAAAGAACAGTTTAAACAGGGTTAGGACCTACTGTATATCAGTAACCTTCTCTGGCTGAGAAATATTTATTTAAATGTTTTCTTTCAACTATGTTATTTGAAAATGATTTAATTCAGTCTAAGCAGCTGATGCTGCGTTCTCTCCTCTTCCTTTTGTCACCGGGCCGAATGTTATTTTTAAATGTTACTTACATATGTTGTGTAAAGAATGAATTGAGGAAATCAAAGGTTAGCCCTGAGTCCCTTTCTTGTTTGCTCGACTATTTGATTGTTTCCCTTAGGATGTGTTAAAAGCTGACTAGTTTCGAAGTACTTATCAGATCTTAGGCCATTCTGTGTTATCTTTGTGATTGTCTTGGAAGTAACTAAGTAAAGAAGAGCTAGGAGAGGATCATGGTGAGCCCAGCCCACTAGTTTCTACTCTAAAGGTTGCCTTCAAGTTTCCCTTCGTTTTTTATTTGTATTCTATTAGAAGTGTATCAAAGGCTGGATAGTTTCAAAGTACTTACCAGATCCTAGTTTTCTTCTATGTTTTTCTTAAGTGCCTGGTCAAAGGCTGGCTAGTTTCAAAGTACTTACCAGATCCTGGGCTGCTCTTTGTTCTGCATCTGTTATTTCCCTTTCTTATTGTATCACCCCATTCCATAAATCAAACTTTAAAGAGATCCTTAGGCATAGATGACTTGCCCCATAGATTAATCTTGAACCTGAAATTTTCAATTAAATTCTCTTATGACTCCATAGCCCAATGGATTGAAAACTTGCCATCATCTTTCTTTATAATCATAGCTTACTCTGTTTGCTTGCAACTTCTCACCTTTGAACCTATTTGCATATATATCTTTCCGCCTCAGACAGCAACTATGTTCAACCATCCGAGAAAACCAAACAAAACCCTTGGCCTTCATAACTAGCCTAATATCATCACCCCAAACTTCAAAGACAATATCCATTTTTGTACATATTGGAGAGATCCCTCTCCGGATTCAGGAGGGCTAGATCCTAGAATCCCAAAGTTGGTTGAAATGATGTTAACTCTGTGATCGGACTTTGCCAATCTTGCTTGTTACAGAGACCTAACAGAGAGAAAGAAGCTTCGGGGAGAAAAACAGGGTTTTCAGGTTGTTTCTCAGCAGAGTGTTCTAGCGCTGTGCAAATCACCGGCGCTACTCAAATACAGGTGGGCTCTACACTAACTGACCCTCTTCCTGTTCAAAATTTCATTGAGTTGTGCTAATAACCCTAGTGCTACATAAATATTAGGTGCTACGCTAATGAGCCACCCGACTCGCCCTAAGATCGATGAAATTGCACAAGTCCTGGCGCTGCGCTAACGGGTCACGTGACACTGCCCTGCACGATTTCCCGGGAACTACGGAAATGCAACCCAAATTCCCCAGGAGATTGGAAGACACTTCCTCCCACCTAGTCTTGCGCTAACCATCATACAGACCTTGTCAACGCTGCACAAACAACCCGACCCGACAGCTCAGGCAGGGCGTTGCGTAAATTCCAGAAACCTTCAAAAGGCTAAATCTCTTGCCCTAGTTCAATTTTTTGTCCTCCATTGACCTCCAAAGTCTACAAAGGGACCAAAAAATGGTAGGTTTCCTTTTTTCCTTATCCCCAAAGCAATTTTCAATAAATTTTGTGTATTTTGTGGCTTTCAAATTCAAACCCTAAGTGAGGTAAACCCTAGGATTTGCATACAAATGAACCTTTGTGTTTAAAGCCTCCTTGAAAATAGTTAATGTCATGTAAGGGTGAGTAAGTGAGGGTGGCTACAATATAATTTTGAGAAAGGCCTTCCTTAGGTTCCAAAGGCAACTAAATCGTAGGAAACCTAACCTCCACATCACTCATTCTCCAAAGTTGACTCCATCATCATCTTCACCTTGTTTCATCAAGCCCCAATTTGTAAACCAGTATCTCCCATCACCATGTTAGGAGAAGAGAATAGCAGTGGTAGTGATAAAGGTCAAAGGCCTTTAAGACCATAACATAAGGGTGGGAAAGTGAATAGTTTGGAACCTCAAAGCATATTGGCCATCACCTCCTCTCCTAGTATCTTGTCATGTTTTTAGAATACAAGGTGTTTTAAATTTTGTGAGAAGTTCAACCAAGTAAAGAGCCACCCTGAGCTTATAAGGCTCCTCATTCTCAACTTACAAAACAAGTAATCAAGCCTTGCAGGAGTGGATTTTGAGATCTCAGCAAGTGCCATCTCTAAGGCCACGAGTATCACAGCTGTGGGTGAAAAGTGGTTTAAAAAGGGAAAATTGGAAAATTAATTTTGAGAACCATTTATCAAGACAAGGTATAGAGGAGGCAGCAAAACAATCTTCCCTTTCTCACACCTCAAACATAGATTTGCCTCCTTATTGTTTGTTATCATGAAATACTTCACCTATGAGGGGAGGTACTCCAGGCTCTATACCTATCATGTCATACTCCTCATGCATTTCACAGATGCTAAGGTGCTAAACTTGCCTTATTATCTCTATAGGAGCATTGAGAAAATGTTTTCTGTTGTCCGGAGGAGGAATCACTCTCAACAAATGCATAGCTTGTTCCACCATTCCTTGATCAATATGGTGGTATACCTTGGGATTTTTTCATAACCCATGAGGTATTTACAAACCCACAGCCTCCTCATCAATGAAATCTACCTTTCTCATCTGCACAAGTACCCTCACCACAGGCAAACCTCCCTTCCTCTCCTTCTCTTGGTGCATCAGGTGAAGCAGGAAGTGGAAATGAAGAATCACATGAGGATTAGGGTGAAAGTGATGAAATAATTGAGGCAAAGGCATAAATTAATGAGGAAGAGAAAGAGGGAAAATATTTTGAAGAGGAGGGGAATGAACATAGCAATGATGAAGACAAAAACAATGAGCATTTGGAGGGAGGCAGTGATGGTAATGATACCAATGATTCAACCCAAAGTAAAGAAAGTGATGATGCAAATAAATAAAGTGATGACCAAGAAGATAGTGAGGAAAATGAAGAGGATGAAATTTGAAAGGACAGTGAACATGACAGTCAAAAGGAAAATATGCATGAGCATGACAGTGAGAAAATTCATAGTGAAGACAGTGACAAAATGGATGAAAGTAATCAACATGAAGAAACAACATATGATGAAGAGGAAATAGAAGAACAGGAAGAGGGAAATAATGAGGCAGAAACAAAGTTTGAAGAGGGGGATAGGGACAAAGAGGATGCTCTGACAATGCAGCAAGTGGGAGAAAAAATAACAAAGAAGACAGTCATAATTGTCATGAAAACAGTCATGATAGTCATGACACAAATCAACCTTCTAGTGATGATAAAAGTGAACACATTATAGAGGATTATGAAGAAAAGGACCTTAATGATGAACAAAGCCGAGATGAAGCAAGTGCAAGGGCTGATAATCCCAATGAAGACCAAACCTACAATAGAGAAGGCATCAAAGATGGTAATGATGATGATGGTGTTGAAGGTAAAGAAGGCAGTGATCAAACAAAGCATGAGATGAATGATGGGAATCATAGTGAAGATGAAGAAGCTGATGACAACACCAAAGGTCACAACTAGGATGAAGACACCACCAAGAACACCATCACACCTCTTGCATGCATATACCAAAGAGGGACAAGGCAAGTGGTTGTTGCCTTCAAAAGGCAAGGGGCCTTGCCATCTGCATCTACTCCAAAGCTTGACCAGGGCAAGGAAGAGATGGAAAAAGGTAAGCAGTAGGTAAAGGTGGAAGAGGAGGATCCTGAAGTAAAAAGGGAGTTTGAACTTATCCATATAGACAATGATGAAGAAAATGAAACAAGAATTTCAAGCTCCATCCTCCAAGACAAGAATTCACAAATAAAAGACCTAGAGGTTGAGTTGGAGAGTGCAAAGGATGCCATTCACTTCTATCAAATGTAAAATAGGAAAATTATTGCCCAGCAAGCCATCTATGAGGCGAGAGCACTCAAATCCCAGAAAGAATCCCAAATAGCACAAGTCAAACTAGAGGAATACATGGGCCCATATGAAGAAAGTGAAGGTGAAGAGGAACAACCTAGGAAGAGGAAAAAAACCATGGGGCTAAGGAAATCATTGGAAAAATAGAAGGAAGAGGAATCAACCCTAGCAGAGCAACATTCCTTCACTAAAATCCTTGCCATGGAAATTGAACATGATCAGGAGTCATGGCTTGAGAGGGAAAACATAGACCTAGAGACCAAGCTGAAGAAGGCAAATGAAGGGTTAGAGCTGCAAAGAAAGATGACAAAGTACAATGCCATGAAACACAAGCTTGTTTGTGCGAAACTGAAGGAAGCCCTCCTTGAAGCCCAAACCCTAAAGGAGGAAAAAGAGCATGAAAGACTTGGAGTTTTGGCTGAGGCTTCTCAACAGTTGTCCAAGACCCCTTAAGGGATCTCTCCACCAATTTTGAGCAAATTTGGAGCATTTTTGGTTTTCTGAGATTTTTAAGGCTCATTAGTGTAGTGCCACTGGCACTATGCTAATGCATGAAGCATCTTTAGGAGGAGAACTTGACATTTTTGGGCTTCTCACACCTAGCACATTATTCCCACCAAGTTTCAGATGATTTGGAGCATGTTTGACCCCTCAAAAAAGTAAGAAAACGTCACTTTTTTCACCTTTCTGCCACTGTTTTGGGCCTGGCGATGCACAAATGGCAGTCTTGGGATTTTTAAATTTTTAATAAGGCTAAAGGAGACGGATCTAGAAAATACAAGCATTTTTGGAAAGTAGACTCATTTGGCTTTCCAACGAGCCATCGTAGAGCCAAATACGACATCAAGAAGGGGTTCAAAACTCGGTTGAAAGAGACCATTTTCTGTTGAAAGAGGTGCTACACAAATGGACTGTATAGTGTGTTTTCGACCAAAAGTAAAAAAAACACACTCATTTATTGCAAAATCATTTTTAAGTGTTTTTTGAAGCAAATCACTGTAGAATTAGGTGAAGAAGTTATTTTAGCATTTATTTCATGAGATATTTTGTGCCTTGGGCCTTGCATGGTCTCTTAGGCATAAATGACATTTATGAGTGATTTTGACATTTTCCAACCCTATCTAGGGTTTTTTCCCTCCTTTGACAAGGTCAATAGAGCATGAGGGTTTCATTTTAAATGTTGGCATTTTATGAGCTTTGAGAGTAATACATGGTTTTTATGAGCTTGGAGAAGAAATTGGAGTTGTGAAGTTGATGAATGGCTTGCTTGGATTGATGATGGAGAAGCTTGTTTGTAGGATTCCTTAGCCTGATTAATGGTGATGTATTCTTAATTTGTTCCTGTTTTCTTGTTTTCATTATGTTTCATCCTTCTTTGTTGCTATAAAACAGAAAAGTATAGGTTGAGAAATGCTCCTTGAAGTACCTTAGTCCTACTGTTTTCTATGGCCTTGATGTTTTCCTCTGTTGGGTGTGTTTAAGGAATTCTTAACTACTCCTCAAGCCTCTTTATGCTTTTTTGTTTCATTTATGGATTAATATTCTAGTTTACAAATATGATTCATGGTAAGCCCTGCTTATTTGAGACTATCTAAATTCTGCCTTGGAACCTTTCTTTGAAGTACTGCTTACTAGGTTAAGTCAAAGAGGTCTTGTTCTGATCTTGCTCTTTTTCCATGCCTATCAATTTGCCTCAGAGTTATTTATAGCTTGATCAACAATTTTTAAGAGTTCCCTCTTTGATTGATTAAATTTATTGTGCTATCTTATATATTTTCTCAATTCTAAAGGTGAAATTACTATGTAAGACAAGTTTTTCTTGCTTTCTTGTTTCATTGGAATGTTGATATTTGATATTTATTTGTTGAGGTATTTTCATTGAGTAAATGGTTTGCCCTATCTCATGATTGGTCTCCTTTTCTTATCATATTTAAGACCTTCTTGTTTATGGGTAAATGACAAAGGATACTTCTCTGCACTTTTCCCTACCTTGTTTTTCCGCAACTTGATGTCCACCCCACTTCATACATTACTTTAAGGATCCATTAACCTTGCTAGATTGGCCATGTTATGCAATTTGATTCATCATTGAGACACTCATGACTTTCATTGACTCCATAGCCCAATGATTTAAAGACCTCTTATTCCACCTATTCCACTTGACCATCTCACCCAACCAAAACAATCAACAAACCCTACACTTAACAACTAGCCTAAAATCAACCACCTAAAGCAAACAAGAACACATCCTTTGCATCCAATAGAGAGAGCCCTCTCTGAGTCTAGGAAGGCTAGGTCTTAGGACTCGAAAGACTGGTTCCATGTTACCCTATCATTTGGTATACTAATCTGCCAAATCAAGGGACCCTAACATAGCCCAAATAAGATGATCCAAATATATTGGTGTCCCTTTTGTATGGTTTCATTCTATGTATCAAAGCCAAGTTTATTTGGCTAATAAAACTCATAGGAAATGAGAGTTACTGGTTCAAGTGGGAGCAATGGAGAAAGAATGTTCTAGGGTTGATAAATTTAACAACCAAAAACACTAACCATGAAATATGTAAATGGAATATTATCTATATTAGAAAAATATTTTTCTACCATTGGGTAGAATATGAAAGAAGCCAATGAATATGGAAGATGAAGAATGGAAGTTTCTTAAGAGAAATGCACTGTGAACTAAATGGTTATTCCTGTTAGCATTAGTGGATTCCAACATTTTAAAAGAAAATGAAATAGAGGATTTGATGAAGGAATTTGATAAACTCTATGAAAAATAATCATATTTAAGCAAGGTATTCCTTATGAATATTTTATTTAATATCAAGATGTGAGAAGGTGGGAATGTTGCTAGTCATTTTGATGAATTTAACATGGTTTCTAGTTAATCAAGTTACATATGAGTAAATTTTGATGATGACGTTAGGGATCTTTCTATTTTTTTCTCATTTCTAAAATGATGGAATGGCTTGGTAATGGTTGTGAGTAATTATATCTCTAGTTCAAACACTTTAAAGTTTGATGATGTTGTTGGTGTTATCCTCAGTGAGGAAATGTAACAAAAAAACATTGGTGAGACACACAACAATGCTTTGAATGTAGATAACAAGGTAAAACAAGGGGAGAGAGGAAAGATACCAAGGAAGGGTGAGAAGGATTAGAAGGATATATAAAAATATAGAGGGAGGATAGAATGCTAGCATTAGGGGATGAAAGGACATAAGAAGAAATACCATTGGTCTCTAAAAGAAAAAAAAAAAAATATATGGACATAAGGAGATTAACAAGGAAGAAATGTAGCAAGTGGTGTTACGAGATGCGTTGATCCTTTAAATAGATAACATTGATAATTATTGGGTGATATAACACCCCATGGGGAATATTTTCAACATTATGTTTAAGGTTATTTTAGATAGGTTTATTTGTCTTGTGGTGAACCATGTAAAATTGTGGGAAAGGGTAAGGTATGGATAAAATTACAAAATGGAAACCAATGGTTCTTGAAATAGGTAAGGCATGTCCATAATCTAAGAAGAAATCTAATGTTAACATGGAAATTGGGATGTGAAGGTTGTACAATTACATTTATACAAAATTCATGGAAGATCACTAGAGGATATTTGATAATAGAAAAAGGAGAGAAGATAACTACATTGTGTTTATGTACTGGTAATGTTGACTTTTATATTTCTTTAGCTTCTACAAGCATGGATACAACATTGTGGCATCACATGCTTGGGAACATGAATGAGAAGAGGATGTATATTCTCAATTCAAGAATATTATTAATTTATTTGAAGAAGGTTGATTTAGACATATCTTAGCATTGTGTTTATGGAAAACATAAAACAGCTAGATTTTTCAAAGTTAGGAAGGAAAAAAAAAGGAGTGAAAAGTTAGAACTTGTGCATACAAATGTATTGTGACTGGCTCATATATCATCTCTCGATGGATATTATTATTATGTTACTTTTATTGATGATGCATGTTGGCTTGAGGGGTCTTGACCCAAGTTCGGTGTGTAAGGTTTGCCAAAAAACCCCTATACTACTGGCCCTTTTGGTAGTGACCTACTTGCGTAGGTCAAAGTCTCAACCGAAGTAGTATGGGTGGGTGTTGGAACCAGTTTTCTGCACCCTGAGAAAGGATGGGTAAGGAGGGCAGAGTTGTGCTAGGTCCTGTGATTCGTAGGTTATCTTGTTCTGTGCAGATTTAATTAAGTCTCTGTTCGCATCCACGTGCAATAGATCTATAGTTATATGCTTTTTATAACATTAACACAACATTACATAAACATAACATAATATATCTAGATCCAAGGATGCAATACACATATCTTTCGTAGCTTAAGGACAGAAACGTACAATACAACAATTATCAGTAATTTAGACAACGATACTCACAAATTTAGTTCTCTAACAATATTTCGCATTCATTCATTCATAAATTCTTCCTTACAATTCCCTTCCCAACCTGCGCACACAGTAGCAGGGTCCACACATAGCTGGACTTGTATCTCCGTGCACTCAGCTAGTAGGAGTCCTTTCCCCAAAACCAAAACAGATAGATTAAACAACAGATCGCATCAATAGCTCATCGTTTCTTATCCTTTGCAATACAAAATGCATCTCTATTTATAACAATATAGCCTAGACTTTCCTATGGTCCACAACCCATGGTTTTTAGACCCCTATTTTACCCTTTCACCTGTTACAATGCTTTTGGGGCTTTGACCCACCCCAAAATCCCCACGCTAGACTAAATATAATCAAAATATTCAAAATGGACTAGTTTCGCAGCTTGTTAGGAGACCCCATTCCAATAGTCCCCCAACACAATCTTGTGACTCGTCCCGAGTCACTACAGTGGTGCAGCTTTGATGTGTGCGCGCAAGATAGCCAGAGTGCAGAGGAGCGGTGGGAGCACTTCCTTGCTCTGGGGCGTAGTGCGTTGCACAATGTTGACCAGTGTCAGGGAGGCAGGTCCATCTAGAGCCGCAGTAACCCATTCTAACAGCCGGTGGATGTGTGCAATGGTAGTCTGAGCGTCTTCGGTGAGCTGGAGTGCGGCGTTGGCCCATGGTTTCAACCATTTTCGAATGAAATGATTTTTTTGGTGAAGGTTCACAATCTTGTCCAAGATGGTTGGATACTGTTCGGAAATGGTGGAGGGTGAGGAGGCTCTGACTTGGTCCAGAGCATCTTCCGCCTGCTGTAATTCCATCTGGATATGCTGAAGCATGGAATGGTGTCGCACTGCCGTCCATAGTTGTGTAGATGTTTCGACCAATTGTGTGCCCTGCGTCAGCTTCTCTTGAATAATACGCGTTGCGTCTGTAACCACTACAATCTGCTGGTCCCGTACTTCCTGTGGTATGCCATACTGCTGTTGCGTGGCCCAGTCACGGTGGTGAACTTCGTGCAATACTATAGTGTACAATCCTCGTAGATCTGTGCGAGATAGTTGCGCTAAATCTATTTGGATGTCCCCAATATTTGGATTAGGGGTGTTGAATAGGGCAATGCAAGGGAGTGAATACACATTTCTTCTGCTGGGCAGTGCTGTGAAGTTGCAAAGAAGTCACAGCATGTCCCTGTATCACAGCGGTCCTCTTGTGCGTGGCTTGCAGATACTCCTTTCTATCAGGAGCCAGTGCTCACCCCTGTGACTGCACTCAGCATTCCCAGACTCTCTTAAGACGATATCTCTAGTTACTGAGCAGCCTGAGACCGGGTCCTGCGGCGGGTTAGGGTCCATCTTAGCAATAAGAAAACGAGCGTTCCAGAGAATGAGTGCAAAAAACCAGTACACAGATAGCAGGGGCATGTTGTAGGGCGAATAAATAGCCAGGTGCAAAGCCTTCCAGCCATCTGCACATCGTTCGAAGCTATTTAATGGTGAATTAGCTCGTTCGTGGTACGTACCATCGATCATTCTGATCGTTCTTACCATAAATGGATACATTGATGATCTTCCACCTGTTTTTTGTATTTGTAAGGTTATTTTCTTATCAAATCGGGATGTGCTGAGGGTCGTCCTTTGTGCCTGAGGTCATGTCTAGGGAATGTTAGACCATGGATGATGCCTGGATGTCGTTCACGTACCTTGAATTATTGGTCGACGCGAGGTGTTGCTGCTAGTTGGCCGTCACTCTTTTCAAGCCATGCGCTCCGCCATTGGTCGGGACATCCCTGCATGGTAGGGCTGCGTCATGTGTCCTCATGCCATTTATTACTTGAGGTGTTCGCAAATTCTCCCACTTACACATGGGTTCAGGCAAGTCCATAATCCAATGCATGCCTAGGTCAGCGGTACCTTGGAAAGCCTGTCTGTGCAAGGCTTGATAGCACCCTTGAGTGTTGTATGTCAGCAAGTGTCTGCATAGGTCAACTGACCTCAGAGTCCATCTGACAACTGGGGTCCCTATGTGCAGGATCACCCTTCTCCAATACTTCTCCTGAGTGAATAATACCGGTCCTTGCGTAGGTGCTCCGCGTAGTGTTAGTGATAGTGCCCTAGTCTGTGTTCCGTGGGAATATTAGGTTCAACCATCTTCTGACTATCATCTGTGTTCTCTTGGCAGGGAAGGTTCCTTTCTGTGGTAGAGATGCATCGAAAATTCCTGACGGTCTGAAGACATCAGAGCATCGAAACTTTGTGCAATCTGCCTTGCCAATTTTCCAGCTCCTCATCAGAGTCAGAAAAACATTCATTGTCCTTTTCCCAGTAGAGCAATCCTTCATCCGTGGGGTTAACCCGATCTTCATCCTGTACAGTTAATTTATAAATGTGATCTAATTCCTCCTCCTCATAGGCTGGCTCTGTATACCGCGCACCTTCTGTAGGATCTAGTGGTACTATGAGACGTGTACCTTTGCTTTCAAACACCATGCTACGCTTCTTGAGATTGATGACCCCCCCCCCCCCCCCCCCCCATGTCAATTTCCTAGTCTAGTCCAAGGAGTGCAATGTAGGGATCCGCATCTTCCACAATTTCTATGACTTCAAAGTTAGCTAGGACCCTTACCCCTGTGATGTCAACCATGACTTTTGGTAACCTCCCTAGAGGGATGATTTTTTGTTGATTGGCCATTTTCAGTTGGATGGTGGACCATTCTAATTTAGGTTCTACCATTAGTTGCCACGTCTGCTTTGGTAATACATTCGCATCTGACCCCATATCTAAGATAACTTGATCCATCTTGTAGTCACCAATCCGCGCAATCAATCGTATCTCTCTTCCGGTGCGCTTCTTATAGCTGTATAGTTTGTGTACATCCTTGGTTTCAGGGATCAAATTGGTCCAAACTGCGTAGGTATTCAGTAGTGCTTGGAGATTTCCTACAGCCTGTAGATTTCGCAGCAGCTTCCGACATGCCTTTAAAAAGGGCTCAACCCCTTCCTCTATCTGAGGTTGTGTTGGTGACTACGTGGGGACTATCTATGGTGTTTGTTCTTTGAAAGGCACTCCTTCCTAGGAGGCAAGCTCCTCTTTTTCTCCCTGGATGACCAGTCCGCTGCGTGTCATGAATTTTACACAGGGATCCACCTTTCTTAGCTCGGATTTAACTCTTTGTACGTTCTGAATAGGGGTGGGTTGCTTTTCTTGCATCTTGGCTATTAAAATTGGGCGGTCTTCTACCTCATGGTCCAGCTGCCTAAAATATTTGCATGATGGCCTGGTGGGATTTGGGCATTCTCTAGCAAAGTGCCCTATTTCCCCACAGTTATAACAAATTAGCTGCCCACGTCCTCGTCCTACGCTTCACCCCCAACCTCCTCTACCTCTGGCCGATGATCCTCTGAAGTGCGCAGAAATTCTCAGCAACGCAAGGTCTGATTGTACCCTATATAAGTTCCCACGATCCATCATTATGTCATAAGTACGACAGTTCTGTTTGTCATGTCCCACTGATCAGCAGAATCAGCACCATTGTTGCTTTAGTTCTGGATGCACCTAGCCGAGGGCAATTGTTCATATCATGTATTCCTGCTACCTGATAATCATCACACCCTAGCGCAGGTCCACTTGAACCTGGTCGTAACAGGACAGGCTCCCTACTAGCCCCTAGGCATATCGGACTAGGTCCTCCTTCTTGCATGTAATCTGTTAGCAGAGGGCACTGATCCTTCGTATGGCCAGACACCCAGCACCGTATGCACCAGAGATCTGTGAAAATATCCTTTCCTCGCTCTTTTCACAAGTTCTGTATCTCCATATGCATAGCCCCAAGTTTTTCCTAGATTTGTTGTACCCCTGCTGACGTATCCTCTTGAGGTGCAGCTTCTAGTTTCATAGCGGCTTCCACAACTTTCTCCTACGACTCAAAGGTTTGATGACTCATTGGCGTGCGTAGGTGAGGTAACAACATAGCGATGAACCACTCCGTATGTTGTCTATCGTCATATTCAAACCCTCCTTCCTTGATCACCTTCTTTAGTCACTGATCAGCCTCCCATACTGACTCAAACGTACCTTGTTTGAAGTCCTTTACTTCCACAACCAGCTAGGAATAAGATTTCGGCTTTCGGAATTGTTGCTTCAGAGCATCTTTGATATCTTGAATGGATGCGTTCCCATTCTGGGCAATGTATCACATATACCAGTCCAGGGCTTTGTCTTCGAAGGCTAAAGACAACTATGCCCTCTTTATCATGTCACTCACCACATTTTGTGTAGTACAGATGGAGTCTTCTACGAACCAAAACCAATCCATATCCTCATCTCCTACCCCCTTGAAGGTAGGAAGTTTCAGATGCACAGCGATACCGATGGTCATCCCTCCCTGCTTATACTCTCTTTCAACACCTACCACTTATACCCTTGCCCTATATACTATGCACTCACCCTATCAGATCAGATAAGCTGCAAGTAAAAAAAAGAGGTACGTTCCATGGCCCAATAGATCTAGTGAAAGTTTCAGTTATTTAGAATATTCAGTTGATCCAATTGGAGAATGAAACTAACAACATCTAAGCCAATAAACTGCCCAACCACAATTTCCTTCAGCCAGGAAGGAATAGGAGGGTACGACATCTATGAACCTGTCCAGGTGAGGTGGTGGTATGGGTGAATTCTTACCTTTGTCCGGCCTAAGCGGTGGTGTCACTAGGGGATCTTGCATAGCCGATTCTTGCAACAGATTATAAGCGGATCTCCCTCTGTCAAGGTTGGTTCAATAGTATTTATCACTATACTTCGCGCTCCTGTCTAGATCCGAGGTCATTCAGTTAGTATGACTACACAAAATTCTTTTTTTGCATAGTAGTTTCTTGATCACCAACGGTAACGTCCTCAGAAATTTGCCCCAAAATCCTTTGAAAAATCATCGTTCAGCCTCAAAGTATGATACAAACTGATCAATGGAAAATTTCGTCACAAATCCTCCCAGCACACTATCCACCCTGTGATCCACCGTGCGTGTGATAGTATTATTAGTTTTTTCTAGCTGTTTGAGCAATTCTGGGGTCCACTGAGTGACCCGCTCATCCTTCCAGCACTTCTAGCATTCCACCAGTCTGGCCAGCCACTCCTGGAGCTCAATTGCAAAGGTCACAAAGAATATTTCATAGCTTTCAGTAAGGACGTACTGATTTTTCCACCTTTCCGTCGTTAACTTTTCACTGCGATTTTCTTTTACTGCGAACTCTTGGATCTGTCTTTCGAACCAATCTTCGATTTTTTTTCTTTCAGGCTTCTAGTATTCTCTTGTCATTACCCAAATCCTCTCTCAGACTTCTTCCGGTCTCAGCAACAAAACCATTTATTGGCTTGAGGGGTCCTGACCCAGGTTCGGTGTGCAAGGTTTGCCAACAAACCCCTATACTACTGGCCCTTTCGGCAGTGACCTGCTTGCGCAGGTCAAACTCTCACCTAAAGTAGTATGGGTGGGTGTTGGAACCAGATTTCCGCACCCTGAGAAAGGATGGGTAAGGAAATCAGAGCTATGCTAGGTCTTGTGGTTCATAGGTTATCTTGTTCTATGCAGATTTAATTAAGTCTCTATTCGCATCCACGTGCACTAGATCTATAGTTAATGCTTTTTAAAACATTAACACAACATTACATAAATAGAACATAATAGATCTAGTTCCAAGAATGCAGTACATAGATATTTCGCAGCTTAAGGACAGAAATGTACAATACAACAATTATCAGTAACTCACACAACAATACTCACAGATTCAG
This sequence comes from Pinus albicaulis, assembly GCA_034641835.2. NCBI lineage: Eukaryota > Viridiplantae > Streptophyta > Pinopsida > Pinales > Pinaceae > Pinus > Pinus albicaulis. Next base: position 418,205,479 of record CM076570.1, on the reverse strand, counting down.
TTATCTAACAATCTTTTTCATTCATTCATTCATCAATTCTTCCTAAAAATTCCCTTCCCAACCTACGCACACAACAGCAGGGTCCGCACACAGCTAGACTTGGATCTCCACGCACACAACCAGCAGGAGTCCTTTCCCCAAAACCCAAACAGACATCTTAAACAACAAATCACATCAATAGCTCATCATTTCTTATCCTTTACAATACAAAATGAATCTCTATTTATAACAATCTATCCTAGACTTTCCTATGGTCCGCAACCCATGGTTTTCGAACCCCTAGTTTACCCTTTCACCCGTTACAATGCTTTCGGGGCTTTGAACCACACCAAAACCCCTATGCTAGACTAAATATAATAAAAAATATTCAAAATGGACAAGTTTCGCAGCTTGTTAGGAGACCCCGTTCCAACAATGCAACTAGGAAAACTTGGGTTTATTGCATTGGAAAAAAGTTGTCGTCTTTGATTCTTTTAAGAAATGGAAATATTTTGTTTGGAATGAGACAAGAAATATGTTAAAGCATATTATATTAAATAATGAAGATGGAAATTGTAGCAAGGATTTTTATAGTTACTATTCATATCATGGGAGTCATAAATAAAATATAGTTCCAGGAACACTAGAATAAAATGGTGTGTCAAAAATGATCAACGGGAAAATCATGAAGCATGCAAAAAGTAGGATATTTCATGCAATAGTTTTCTTATAGTTTTGGGAAGATGTGGTCAATATTGTTATTTAATTAAGAAATAAAGGGACTTCAAGTTCCTTGGATGGTGCCATTCTAGAGGAGGTATGTATTAGTAAAAGGTAAACTACTTATTTCTAGAGACTTTTGGATGTGACGAATTTCCTCATATTGATAAAGAATATAGAAAAAATATTGAGGAAAAATCCAAGATGTGTATTTTTGTTCAATACGGGGATAAATATTTTGGATATTGGTTATGGGATTATGAAAATCATAAAATAATTAGGAGTAAAGATTTGGTATTAAATGAGAAGGTCATGTACAAATATTATTTGTAGAGAAAGAAACAAGAAATGGAAAACATAGAGTACACAATGCTTGAAGAAATCACAGAAAAAGGAATTACAAAGGTGCTAGAAAACAAAAAAGTTCAACAAAAATAGTGGAAACAACTACCTAAGACTCTTACAAGTGTAGTTAGAAGATCAACCATGTTAAGTATACCCCCTAAAAAATACTCTTTGTCATTGTACTATGTATTGTTAATTGATTCAAGTGAACCAAAAATATATGAAGAAGTAATTCATGTGAAAACTAGAAAGAAATGGATCAAGGAATGAAATAAGAGTGTTGGCATTGGTGATAGTATCACTCACATTAACACGCAAATATTAGCCAAAAAATCCTAACTAGACACCAACCCTTTTGGCATCACCTGCAGAGTATATGAAGCCTCACTCGACGTAGAATTCTAATGTAGATTCAAAACTTCTTATGTAATTTACTAAAACTTAAGACTCAAATCTACTCTACTCATCTACGAATGAAAATTCACAATCAAGAACACATATCAAAAACATGTATCATGATTTAAAATACATAAATAGAGATTTATCTAAGGGAAATAAACTTCTAAAAACCCCTTTCTATCTGTATTTCATTAATCAAAGAATATGAATGAATACGATATGGTTTCCAAAGCTTGAGCACAACCTGCACCTGTATATTCAATACCCTGCCTGATTGACTGAATTTGGCCAACACTTAGCCAATTTCAAGCCTTCATAAGATCTAATTTCCTTGTGGTATTCCTCAAGGAATTATCCCCTATTATTTAGGAAATTCCTCAATATGGATTGTGAAATTCCTTTAGGTCCTTATCTGACTGCATGCACCACCTATACAACTTGGAATAATTTAGAATGATAGTACAATTCCCTTTAATTTCAATCTCAATTAGGTATTTCTAAGAACTTAGATGCATGAGTTATTTATGAGTGAATGATTAATTATCTGATTGATCACTACATGTGAATTAAATCTAATTTAATTCACTTGACCTCTCACTAGTTACTCCATTAGTTACAACTAGGTAAACTGATTTTAACTTGAATAAATTAATTTAATTAATTACAACTCAAAATAAACCCAACCAAGGCTCCTAAAAAGTAGGAGACACTCTACATGCCTCTAGTTTGACCCTCAACTCAAATTAACTAAACCAAATAAGTCTTCCTAACTTAGTTAACTCGTACAAGCTGACATGTGATGTGGAATTACAATTTCCTTCTAATTTAATCAACAGAAAATTAAATTAGAGGCCTCTTCTTGTTGCCATTTTGAATATTTCTTGTTACAAATTTCAACACTCCCTCTTACCAAGAAAGGAATTAAACTCTATCTCAATCTGGTAACTTTAGAATTTTTTGCATGAAACACTTCTCTATGTTGTTGCTACTGCAACTTATGAAACTGAAAAGCATCCAAACTGAATCAACTGTGATTAATATGATGCATCTGTCGCTAGAGTCTTTGACTGCTACTAGCCACTGTATTGTCTACTGAAAATTTTGTTTTTTTGCTGACCCTGCACTATACCATTTGCACTACTGCCAACTTTGTTATGCACCCCTAGTATCTGAGTGTTGCTAGTCTCTTCATTTTTCACTCTCACATTTGACTGCATCAACCACTCTGATCCATCCTACTAATTTTTATTGTGGCCCCCCATAGCAAGGTAATGATCCATGAAACAAGACATCTCAATGGACCCTGCCCAAATTTTTTCACTCTTTGGACAATTACTTCACATCACCCCACCTCTCACATATAGGTATGGTTGCATGTGCTCCCTCTACCCACTTGGCTTGAAATCCCCCCTACTAAAGTTCCCTGCTTGATTGGATGCCTTTACTTGGTTTTCTCTCTGATTCTCTAATTGTGGTTGCTCCACAAATTTTTGAGGCTTCTTCTGAGGCTGCATATAGAGAGTGAATTCATACTCCCTCTCAACCACCAAGTCTTTAACCTTTTCCTTTCTCCTCACACATTTGTATGCATCTTCGACCATAAGAAAATATGGGTTCTTGACTCACAAACCGGTGTAATTCACCCATCCTGTGGGGTGTGTCTAAGGAAAACCTTTCCTTTGATAAATATCACATCATAGCTACGGTCTTCCAATACCGTGACTGAAACAATATTCCTCTTTAGTCCTGGAACAAAAAATACATCTGTGAGTTTAGGAGGGGAGTTATACTCCCTCTGAAAACTAACTGTACTGATTTCTTTCACGCCATACCTCCGATCATCTGCAAACTCTATGTTCTACTTGAGATCTTTCTCCTCCAAGTCACTAAAGAGATCTATATTCCCTGTCGTATGAAATGAGGCACCACTTTCAAGATACCACATGAATCCCATTACAGTGATTTCCATGCACGCAATGAGAGTGAAATCAAGTTCAAATTGTGAAGCTAGATCTTCACCTATTTTTTCTACTACATGCTCCTTATTTCTTTCTTTCTTCTATGGAAATTTCGTGGCATAGTGCCCAAACTCATGGCAGTGAAAGCACTTGATGTTGGACAATTATTTCTTCTTTCTCTCTTTTCCTTAGGACTTATTTCCCTTGGATTTATTTACTTTACTGACTAATTCAAAGTCCTCTTCTTTGGAAGAGGTCCCATCTCTATTTTTTCTCCTAATATCTTATTGCACCAAGTCATACCACAATTTCTCCCACTCCAGTAGCTTTTTGCTCCCATTTACAGAATCCTGGTAGTTTTGCCAGCTCTTGGGAAGGCCTAGAGATGTCAGGCTCACCATATCATCCTCAAAAATGGTAACACCAACACTTCCAAGATCATCCCAACATTGGGTGAACTTGGTCAAGTACTTTGGTATTGTGTCACCCTCCTCCATCTCAATTTTTCTGAGCTTTTCCTTTAGCGTCAGCTTCTTGTGGTCATTGTTGTTATGAAAAAAATGTATTAAGGCCTTCGACATAGAATATGGATTTTCCTTTCCTTGGATATTCGCTAGAATATGATCTCGAACTCCTTGTAGTAGAATCCTTCTTTCCTTTTCTTTGTTCTTCTTCCATGCTGCTACGTCTTGAGCATTTGCTGCTATGGGCTTAGTTTTGAGAAAAATAGTTTGTATTAGATTACCAACATAAATTATAAATCCTGGATCCGTAAGACTTGTGAGACATACGTGCACAATATATGCTAGGGATTAGTTTATGGAAACTAAAAATTAATCGAATCACACCATTCCTATATTAACTTGAAAATATATTCTACCTTAAGGAATTAAAAATTGATATACTTGCAGAATTGAATTCTAATCTACAACTACTGTATGAACGAATGCCCAAATTTGATCCAATTGGAGAATGGCAGTTGCCACCCTCTTGCGAGGATTTAGCGAGTACAAGATTATACATCTAGTTGGAAATTTAATCTAAGAAAGCAATAAATCTCAATATATGAAAGAAAATAAATATTAATCTATGAAAGCAAGTAAATATTAATCTACGAAGGGAAATAAATGATAATCTATGAAAGAAAATAAATCTCACACATTGTACGTGGCCAGTCCAAAAGTATGAGAGATGGAAAGTCAAGAGGCTCCCAATGCAAGCATTACAAAAACAAGGTGAACATCACTCATGAGCATGGTGTGAAATATGAATTTTATTCAAAACATAAGTAATCTTAACTTCACAACTGAGTATCTCTCCAACTTTACACATGCCTTTGAAAGGGGAAGGCTCTCCTATTTATACAAATTCCTAAGCAACCTCCTCATTAATTAGGATCCTTCTTCTTCTCCTTTGATCCATAATATTCTTAACCAATTTGAAAATCATAGGCGACATATCCCTCCTTCAAATCTCCTTCATATCATGAAGATATATTCGAATTTGATCTTTGGGAGCCACATAAGAGGGCCTTAGAAGCTTCCTATTAACCTACACATGTCACAAAACTCTTTCCACTTTTAAGGTATAAGTATATGCATATTATTTCCTAACGTTTGATCACAAATTCACTTAAAAACACTAGAAATTAATAATGTTTGGAAAACACAAGGGTAACCGAAATGATGATGAAAGTGAGATGAATGTAATGACATGGTAGTGAAATGGAGGTGAAATGGAGTAATATAATGGACATGATGGTGAAAGTGGATGTCATTTTGAGGACGTTTATGAGACCCAACATACCCCCCAACTGAAGTTGTTGCATGTCCTCATGCAACCTATTACATTGATTCATCTGATCTTTGAATTGTCTTGCATTTGAATGAGATTTGGCTTGTATTAATTCTCTTTTAACTTTTCATTATCATAGCATTTTATAACTTCACTATTTTTGCAAAGTTTTCTTTGAAATACATTGGATTGAAACATTCATCTTTATGGTTGGTTCTTGTGTGATAACCAATTTTTTTTTTTTTCTTTATGGTTGGTTCTTGTGTGACAACCAAAATTGATGGGTATTGGTTCTTTTGTAACAATACTTTGTTTATTCTTTGTTGCATCCAAATATCTTGAAAACATTCAGAGTTTATTTTTTCAGTTATCCATAAGCTCATCAATTTGATGATTTGCAAAACATGTAATCTTTTTTTAATCTTAATGCAATAGTAGTTGTGTGTTGGTTATATTAAAGTGATGTGGCATAAGATGTAAATATATAGAGTGATATCCCTTCCGCCCGACTGATGGTATTTTGCAATTTTATGAAGTGAGAAAAGGAATATGGTGGAGTGTTTTTCCAAAAATTATAACTTTATCATTTTAAGAAATTGCATGATAAAAAGTTAGAAAATAACATACCTTCACTTACCTATGAAATGGATAAGCTATGAATATGTAGCTGCTACAAAAATATGATCTGATGCTTCTTCAATTGGTCGTGCAAATGGTGGATGAGGTTGTGAAAGTGAGTCTTTATTGCTGCTACTGAATTTGTTGAATCTACTACATCTGCTACATCTGCTACAAATGCTGAATAGTGATGGTTCTGATAGTATTCATGTCGTTATCATGCATTGGCACAATTATTATTTATGTGAATGAATTTTTTGATTTCAAACATAGTAAGAAATTTTTGAATTAATGGCCATTAATGTATGCCACTAATCAACACGAGACCTGTCACCATTGATGAAAATGAGAGTCAAGATACTTAAGAACATATTGCTAGGTACAAATAAATTTGCTGATGTCGAGTCACCTAGAATATCCGTCAAACAAGGGACATTAATGTATTCCAATTGTTTCTCGGCAAGAGAACTTGCCATTAGGGCATGCAAGCCTCATGATACGTTTTGAAAATATTTTTAAAACTCAAAAAGGACTATAGATATATAGTTTTCTTTGAAGCAAGATTTATTTGGGAAAGGAAAATGAACAAAAAAAGGAAAATTTTAATCATCTTGTAGGTGAGATGATTTCTTTTATTCATGAGTTAGGGGTGGTTGGAAGTGAAGGAATGTGAATGGATAGTGAACGTGAATGAAAAATTAATGTGAATTGAAAATATGAAGGGAAATGAGGTGAATGTTTTATTACGAAGCATGAATGAAATGGAGACAATGGCATTTGAAAGCTTCAAAGTGCTGGATTTGATCTGCATTAGCATGTGCTCATGCATTTATTTTTCATTTTTGTTGTTGATCATATTCTTTTAAAAGAAATGTGGTCTTTGAGAGAGACACTATTCGCTTGTAGTCATTTGTCCTTCCTCCTAGAACCTGCAAAAAGAACTAGTACTTATTCTGCAATGGAATGTAAGACTATCAAAAGGGAGAGGTGATCAATATCTCTTGTTATGAAATTTACAAAAAAAATTGAGAATTGGTACTAGTGAAATAAGTTCACGAAGGAAAACCAAAAAAAATTGTACCTGTATTGAAACTAGTGCCTCAAGTTACTTGTTGTGTCCTTTTAGAAATTTCTTCATTTTTTTTATTGTTTCAAACTCTAATGATAAATTTTTCATTGTGTAGATCTCATCGAGATATTTCCAACGATTCTTGAATCATCAAAACACGATGTCGTATGAGAAATTTAGGCTAATTTGAAATTTGGGTGAAAGGTGAAGTTTCTCAGCTGCAGAATTGATGTTCAACTGCATAATTGTGCAGCTTAAATAGATAAAAATATTGAACATAAAATTAAATATACATATCTATACATTTTTTATGATCAGTCCAATCTTTCAATTAGTCAATTCCTCCCAGAAAAATGAGAAAATTCCTTCTTGTTTTATTGATGCAGTAAAAACATTTTGTTTTTTATAGGAATATTTTCCATAAAAGAAAATGAAAAATCAAGAGCGTGGCTTTTACAATACTTCCCATAAAATTAAACTATAGGCATGAAAATGTTTTTGAAAAAAAATAAAAAATCATTCGAATAGTTTCCCTGAAGCATATGAGAATGTGGCTCAGTGTTGAGGTGAAACGTTTTACATCCAATAAAAAAAATGAAAAGTGTAATGTGTTGAAATGAAAGAAATTTTCATTAACCAATTTTCTCAAGATCGAATCTGGGAGACAACGTCACCGATTAAAGGATATTGCACATTTTTTTGTGATTACTACACTACTCCAAGCATCACCAATGCCGTTTGTAGAGGATAAAAGCCTGGGGATAAATCTAAAGTTTCAAGAAGTTACTCAAAAAACAATTCTTCACAAGGTTAGCTGGCCAATAAAAAAAATCATCGATGTGAGAAATTTGCATATAAGGTTCCAGAATTTGCTTCTTTGTTGCTAATAAGAACAAATATTGTAAATTTCCCACTGCAACCTGAGTTGTTTTTACTAGAATACCACAAAATATTGTGCGGATATCATAGCAGCTGTACAATCCTTGGAAAAAAAATACATGCCTAGAATAACATGCATTTACAATGTTGAATGCCATGTGTATGGATAGCTATTCCATTTAGATTGATAGCGAGAGATTTGATGGCTGTAGAAATCTGCTTCACTGCCAGCGGAACCCGTAATTGTCTGTGCATTAATTTAAAACCATTTTTCTTCTTCATGTAGTCTACAAAATGGAGTTCAAAGGATCGCTGAAAATATCCCAAACAATTAGGAATCTGAGGAAAATGATTTTTCATGTTACTTAATTCACCATCTTCCAGAAAAAACCCATGTCTTGGTTTTTTAGATTTGCTTTGGTTTTCTCAAAAATGCATTTCAAAATGACATGTCTAAACTAGTGTGTTTTCCAGAAAATGCTTAGGTAAACCACATGTAATGTTTTATTTCAATTTGAATTCATATTCTTCTTATTGTTGTCATGCAAACATCGTAGTTCAGAATCTGAAATAATTCTCCATGACATTTTGAGATCTTGAAAAATATCTCATGCCACTTTTCCATCATTGAAGATTTTTCTTCCCAGAAAACTTTGGAGAAGGCACCCAAAACAGTTTGATAACTTCCATCCATTCAGTAGCTAGAACGTTATATTCATTGGATGGATTCTCATTACCCATAAATATGATAAGAAGATAATCGATCATCACAACTTTCTAGCCCATAAGGAACTTGTTGCTGGATTCCTTTGCCATTCTCATTTCTTATCAAGATTTGTATCCTAGCATATTTTCATCACATTTGCAAGAGTATTGGACAACATTGTGGAATATCCGGCTGCAGATTTTGTTTAACAACTACAAAGTTCATATCTACAAAACTCGAATGCATATATGGAATCTCACGGCAGTAAATCTCCCATAATGAAAGTTCCGGGAATAAAAAAAAAATATCCAAATCACAATTTAAACTTTACTTCTTTTCTAAAATTGGAGGAGATGAGAGCTTGATGGAATGAATTTACAGATTGATGTGAATTTGAAGGCCAAAGCCCAAAATGGTTGCGGAATCAAGTTTTGTTTGTAGGTTGATTGGAAGGGAAAAGCCTAACTAGCACACAAAACATTGATTTAGAGATTGCAAAGTCGTTTAAATGTTGTTTACAACTCATTTTATTTTATGCATTGAGCTTTTTCATAACGTTGGGCAGCATGGCATTATTAATTGTTTTATGTGTTTTGTTAATTGTATTTTTTTTAATTTGTTTTATTCTTATTGTAATTTTTTTAGTTTTGTTAAAAAAATTATATATGGTACATTTAAAAAAAACAATTAAAATATATACATATATATTTTAATTAAACAAAACAATTTATTAAAATCACAATTATTTTTATTTTTATTTTTAATTTTCTTTATTAAAAATCATTTATTAATAAAGAAAATGGAATTTGATATGTTTTATTTTTGTTTTTATTTATTTTTATACTAACATTAAAATTATTTTTCTATTCCTCCAAATCACACAAAGCGCAGTAGGAGAGGATATTCGAGATTTTTATTAATCGATATATATATATATATATATATATATATATATCTATATATATATATATATATAATGAAAATATTTTTGTGTGGTTCTAAGTGCACCAAAATATTGCCAATTTATCCTAAAAATTACAAAAAACTTATTTTTACTTGTTAGTCCTATTCTACTAAAGAAATGGAACATTCACTTAAGTATAGGAAAATTTCCAATGCATCCATTTACGCAACAATATCATGAGTAAACTCATATCCAGGTTTGAAAAATAAATCCTCGTAAATTCTTGGATATGATCATGAAAATTTGTTGTTGCAATTGGATTTTTATTGTGTTTTAATTTTTTAATTTTTTAGTGAATAGGGGTTTTTGATTTTATTCTATGTTTTCTATATGCAAATTCAAATAAAATTGAATGAAAAATGCTTAAAAATAAAAATAAAATTGCAGAAAATCTTAATTTGAAAAATTGAATGAAAAAAAATGAAGTTGTTAAGTAAAATGAAAAATTAATCTAATAATGAAAAACTGAAATTGTGAAAATGAAATTGTGATGGAATTGAAACTAAGATAACAAATGAAATGACATTGTAAACTAACACTAATCCCTATGTATGCCTCCTCGGCAAGGATGCCAAGATGTTGAGTAAAATAATTTGTATTAGACTACTAACATAAATTATCAATCCAGAATCTGTAGGACTTATGAGACATACGTACACAATATATGCTAGGGATCAGTTTATGGAAACTAAAAATTAATCTAAGCACACCATTCCTATATTAACTTGAAAATCTATTCTACCTTTGGGAATTAAAATTTAATCTACTTGTGTAATTGAATTCTAATCTACGACTGCTGTATGATCGAATGCCCAAATATGATCCAATTGGAGAACGACAGTTGCCACCCTCTGGTGATGATTTAGCGAGTACAATATTATATAACTAATTGGAAATTTAATCTAAGAAAGTAATAAATATTAATCTATGAAATAAAATAAATATTAATCTATGAAAGCAAGTAAATCTTAATCTATGAAAGTAAGTAAATCTTAATCTATGAAAGAATATAAATCTCACACACTGTAGGTGGACAATCCAAAAGTATGAGAGATGGAAAGTCAAGGGGCTCCCAATGAAAGAATTACCAAAAAATGGTGAAAATCACTCATGAGCATGGTGCCAAATCTAAATTGTATTCAAAACATATGTAATCTTAACTTCACACCTAAGTATCTCTCCAACTTTACACATGCCTTTGAAAGGAGAAGGCTCTCCTATTTATACAAATTCCTAAGCAATCTCCTCATTAATGAGGACCCTTCTTCTTATCCTTTGATCCATAATATTCTCAACCAATTTGCTAATCACAGGCCACTTATCCCTCCTTCAAATCTCCTTCATATCATGAAGATAAATTCGAATTTGATCTCTGGGAGACACATAAGAGGGCCTTGTAAGCTTCCAATGAACCTACACATGTCACAAAACTCTTTCCACTTTTAAGGTATAAGTATATGCATATTATTTCCTAACTTTTGATCACAAATTCACTTAAAAACACTAGAAATTAATAATGTTTGGAAACCACAAGGGTAACCCAAATGGTGATGAAAGTGAGATGAATGTAGTGACATGGTAGTGAAATGGAGGTGAAATGGAGTAATATAATGGACATGATGGTGAAAGTGGATGTATTTTTAAGGACATTTCTGAGACCCAAAACTTAGGAATATCACTGTCTATGAACTCTTTCAGCCCGTTGTCTTCCAACACTAATTCCATCATGTCTGTCCAAGCTATGTAATTTGAACTACCTTGAAAGGAATATTCGAGTCTCAATACAGAGAAATACATCTTGATCCTATTGCTAGTTCTCAAGATCCTATTGCTAGTTCTATTGTGATTCCTTCTCTGTACCATGTATAATTTTAATGTAGATTGAAAACAAATCATGTAATTTACTAAAACATAAGACTCAAATATACTCTACTCATTTGCGGAAGAAAATTCATGATCAAGAACACATATTAAAAACATGCATCATGATTTAACACACATACATAGAGATTTATCTAGGGGAAAGAAACGAGTAAAAACTCCTTCCTATCTATATTGTATTGATCAAAGGGTCTGGATGAATACAATATGCTTTCTCAAGCTTGAGCATAACCTACACCTGTATCTTCTATCCTCTGCCTGATTGAATTTCTTTGGCCAAAAATTAGCTAATTTCAATCCTTCCCAAACTCATATTTCCTTGAATTATTCCTCAAAGAATTATCCTCTATTATTTAGGAAATTCCTCAATTTGGACTTCGCAATTCCTTTAGGTATTTCTCTAACTACATGCACAACCTTTACAACTTGGAATAATTCACAAATGATAGTACACTTACCTTTCACTCCAATCTCAACTGGGTCTCTCTTAGAACTGACATGCATGAGTTATTTATGAGTAAATTATCAATTATTTGATTGATCACTACATGTGAAATAAATCTAGTTTAACTCACTTGATCTCTCACTAGTTCCGCCATGAGTTATAACTAGTTAAATTGATTTTAACTCAACTAAATTAAGTTAATTAATTAAAACTCAAAATAAACTCAACGAGGGCTCCTAAAAATTAGGAGACACCCTACATGCCTCTAGTTTGACCCTCAACTCGAATTAACTGAACCAACTAAGTCTTCCTAACTTAATTTGTGCAAGCTACCATGTTATGTGGAATTACAATTTCCTTCTAATTTAATTAAGGGAAAATTAAATTAGAAGCCTCTTCTTCTTTCCATTTTCAATATTTCTTATCGCAAATTTCAACACTCGAGGCACCTATGGGGACTGCAGGAACCAAAGGTTTTATATGGTGAAGAGGAATGAAATATGTTCATGAACTGCCTCCTTCAACATTCTACAATATTCAACTGAATCCAATCATAAACATTATCTGTGGCATACATTAAAACACTATTTTTTTAAAAATGGGTGCTATATTTTTACACATAGTGTCTCCTCAGACATTACAAAATTTTGCATAATGCAAACGAATCAGTACATTGCTACTGCAAACTAGAAATAACATAATATAATGTATTAATTATTAATCGCATAAAATAATATAACTTTAGGACAAACTAGCCAATAACTTTCTTCCATTAATATAAAAGAGCGCTAAGCACAATATTACAATAGTTCCATATTGACTACAGTTTGGATCTCTATCCTAGTCAAAATAACATTACATCAATCACACTCTAACTAACCAATGAACTAGTAACCACCATGTAGCTAACCCAAAATCCTCTCAGCTTCTACCTATTTTATAAACAATTATGTGGTCACAAGCATACCTCATTACCATGGAAAATATTTACCATGGGTAGGTAAACTAGAATTGTTATTCTTAACTTGATAAAAAATGTTCCAAAAGATTCAATCCAACTTAACCACTTTTAACTTTTCTGCCACACATGCCAATCCTTTCCACACACTCTTTCCTTATGTGAAAATGCTCCACGTTTATTCTTTTGCAACAATTAGATGCATATATGATTTTGTCACAATTATGTGATGTTTCTTTCTCTTCACTTATGCGCCTAACTTCACCAGAACTGTCAAAATTTATTCAACTCTTCTACCCAAAAAATAGCCCCAACATGCCTCCAACACTCACCTGTGGCTTGTTTAGAGCCACTTAGTCAGCTTGTAATGAGTGGATTTCTCCCTTAGCTATCTCCTTTAATGCTTTGAGTGCATTTCGCACATTGTAAACCTTGGAATGAATTTGAGTAGTGTGCATAATTAATCCCATGGATACTTTAATTATCATTGCAGTGGTAATCCACTACTCCCCTTCTTTCACTGCAATCTTGAATTCTTTTTTTTCTTCACCAAATTTGATGTTAATCCATAGCACTTCATACTACAAAAATTCTACTTTCCACACTAATTCTTGCTATGTGACCCTCATATTATTTTTTCCCTTATCTATCTACAAATTCTCTTCTGTGGTGGTCTTCTTCTCAACCACTAGTAATCCACTCAAGCTAGAAATGAATTTATGCAACTTCTCTTTGTCAACCTGCAGTTTCTGAGCAAGTTGTAGGATATCACCTATGTGACAAAGCGAGTGATTTGTAAAGTATACATGATATTGAAAATACTCACTCTACTATGTGTCTCCCATATTGTGCCTTCACGTATTCTCTTAATACCTTGGTAGTGGCTCTGGATATTCTCCAATGATTTACAAGCCAGTGATGTATGCTATCCCCTGTGGGGTAATTTCAAATTCACGGTATAGCCATAGATATCAATCATGCACACAACTAAACAAAAATTTCGTGGCAATGTTGATTTCATGACTAGGAATGAAATGAGGGATCTCTAACAAATTCATAATAATAAACCACTCTAATATGAATTCCCACTCTTATGGATTGAGCTCAAAAACATTTGTGTCTATATTCGACACCTATTTTAGATAACCTATCAACTCCCATAATTTATTCTCTATGATATCATGATCTATATGCTTAAGCTGCTCCACATGGCCCAACATGCTACCCTACGCTAAAACACTATGTTGGATAAATGGAAAAGCCATGGTGGATATTGGATATTTTGTCAACTTGACCACCTGAGCTATGGGTTTTCTAGGCGGGTTATATTTCCTTCCTAGCACAAATCCCATGGGCTGCGATGATCCAATGACATATTCCACACAACTTTATTTTTTCACCTCTACCTCCTCAAGTTGAGGTTGTGTAACAGTGGAGGGTTGCTTTGAGAGATTTCTATGTGATATATGGGATGTTGTAACTTACACCATCTTAACGATCTACTACACATACTTCCTCACAATTACACACACCATCTCTTTTAGAAATCACCCTATGATTCTTCCATTCAACTGAAATTTCTAAGTGTATAATGAAAAAATGTCAGCCCTCTACTGATTATTTGTATAGTTTAAGTCTATGCACCATATCCTCGGTGCTTTTATGTAAATACCCGCTATCGTAAATCCTACACAATGTATCTTACCTTGGTGCATGGTCCACCCATGTAAGTGTATCATCGGTAATAATTTATGAAAAATTATATCAATCCGATCATATTTTTAAGCTATAAAATATTCTTTGGTAGTTAATGAAGCATCCTTTCATATATAGTTCAACCAACTACCCTATATACGTGGTTTACAATCACCTCATTCCAAATGTTTTTCATCCTTTTGCCAATTTATGTCTAACATATTTTCCACTTAGCTTTGTTCGCCCCCAACACTACACACTACACACATCTATGAAAAATGCACACAATACCTTTCTCCATGCACAATATTCTCCTTCACACAATGGATTTATTTTCTTGTGGAAAAAACACTACTACTTATACTACAAAACTTTAAAATTATCTTCTCTGCAACACAAACAAGAAGCCTTTTTTTTATCCACTTAGTCCTTCTGCTTCTAAATTGGGTTCAACTTGTAAGGACTCTACTTAATAGGTTTGGCATCTATATTTAAGGGGTTTTTCATCTCTCCTAGTTCTCCTACTAGCCCATTCATTTCTATGAAAGTGTTGGGCAATAGGTATTGGTATTTTCTTATCAAATCAACCACTTTTTCCACTATTTGATCATCCCAATAATATCCTATAATGGATAATTTTAGATCTTTCACAATGCCAATATTAATTCTCATTTCCTTAATGGGCTTGGAATAATATTCCATCTCCAACTTGGGCCCTAACACTTCCCTCTCTTATTTTTGGGATCCATTGATTTCTCGGGTCTTCATCACCATCAAATCTAATTTCTGAAATATAGTATTGCTTCATGTATTCTTTCATATTCTATGCATGTCTATGCATTGGACACAAGGGTACTGACCTACATGCAATATGAGATTCTAGCATAATTTTTTTCCTTTCAATATCTTCAAGGCATTTTCAAGTGAATAATCCTTAGATACAAAGAAAAACGTGGATTTGAAACTCGATTCCATGTTGGGTATGTGTTATATTCTTTCCATGACTAATTTTTGGTCCTTAATTTCTGGTGGGCGGTCCGTGCCCATGGTTTTGTGCATGGTTTTGCACATGGTTTTGGGGTACGATGGTTTTCGGCCCCTGGTATTTTTGTAGATCCGGTCAAGGGAACTACGGTTATGTTCTAATCCAGGGTTAATGGATTAGGGTTCATGTATGCTTCGACATGTATATATATGTGTTGTAACACTAAAAGGAATATAATGAAAAATCAAGCTGGTCTTCATGATTTGAGATCAAGGGGAAAATCTCTCTGTTTATCTATTTTATGTTTTATGCTCTCGCTATTGTTTATTTTCTGTTATACGATTCGTGTGTAGATAATTTCTATTTAGGGTTAAAACCTACATTTGGTATCAAAGCATAGGTCACGAGTTCGATACACACCCGGCTTGTGTTGGGGGGGGAGATTGTTGGACATTGGATAAACCAACACTCCCCATGTGTTTCGTGACATGGACTAACCACCTCTCATGGATCCTTATCTCTGGCGATGCGATCGTTGACTAACACCTGCGGGTTTTGCTCTAATGGCAATCATGATTCCCAACATTCCATGTCTTATCACTCTATTGTACCTCCGTGCACTTCCAAAAAAATATAAAAATTATTAGGAATAACATATGAATTATGTACATGTATATGTACCCTCTCCTCCTATGGTATCCTCCTTCTATTACAGGAAACAAAAAACTCTTTAGATGGATCATTGGATAATCCAAGCCTATGTATTTCAGTCCCTTAACATTTTATTCTGAACTAAGAAAATACACAATAAGTTTTTACATATATGCCAAGTCTCTATGCCATTGTTATGCACAGTCCACCATTTCACTTGAGTTTCTCTCAAAGCAACACCCAAAGGTAATAATATTAAATGATCATGTATATGTAATTCAAATGTTCATAAAAATATAAAACATGAGACATACCATCATACCATGGAGGGTCTTGCAGCTCTGTTACGATATAGTGGACTTCATGATTAATTTGTGTACACCTTTTGGTTTAAACCTCATGCAATTGTTTATTTGAATTCTCCAAAGCATCTTCAAAATATGAAGAGCGGGAATCGATAATGAACCAAATGAGTGTGCCATCTATGATAGGATTAACATAGCCCTCCCTCTACACAATTATATTATAAATGTTATCCAAAGCTTCTACATCTAGCTCATTCCATACATGCTACACATATCTATCCCCTTCCGTAGTGTACAATGGTGCAATTACTCAGAAATCCCTGGACTCAAATATCATCTGCATCTTTTTCAAATTAATGATGACATCATTAGAAAATGCCTAGTTAATTCCTAATAACGTAGGATATGGATATGTGTCATCCACTATTTCTATGACTTCAAAGTTTGAAGAGCTCCTAACTCCATCAATATCAGCTTCCACATTATAGAACTTTCTTATGGGAAATATTTACCCAAATATTGAAACCATTGGACTCCTAGTACAACATTAGCACTACCCATTGGAATGGAAAGCATTGAACTATTCAATACATATTCCCCCATGGTTAGCTCGATATTATGGCACTTTCTAGAGAAATTTATAGTTCCTCCATTTGCAACCATCGCTCGACACTCTAGTGTTGGATATAGGAAGAAATTCAATTCCTTGGTTATCTTACAATGAATAAAATTATGGGTACCACCTGAATCAATCAACACTATTACCTTTTTCTTCATGATATATCCTTTTGTCTTGATAATTTGACAAGTGGTAATTCCTACCAATGCATTATAGGATATGGTTCGATTCATTTCTTCTTTCTATGGGGTTGGTTCCAGGTGTTTATCCTTCTCTTTTGATGTTTCTTGTTCCTTTTATTCCTAATCCTCAAAATCTATGTAAAATAATTTATTCTTAACACACTTATTACCTTTAACGTATTTCCTATCACTACTGTAACAAAACTCTTTTTCTCCTTTTTCCTCCAATTATTGTGGTTTCATCCTTGTAGGTTGTGGAAGGATAGGAGTAGCAACACTTACATTTTTATAGTTGTGAGTGGTAGACTTCCTTGTTGCCATAATTTTTCTTTCAACTTCTCTTTCCACCCTAAATGCCTTCTCTAATGAATCAGGTTCCTAAATGAGAACCTCATGTTGAGTGTTATGCTTTAATGTCCCTATGAATACATCAATCATATGCTCCTTTGTAATATCAGTTACTATGATATTCAATTTTTGGAAGTCCTCATTGTGCTCCTTAATTGAACCCTTTTGTTTGAGATTTATCAATTGGCTAAAGAAGGTGTTTCAATTTGTATCCTCATAATGTTCTATCATTTCATCCATAAAAATTAACTAAGTGAAAAGTAGTTTAAGATAATAAATCCATAGATACCATACAAACTTATTGGGTTCTAAATATAAAGATGCAATGTGTACCTTTTGTCTGTGTTGCACATCATGGAGATCAAAATATTGATCCATTTTTAGTATCCATGTTACATGATACTTGCCATAAAACTTACTCATATTTATCTTTGGAATGTGGTGGGTTTTAAGCCCAACATTAGAGTCTCTAAAATCATAATTCATATTCCTTTTTTCCTCATCATTATTTTCATGGATTACCATGTCACCACTAGAAAATATTTCTTGCAGCATCGTTGTTAAACCTTCCTTCAAACCTTTAGCCTCCAAAATGTCATCCAATTTTACCCACATTTCCATCATTTTCCCCTCATTTTGTAATTCCATAGTTACATAACCCTACATTAAGTAACCATTTTCATGATCATATGGGTTTAGCATTATATTTTCCAAAGTCATTTATTTTAAGTATTTTAAGTGAATTTGTGATTAAATATTATAAAATTAACATGTTTTCATATATACATAAAAGTGGTATAAGTTTTATGATATGGTAGGCCTACTTGAAGTTTCTAGAAGGGTCTTATTTGGCCATCCAACCACAAATTCGAATTTCAAATTCCAATTCATAAACATTTGTGGAATATTTGTAGAATATGTGGATCATTAAATAAGCACATCCAAAGGAGAAGAATCATGGATAGGAGAGAAATTTGAGAGGATTTGTATCTTATATTAAGTGATTGGTTGTAACCACATGAGATGAATTTGGATTTAGGATATATTAGAGGATATATCATTATCTTTAGCTTTTTAATAAATAAGAGTGCACCCTTCAGAGGAGCCCAACTTTGATCCATCCATCCATTCAACCCTTATCATTTATTCATTCATATCAAAGTATGATCTAAGATGTAATTTGTAAAGTGAGGATATAGGATTGAAGTTTTGTAATATATTTTGGATTTTTCCTTCACCTTTATGAAATACATACTACTTCTTTGATCGCAAAGATGTGATAATTTTTTGGTTTGTCTTTTGAGGAATGGAGGGCCCTCATCAAACACAGTTTTCACATCTTTGTACAGATTGGTAACCTAGTGTAATCAAGTTATTTCATTTATTTTCCGCAAGTGTTATTTCATTTCAGCAGGTGTGATTTTCTTTCCAGCAAGTGTGAATTCAATTATGAAAGTGTGAGTGTGATTTCCTTTCAGCAAGAATGCTTTCATTTATGCAAGTGTGGTGTGATTTCAACTATCCAAGTTCGGTGTGATTTTAATTCTGCAAGTGTGGTGTGATTTTCATTTATGCAAGTGTGGTGTGATTTCATTTATGCAAGTTTGGTGTGATTTGAATTTTGAAAGTGTGGTGTGATTTTCACTTATGCAAGTGTGATTTCAAGTTCAAGCAAGTGTTATTTCCTTTCTACAAGTGTGATTTTAATTTCTTTATGTTTGGTTTGGTTTGGTTTTGATTGATTTAATTTATTTTGAATTAGTTTTAATTGCATTATATTAATCTAATCTGAAGGATAACCACCTAGTACATATAGTACATATATACCTCGTAAGTTTACGAAATGTAAGGTTGACAAATTAAATGACAAGGATTTAACTCACAATTAAATCACCCAACATTTTGGCATCATTGCCGGGGATGTATACATAGGTGTTTATTTTGAAGTTTAGAAAATTTATTATAGTTGCATTACCTTTTAGATGCATATTTAAAATCATATTAAAATCATTTTGCATATTAAATTTAAAAATAAAAAATAAAAAATTGTACGAAATTGTTTCTGCAACGGGAATTATCAACCAATTGGAGTAATTCACAGACAATTAAGGGTTTGAAGAATGTTCTTCCTTCTTTAATTCTTGACTGCATTATCTAAACAATTGGTCTTTCATGCTTTGATTATTTTTAATGCATATTTTTTAAATCTAAGCACGAATATATTTTTAATCTTGTTACACACATGGTTACACTAGAAATATGCACACACTTGATCAATTATTCTATTTCCAATATCGTAGAGTAGGATATAATTAATGAATAAAACCATGTTTTGGTGATGTTGTTTTTAATTTCTTAAGTTATATTTAATTGTTTTTGCAATTTTATTTTCTTTGGTGGTGTAGTAAGAGCCACCCATCTCAATAATAATTTGTAGTAAGTTGTAGAAAGAGCAGGAATATTTGAGAAGAAGGAGAACACATAAGAGTTTTGAGAGCCACAATATGAATATTAGAGATCAAATCCTTTTAATTGTTCGTTTAGTTCCAAGTTCTAAATGAATAAAGAGTTTCAATATTGTTGAGTATGCTCTCGTCATGTGCTCTCTACGATATGGAAGATCAGAAAATACAATTGAACAAAATTAGTTTTAAAATTTTCTAATAAAAATTGGATAATATATTTAAATTCATAATCAAAAGAATAATTATAGGATTTTTAAAAGCTCAAACAGAAAAATATTCTCTCCAATGGATCCATCACTATAAAAAACCCCTTTTTGACTCTTGGTGCACCTCATTTGGCTAATAATTGATTAAAATATCATTGCTTCAAGTTTCTACCCAATTCAGTTGTTAATAACCCTAAAATTTGAGCCAAACCCGACTTATGCCATCAGAAAACGAGAACGGTGTGCAAACATGGCCTTCTCGATTAGTGGTCGAAATTATAGGATAGTTTAAATTATCCCCCAGTTCTCAATATTATGGTCACGTGGCACCATACGACCATGTTAGGTGCCGAAGATCAGGTGCTAGGCCTCAGCCCTTCCCCAAATGACATTTACGGTAAATTTAAATATAATTTTGGAACTATTCATAACCGTAGAAACATTAGTTAGGAAGATTGGTAAAGGAATTGGTTTCTATTCAAGAGGTTATGGGTTCAATTCCTATGGAGTGTAGTTTGACCCCCAAAATTTTTTATTCCACCACAAGGATGCCATGTGGAAATCAATGGTTGGCCCACATGGCACTTCCAAATTAGCCCACCACAACAACCTGAGAACCAGTAAAAAGAAGCCACGTGTCAACAAACCAAATAATTCCAAGTGTTAACCATATATTGGCCAATGATGGACGAGTGAAAACTTTCCAAGTGTCATTACCCAATCATCGTATGGAATTCTGACTGGGCATTCCTGCAACTCAAAAATTCATTTTTGTAGTTGTTTCATAAAACGATCAAAATAAGATTCTAGGAGCACACAAAGTCATATTGCAGTGAAATGAATTGCGTTGGATTCAGAACAATGATATCTACATTTTGCCTCTAGTTTCAAGATGATCCAATAATTTTTAATTTTGAGCATTTTATTGATCCATGGGATCATGGACAAGGGTGGAGCAGTAGATAAAAATAATAAACGTAGTTACGAACTTAAACTTTCATAAAAAATCACATATACTAATAAAATCTAACTGCGATAATTGAAAAACTACCATCTAAGTATAATTGCAGGTTGTAAAGCGACAAAGCAGTGCAACGATCTATGTTTTTTCTAGCTGTAGAATCGACAAAATTTAGTAGCTTATGAAAAAGTGGTTTAATAATGGTCTATTGATGAAGCATTAAGTGTATGGAGAAGAGGTCTCAAGCTCAAAATTTGCAAGAAACAGGTAAAAGTGAATTTAATTTTTCTTGGATTTGTTTTATTAGTACTATTTATGAGTTTTTTGTGTATATATCAGATAAAGAGAGATTTATCACCTCTCTCTCTCTCTCTCGATAGTCTTACATTTTATTGCAGAAAGTTGTTAAGTTTTTGCAGGTTCCAGGACGAAGAAAGAAGATCAATATGTGCATAAGTGTCTTTCAAAGACCAAGTTTTTTCAGAAGAGCTTGATCATTTCATGTTAAATGATATATATTACACCATTTCTATTAAACAGATACTAATTTTACCATTTCTACTCATTCTAAGCCTGTAGTCAATCCATAACTTTCCATCTCCCTTCTACCAAAAAACTCATTTCCATTCGCAATTTTCATACTTTCCTGCATCATTTTCACTCACCCTTCCCAAAAATAAAGTCATTCAGCTCCCTTACAAAACCGAGTCGCCCCATTTTCCTTTTCCTTCTCATCGAATAAAAATTTCTTCAATCCAAAATTTTCATCAATAGTCCTTCAAATTATTATATTATACTTGCATTAGATGATGGAGGATTCATTAAGGCCTCGCTTCTAACAAGTTCTGACCCATCGACTCTGACACATCATCTGGGATCAGGATTAGAGATATTAAAAGTACCTAGAGGTTTGCATGCCTTAATGGAAATTTCTCTCACCAATAAACAATGGGAATACATCAATGTGCCCTGTTTTTCAAATATTCTAGGTGACTCGACTTTGACACATCTATTTGTACCTAGTAAGATGTACTTGGGAATCTTGACTCTCATTGACATCAATGGTGATTAGTCCCGTGTTGGTTAATGGAATTCATTAATAACTAGTAATCCAACAATTTATTTTATATGTTCGACATTGACACATTTATTCACATAGATAATAATTATGCCACTAAGTGGGAATGAATGAATACTATATGATTTCAGTGGTAAGCAGCAGGATTCAATTCAGCATCTATCGTAATAAAGATTCCAATTTCATCCTCTATTCATAAAAATAAGATAAAGAAGAAGCATATCGGATCATTTTACTTCATATTTCATGATCTAGCAACAACAACCACACTCTTCTCGACATACAACTTGTCCACTTTTCAGGCAAGTGAAGGTATGTTGTTTACTAATATTTAATCATGGAATTCCTTAAATGCTAAAATTGTGATTTTTTGAAAATCCCTTACCACATTCGTATTCCCTTTCTCATTTGCAAGAAAAATAAAAACATCTTAAGTTGGGGGGAATGGATATATATATTTCATGCCACATGTCACATTTCATTTCATTCTAACCAACATATTTTTCCCAATCAACTATTATTGCATTTTGATTCCAAAATTTTTATATGTTTTGCAATGATCAATTGATGAGAATATTAAATGGCTGACATCCACTATGGGAACTTAAAAAAGAATTCTCAATGTTTTCAAGTATTTTGATGCAATATAAAAAAGAGAAGTATTGTTACATAAGAACCAATACTCAAAAATTTTGGTTGTCACACAAGAACCAACCATAAAAAATATGTCGCAATCAATTGATTTCAAAGTACACTTTGCAAAAATAATAAAGTTATCAAATGATATGATAATGCAAAGCTAAAAGAGAATCAATACAAAGCCAAAGCTCATATAAAAAGAAAAACATTTCAAGAATATTAACTTATGACTAAGGGAATCAATGCAATATTTGCATGAGGACATGCAACACCTTCAGTTGGGGGGTATGTTGGGCCTCCAAAATTTCATCCAATTTTATCCACATTTCCATCATTTTACCCTCATTCTATGATTTCATAGCTACATAACCCTACATTAAGTAACCATTTTCATGATTATATGGGTTTATCATTAAATTTTCTAAAGTCATTTGTTTTAAGTATTTTAAGTTTATTTGTGATTAATATTATAAAATTAACATGTTTTCATATATACATAAAAGTGGTATAAGTTTTATGATATGGTAGGACTACTTTAAGATTCTAGAAGGGCCTTATTTGGCCATCCAACCACAAATTCGAATTTCAAATTCCAACTCATGAATATTTGTGGAATATTTTTAGAATATGTGGATCATTAAATAAGCACATCCAAAGGATAAGGATCATGGATAGGAGATTATAAATTTGAGAGGATTTGTATCTTATATTAGGTGATTGGTTATAACCACATGAGATAAATGTGGATTTATGATAGATTTGAGGATCTATAGTTGTCTTCAACTTTTGCATAAATAAGGGTGCACCCTTTAAAGGAGCCCAAATTTTATCCATCCATCCATTCAACCCTTATCATTTATTAATTCATATCAAAGTATGATCTAATATGTAATTTGTAAAGTGAGGATAGAGAATTTAAGTGTTCTAATATCTTTTGGGGTTTTCCTCCAACTTTATGGAATACATGATGCTTCTTTGATTGATAAGATGTGATAATTTTTCAGTGTGTTTGATGAGGAATGGATGCCCCCCATCAACCACAACTTGCACATATTTGTACATATTGGTAACATAGTGTAATTAGGTTATTTCATTTATTCTGAGCAAGTGTGATTTTGTTTGAGTAGGTGTGATTTTCTTTCCATCAAGTGTGATTTCAATTATGCAAGTGTGAGTGTGATTTCCTTTTAGCAAGAGTGATTTCATTAATTAAAGTGTGGTGGGAGTTAATTTATGAAAGTGTGGTGTGATCTCAATTATGTAAGTGTGGTGTGATTTTCATTTAATTTGATTTCAATTTCAAGCATGTGTGATTTCCTTTCTGCAAGTGTGATTTTAATTTATTTATGTTTGGTTTGGTTTGGTATTGATTGATTTAATTTCTTTTTAATTAGTTTTAATTGCCACATTAGATTCATCTAATATGAAGGCTAACCACATAGTACATATAGTACAGGTATACCTCATCAGTTTATGAAATCCCTGTTTGAAAAATTAAATGGCAGGTATTTAAATCACAATTAAATCACCCAACACCTTCCATGTATTATTTTAAACCTTCCATATACCATTTTAAACCATCCATTTATGCTTTTGTTTGTTTATGTAAAATATCCATCTTAATATTCATCACTCAAAATTCAGTTTTGGTTTCTCCTTGGGAGAGTGAAATTTGGTGCACTTGGTCCTGTAACTTTGATATATCATGTTGAATTTCTTCCTCTTCTTCATGCATCATATTAGATCTTTGGGTTTCTTAATGGGTGTGTCCATTTTTTTGTTTTGAGTCATACTAGAATGAAATAATGATATATATGATTTTCTATTCCCTTTGAATCACTTCAAAGTGATTTTTCAAATAAAAGTTGTGCAAACAAAAAATATATATACACTCATTTTCAAACTATTGTATCTCTATAATTTCGATTCTCCAAGATCTGAAATTACATCTTGTGGTAGCGCTCTGTACCTTATTTTCAACGCCACACTTGAGACCAAAATTGGATCCATAAAGATAAAGTTATGCCTCATATCCCTCGATGACCTGATTATGAACTGGTTATGTAGAGAAAACTTGTAAGGAATTCCATGTGTCACTGTTTCAACATTCAGCCTTGAAAATGATACATGGAAAACTAAAGTCTACTCACTTTTAATCACTTTTTACAAAATTAAAATCGAATGCTCATAGAGAAATTTATGATGATTTCCCCTATGTCACCTGTTTAAGAATGAATTTTAGAGCATGCAAAAAATTTAAATTCTTCAAACCATATCTCAGAAACAATAGTGAAACAAGATCCTAAATTTTTACAGGAAGGTCATCCAAATTTCACTGCCATGTGATCAAAATTTCCACTTCTTAACCTTTTTATAAAAAGAGTTATAGCGAACATTCCAAGATTTCTTGTTTGAAGCAGTGAAACCTTAGAATCCAAAGATCTAATACCAAATTTATGCAACTAGATCATAAAACATAATAATTATAGATAAACCACTTTAAAAATAACCTCTTCAAGTGGGAAGCCTCCTTTACATCACATAAATGAACAATTATTGGATGATGAAAATTATTATACCTCCTTGGTATATATAGGAGTCTAAGGGGTCACAATATAATCAGAGCCTACATAAAAATAATAATGTAAGGGCACAACAATAATGGGCTTCTATGGGGCACAAAAATAATAATATGGGGGATACATGGACACAATGATAATAATAGGGGATACGCTAATAATAATAATAAGGGGAATACACTAGTATTATAAGGACCTAACAAAACCTCAATTGAATGAAATGGAGACAATGGCATTTGAAAGCTTCAAAGTGCTGGATTTGATCTGCATTAGCATGTGCTCATGCATTTATTTTTCATCTTTGTTGTTGATCATATTCTTTTAAAAGAAATGTGGTCTCTGAGAGAGACACTATTCACTTGTAGTCATTTGTCCTTACTCCTAGAACCTACAAAAATAACTAGTACTTATTCTGCAATGGAATTTAAGACTATCAAAAGGGAGAGGTGATCAATATCTCTTGTTATGAAATTTACAAAAAAAATTGAGAATTGGTACTAGTGAAATAAGTTCACGAAGGAAAACCAAAAAAAATTGTACCTGTATTGAAACTAGTGCCTCAAGTTACTTGTTGTGTCTTTTTAGAAATTTATTCATTTTTTTTATTGTTTCAAACTCTAATGATAACTTTTTCATTGTGTAGATCTCATCCAGATATTTCCAACGATTCTTGAATCGTCAAAACACGATGTCGTATGAGAAAGTTAGGCTAATTTGAAATTTGGGTGAAAGGTGAAGTTTCTCAGCTACAGAATTGATGTTCAACTGCATAATTGTGCAGCTTAAATAGATAAAAATATTGAACATAAAATTAAATATACATATCTATACATTTTTTATGATCAGTCCAATCTTTCAATTAGTCAATTCCTCCCAGAAAATGAGCAAATTCCTTCTTGTTTTATTGATGCAGTAAACACATTTTGCTTTTTATAGGAATATTTGCCATAAAAGAAAATGAAAAATCAAGAGCGTGGCTTTTACAATACTTCCCATAAAATTAAACTATAGGCATGAAAACGTTTTTGAAAAAAAATAAAAAATCATTCGAACAGTTTCCCTGAAGCATATGAGAATGTGGCTCAGTGTTGAGGTGAAACGTTTTACATCCAATAAAAAAAATGAAAAGTGTAATGTGTTGAAATGAAAGAAATTTTCATTAACCAATTTTCTCAAGATCGAATCCGTGAGACAACGTCACCGATTAAAGGATATTGCACATTTTTTTGTGATTACCACACTACTCCAAGCATCACCATCGTCGTTTGTAGAGGATAAAAGCCCGGGGATAAATCTAAAGTTTCAAGAAGTTACTCAAAAAACAATTCTTCACAAGGTTAGCTGGCCAATAAAAAAAATCATCGATGTGAGAAATTTGCATATAAGGTTCCATAATTTGCTTCTTTGTTGGTAATAAGAACAAATATTGTAAATTTCCCACTGCAACCTGAGTTGTTTTTACTAGAATACCACAAAATATTGTGCGGATAACATAGCAGTTGTACAATCCTTGGAAAAAAAAATACCTGCCTAGAATAACATGCATATACAATGTTGAATGCCATGTGTATGGATAGCTATTCCATTTAGATTGATAGTGAGAGATTTGATGGCTGTAGAAATCTGCTTCACTGCCAGCGGAACCCGTAATTGTCTGTGCATTAATTTAAAACCATTTTTCTTCTTCATGTAGTCTACAAAATGGAGTTCAAAGGATCGCTGAAAATATCCCAAACAATTAGGAATCTGAGGAAACTGATTTTTCATGTTACTTAATTCACCATCTTCCAGAAAAAACCCACGTCTTGGTTTTTTTAGATTTTCTTTGGTTTTCTCACAAATGCATTTCAAAATGACATGTCTAAACTAGTGTGTTTTCCAGAAAATTCTTAGGTAAACCACGTGTAATGTTTTATTTCAATTTGAATTCATCTTCTTCTTATTGTTGTCATGCAAACATCGTAGTTCAGAATTTGAAATAATTCTCCATCACATTTTGAGATCTTGAAAAATATCTCATGCCACTTTTCCATCATTGAAGATTTTTCTTCCCAGAAAATTTTGGAGAAGGCGCCCAAAACAGTTTGATAACTTCCATCCATTCAGTAGCTAGAACGTTATATTCATTGGATGGATTCTCATTACCCATAAATATGATAAGAAGATAATCGATCATCACAACTTTCTAGCCCATAAGGAACTTGTTGTTGGATTCCTTTGCCACTCTCATCTCTTATCAAGATTTGTATCCTAGAATATTTTCATCACATTTGCAAGAGTATTGGACAACATTGTGGAATATCCGGCTGCAGATTTTGTTTAACAACTACAAAGTTCATATCTACAAAACTCAAATGCATATATGGAATCTCACGGTAGTAAATCTCCCATAATCAAAGTTCCGGGAATTAAAAAAAAAATCCAAATCACAATTTAAACTTTACTTCTTTTCTAAAATTGGAGGAGATGAGAGCTTGATGGAATGAATTTACAGATTGATGCGAATTTGAAGGCCAAAGCCCAAAATAGTTGCGGAATCAAGTTTTGTTTGTAGGTTGATTGGAAGGGAAAAGCCTAACTAGCACACAAAACATTGATTTAGAGATTGCAAAGTCGTTTAAATGTTGTTTACAACTCATTTTATTTTATGCATTGAGCTTTTTCATAACGTTGGGCAGCATGGCATTATTAATTGTTTTATGTGTTTTGTTAATTGTATTTTTTTTAATTTGTTTTATTCTTATTGTAATTTTTTTAGTTTTGTTAAAAAAATTATATATGGTACATTTAAAAAAAACAATTAAAATATATACATATATATTTTAATTAAACAAAACAATTTATTAAAATCACAATTATTTTTATTTTTATTTTTAATTTTCTTTATTAAAAATCATTTATTAATAAAGAAAATGGAATTTGATATGTTTTATTTTTGTTTTTATTTATTTTTATACTAACATTAAAATTATTTTTCTATTCCTCCAAATCACACAAAGCGCAGTAGGAGAGGATATTCGAGATTTTTATTAATCGATATATATATATATATATATATATATATATATATATATATATATATATATATAATAGAAAATATTTTTGTTGTTGTTCTAGTGCACAAAATATTGCCAATTTATCCTCAAAAAATACAAAAACTTATTTTACTTGTTAGTCTATTCTACTAAAGAAATGGAACATTTTCACTTAAGTATAAGAAAATTTCCAATGCATCCATTTACGCAACAATATCATAGGTAAACTCATATCCCAGGTTTAGAAAAATAAATCATAACGTAAATTCTTGGATATGATCATAGGTACATTATTCACAATCTGGATTTTTATTGTGTTTTTAATTTTTTAATTTTTAGTGAATAGGGTTTTAGTTTATTTATGTTTTCTATATGTGATACAAATAAAATTGGACTGAAAAATGCTTAAAAATAAAAATAAAATTGGAAAATCTGAGTGAAAATTGAATGAAAAAAATAGAGTTACATTAAAGTAAAATGAAAATGTAGTACATGGAGTAGATCTGAGATCCCAGCAATGAGTTGATGTGAATGATTGAGGTATGAAGCTATGCAAATGGTATTTAGATCAGATCTAAAGCTGAAATGTATTAGATCTATAATCCCACAGAGATCACCATAGTGGAAGGGCGATTCACATAACATGAGGAGATCCTCTCACCAAGTGCCAAAAGACCCTCCAACTTTCTCCTTGAAAATAACACAGTTCTGGAAGATGGAATACATTTTAGGCTCTTGAACATGATGTGGCCACAAGCCAAGATCTGAAAATGAGCTCTCCTCATCCAATACTCTCTTTCCAGGGGGATAGAAGGCTTTCCCACTGAAAAGAGGCACTAGAATGGCTTAGATCTAAATAGATCTAACCTCCACTTGCTGCAGCTTACAAGAAAAACCAAACCCTCAATAGGATCTATGTTGTAGTTGGAAGAAGAGCTTGCCCAAATGCTTGATAGTGGTCAAGTAATGCAAGAATCCTCCAAGAGACCTCTCAAGGAAGGAAGTGGGATTCCCGATCAGGAACACCCAAGTGCTAAACAACACTATTCTCAGTTAAAAAAATAGAGAATGAGGGATGTATACACAGAAAATACCTTCAGAAATAATAACATCAACAACCCCTATCATGTTGTCCTCCTCCTCCTTAAATAAGATGGAATCCTTGCCAAACCCTAAACCATCTCAATGATTTAGCTGCATTCACATGATTAGCCTCCAACTAAAACTGCGTTGGGCATCTAGGTGGTTCAATGTATCTAGACAACGTTGTTGATTTGGTCCAGTTGACCCAGTCAAATGACTTAATCCCTTTCACACATAAGGGTGTTTTGCTGAAGCAACCCAGATTTACCCTTGTTCACATGGGCATGGATTTATTTTGCTGTTTTAGGAGTTTAATTTATCCTCCTTTACAATTTTATTCTTGCAACAAGAAAATGAAAACAAAATAGTATATTCCTATTAGCTTGGGCTAATTAGGAATATTACAGTCCTCCCTTCCAAAATGTTGCTTTTCCTCAAGCAACTTATAAGGTTGAGTGCTGCAACTCATCTCTCCCTCCATTGGTGTCACAAACAAAGGATAAGCTTCTCTCATAAGCTAATTTATCACCAAACCATCCATCCATGACTTGCCCCAAAAATTTTCTCATGAGAGGCAAACAACTCATCCCATAAGGAAACAATAAATCACATGAAACAATCATGGTTTTCCCAATTCCCTCCCTAAAATATAAGATAGAAAGTACAGGGAGTGTAGTCATCCCATAGGGCATAGGCATGCCTTCCCTCCTTCCTCTATATATACCCATAAAAGGAAAAAGTACATCATGAATATAGGGGAACCAAAAAATGTTCCAACAATTAGAAATTTGTGCACATGGAGGTGGATCATAGTCCCACATGTGGAACCAGTGCAGAGCATCCCCTGCCTGCATCAAATCAAGATGTGGTAAGTGGTTCTCCCACTACTTGTTGCCCATACTGTTAGCCACCTATAAAAATTTTGTCATACCAAATGGTGGCTAAATATTTTTTAAGCCTTCAAGAAACAATTTCATGTCCAAATTGTGAATTCTTGAAGTCTTATGATGATCTTTACCCTTTGAGTTAATCTTCACTGTTGTTTCACTTTTTATCCTAAAGTACCTTGTTTTTTACTATGAAAGACTGCTTAAAATTCCATTTTCCCTCATTACACTTCTCCATTTCATTCATAAAAACCTTCATTTTGGCTTCCAAACCATAAAAACCCTCCTTCAAACCTTATATTTCCCTTTTATTGTTTTAAAAATACCTCCTTTTACCTATCGGAACCCCCATTTAAACTTGAAAACCCTGTTTTTAAGCTTGAAAATAGTCTTTTTACATTATAGGTTATTTAGCCCCCGAGGGCTTATGACCATCGGCCGTCCGTTCCATGCGTCCTTGACTCTGCATTTGGGTGCTAAAGGGCTTAAAAACCTTTTTTGAACCCCTTTCCCCTTCATTTTTCTATTACCCCGATGATATGGTTTTGAATAATGTGGACTGTTGATCTGCAAAGATCAACGACCATCGGGCCTTTGTCCCTTTTCCTTTTCTCCTTTCAAAACTCTCCGACTTTTCTTTAAATCCCAACCGTCCGATCAACAGATCTAATGGTCGAGATTGCACTCGACCTTTAAACCTTACCCAACAGCCTTTCACTCCCGCTCTTAATTCCAACTGTTGATCTCTTCCAAATCAACGGGCTGTGCTTCACCTCACCATTAACCCCGTCGTTCAAAAGTTTCACTCCGCGACAAAGAGGAACATGTCATCATGGACCCCACCCATCTTTCAACCCTACAGTTCTTCATCTGTCGCATTCAACTTGGACCGTTGGATCTCGAGCCTCCAATCCGATAGACGACGATCAATCTTGCGTAAATTTTCACCCTGCTTCGTAGTGTGCTACTTCCGTGGGAAATAGGTGGGTTTCATTTTCCACGTGTCATTCATTGTATGCAATCACGTTTTTTTGGGCAATACTGCCTCCCCCCCATTTTGCAGAGCAAAAACCATTCCCGGTTTTTCGCCAAACCGCCACCCTCCGCAACGTTGCCTTTCGCGTTTTTTCCTAGCCGTCGATCTTTGAGATCGAACGACCCACATTATATTGCGTTTTCATTCGTTTTCCCAACATATATTCTCCCAAGTGATTTCCTTAGATGATCTCCACCGTTGATTGTTCTAATCCAACGGCTCTTGTTCATTGTCATGCCCAAACCTCCATTTTCACCTAGTTAGCTGCTCTACCAGGGTTTTTCTCCCTCTACCGCTGCATTTCATCTATTCTCAAGAATTTCCGCTACTTCCATGAACCCTCCAAAGCAGTTCTAAACCAAATTTTGCAGGATTTTATAACAAGTTTGTGTCTTTTGCAGGGTTTAATGGTGGTTATTCTAAAAATTTCTACAGTCACAGTCAAGTGACATTTTCGGCCTAGAATGACGATTTTGTGGCTTAAAATCAAAGAAGAAAGGATCTACAGGGTTTGAAATCCAAGTTTAAATCAAATTGATCACGATCCAGGGTTTAGTAGAAGCCCTCCAATAGCAGAAATCCACTTGTATAAACAAAGAACAACAAAGTGTATCAGAGTGAAGAAGTTAAGGTTAAAGGGTGATTAAAGCCAAATCTTGGAGATCAGAGTTTTAATCCACCGAATAAAGAGATAAAGACAGTATTAAAGAACAAAACACGAAGAAGAAGATCAAGGCTAATTAAGCCTAAACACAGGCCAAAAGAAAATTAAAGGTGTTTTAAGATAAAACAGAGAAAAATATCAGTAAAGGAGGCCTCCACTGCAATATCAGAGGCCATTTATCCTCTTCAGCTACCAAAGTTCCACCTGCAGCCTCAATAAATCAAATGAAGGCATAGTTATTACCCAATCAGAAGATATTTGCCTAAAGACAGCTGAACGGTTATTTCAAACAAAAGAACATATTTTA
Organism: Pinus albicaulis; assembly: GCA_034641835.2. Taxonomy (NCBI): domain Eukaryota; kingdom Viridiplantae; phylum Streptophyta; class Pinopsida; order Pinales; family Pinaceae; genus Pinus; species Pinus albicaulis. Next base: position 418,173,039 of record CM076570.1, on the reverse strand, counting down.
AATTGTCAGTGAAGTTATTTTAAAAGATAAAAAGAGCCTTAAAGTCAATTTCTCCACCCACTAAGCCTAAAAAGCAGAAACAGAGTTAATGAAACAGATTTGTAAATCAAATGCTTTCCTGCCTTACGCCTTGCATGGTTTTCAAGGCTAGGAAGTGCATTTAGTATAGAATTAATGATACTCAACCCTACAAACTCTTCCACCTCCTCATTTTCTTATAAAATCTCCTTTAGGAGCACATTGTAAAGGGTTGGTTGTTGGAATTTGATATAATACTTATTGCTTGAAACTTTCTGTATGTAAATAGTTTTCAGAGGCTTCTGAAGCTCTTTTTGTAATCAAATAAGTTAGGCTGAGAAGAGAAGTTGTTTTTGTATTGAAAAATTGGACTTGAAGTATGTAACTGGATTGACATCAATATACAAGCTGATTCATGGGATCCTAGTCTATACCATTGGTGATGTACCTCTCATTGTACTTTTTTTCCTTCTTATGTTTTCCATAAAATTTTCCATTTTCTCTGATAAAGAACAATAAATATAGAGCTAGGATTTATTGTTAAAAGTACCCTACTCTCACTGATAAGCTTTATCTTTATGTTTTATTCCAATTGTGTATTTAAGAATGATTTAGTACAGTCTAAACCAATCAAGGAATGTTGGTGAGCCCATGTCTTACTGCTTAAAACTTTTAAACATTGTTCTTGAATGATATTTTCATTGCATGCTAAGTAGAGTTGGAATAGGAATGGTTATGGTTTGCCCTGTCTCCTAGTTTTTTCTCCAAAGGTTGTTTTAAAGTTTCCCTAAGAGTATGCTGAAAGAAAGCCTAGATTTTAATGATATCTTACTTGATCTTAAGCTACACTTTGTCTTCTTATATGTTTTCATCCTTTCTGAAAGTAGTCATGTCGATTACTGGATTGTTTGTTTGATAAGTTGGCTTTAGTACAAGTTTGTCCAAAGAAGTCTATGGTTAGCCCTTACCTTTGGTTTACTTCAAAATAGTTAATTAAAGGCTTTTTCTTTTTCAGCAGAGTTAATTAATTTTTGATTGAGTTGTTAGCTCTACTATGTTCTCAGCCCTTTAATGTTCCATCCCATCATTTAAACTAAAGAATCCATTGTTATAGATGACTTTCCCCATGGACCACTCTTGAAAACTGTTGTGCAATTAAAACCTTTTGTGACTCCATAGCCCAATGGATTAAGTACAGTTTCATACCTATCCTATCAGCTGAACCTTGTTTTTGATTATTTACACCTTCATCCCTCTAAAACTCATTCATTTTCAGGAATTTCCACTCAATTAAAGATCATACCCAACCAACCAAACAAACCAAAAAACCCTTGTTCTTAATAACTAGCCTAATATCATACCAAAACCTTAAAAGATAAACCAATCTTTGCACTTATAGAGAGATCCCTCTCTAGATTCAGGAGGGCTAGATCCTAGAATCCCAAAGTGGTTTTATGATGTAGTCTCTGCAGCGTTTAGTCTTGCCACTCTACTAAATTACAGAGGCCCAAAATTTTCTGGAAACCATACTAGGTAACTTTCTAAAGTAATAGATAACTTCACAACTCAGATAATCCCATTTTTTTACAAATGAACCAAGTGTTTGCCTAGAGTGGTTTTGATTGTTGATGGTGAACAACTCTCAAGCCCTGAAATCAAGTAAAAATCCTTCACCTGGTGACTCCACTGAAGATTAGTAGGCATGCTGATTTTCCTTGGTTTTCCGAAGACTCCACTGGGAAACCCTTTATCATAACATCATACAAATTCAGTTAAGAAGGCTTTAAGAATTAAAGTTTTCTTGCTAAAAGAACAGTTAGCCTCTTAAATATTGTCATATTTGGCTAAAATTTTCTAAATATTGGGTCTGAAAACACAACACTGTGGCTTCAAAAAGAATTCATACTAGGAGCCATCCTGACCCAAATCCTCTTGAGATAGTTGACAACCCTGAAAGAATTCTTAGGAAATCTCCTAAGACCCAAGCTTCAACTGTTGTCAGTTCATTCCATAGGGATAATTCCTTTCTTGAAAATCTTGCAGCTCTTAAGAATACCCGTACATCCTTAGATTGGTTTCATAATAAACATGGTGGTGGAAACATAAAAAAAATTTCCCTCCATAAAAGCTAAAAATTTTCCACCTGGCGACTCCAGACTCTACAACTCCCAAAAAAACAAATGACTCCACTGGTAGAAGTCCCTGAACTGGTTGGATAGATACAGTGACCTCTTTTCTGATTTACAAGATGATTCTAAGGATACAACGAAGATATGCCCCAATGAATAGAGAACATATCCCTGGGTTCCCACATAAGATGCCCTAGGTGAATTGGGATGATAACCTTCCTATTTTTCAGGGTGAAATGTATGATAATCCATTGTTACATCTTATCAAATTTCACATACATGTATGGAGGTTAAAGGTTGAATGGCATGAGGATTGCCTAATGAAAATGTTCATGTTAACATTAGAAGGAAAAGCTAGGGATTGGTATGAATGGTTGAAATCTGGTAGTTTGTTTTCTTTGAAAGACCTTGAATATGTGTTTTATGAGAACTATAAAGGAAACACTACATCATTATCATGGGGTGAAATACATTGTGATACATCACAAAACATCACCCAATACATAGACCATGATGAGGATTTGGAAGAAATGCATCCTGAAGATCTTTTAACAGCCATTCATGAGTTTAATATCTTATTGAAAAATGATAAGAATATAGATGAATCAGTTGAGGAAGAAATCAACCAAGAAATAAAGGAAATTCCTCAAGATAAACATGACAACATAAATAATGATTCATCATCCCTTCTAGGTGAGGCTCATTCAAATATTGATGATCTAAAGCAGCCAATGCTTTTTCCATATCAAGAACAAAATCAACCACTGCAAAACCTAGGAAATGAGCAAGACATGTATGATGATCAAGACTTTATAGTAGATGCTAAGGAAGATTGTCAAGAAATTCCTAATTTCCTCCCTATAACTTGTGTTTTACCATTAAGAGATATTTATAAAAAAAATCAAAACTCTAATAGTGAGTAGTGCTTTGAGGAAACAAATAGCCACTTAGGAAACGTAGTGTATGATATGAAAAGACACCCAGCACATATAGGGACTCTCCCTCTATGTTATAACTCATTTCAGATTATACAAAAGGAGTGGCATCCTGATAATATAGAAGAAACAACTCATGAGCCTTGTATTCTAACTAAGTATCATAAGAATCATGAAGAGTTTTTTGGAACAGAAGTAGATCAGGAAACAGTGGAAGATCCTCAAAGTTTCCCTGCAAGGACAAGTAAATATCCCTTAGAAGAGGCTCAAAAAGACATCCAGCCTCAAAACTAGTTTACACAAGAGAAAGAGGGCAGTTGTATTTTTGTTTATGCTGAAAGAGAAATCTCTCCTTTGACAGAAGAAGAAGTTGATCAAATACTAAACAAGAAGCTTCCCTCCAAAACCTCATTTGAACAAAATAATCATCAACATAGTGCCTATCCCATAGAACAACTCAACGACACTCAAGAAAAAGAGGGGAATAGTGAAATTAAGGATAAATCGGAAACCAATCCTCTTTGGAGTATGAATTTTGATGGGTCATGTAGTAAAACCAGTGTAGGAGCAGGAATATGGCTTTACAATACGGGAAAAAACTATTCTGAAAGCCATTCATGTAGATTGAATTTTCAATGCACAACTGACGTAGTAGAGTATGAGGCACTCCTTTTAGGGTTGCACTTATTGAAGAAATTAGGAGCTCGGAGGATAAAATTTCATGGAAATGCAGAATTGGTAATTAGGCAAGTGAACGAAGAATGCATGATTAAACATCTCAGATTTAGAGCCTCTAAGGATGATGCCATGGATTTGTTAAAATATTTTAAAAAATTCTGACTTACCCTTGTTCCTCAAGACCAAAACAGTTTTGCCAGTGGAATAGCCCTTATTGCTAGCACATGTCTGAGACCTTGGGAAAGAAAACAATATAAAATTCAAGAAAAATTCAGGCCATCTATCCCAAACAAAAAAAGGTACTGGCAAGTCTTTGGGGAAGAAAAACAAATACAAGACTGTCCTACTGAGGATATATTATCTTTTCAAGACAAATATTTTCCCATTGCTGATATCAATCTGTCATCCAAAGAACCTGAATTCACACTAGAAGCAAGCATAGATTTAGAGAAAGAAGAAATTTCACTACTTGTTGATTTGCAGGTTAAGGATGATGATGCTTCCAAGGAACATGTTGAAGGTGCGGTCTTCAAAGCTAATATCTTAGAGGTAGACAATCTACCAGTCATGGAGGGCCAAAAAGAAGAGAATTCTCATCTGTTCTTTGTTGATCCTATGGAGGAGTGTGTGGAGGCCCCAATTAGTTCAATTTCTCAAACATGGAACCTTTGCAATAGCCAAAGACATAAAAAAATTTCACCTCCTATGACAACCTTGATTTTAAAGATTAATATTCAATATGTATTGTGGTTACCTTTGACTAGTAGCCAGTTTCTCTATTCCTTTTTGTCACTACTCAACTGGCTACATTGGCATTATTGTACCATATAAAGCAACAGAGATTTTCAAGTTAGACTAGGTTAGATAGGAATGTCAATAAAGCTCAGCCTTTGAGCATTTATTTCGTTGTTGATTTTTGATTTGAAAGAAAAATAAAAATACAAAAACAATAGAAAAGAGAAAAGAGGGCAGATTGTAAAACAAGAAGGGTACAGCCTCATACCAAAAAAGAGAAATAAATTCTAAAAGTGTGCAAGCTTAAATGCCACTCCTAGAAATACATTTCTAGTTAGTCATACAGCCTAATCATGACTAATTAGCTTTTCAATTTACTTCTGATAGGTTAGTGAATTTGATCAGCCAAATAGAACAATCTTGGCTTATCAGTAAGATAGAATAGGATAGAAAAACAAAGGTTCAAACAAATTCAAAATCTGAACGTATGAATCTCAAAAGAAGAATGGCTCTAATAGATTAAATCTTGAGCCAAAGATAGAAAAAAAACTAGTTCCAATATACTCAAAACTTGAACCAGTTGAGAGAGAGAGCACGACTCAAACAAATCCAAATCAGAGCTGAAGAAATAGTGAAGGAAGTTTTAGTTTTCAGATCTTAGGCCTTCACAATTTTTTTTTACTTATCTGCAAAATAAAAGTCTACGTGCAGCTTGTTTTTATGCCATAGATCTGCAGCAAGTCAAATTGCTTAATCTTGGCTTGGCTGCTTTTAAATTTCCTATTTTAGAATTTAGAGAATAAAAGTCTGTCAGACAGTCTAATCTTGATAGATAGTAGTTAGGTAGAGAATTTATGAACTCAATTGTTTAAACTGAGTTCATGGAGAAATAAGAGTAGACTTAGACTAGTTTTATGTTTTTTCAAAAGAATAAAATGTTGATGAAGAAGGTATGCTAGTCCAATTGCACTCTGAAATAAGAAAAAATGTTAGGATCATTAGGAGTGGGTAGGTAGAGATGGTTTTGATAGAGTTCCATTGTTTCAGATTGCTGCAAAGATTACCAAATAAAAAAAAGACCAGCAAAAGAAAAGAAAGTTGCAGCCCAATGGATAAGGCACTGGTTTACTGAAAAGCTAGAGATAAATAGTTGAGGTTCTAGACACCTAAAGAACCAGTTGTATTCCCTGTTATCACTCAGGTTTTCCTAGAAGTTGTGTAAGAGGAAAGTATACCCGAGGTAACCACAAACCAACCTTCAGATGCAGAATCTAGCCAATCTGCATCCAGAGAGGGCTCTCTCTTTATAATTTATCTTTGTTCTTAGAAGGTTTTAGGCTAGGTATAGATCCAAGAGTTTGTTTTGAAAAATGGTGGAATCCACAAACTAAGGGCAAGGTTGAAAGTTTTCAGTCCATTGGGCTATGGAGTCAAAGGATGGCTTTACTGGATTTCTATTCTACACACAAGATGGCTTTACAGTGCAAAATAGCTAGACAGAGAACAATCCTTAAAATTTAAAGTGGATGGGATGATTTTGAGGGGATGAAAGGCAGCTAAGAATCTTTCACCATGTTCAAAAAGAAAGAAATGAGATGACTACAAACAAAGAGCAATGAAGAATTCTTTATTATAGTAATCAACAATGTTTAAATTAGTAAAGCAAGAGCATTTAAGAATTCATGCTTATAACCAATTTAGAGGAAAACATTAAGAACAATCACATCTGAAATCAGAGTACAATTAAGTAAATTCTGATTCAATCCTTTATGTAAATTATTCAGAAATGGACATAATGATATTATAAACTAATATAGAACTTCAGACAAAGGGTAGAAGGACTTATTGAACTGTAGTCCAACACATGAATCCTGCAACAAGTCCAGTGCTTTAAATCGTCATCCAGTAAGCCACGAATAAATTTCTCCAAAATGCTTTTATTCCGAAAATCTCAATGTTACAGCAGAGTAATAGAATCCACCCTCAATACTCTCTTTGAGGGCTTATTTATACCCAAAATAATTGAAAATATCTCACACTATCCTAGCCCATAATTTGGGGTGACTAAGGAGTAATTTACAAATAAACAGGAGACAAATGGTCTCATAGATAGCATAATAAGTAACTGCTGATGTGCTGTTTCCTTTCTTTGTGGATGTGCTGGAGGTAAGTGCTGAAAAAGGGCTTGTTGCTGTCTTTTGGAGTAATTTGTTTTGCTTGCTTGATACTCTTTGTTTTTACGGATACTCTTTTAACCTGTGTAACTGATACTCTTTCATCTGTACTCATTTTTATCCTTTACTTGATAGTAAAGATAAAATTCTCATTCTGAAAATAACTTTTATAGAATTTCCAACATTTCATTCCACCATTGATTATCTGGTATCGTAGTCCTTTTGAGCTTTCTTAATGTCTCATCTGCTTCTGTGAGTTTGTAAAAGGTGGGCTCATTAGGAAACAGATACTTTATTTCATGTTCCAGATAAAATAAATTTCTCACTCTATCATAGATACTTTTCCCTGTTGGTAACGTTGATTCTGGCAAACTGGTAGAACAAGCAGCTGTGTTTTGAGCATGAGCATTTATTTTCTTTACATAGGTTTCTAAGTCCATTATTTGATCTTCTGATAGCATAGGACTTGGTAATCCATTGTCCAACAAAGCTTGAAATTTCTCTCTGAAAATATTGATATCAATCAAAATGTCTGAGCACTTCCTTTCTAAATTCTGCATGAAAGTTCTTTTGATGAAAACTCTCTTTATTTCAAAAACTGCGCCGGTCCTGTCCTCAATCCCTAATACTGCAAGCTGTTTTTTTGTCCTGGTGTTCAAAAATTGAATGAGCTGATTGGCCTGCTCAGGCCTGCCTCTTAATTCATTTCTGGTTCTTTTTATTTCTTCTTGAGCGATTTTAACCAAATCATTTTGTTCAAAAATTGCTTGAACAGAGGGCCAAATACCCTTTATTAACTCAATGATACTACCCCAAAGAATTTGATTTATTTCCTTTAAAGGCTTTTCTAATGAAAGGTCCTTCTCCAAAGCCTGAACCAATTTTTCTAACCTTTTTATTTCCCTGGTGTTATCAGCAACTGTTTTCTTAGATGTATCATATTTCTCTTCCAATTTTACTAATTGCAACTTAGTGGTTTGAAGTTCTGTGACTCTTAACTGTAGACTTTCCATTTGTTTAATTAGCTCATCAGAATTCAAACCAGAAGTGTTTACCTGAGATGGATGTGTTTGCTGATCTGCTGTTGAAGTACCTGTGGTTGTAGCAGCTTCTGTGGCGGATGCCTGCTTAATAACTTCCTTTTCCTGTAAAGCTTGCTCCAATTCCTTCTCTGTTTCACTTAGTCGTTCAGTCATATTTAGGAGCAACTCCATTATTTCTTCCTGTGAATTCCCCTTCAGAACTTCTTGGGTCTGAGGATGTCTTGAGCTGGCAATTTTAGCTGCTTTCTTAGTGCAGCTATGTCATCATCTTTCTTCTTGATTAATGCCTCAATGCTTTTAATATCTTTGGGGTTGTGCCCCAAACCAACGATTAAGTCTTATAAAGACTTTGTTCTGTTATCTTTGGCCTGTGAAGAGGCCCTCTCAATTTGCAATTGTGCAGTTGTGTTATTCAAAGAATCTTGCAGTGTTAGAGCTGCCATGGCTTTATTGGTAAGAGTGGAATACACCATTTCCCCAGTTTGTCTGTGCAGTTCTATCTGGTCCAAAGGATGAATGTCCTTTGCCAGGACCTCAAAATTTGTTCTAATGTAATCAGCTGCTGACACGGGCTTTGGCACCTTTGACTTGAAGTGGCTCATCAGCATTTTTCCTTGTGAAAGGTCAAATGCTGACATTAGCCTTTCTTGATTATGGGGAGCCATTTTCATATATTGATCATATACCTTCATTTTTAATGGATCATTCTTTGCTTTGATGTTGATGAAAGTTATTTTAATATCCCCTGTATCTGTTTTAGGTGGTCTGAAAGAGGATACTTCAGTACTCAATTGCTTTTGTAAAGCTTTCCCTCTCTGGCTGGTGTTTGTTTCACTTGCTGTGCCAGTTTGTTGACTGTCTTCCCTTCCATAATCAAACACCTCATCTATGATTTCCACATCTGGAAGTGGATTTGGTTTCTGTTTCTTGGCCTGATGTACCTGTGAGGTTTCTTTTGGAGGAGTGGTATCTAGAGTCTGCCTTTTCTTTCCTATTTCCACATTTGATGGAGTTTGTAACTCTGGAACTTGTGGATGATTTACCTGAGTAGGAGAAACCTGTGATTTATCAAGTGCTTTGGAAGTTTGTGGTTTCTCTACCATGACCAAAGTTTCAATGACCTGAATTTCAGGTTCCTTTCCTTTGCCCTTTGTTTCTGCTGCGACTGATGAACTGCCTTCCTGTAATCTCTGCTGTGGATTTGCTGCTGAAGATGTGCCAATGTGAGATACCTACACTTGACCATAAGATTCTAGGTCATATTCCTTCTGAAGATTTTTCATAATTTTATTCATTTTTTCTTCTGCAGTTTCTTCTTCAACAAGTGTTTTTTCCACCCATTCATCTTGGTTAGCATATTGCTCTATATCAGGAATCTTGTGGTGGATATAAGGGGAAGATTTGTTCTTTAATCTTTTTTCACAGATGAAACCAAATGGGTCATAAGGAACCCAACGAAAAGTTCTTTGGAACTTGCTTTGCAATATATTTTCTTCCTCTCTCTCAGCTTCTCTAGAATTGCAGATGTAGCGACCTAATTGACTTTTAATCCGGAGTTGAGCTTTCTTTTTCACACTACAAAAATGGATCATATCTGAATTATTCATTTGCCTGAAATATTCCAAGGCAAACAGTCTCATGGGTACATACTTTGGTAACTTGAATGGATGTAATTCACATCCATAGATTATGATGACTGTATGGTTTTGATACAGATACCAATCCCCAACTTTATAGGTCCTTGAAAGTTGCAAGGTCTTCCTTATTTCATTACTGAGTCTTGGGGGAGGAATCCCTGTCAACAATGTAGTTGCAGGGTATACAAAAATATCTATAAACTCAGAATAGGAATAGGGAGACTCATAAGAATGGATCATGGGAGACCAAAATATAACTGACCTTGGGTTGGCCTTGGCATCAAGTTTTTGAACAGGGAAAGGGAACCTTTCTGACTGATAGTAGATAATGAGATGATAGATGAATGAGGAATATTTAAAAACTTTTTCATCATCTAGCCTCATGAACTGATCATGGATCTTGTTGGCTATAAAGGAGGCAAAGTCATATTTAATCTCAGGAGGTTTCCCAGGAGTAAAAATGGATAGCAAAACCAAGGTTATCTCATCAACATATTCACTGGTATTGAAACCCAAGACAAAAGAGATCATATTGAGGATGAGTCTTCCCAATTGATTGAAATAATAAAAACCATAGGGAGGAGACCCCTTAGGTTGATGCTCAGGCAACATGAAAATCTAGCACATGGATTTTAGCTTTTCTGAAGTTAATTGCCTAGTTTTCTCAATCAAATCTTCCATAGACAGGGGTGCCAATTCTTGGTCAGGTTCAAAGTGTAGCATTTGATTGATGGCTTGGGGAGTAATGGGAAACAGAACACTCTGATCCGGAGCTATTACAGCCCTTTGAGTGGGATCATAGTTTGAATGGCAATAGTGGATGATTTCTGGGAAATTGATGACTGAGGGGATAAGGTACCTTGGAAGATTGGATTCCCACAGTCCAATGACATCTTGCCCCTTTGAATAATCGTCTCTGCAGCGAAAAAAACTCAGAAGGGGGCTTTCATCAAAATGCAAGTCTTTAATCTGAAAATATCTATCTACCAAAGGTAAATATTCCAATTCACGGTGAGGAGCATTCAATGGAGTTATATTCAAAGCTGTCGGGGCCTCCATTTTGGTTCTTGTGGATTCAAAATGGAGGTTTCTGGTTTTCTTCACAGGCCGGGCGTGATTTCTAAAATGAAGGAAATTGGCACAATTTGTAGGTTCAGGGAGAAATTACACAGTTTTAAACCTCTGGGGAAGATCTCAGTGATGATTTTTAATCACTAATTCAACGGAAAACAAAGAAAACAGAGTTTTACTTGCAGTTCGGGGCGAAATAGGATAAATACCTGTTTTGGAAGAAAATTGGTTCTTAACAGGTAACAGGCGGTAGCAGGAGGACACTTGAACGCAGGTCTGGCGGATTTATGGAGCGAAATTGAATGGAACAGTGGATTTCACTGAAAATTCGAAAACCGTAGCAGAGAGCACAGTCACGTTTAATAACGAAAATAACGAAAAAAACGTGAAAAATTGGCTTTATTTACAAGTTAAAGGGTTTTTAAGTTTTTCGAGGAGTGACGTCATAGTAGTACGAGCTGACGTATGATGGAGGGGCCGGCGGTAAGTGGTAAGCGGTAAGCGGTGATCCCGCACCGCTTACGAGCAACGGCGGTATTAACTGCGAGGGCAGCGATTCCACAAAGTTATCGACACGTGGACGGGTGACTGGTCAAATACCACCCATCCCCCGCTGGTTAAAATGCTGACAAAGGATGGCTAGCGGGATGAACGCTAGCCGTAGATCTGTGAAGGAGCGATCCGATGGTGGAAAGGACGGATAGATGGCGGAGGTTTAATGCGTGGGCCCGGCGGGGTTTTAAACGCAATTTACTCTATTTAAACATCCCGGGGGGCATATAATAGGCGAAAAGGTATGATTATTAGTTAATTCAGATAATTAACTAATTCCATGGTTATAAAGGAAATAGGGGTCACGGTGGGGTTAAAATGTCGGGTGAAACGCCAGGTGGATGAGCCACGTTGGCGCGGGGTTTTCCAAAGTTTAGTTTTGAATTAAAAACTTTAGATTTATTTATATTTTTGTGTTAAACATACATATCGTATGTTTAAAGTTTTTTGTATATATGTTTTTATTATATGGTAACAAATAAACTTTATTTAATTACCATAAGGGCGTTATAATATAAAGATATATTTAACCAAAGGGCTTGTGAAGCGGGGTTTTTAATGAATATTTGGGAAAATAATTACTTTGGTTAAACTTTATAATAGAGGGGTTTTTGGGGTATTTATAAAAAAGGAGTTATATACTTAGGATAGGGCATTTTACTAGGGATTTAGTAAATAAAGTTAAACATCAATATGACAAAGGGACAAGGGAACTCAAAACACTTTGCACATCTAAGAAAGTGATATTTTTTTAAGTAAATTGCAATATCTCATCTTCAACACTTAAATTTAGAATAGTAAGTTATTTTGAGGGATTTTCATGGAATTTTGCATGATTCTCCTAAGTAAAATTGGATTTTACTTAGAAAAAAGTTTAAAGTGAATGATTATAATGATGAATTATCTCAAGTACTTAGGTCTTTTTGATCATTAGGCCGAGGGTCCGGTCCCTCCAAAAGTCAAGGAAATGCCTTGAGCCCTTTTGATCTCCAAATACCTTAGCACTTTTGGGGGGAATTAGTAAAACTTTTGAGGGGAAAGTGATAAGGGAAGTTAATGAGTTTGACTTTGCTTTTTGTGATTTTCCACTGTGTTTCCTGCTTCAGTATTTGTGATGAAAGTAAAGGCTCAAAAACATGTAGCAGCATCATTCATCAGATAACACTTTGCAGCACCATCTACCTACCCTATCTACTTGACACTACCATTTTCTCTTCTTTATTAGGGTGCATTTAGACTTGCACACTTTCCTTGGTCTATTCTTTGCTTGGGGTTCATTTCTTTCTCTTTTTTGACCATTTTATTCTTTTTACCCTTTGATTTTTCTTTTAGGGTATACCCTCTTTACATTTTTTAAATTTTTTGATTTTTTGGTTTTTCAAGAATATGGAACACCTTTGCTCAAGAAAAAGGTTTGAACATATTCCATAGTTCAATCAAGACAATCATGAAAGATGAAACCTATTGGTATAGGAGACTAACACTCCCCATGTGGAGCCACTGTTAGCCACCTATAAAAATTTTGTCATACCAAATGGTGGCTAATGTGCCAGCCTTGAGAAAATTTCATGTCTGTGAGTGTGGTGTGCAATCTTGTAGGCTGATATTTACCCTTTGAGTTAATCTTCACTATTATTTCAATACTTCTCTAAATTACCTTGCTGCTCTACCAAATGTGGCAAATTCATTTTCCTCGTACACTTCTCCATTTCATTCTCAATTTCATTCATAAAAACCTTCATTTTGGCTTCCAAACCATCAAAACCCTCCTTCAAACCTTATATTTCCCTTTTATTTGGTTTAAAAATACCTCCTTTTACCTATCAAAACTCCCATTTAAACTTCAAAACCTTGTTTTTAAGCTTAAAAACAGTCTTTTTACATTATAGGTTATTTAGCCCCCGAGGGCTTATGACCATTGGACCTCCGTTCCATGCATCCTTGACTCCTCATTCGGGTGCTAAAGGGCTTAAAAACCTTTTCCGAACCCCTTTCCCCTTCATTTTTCTATTACCCCGATGATATGGTTTTGAATAATGTGGACCATTGATCTGCAGAGATCAACAGCCATTAGGCCTTCCTCCCTTTTCCTTTTTGCCTCTTGTTCCTTTTCTCCTTTCAAAACTCTCTGCCTTTTCTTTAAATCCCAACTGTTCGATCAACAGATCTAATGGCCGAGATTTCACCCAACCTTTAAAACTCACTCAATAGCCTTTCACGCTCGCTCTTAATTCCAATCGTTGATCTCTTCCAAATAAACAGGTCGTGCTTCACCTCACCATTAACCCCGTCATTCAAAAGTTTCACTCCGCGACAAAGAGGAACACGTTGTCATGGACCCCACTCGTCTTTCAACCCTGCAACTCTTCATCTGTCATGTTCAACCTGGATCGTTGGATCTCGAGCCTCCAATCTGACGGACGACAATCAATCTCGCGTAAATTTTCACCCCGCTTCGCAGTGCACTACTTCCGTGTGAAATAGGTGGTTTTCATTTTCCACGTGTCATTCATTGTATGGAATCGCATTTTTTGGGCAATACCGCCTCGCCCCCATTTCTCCGCACGAAAACCATTCCCGATTTTCTGCCAAATCACCACCCTTCGCAACGTTGCCTTTTGCGTTTTTTCTTAGTCGTCGATCTTTGAGATCGAACAGCCCACATTATATCGCGTTTTCATTTGTTTTACCTCCATCTATTCTCCCAAACGATTTCATCAGACGATCTCCATCGTTGATTGTTCTAATCCAACGGCTCTTGTTCACTCTGGCACCCAAACCTCCATTTGTACTTGGTTAACTACTCTGCCAGGGTTTTTCTCCCTCCGCTGCTGCATTTCATCTATCCTCAAGCATTTCTGCTACTTCCATGAACCCTCCTAAGCAGTTCTAAACCAAATTTCACAGGATTTTATAACAAGTTTGTCTTTTTTGCAGGTTTTAATGGTGGTTGTTCTGAAAATTTCTACAGTCACAGTCAGGTGACATTTTTGGCCCAGAATGACGATTCCGTGGCTTAAAATCAAAGAAGAAAGGATCTACAGGGTTTGAAATCCAATTTTAAATAACATGGATCATGATCCAAGGTTTAGCAAAAGCCCTTCAATAGAAGAAAGCTACCTGTATAAACAAAGAACAACAAAGTGTATCAAAGTGAAGAAGTTAAGGTTAAAAGGTGATTAAAGCCAAAGCTTGGAGATCAGAGTTTTAATCCACCGAATAAAGAGATAAAGATAGTATTAAAGAACAAAACCCGAAGAAGAAGATCAAGGCTAATTAAGCCTAAACACAATCCAAAAGAAAATTAAAGGTGTTTTAAGATAAAATAGAGAAAAATATCAGTAAAGGAGGCCTCCACTGCCACATCAGAGGCCATTTGTCCTCTTCAGCTACCAAAGTGCCACCTGCAGCCTCAATAAATCAAATGAAGGCATAGTTATTGCCCAGTCATAAGATATTTTCCTAAAGACAGCTGAACAATTATTTCAAACAAAAGAACATATTTTAAACTGTTAGTGAAGTTATTTTAAAAGATAAAAAAATCCTTAAAGTCAATTTTTCCACCCACTAAGCCTAAAAATCAGAAACAAATTTGTAAATCAAGTGCTTTCCTGCCTTATGCCTTGCATGGTTTTCAAGGCTAGGAAGTGCATTTAGTATAGAATTAATGATACTCAACCCTACAAACTCTTCCACCTCCTCATTTTCTTATAAAATCTACTTGAGGAGCACATTGTAAAGGGTTGGTTGTTGGACTTTGATATAATACTTGTTGCTCGAAACTTTCTGTATGTAAATAGTTTTCAGAGGCTTTTGAAGCTCTGTTTGTAATCAAAGAAGTTAGATTGAGAAGAGAAGTTGTTGCTGTACTCCATATCCCAATGGATTAAGTACAATTTCATACCTATCCTGTCAGCTGAACCTTGTTTTTTATTATTTAAACCTTCATCCCTCTGAAACTCATTCATTTTCAGGACTTTCCACTCAATTAAAGATCATACCAGACCAACCAAACAAACAAAAAAATCCTTGTTCTTAATAAATAGCCTAATATCATACCAAAACCTTAAAAGATAAACCAATCTTTACACTTATAGAGAGATCCCTCTCTGGATTCAGGAGGGCTAGATCCTAGAATCCCAAAGTGGTTTTATGGTGTAGTCTCTACAGTGTTTAGTCTTGCCACTCTGCTAAATTACAGAGGCCTAACACATACCATCTCACCATAGCTGAAAGTGAGAGATATATTTGGTGCCTTTGGGAAGCACCCATCATGATGAAAAATCTCCCTTGTTCTTCCAAGGTAGTGGCCCAATTCAGAAATTTTTGGGACCAAATATTGGCCATGAGGCTTACAAAATATATTACTCCTCGTTGGAGCCATGGCCTGCAAAAACATGGTGTAAGAATGCATGAAATTAGAATATAAAACACATGTACTAAGAGCATGCTCTTCACCAACAATCCTCCTCCTATCAATGGAGTGGTGCATAGATCTACTCTCTTCTTCAAGGGAAGAAAGAGAGGGCTGATTTAACTCTTCCTTAGAGTCATGTTGCTTCTCCAACTCCACAAGGTCCATGCATCTCTGAAAATGTCGATACAGCTCTTTTTCAAAGCCTTCCCAGTAGTAGCTTTCATAGAATAGGTGTGGCTGAAATTGAACTCTTCATAATCCCTCTGTAGTAACTTCTCCTTAAGCTTGGAAGATCTCGAAAAGAAGATCCTACCATGATTATAGATGACTCCATCAAGGATTGAATAGCTCTCTTCATGTAACCAGCTATCAAGAATCATGCAAGTATGAAGATCCTTGGAATATTCCACCAGCAGTTGGGATTTCCAATAGGGATCTAATGTGCCCAACAATGACAACACTAATAGTGTGTCATATGAAGCCATGTTTTGGTTCTCCTCCTTGACATCTCCCATGTCAAAGGTGTATGTTGGAAAGCCAAGCTTCCCATTTTCCTCCTCCTTGACATCTCCCATGCCAAAGGTACAAGGTGGAAGGTTGCTAGTCCTTCCTTGCTGCATTATGGTGTCATCCTTCATTCTTGCAGCATCTTTTCTTAGTGCAGTATGGGATGAGAGAATGGATAGTTTTGTTAAGGGAAAAAATATTTCCCTTTCGTTGTACTTTCCCCATACTCTCAGCACTAAAGCATGGGCTTCTAATGCTCCCTCCCTTCTTCAATCTATGAAAGGAGCATCAATGCATGAAACAAACTTCATCAAATCTAAATCAGGTGGTCTCCCAGGGGGTATACCACAAGATAATGATGTCTCATGGCTCATTCCCATGTGAACAATGGATGGGAACCTAATATGATTGCTTCCACTGCACAAATCCATCTCTAATTGTTGTGTGGAAGTATCATGATAAGGAGAAGTTGGAGTAACTCCCCCATCTTCTTCTTCATCACCCACTTTCTACAAGATCTCATAGTCTAAGGTGCTCCCTTTAGATGCAGTTGACTCATGAACACCCATCATCTCCTTGGTTTCAAGAGTCTTGATCACAAAGGAATGATCCATCATAGTATGTGTTCCAAAATTTGGATGCAGTGTTGGAACACATTCCCTCCATTGTTTTGTCTCTTTGTCTATCATCATAGACACATGATGCTCATCTTCTTTATGTATAGGATCCTTTGGGACTTATTTCAAAGATAAAAGAGCCCTCTTAGTGGAAGCAATAGCTTCAGCTCCATCTCTTAATAAAAATAGATCTCCTCCTGCTATCACAGAGCTGGAGGAACCTTTCAGTTCTTCTTCTTTCTTCTCCTCATCAATGGAGTATGCCTCATCAATAAGAGATCCTTTCACTTGATCCCTTCTTGAAAAATGGAAACTCATGTCTTCTTTAGAAGAAGAAGGTTCTTTCTGAAGTAGGTCCCTTACCCTTGGCAAATCATGTAACAGATCTTCAACCCCATCAACAATGTTCTAAAATGGAGTTCTCTTCAGGGATCTTCCCATATCATGAAAATGTTCTTATCTCTTGGGCTTAGTTTTCTTACCCAAGGAAATTTCAGATGGCATAGAATCAAATCTCTTTACTAACCTCCTAGTGAGCTTTGCATAAGTAGAGATGTTTACATTTTTCAGTGAAGAAGACTCAAACAACTGCCAAACATATGCTTTACCTTGGAGGTGCAGCGATGCTACTCTTATGGTTCCTTCTTCAAAATCTTGATGCAGCTGAAAGTATGTTTCTAGCTTCTCTACCCAAGACTTGGCTGAGCTCTCAGGTGACCCATAAAAAGTAGGTAGGAAGGTTCTACCCAAGGTGTGCTACATGCACCCTCTTCTCCTCATAGTTCTACTGGATCTTCTCTCTTATTTGAGTTGACAAAACTCTGGAAATCTTAGATGCTCTCTGAATCTTTTAGACTGAGATTCATATTCCTGGAGATAGTCACCAAGAGTCTCCTCCTTTGGTATCTCTCCCTCTTCTTCTCCTCTTGCAAGGAATGTAGGCATGATACAACATTGTAGATCAAATTGTGTGGCTGAATGCTCACACACATAAAATGAAGTAGTGGGTCTTTCTTCATGTGAAAACATCTTCAAGAGATATGCTGGCCTTTCATTCCTCATTCCCATGATTTCATTCTCTAGCTCATGCATAGTTTGGAACAAAATTTTTGAAAACTCTTTCCCTTTCAATATTCCAGATGAAGGGTGTGGACCCTTGTCTTCTACGTCTTCAGTGTAACCAATATTATTCATGAGTATTTTATTTCCATGAAAAGACATATTGGCTCTTAAATAAGCAAAGAACAGGCTGTGCCAAGAAATATTCTCTGATACCACTATAATATCCCAAAATTGGGACTGCTAGCAAGGCATGCCTGAAAAACGCATTGTTCAGGAATGGATGCTACAACACCTAAAATCAGCCCTTGGATCCCTTAGATCTGGTAATCTAAGACCCAAATCCAAGATGAGATCAGAAACAAATCTTTCTAGGTGGATTAAACAGATATCCCACTCCTAGTACAGCTAGAAAATTTCCCAAACGAGGGACTGCAGCACTATGTGACAAAACTGCTCAGAAAATAATGCAGTTCAGCCCAATATATGTAGGAGGAAAATATGGAGGCTCAATATGATTGTTTACAACCAAAAATTAGAGTTATATTGAATCCCTTTCATTATGGAATAGAAAGCAATAGACTTTACATGAAGATTTTCTCAAAATAAGAGACTGCAACCATATGATATGACTGTACGAGCTTGAAAACATAATTTTATTAGATGAAAAGAGTTTTATGTTACACTTCAGATCTAGAGTAGATCTGTGTACAAAAATATAGATCTGTATCAGATCTTTACACTATAGAGTCTCCTCTTCAAAAGCCCCTTAGGGCTTTCAGCAGAAAATGTAGTACATGGAGTAGATCTGAGATCTAAGGCAGCTGATCTGAAGAATGATTCAAAATTTATGAAGCTAATACATTAGTATTTAGATCAGATCTGAATGGAACATGGATTATATCTATAATCCATGGATCACCACAATGAAAGGCAGATTCCCAACACGAGAGATCTCTCCTCCTTGAAGTGCCAAAAGACCCTATAACTTTCTCCTTGCAAATAACACAGTTCTGGAAGATGGATTGCACTGTAGGCTCTAAAGAATGATGTGGCTTGATGCCAAGATCTGAAAATGAGATCTCTTCATCAAATACTCTCTTGCCAAGGGGATAGAAGGCTTTCCCACTGAAAAGAAGCACTAGAATGGCTTAGATCTGAATAGATCTAGCCTCCACTTGCTACAGCTTACAAGGAAAACCAAACCCTCAACAGGATCTGCATTGTAGTTGAAATAAGAGCTTGGCCAAATGCCTGATAGTGGTCAAGAAATGGAAGACTCCTCCAAGAGACCTCTCAAGGAAGGAGGTGGGATTCTCGATCAAGAACACCCAAGTGCTAAATAACACTATTCTTAGCTAAAAAACTAGAGAATGAGAAGTGTCTAAGCAGAAAAATCCTTCAGAAATAATAGCATCAAAAATCCCTCTCATGTTGTCCTCCTCCTCCTTAAATAATATGGAATCTTTGCCAAACCCTAAACCATTTCAATGATTTAGCTGCATTCACATGATTAGCCTCCAACTAAAACTGCACTGGGCATCTAGGTGGTTTAGTGTATCTAGATAGCACTGTTGATTTGGTCCAGTGGACCCAGTCAAATGAATTAATCCCTTTCACACATAAGGGTTTTTTACTGAAGTAGCCCAGATTTAGCCTTGTTCACATGGGCATGGATTCATTTTGTTGTTTTAGGAGTTTAATTTATCCTCCTTTACAATTTTATTCTTGCAACAATAAAATGAAAACAAAATAGTATATTCCTATTAGCTTGGGCTAATTAGGAATATTACAGAGTTCAAAATTAGCCTCTTCGAGGGGGAAACCTCCTTTACATTACATAAATGAATAATTCCTGGATGATTCAAATGAAAAAAAAATCCTTTATATATATAGGAGTCTAAGGGGTCACAATATAATTAGATCCTACATAACAATAATAATGTAAGGGCACAATAATAAGAAAAGTGGGCTTCAATGTGGCATAATAATAACTACATGGGAATAACTATATCAATAAGGGGGCTACACTAACAATATAAATAAGGGGATACACTAGTATTATAGGTGCCTAACATGTCCCTCACCTTCAAAAAAGTGTTTTCTTCAACGCTTGAGTAGTTCTAGATTATTTTATATAGAATTCTCACCCTCCCATGTGGAATCCTCAGCAGGTAAGTTCTTCCACTTGATGAGATACTATGAACTTGATCAATTTCGTAGTTTTCAAGTTCTTGTTTCCATGACTACTTCAGGTTCCAATATGATTTTTCCTTCCTCGTCAATTTATAGAAATAATTTTTGTACTGGGAGCTTTTCACCTATAACCTTCTTTAAGCATGAAACATGGAACTCTGGTTGCACTCATGAAGATGTAGGAAGATCCAATTTGTATTCCATAGTACCAATCTTTTGCAACCCCTTGTAAGGACCATAGTACTTTGGTAATGATTTATTATCCTTCTTAGGTTGCTCTAGGGACATTTTTTGTATGGTTGTAGGCATAAAAATACCTAGTATCTGAAATCAAAACTTCTTTCGCGGTGATGTTGATTTCCTATTGTTTCATTCAATTTTTTTCTAAAGTGAGTTTATCCTTTAAGAGTTAGAGAGCTTGCTTTTGATGCTCGATGTGATCTTCCATTGCTTGAACCTTATAATTTTGTTTTAAATATGATGTGATGGATGGTGTATGATATCCATAATGTGTCATACATGGGGTCATTTTTTCTATAGTATGGAAGGAAGTGTTATACCACCATTCTGCCAGAGGTAACCACTTGACCCATTGTGTTTGTTTATTAGATACAAAGCAATGAATATATACTTCCAATTTTTTTTTCACTATCTTAGTTTTCCCATTATATTGATGATGATAAAATGAGCCATGAACTAATTTAGTACTGAGAGAAGAAAATAATTTCGTCCAAAAATTTCCAATGAAAATGGGATCGTTGTCGGTTACAATAATATTTGGGTTTCCATGTAGCTTTTGAATTGTTTCCATAAATGCAGTATAAATTGTATTGGATTTAAATGGATGAGATAATGCACAAAAGTGTGCATACATGTTATGTCTTTCAACTACCACCATGATGACACTCTTTCCTTCAAACTTGGGTAAACCTGTGATACAATCCATTGAAACCTCCTCCCAACGTTGACTAGGAATGGATAAAGGTTCTAATAGACCTTGAGTCTTAATTGTCTCAACTTTATTTTGCTGGAAAACCAAAAATTCCGCCACAAAATTTTTAATGTCATATTTAAGGCCATCCCAAAAAAATTCCTTCTTGACCCTGTGGTAAGTTTTTAAAATTCTTGAGTGTCCTTGGAAAGGAGAGGTGTTCAATTCCAAATGAATATTTTGTTTTATTTGGGAATTCTTACAAATATATAAGTGATATTTTTACCATAATGATTTTCCAACTAAATGTATTAGGTGCATTTGGATCTTGTTGTAACTTTTGAATGAGTTTCCGCACTTCTTCATCATTCTTCCATTCATCCTTTGCTCCGATTATCCAATCTGGTTGGATAATATAAATGGCACAAATAAATGCTTCCACATCCTCATCCTTTCTTGAGAGTTCATATGCAACAACAATTTTCTTCCCTTTTTTGTAGATGATTTCAAAGTCATAACCCAACATCTTGTGACCAATTTTTGCTTCTCTTCTGAAGATAATGTTTGTTCCAAAAAGTATTTAAGAGTATCATGCTCTATTTTTACCTTGAAATTTCTTCCCATTCAGTAAGGTCATCATTGCTTTAGTGCATGTAGTATTACCATCATTTCCTTCTTATAAATAGGTTTGTGTAAATACTTTCCTTTGATTGTGTGACTTTCAAAACCAATGGGTCTTATTTATTACATTAAAACACCACCAATTCCATTTCCTGAGGCATCACATTCCATAATAGAGGATTTTGTGAAGTTTGGCTTAGATAATAACCGTGCTTGGCACATTTCTTATTTAAGATGTTCAAAACCCATAGTTTCTTCTGGAGTCTAAGAAAATGCATCTTTCTTTAGTAATGTTGTTATAGGTGCTTGTATTCTCCCATAATTCTTAACAAAGTTGTGATAATACCCTGTCGACCCAAGAAATCCTTGAAGATGCTTTATGGTTGTTGGGATTTTCTATTCCTTAATGGCTTTAATTTTTTTAGGGTCTACCCTAACACCCTCATGAGATACAATATGACCCATATATTCCACCTCATGTACTCCAAAGGAACATTTGGAGGGTTTTACACACAATTTTTTCTCCTCCAATAGTTTGTGCACCCTGTCAACATGTTGAACATGATCCTTCCAATACTACTTGTAGATTAGTATATCATCAAAAAATATTTACACAAATTCTCTAAGGAAGGGTTTAAAAATGGAATTCATCAAACCTTGAAATGGGTCACAAATATTTCTAAAGAGAATGACCAAAAATTCATAATGAACCTCATGAGTTCTAAATGTTTTTTGTTTAAATTTCTTCAGTATTAAGTCTAATTTGATGATATCTTGAACAAAGATCTAACTTAGTGAAGTAAATTTCTCCATGTAATTGATCCAATAATTCATCGATGAAAGGAATGAGAAATTTATCTTTAATAGTGAGCTTGTTGAGATCCATATAATATAGACACATATGCCATGATCTATCCTTCTTGCGCACCAATACTATTGGAACAGAGAAAAAAATTTGACTCGGTTGAATTATACCGACCTCTAGCATTTCTAAAACCATACGTTAAATTTCAGTCTTTTGGGCATAGGGATATTTGTAAGGCTTGATGTTTGGAGGAACACTTCCTAGAATAAAAAGAATATCATGATCATGATCACAAATAGGTGTTGGAAATGTTGTCATTGATGGCAAAGGAGATGGAAAAGGAGGACCACCTAAGGCAACAAAAGGAGAATTAAGGAGTAGCATCAGTCAAGGAGCAGATGAAACAAAGAGAGCATAAGACAAGTAGCTGAGGAATGAGACAGAGTGATGAGGAACAATTATTCAAGTGGGAAGACTGTGTAGTAATGAGACAGTCTAGTAGAAGTTGATTTGTGTTATTGCACAATTATTCAAGTGGGAAGACTGTGAAGCACTGTTGGGGAGAATACATCAATTCATTCTACAGAATTAAATCAAGATGAGGAACAGAACTCTGGTAACGTAGCGGAGTTCGAAGTTGAGGAAAAGAACTGTTGAATTGAAGGCGTAGAAGATCGGAGCCTCATAGGATTTGCTACAAGTATAACAGGTGGAGTGGATTCTATATACGCAATAGAGAAAGGAGCACAAAGAAACTAAGACAACAGATATAGCAGAAAGGAAGAGACAAAGAAGTAACAGAGGTAGCAAAGGAGGTAGCGCTGAAGCAGAAACAGGCAGAGGCACAGCGAAGAACAGAGACAGGGCAGTAAAAAGAGAGGCGGAGATAGAAAATACAGAGGAAGAAATGAAATAGTGAACAGACAGGTAGAGGCAGAGGAAGAGAATATAGAGGAGACAGGCAGAGACAGAGGAAGCGAATATAGAGATAGAGCGACAGAAGCAGCAGAGGCAGAGACACAGTCGTTATTCCGAGAATCGCTACCTCAACTGGAGGATGTATATAATTCCGAGAATCATTACCCGTCGGGCGTTACGCATATAATGCAGAACCATATTCCGGGAATCGCCTAACCCGCTGGCGGACACACACACACACACACACATATATATATATCCATCACAATACATATAAATGCCATGCATTTCATATTCTGCAATGGTCCAAGGCATATACATTAATATATATTTAAGTAGAGCACGTTATGATCAATGGAAAGGAAGTAATATAAAGTGGGACCCATCCCCAATCACAATCGGAGATCGCAAGGGCAGCGGAACATGTAACCAACAGAAAGCTGCGATTGCGATGGAAATCCGGACCCGATGGATCAATGAACCATAATTCATGTGTGTTTGAGTTCCAGTGAATAGTGATGATCGCATCGGAGAACATAAGATCTGTGATTGCGATTTGAAGACCGGACCCGATGGGTCTATAAACCATGTTTAACAAAGTGTTTGAAGTCCAGTTTCAATCGCATCGGAAAGGAACAAACCATCACAACACATATTAAAGGACTTGCAATTGCGATTAAGAGTTCGGACCCGATGGATGTATGAGTTATAATCCAAATGTATTTGAAGTCCGGCATAATTGCATCGGAGATTATAAGAACATCGGAACATGCAACAAAGAGTTGCGATTGTGATTCGAAGTCCGGACCCGATGGGTACATAAACTATAATTTATATATACCTTGAGTTCCGGTGAACAGTGACAGATCGCATCGGAACAATCTAATCGCATCGGAGAATATAAAGGGAGTAGAACGTTCATACAGGAACTTGCGATTGTGATTAAATTCTGGACCCGATGGGTCTATAAATCAGGTTTCATATATGGTTGAATTTCGGGTTAAAGACTCAATCGCATCGGAGGATTAGAGTCGGGATTGCGATCAATCGCAATTGGAGCAGGAGTGGTCAATCGCATCGGACAGATAATACAAAAAATGCATCGGGAGTATTCGAGTTGCGATAGTGATCAATCGTAATCGGAGGACAATGCAAGCTCGGATGGTGGGCCTGAAAGGGCATTTTATGTATTAAACATCTTTTTTTCTATTACGCCGAGAGTGTGTTAAGTTGTATTAAAAGGGAAGATTATATGATTAAAACATCTCATAATTAAGCCAAGAGCTGAAGTTGTGTTTGCGGTTGTATTAAATTATGCCGCATAGGCTGTGGACCCACGGGCCTCGGTCCAAGGTGGAGGAAGATTCTTTATTTAATACAGTTGTGGTGTATGTATGTTCCGCTTGCGGAACTTCCACATCAACAAGACACTTGCTGCGTGTAAAGTGTTGAATTACAGTCAGCAGTTACATATATTTATATAAAATGCACTGATATAAAAAGCACAGTTACACGTATGCAGCAGTTACACCACAGCAGAGGACAGAAGAGAAAACAGAGCTGAAAAGAGATAAAACACGGTCACGAAAGACAAAGACACGATCCGGAAGAAAAGACAAATGCGCGGCAAGCCAAAAGACTAAATCACTAGGCTGAGTTCTCAATTTATATTTGAATGTAAAATGTTTTATTTCGTTATATTGTTCCTGTATTCCTTCATGGTCTGGACAACTGAAAAATACGCGTATTAAAATAAGCACTACGATTACATTTTTTAAAGGTGAGCTGAAAAGAGTTGAGAAGGCAGAAGGCAAAGAGACATGGATGTCCATTTCAAATTCCCAGTGGAATAAAAACAGCCATGAAGCTATTTTTGTATAAAACAGGGTAATATCCAAGTGGAGATGGTTGACGAAAAAGAAGTGAGAGAAGAAGAGAGTATGCAACAGAATTAAAGAGAGTTGAAGAGAATAAGCAAGCTGCAAGAAGAATGTGAATAAGGAGGAGATGAGCAAAGAAGAAGAAGGGGCTGAGCAGAGATGATGCAGGTCTGATATAAGAGTTGATGAACAGCAGAGAAGAAGGTACAAAACAGAGCTGATATCCAAGGTAAATCAGCAAGTGTTTTTCTTTTGAAAGAGTAAGGAAGTTGGAGCTTTCCTATCAAGTTGTAGCTTGATAGATGTCAGTTGTAGCTGACTGAGGTAGGAGCCTCCTGTAGGTTGGTGCCTGCAGAAAATAGATGGGAGTTGGTGCTTGCACATCAAGTTGTAGCTTGATAAAATGTCAGTTGTAGCTGACTGAGGTAGGAGCCTCCTGTGGGTTGGTGCCTGCAGAAAATAGATGGGAGTTGGAGCTTCCTTGCAAGTTGTAGCTTGGAGAATTGAGGTTGGAGCCTCCTGTAGGTTGGTGCCTGCAGAAAATCAGTGGTGAGAGGGAGTTGGAGCTTGCCTTTGCATCACAACAATAATAAGATGTGGTTTTCTCCCTTTATGGGCTTCCACGTATATCTGGTGTCTATGTGCATGATGTCTATGTGTTGATATGATATATCTATTCTGCTAATACTTGCTTCTAAAATATTAAGACTACTGGGACATTATCTAATCTGCTTATTAATTGCTGCTCATAAATAAATATTGCTCACACATTATGTTGATCATGAAATGAAGGTGTTAATAAAGTAAAATAAGTTTTAAAGGAAAATTTTTAAAAGTCCATGAATGTGTTAAACTGATTCAACCCCCCCTCTCAGTTTAACTAAGAGTTCAACAATTGGTATCAAATCCAGTTCCTTTGGTGCAAGCCTAATAGCTTGAAGGAGATCTAGTTAAGTCATGGACTATCAAAATGTACCTGTGTTAAATACAACAAACTTTCCTGAATGGAGAGATAAGGTTAAAACAGGATTATTGGCTTATGAACCTAAAGTATGGAAGCTTGTATGTGATGGTTACTGCACAGACTCCCCCACGGTAAAAGAACAACAGAGGAATTCCAAGGAAAAATGTGTAATATATAACAGTCTTCATAACAAGGACCTTGAGTTGATAATGGATTTAACCTTTGCAAAAGAAATCTGGGATAGATTGCACTTCATGCATGGAGTAAACACTAAGGACGACACTAACAAGAAGGATAAGAGAATTAAGAAGAAGAAAAACTCATGTCAACAGGAAAATATTCAATCAAATGAAGTACCTGCTAGTGTGAATGGAGATAATAACCATGAAGAAATTACAGCTGAAGAAAAAGCCAAGCTTGACACTGCTTTGACTGAAATAGAAAAATTGAAAAATGAAAACAAAGACCTTAAGACAGTGGTGCAAATATGTGATGAGAGAGAATATGAAGATAAGAAAGAAATTGTTGGCCTGAAGACACACCTTGAAGAAGCAAGGAAAATAGAAGACACTCTACTGCAACAAATGAGAGAGAAAAATCTGGAATGTGAAAAATTGGAAGAAGAAGTAGTGAACCTAAGAAAGAAATTAGAAAAGGCCCAAAGAGATTTATTAATGAATACTCCTCAAATGAAAAGCTCCGGACAGTTGGACCAGATTATAAAGGCTCAAAGGTCACCTCTCATAAAGGCTGGAATAGGATATGAAGGTGAAACCAGTAAGTCCAAGGTTGAAGATAACAAGAAAATCATTTTTGTAAAAACTGTAAAGAACTGTGAAACAGCTCAGCAAATTCCTACGGAAGCAGAAACCAGCAGGAACATGAGTTGTAAAGAAACAAACATAATCAAGCAGCAACATGAAAGAGCAGAGAATGAGAGGATGAAACAATCAGCTACTAAAGGCTCATATGCTCCTAGGGATGAATTGAACAAATTCGGAAGATGTCAAAGGAGGTTCCTCCCTCCTATGAAAATTATCACATGTTTATCTTTTCATAAACCAGGACATAATGCAGCATATTGTAAGACAAAGCCAATCCAGTCCAACCAGCAAAGGATGCAGAAAAAGAGAAGAACCCCTCAAGAAAGCAAAGGGAAAAGACAATCTTCCACCAGGTACACAAATCATTTCTATGGCTACTGTTATGCATGCAATGAATTTGGACATAAATATGTTGATTGTAAATTATGTTCAAAAAGGGGAATGAAATATTATACATCAGCTCAAATGCACCTTGGTCAAATAAGATGTTATGTATGCCACAAGCGTGGTCACAAAGCTAAAGACTGTAAAATGCCATATATATTAAAGAACTCCAGACAGATGATGAAATCCAATCCAATAAAAAAAAACAATGAATCGGAAAGGAGTGCAGACATTATGATGAACCCCAATAGAGTATGGAAAGAAAAGAGAAAAGGGGAGCCTATCATCTCAATAACATAATAAATCCTCCATAGTCTCAGGGGGAGCTGCTCTAGGAAGCAAAGAAAAAATCCATCCAGTGAAAAATATGAAGCAACATCCCAGGGGGAGAGCAGTTCATATATAGACCCCATGAAAGCAGTCTAAGAAGAGCTCCTTGGAATAAGGACAACTATAAGATCAAGAATGCACAGGACAATTTTCTCCAACAAAGAACTATAGAGGAAGAAGAACACCTGAAGCACACAATAGCCAACAGGTTGATGGATGGAGAGAAAGCAGCAAGAAGCCTTGGGATTAGAGGAAACATTAGCAATGAACATGTAAGCTAAGAAGACTTCAGCACATTAAATTGATGATCACACTGTACCTCTTACTGCTAGAATTAACAATGAATCACATTAATAAGGATGAGTACCTATCATCAGTTCATCACATCTTTCAAAAGGTCACCTTGGAGGAATGTAGTTAAGTGAGTAATAAATATTTGAGTAATCAGCACGTGAAGATTCATAGAAAATAAATTGAAGATGTCTTTCTGAAGATTTGTATGTTAGAACAATTGAATTGAATATAAAGCAGCAATGATTCTAGAATAGTTTTAGAAAGGTACATGCAATGGCTTTCCTTGGAACCAAATGATAGAAAAAGAAGAATGTTAAATAATTACAAGATCAGATTGAGGATATTAATGACTATTAATGTGAACAGCGGAAAGTTCAATAGTATGGAATTATGAAGGTGATCTTAACTATGGGTTTATGTGCAAACTGAAGTGAAATCTCTGCATATTTTATCAAAGTAATATCAATTGGTACTTGGTACAAGCAGCATGCCTATCAAACAGAATATCAAGTGTTATCAGTGGAGCAACAGCATGGTTCAGGTCCTCAAGATCAAAGGATTATGGCAAAAGAACCTCAATGTAATATTCCCAGTATTATCTGCATTCAGCATGAAAAGGTCAGTAGCAGAGCAAAAATAACATTATCTTGCTTACACTTGAAGTAGTATATTGAGCACTGAAGCAATATCTTCTTCTATATATATAATTGCATGCCTTCCTGAATTTGGTACATGTATATATTCAAGGCCTCCTTTTTAAAAATCAGTTACAAAACTGTGTGAAGTCTGTTTGCTGAGTTTTCAATTAAACATCTTGAATATGCTTCTGTGGAAGTTCATTCTGATAGACCAATCAAAGTATCTGAAGAATAAAGGACTAGCTGTGATTATCATTTGAAGCTCAGCACAAAGGATTTTCTGGTAATCCACCTTTAAAGAGAGATTGACATACATACCCCCTTATGTCATAAAGAAAAGTGCATGGTTGATAAGTGAGATCGACCAATACATTGAATGCATCCTACCTCAAGGTTTTGTTTTGAAAGTTCATTATGCAAGCAATAAAGGCATTTGATCTCTTAGATCAAATTCTAGTTAATTCATTGATCACATCAGTAACAAAGACCTGCAGCTATTAAGTGTAATATCATCATCAGCTTCCTAGCTCATATAATCACCAACAGGCAAGAAAAGTGAATCACAGTTATAAAAGACATATTGGCATCATCACAATTGAACAGATGTTGTACTGCAGATGATTATTGCAGAAGAAGACAGACTCCAACTAGAACCTTCTTCAATAGATATGCATCGCAGATGAAGATTATAATATAGACTGAAGTATAGTTGAAGCAAGCTTGATATGTCACATGGGGAATTCACAATATTTAAGTGTATATTCAAGTCCAATAATCCTCAAAGTGTTCTCTCAACAAGTCTTGTACATCAGGCTGGAGCAACATGGTACAAAGTCAGCAGAAGAGGGCCTAAACACATCTTAGAGAAAAGAAATGAACAGATAGAATGCACACTAGGAAATGAGCAACCCTTTGCCATTGATGTCAAAGGGGGAGGAAAAGCAGATAGGTAGAGGAAGCATTGGATTATTGGAGGTGTTGCCATCAATGCCAAAGGGGGAGACTATTGGAAATGTTGTCATTGATGGCAAAGGAGATGGCAAAGGAGGACCACCTGAGGCAGCAAAAGGAGAATTAAGGAGTAGCATCAGTCAAGGAGCAGATGAAACAAAGAGAGCATAAGACAAGTACCTAAGGAATGAGACAGAGTGATGAGGAACAATTATTCAAGTGGGAATACTGTGTAGTAATGAGACAGTCTAGTAGAAGTTGATTTGTGTTATTGCACAATTATTCAAGTGGGAAGACTATGAAGCACTGTTGGGGAGAATACATCAATTCATTCTGCAGAATTAAATCAAGATGAGGAATAGAACTCTGGTAACGTAGCGGAGTTCAAAGTTGAGGAAAAGAACTGTTGAATTGAAGGCGTAGAAGATCGGAGCCTCATAGGATTTGCTACAAGTATAACAGGTGGAGTGGATTCTATATACGCAATAGAGAAAGGAGCACAAAGAAACTAAGACAACAGATATAGCAGAAAGGAAGATACAAAGAAGTAACAGAGGCAGCAAAGGAGGCAGTGCTGAAGCAGAAACAGGCACAGGCACAGCGAAGAACAGAGACAGGGCAGTAAAAAGAGAGGCGGAGACAGAAAATACAGAGGAAGAAATGAAATAGTGAACAGACAGGCAGAGGCAGAGGAAGAGAATATAGAGGAGACAGGCAGAGACAGAGGAAGCGAATATAGAGATAGAGCGACAGAAGTAGCAGAGGCAGAGACACAACCGTTATTCCGAGAATCGCTACCTCAGCTGGAGGATGTATATAATTCCGAGAATCATTACCCACCGGGCGTTATGCATATAATGCAGAACCATATTCCGGGAATCGCCTAACCCGCTGGCGGACACACACACACACACATATATATATATATATCCATCACAATACATATAAATGCCACGCATTTCATATTCTGCAATGGTCCAAGGCATATACATTAATATATATTTAAGCAGAGCACGTTATGATCAATGGAAAGGAAGTAATATAAAGTGGGACCCCTCCCCAATCGCAATCGGAGATCGCAAGGGCAGCGGAACATGTAACCAACAGAAAGTTACGATTGCGATGGAAATCCGGACCCGATGGATCAATGAACCATAATTCATGTGTGTTTGAGTTCCAGTGAATAGTGATGATCGCATCGGAGAACATGAGAGTTGCGATTGTGATTGGAAGACCGGACCCGATGGGTCTATAAACCATGTTTAAAAAAGTGTTTGAAGTCCAGTTTCAATCGCATCGGAAAGGAACAAACCATCGCAACACATATTAAAGGACTTGTGATTGCGATTAAGAGTTCGGACCCGATGGATGTATGAGTTATAATCCAAATGTATTTGAAGTCTGGCATAATCGCATCGGAGATTATAAGAACATCGGAACATGCAACAAAGATTTGCGATTGCGATTCAAAGTCCGGACCCGATGGGTACATAAACTATAATTTATATATACCTTGAGTTCCGGTGAACAATGACAGATAGCATCGGAACAATCTAATCGCATCGGAGAATATAAAGGGAGCAGAACGTTCATACAGGAACTTGCGATTGCGATTAAAGTCTGGACCTGATGGGTCTATAAATCAGGTCTCATATATGGTTGAGTTCCGGGTTAAAGACTCAATCTCATCGGAGGATTGGAGTCAGGATTGCGATCAATCGCAATCAGAGCAGGAGTGGTCAATCGCATCGAACAGATAATACAACAAATGCATCGGGAGTATTCGAGTTGCGATAGCAATCAATTGCAATCGGAGGACAATGCAAGCTTAGATGGTGGGCCCGAAAGGGCATTTTATGTATTAAACAGCTTTTTTTCTATTACGCCGAGAGTGTGTTAAGTTGTATTAAAAGGGAAGATTATATGATTAAAACATCTCATAATTAAGCCAAGAGCTGAAGTTGTGTTTGCGGTTGTATTAAATTATGCCGCGTAGGCTGTGGACCCACGGGCCTCGGTCCAAGGTGGAGGGCGATTCTTTATTTAATACAGTTGTGGTGTATGTATGTTCCGCTTGTGGAACTTCCACATCAACAAGACACTTGCTGCGTGTAAAGGGTTGAATTACAGTCAGCAGTTACATATATTTATATAAAATGCACTGATATAAAAAGCAGAGTTACATGTATGCAGCAGTTACACCACAGCAGAGGACAGAAGAGCAAACAGAGCTGAAAAGAGATAAAACACAGTCACAGAAAAGACAAAGACACAGTCAGAGAAAAGACAAATGCGCAGCAAGCCAAGAGACAAAACGAGTGAGCTGGAGTTCTCATTTAAATTTGAATGTAAATGTTTTATTTAAATTTATATTGTTGTGATGCATTGGCAAGTCTCCGGAAGAGAGCAAATATCCCACCGTAATATTAAAATAAGCACCTACAGTTACATTTTTCTGAGTGAGCTGAAAAGAGATGAGAAGGCAGAAGGCAAAGAGACATGGCTGTCCATTTCGAATTCCCAGTGGAATACAAATAGCCATGAAGCTATTTTTGTATAAAACAGGGTAATATCCAAGGGGAGAAAGTTGACGAAAAAGGAGTGAGAGAAGAAGAGAGTATGCAGCAGAATTAAAGAGAGTTGAAGAAAATAAGCAAGCTGCAAGAAGAATGTGAATAAGGAGGAGCTGAGCAAAGAAGAAGAAGGGGCTGAGAAGAGATGATACAGGTCTGATATAAGAGTTGATGAACAGCAGAGAAGAAGGTACAAAACAGAGCTGATATCCAAGGTAAATCAGAAAGTGTTTTTCTTTTGAAAGAGTAAGGAAGTTGGAGCTTCCCTATCAAGTTGTAGCTTGATAGATGTTAGTTGTAGCTGACTGAGGTAGGAGCCTCCTGTAGGTTGGTGCCTGCAGAAAATAGATGGGAGTTGGTGCTTCCACATCAAGTTGTAGCTTGATAAAATGTCAGTTGTAGCTGACTGAGGTAGGAGCCTCCTGTAGGTTGGTGCCTGCAGAAAATAGTTGGGAGTTGGAGCTTCCTTGCAAGTTGTAGCTTGCAGAATTGAGGTTGGAGCCTCCTGTAGATTGGTGCCTGCAGAAAATCAGTGGTGAGAGGGAGTTGGAGCTTGCCTTTGCATCACAACAATAATAAGATGTGTTTTTCTCCCTTTATGGGTTTCCACGTATATCTGGTGTCTATGTGCATGATGTCTATGTGTTGATATGATATATCTATTCTGCTAATACTTGCTGCTAACATATTAAGACTGCTGGGACATTATCTAATCTGCTTATTAATTGTTGCTCATAAATAAAGATTGCTCACACATTATGTTGATCATGAAATGAAGGTGTTAATAAAGTAAAATAAGTTTTAAAGGAAAATTTTTAAAATTCCATGAATGTGTTAAACTGATTCAACCCCCCCTCTCAGTTTAACTAAGAGTTCAACAATAGGTGGGAGGCCTTTGGGAGTCTCAAATACCTTGGAATGATTTTCGAGGAATTTTTGGAGATTTGGATAAATAGATGATTTCAATGTTTGAACCTCTAGTCATCATAATTGTGCAATTACGCCGCATTTTTATTTATTTAGAATATTTTTTATGCCATTAGAGTTGATTATATTTTCTAGTTTTCCTGTGATACCCCTTAATTCAACTTCCTTTCCTTCTAAAAAAAAATTCAAGAAAAGTTCTTGAAAATTAAAAGCTATATTACCCAAAGACTATAACCATTGGACTCCTAGTACAACATTGGCACCACCCATTGGAATGGAAAGAATTGGACTATTCAATACATATTTCCCCATGGTTAGCTTTATATTATGGCACTTTCTAGAGAAATTTATAGTTACTCTATTTGAAACGATCACTTCAAACTCTGGTGTTGCATATAGGAAGCAATTCAATTCCTTGAATATCTTACAATGAATAAAATTATTGGTACTACCTAAATCAATTAGAACTATTACCTTTTTCTAGTTGATATGTCCTTCTATATTGAGAGTTTGAGGAGTGGTAATTCCTACCAATGAATTACAAGTTATTTTTGGATTTATTTATTCTTTCTCTAAGGTTGGCTCCTGATGTATATCCTATTCTTTTGCAGTTTCTTTGTCCTTTTCTTCCTCCTCTTCACAATCTATGTAAAATAATTTATTCTCAGCACACATATGACCTTTAGTGTATTAGACATAACAACTATAACAAATCCCTTTTTCTATTTTCTCTTCCAATTGTTGTGGTGTCAAAGTAGTAGGTTGTGGAAGGCTAGGAGCAACAAACTTCCATCTTTATAGTTGTGAGTGTTAGGCTTACTTGTTGCAA
This sequence comes from Pinus albicaulis, assembly GCA_034641835.2. Taxonomy (NCBI): domain Eukaryota; kingdom Viridiplantae; phylum Streptophyta; class Pinopsida; order Pinales; family Pinaceae; genus Pinus; species Pinus albicaulis. Next base: position 418,139,402 of record CM076570.1, on the reverse strand, counting down.
TAATTTTTCTTTCAATTTTTCTTTCCAACCTAAATGCATCCTCCAATGAATGAGGTTCCTAAAGGAAAAATTAATGTTGTATGTTATCCTATAAATTCCCTATGAAGAAAAAAATCGTATGCTCCTCTAGAATATCATTTACCCTTATATTCTATTTTTTGAAGTCCTCAATGTGCTCCACCATTAAACCCTTTCGTTTGAGATTTATCAATTTGCTAAAGAAGGTGTTGCTCTTTTTATCCTCACAATGTGCTATCATTTCCTCTGTAAAAATTGACCAAGTGACAAGTGGTTTATGAGAAAAAAGCCATTGATAGCATACAAATTGGTTCCAGGGTGAAACATGAAGTTGGGAAATACTTTTTCCCTTTTTTGACGTTGAAAATTGTAATTTTCTATGTTTTCTCAACTTCAACTCCACTAACTCATATTTTCAATGAAAATTATGCTTTGACATAAAAACAAGATTTGTAGAGAATTTTCTTACTTCCATACTCTTATTTTTTATTAATACTGACATATAGAGGGGTAAATTTGTTGTTTACTAACTACATATATGTAATATCCCAAAATGGGAATCTCATAGCAAGCCTGCTAAAATAACGCACTTCTGAGAATTCAGTGCACTGAAATGAGTTTGCAGCTCCTATATCCCTTATATCAGCTCATCTAAGATCTAAATACAGAAGGAGAGAAAAAAAAAATCAAACTAGGTGGGTTAAACAGATCTCCCACAAACTAGTCTAGCTGAAAAACACCCAATGAGAGGGGCTGTAGCTATGTACAACAAACCGCTTCAGAAATAACGAAGTTTTGGAGAACATGAGTAGGAGGCCATTAAATCAGATCAAAATTTGAATATACATCAGAAAATCAGATTTGTATTGATGCTCTTACATTATATAGTAGAATATAGAAGACAAGAAAGAAGGAAATCTTCATAAAAGAAGGCTGTAACACATGTATTTACTGCAAAATGGATTAACAACGTTATTTTATGGAGATGTAGCAGCTGAATGTTACAATTTAGATCTAGAACATATCTATGTACAAAAGATCATATCTATTTCAAATTTGTACACGAGAAAGGCTCTATTACAAGATCCCCTTGGGGTTTTGATCAAATCATGCAATAAAAGAGTAGATCTGAGTTTAAAGTAGTATATTTACAACATTATTTAGAAATTTATGAAGATGATTTTAAATTAGAAACAGATCATATCTATAAGAACATGGATCAAAAATCTAATCCATGTATCACCAAAGTGAAAGGTAAAGCCCATCACCAGACATATCTCATCAATAGGGGGATCAAAACACCTTGCAAAACCTCCACTGAAAAATAACGCAGTTATGGAAGGTAAAATACGATGTAGCTTAATATAATGAGTTGGCCTGATGCCAAGATACAAATCTGGAGCCCAATGAACCATTGCACTCTTCCAGGAGGATAAAATACTCATTCACTGAGAAGAGGCACTAATATGCTCTAGATCTAACTAGATCTAGATTCCACTTGCTGCAGCTTACAAAAGAAACCAAAAAATCACTGGATTTTCATTGTAGTTGGAAGTAGAGCTTGGCCACATGCCTGATAGTGATGAAATCAGCAATAATCCTCCAAGAAATCGTCAATGGAAGAGGTGGAATCCCTGCATAGGCACTCCCAAGTGCTAAGCATCACTATTCTTAGCTAAACATCAAAGAATGGTATTTGTCTAAACAGAAAAGATACTCAGAAACATACACAATCAAAAACCTTCTTTTGCTGCCTCCCCCTTCCTTCTATAAGATGAAAGTCATGGCAAACCCTAAACCACCTTGATGAATTATCTCCTTTCACACGAGGGGCCTCCATCTAGAACTGCGTTGCCCTTCATGAGGTACATTGTATCTAAACAATGTTGTAGATTTGGTCAAGGTTGACCCAGTCTCATAGCTCAAACCCCTTTCACACTTGCAAATGATTTTTTTACATGGCCCAGATTTATCCTTGTTCATATGGGCATTGATTTATTCATTCTTTTCAGGAGTTTTACATGTCCTCCTTTATTCATTTATTCATGCAATAGAAAATGAGACAAAAAAGTATATTCCTCTTAGCTCAGGCTAAGTAGGAATATTACAGTCCTCCCCTCCAAAATTTTTCTTGTCCTCAAGCAACTGATAGGGTGAGTGCTGCAGTTCTTCCCCTCCTCCATTGGTGACACCATCAAGGATCAAGTCCTCCTCATAAGCCAAGTGTTCACTAAGCCAACACATCATGAATTGTTCCTCTAAGGTTATCATAAGATGTGCATAGTGCATCCCACAAGGAGTGAAAAATTCAATAGAAATAAACATGGCTGGAGAAATGCCTTCTCGAAAACATGTAGCATGAGGCACATATAGAAGTTCCAATCCATGTGGTACATAAAAATTGGCCATCCTCCCTCCATACAATCCCATAAAAAGTACAACTATGTCATCCAAGTATGGAAGCAACACTACATATATACAAACATAAATTTGAGTTTGAGGAGGTGGGTCAAAATCCCACATGTGATGCCAGCGCAATGCATCTCCTGCTTGCATTAGATCAAGGTGTGGCAAGTGGCATTCCCACCACACATTTTCTGCATGAGTCATCTTATCATAGCTGAAGTTGTCAGATATTTTTGGTGCCTTTGGGAAGCACCCATCATGAAAAGGAGTCTCCCTTTGCATAACAAGGGAGTGGCCAAGTTCAAAATTTTTATTGGCCCACCCAAAGCCATGAGATACACAAGATCTCTCACTCCCTATAGGAGTCAAAGCCTACAAAAACATGGTAAAAGAATGTGATAAATCAGAAAATAAAACTTGCTTTGCATGATCAGATCCTTTACCATCATAGTTCCTCATACACATGGAGTTATGCATGGGCATTCCCCTCCTCTCAAAAGAAGGAAGAATTGACTGAAATGACTCTTGCATAGAGTCCATTGGATGTCCCAACTCCACATAGCTCATGCACTCTAGAAAGTGCTGATGTAGTTCTTCTCTCAATACTTCCCAATCAAAGCTCCTCATGATCAGGGTGTAGATCTTCCTTGACTGCATATGGCTAAGAAAGAATTCTTTGTGTGCCCCCTGTAGTATCTTCTGCTTTAGCTTGGAAGCCCTAGCCAAGAATATCCTACCATGGTGATATATGACTCCTCTTTGGACTAAGTAGCCCTCTTCTTGCTACATGTCATCTAGTATCATACATGTGTGGAGATCTTTGGAATATTATACAAGCGGTTGAGATTTCCAATACAGATCCACATTGCTCAACATTGACAGCGCTGATGATACCTCCATGGGAGTATCTGTCATGTTGCTGATATCTTCTTTGACATTTATCATGCCAAATATGTGTGTTGGAAGGCTAATCCTCCCATTCTCCTCCTCCCACAGCACAGATCTAGAAATGAGATGGAGTGATAGTGATGAAGGGAGAAGATCCCCCTTACTCTTGAGCTTTCCCAAGCCTTTGAGCGCTGTAGCTTGGTCTTCCATAGCTCCAATCCCTCTTGGATCTAAGTTTGGAGCAGCACTTTGTGAGGCCTCCCCCACAAGATCTGAATCTGGTGGCCTCCCAGGTGGTTTTCCACTAGATAGGAATGTCCCCTGCAGGATTCTCATGAACATCAGAGAAGGGACTGTGAGATCCTTGCTTCCACTGTGCAAATCCATCTCTGTTGTTTGGGTGGAAGTGCTAGGTGAAGGGTAAGTATGAATGCCTTGGATCATTTGATGTTTACCACTCTTCATGTCCACCCATTCCATTTGCAAATCCTTCCAATTAGTGGTGACTTTCCCCAATGTAATCAATCATTGGATACCCAAAATGATATTGGTGTCTGGTATGTCAACTACAAAAAAGTGATCCACCAAAGTGTAGGATCCCATAGTAACTGAAAGTGATGGGACATAGTGCATGCATTGCATTGTCCTATCTCCTGGGACCAAAATAGATAATCCCTCAAAATTATCAATGGGGATTTCTCTCCTCTGTACAAGATGAGCATCAATAAAGTTGTGGGTTACCCCACTGCCAATCAGTACAGATACCCTCTGATTCATGATTGAGCCTTGTACTCTTAAGGTCAAGTACTTAGGTACTCCTCTCAAAGATGCAAGAGTTCCTCCTATTGGAGCAAAGGCCCCATTCCCATCTTCCAGATGGTGTTGGATCTCCCTCAACATTGTCAGTGCTGTGACCTATTCTTGGTTCATCATCTTCTTCTTCCTCCTCAAAATCTGAGAAGACTTCTATGTAGTGTGCTTTCCCAACATCACATCTATGTCTACGTGCCCATGAATCTTGGCAAGTGAAACATAGTATCTTCTTTCTCAGCTCCCTCCTGACTTCAATATCAAGAGGCTTCTTGAATGAGCTCTCCTTGGAAGGAGCAACTTCTCTTCCTTCCCTTTAGAAAGGAAAGGGGCCTTGCTCTGAAAGGTTGCCTTTGCTTTGGCAAGGCATCTTGGAGGTCTCTAGCTCTATCAATGGCATCATGCAAAGTGATGGGCTTGGTATATTTAACCAACCCATGCAAAGGTTCATCCAAGCCATTGATGAAGATGTACACCCTCCTTGCTGCAGACAGATCAGGAACCATAAAAAAAATCTTAGAAACTCAGAGATATAAGTTTCTGCATTTCCTGATTGCTTTAACTTTGCAAGGCTCATGAAAGGTGCCTCCGGATCCTTTCTATCAAACCTCTCCACCAGTATTCTAGTGAATTCAAAATAGGCAGTCACATTGGCATGGCCCAATGTAGACAACCCATGGAACCACCAATTGTGTGCTTCACCTTCAAAGTGTAGTGCTGCAATCTTGATGGCTTCAATCACAGGGACTTTGTTTAAGTGAAAGTAGATGTCCAGCTTTTCTACCCATGCCTTGGAAGAACTGGTGGATGACCCATCAAACTTGGGCAAAAATATTCTACCCATAGATTGATGTCTATCATGATTCTAAAGGAATCCACCATCTATATACTGATGCCTTGGTCTTCTTTTGTCCTTGGGTGACAAAACTCTTGAAAACTTAAGTGGTCCTTGAATATCTGATTTTGAGATTCATATTCCTCAAATTAGTCTTCAAGGGATGCTTTCTCTTCTAGCCCTTCATTCTCCACAGCCAAGAAGGTATGAATAGTAGAGCGTTGTGGAGCTTGTAGAGCTTGTGGCTGGTTCACTGGTTGACCATTCCAATGGTGAGACATGCCAGAGCTTTACCTAGGATGTAATATCCCAAGATATTCCTTCATCCCATCCATTCTCATATCTTTTATCTCTTTAGAAAGATCTTGCATGGCTACTAAAAGAGTTATTGCAAACTCTTCTCCTTCTTTATCACTTCCAGCTTCAAGGGCTTTACCCTTGACTTGATCCTCAATGGTGTAATCAAATTTATTGTGGCTTCTATTCTAATATCTCTTCTCCCTCTCAGTAAGAGGCTCATCTTATTTTGACTGAAACATGGCTATGGTTCTTCAATGAAATCACAGTTTGTGCCAAGAAAGGAGCTTCGATACCACTGTAATATCCCAAAATGGGAATCTCACAACAAGCCTGCTAAAATAACGTACTTCTGAGAATTCAGTGCACTCAAATGAGTTTTCAGCTCCTGGATACCTTAGATCAGCTCATCTAAGATCTAAATCCAAAAGGAGAGCAAAAAGAAATCAAACTAGGTGGGTTAAACAAATCTCCCACAAACTAGTCTATCTGAAAAACACCCAATGAGAGGGGCTGCAACTATGTACAACAAACTACTTCAGAAATAGCACAGTTTTGGAGAGCATGAGTAGGATACCATTAAATCAGATCAACCTTTAAATATACAGCAGAAAATCAGATTTATATTGATGCTCTTACATTATACAACAGAATATAGAAAACAAGAATGAAGGAAATCTTCAGAAAAGAAGGTTGTAACACATGTATTTACTGCAAAATGGCTTAACAACGTTATTTTATGGAGCTACAACAGAAAAATGTTACATTTAAGATATGGAGCAGATCTGTGTACAAAATATCAAATCTATTTCAGATCTGTACATGAGAAAGGCTCTATTACAAGATCCCCTTGGGGTTTTCATCAATCATGCAATACAAAGAGTAGATCTGGGTTTAAAGTAGCAGATATGCAACATTATTCAGAAATTTCTGAAGATTATTTTACATTAGAAACATATCAGATCTATAAGAACATGGATCAGCAAGCTAAACCATGGATCACCAAAGTGAAAGGCAAAGCCCAACACTATAGATCTCTCATCAATAGGGGGATCAAAACACCCTGCAAAACCTCCACTGAAAATAACACAGTTATGGAAGGTAAAATATGTTGTAGCTTAATATACTGAGTTGGCCTGATTCCAAGATACAAATATGGATCTCAATGAACCAATGCACTCTTCTAGGAGGATAAAAGACACTCACTGAGAAGAGGCACTAATATGCTCTAGATCTGACTAGATCTAGATTCCACTTGCTGCAGCTTACAAAAGCAACCAAACACTCACTGGATCTGCGTTGCAGTTGGAAGTAGAGCTTGGCCACATGCCTGATAGTGGATGAAATCAGCAAGACTCCTCCAATAAATCCTCAATGGAAGAGTTGGAATCCCTGCATAGGCACTCCCAAGTGCTAAGCAGCACTATTCTCAGCTAAACATCAAAGAATGGTATTTGTCTAAATAAACAAGATACTCAGAAACATACACAGTCAAAAAATTTCTCTTCCTGCCTCCCCCTTCCTTTTATAAGATTAAAGTCATGGAAAACCCTAAACCACCTTGATGAATTAGCTCCTTTCACATGAGGGGCCTCCATCTAGAACTGTGTTGTCCCTTCATGAGGTACATTGTATCTAGACAATGCTGTATATTTGGTCAAGGTTGACCCAGTCTCATAGCTCAAACCCCTTTAACACCTGCAAGTGATTTGTTTAAATGGACTAGATTTATCCTTGTTCATATGGGCATTGATTTATTCATTCTTTTCAGGAGTTTTACATGTCCTCCTTTATTCATTTATTCATGCAACAAAAAATGAGACAAAAATATATATTCCTCTTAGCTCAGGCTAAGTAGGCATATTACAATATACTTGAAATTTTCAGGAAAACATAATTAGTCACTTTTTTCACCCTAACTTCTTTTAGGGATGATTATTCATTTTTTGGAAATAAGCCACATCATCATAATCTACATAGACTGCACTACTGCAATGACTATGTTTCGGTAATTTTCAAATTAAATCACTATTTTTTATTATTTTTTGAAATGGATAAAGACAATCAAATGGTGATGTTTCAGTACATTTTATGAGCCCTAAATTTCATTTTCAATGTGATCGTCAATAATAAAAATGAGAATACCCTTTTTAAGAAGAGAAGGAGAGGAATTGAAATATGTCCTGATTTTTTTGTTGTTTCCATTTTAAAGTTATTGAATTTTCATTCACTGCAATTTTCAAAACAATGAAATTCCACAGTGACATAGTTTAGTATAAAACTAATAAAAAATTGAAATTTTTAATGAAACTCCACAAATATTACATCATTATAAACTAGATTCAGAGATGAATCTAATGGTAGCGGGTCGAAAATATAACATTATGTTTTTGTAGGTGTTTCGCCCCTCCAAATCTACAGGTTCCTGAAAACTGCAAAATTTTCTGGGTTTTTCGTTGACTAGAAACTCTCGGGCGAGATAATTTCTCAGGCGAGACATTTAATAAACTCTCAAGCAAGAAATGTTAAACTCTCAGCCGAGAGTTTAAACCACCACAAGTTAAATTTAACCATGCGGGTAAACTGTTGCCTGAAATTTTTACAAACTCTTGGCCGAGAGTTTGTGTGCTAGAAATACACCTGACGCATGGAAATTTTTGGGTTTGGCAGCAAGGCAGAATCTCGGGCGAGATTTATATAAATCTCATTCGAGAGTCTATTAAACTTTCAGGCGAGAATTTTAATCGAAACATTTTACCACTTCTCGACGGAATCCTGCGAAGATTCATCGTATTGTCGCGATGTTTCGAGCGAGAGTTGTATATAAATATTCTCGTTTGATAGATTAAATCCACAATATTCCACACAGCATTCTGAACCAAAGAAGCAAAATTTTTTAGGGTGCGAAGGTGCGAAGTTTTTTTGGGTGCGGAATTTTTTAGCGAATTTTTTCTTTTTAAAGTAATATTTTTTAAACAGTCAATTTTTTTTTAAAGAGCACATATTTTTAGGAAAGGGAAGTGAATATTTTATGGGGAAAAAAATTACATTTTTATTTTTTATAAGAATTTAATTACTTGATATTTTTCAAAATTTCTTTATGAATGCATGAATCATTTTTGCAAAATGTCTTTATGAATTTAATTATTTATTTAATTTTCTCTCTTATTGAAGGCATGAAGTACTTATTCTAAAGTCTTTATATTTTTTTGGGTATTTGGTCCATATAGAATTGGATTTTAGATTTCCAATTTTGTGAACATGGGAAGCGAAAGGAATTTAAAATTAAGGCATGATCGAAATAGAAATGATTTAGTGGAAAGGAATGAGAGATTAGAAAAAAAAAAAAAGACGATAGGAAAGGGAAAGATTAAGCCATGAAATAAATGTGGAAGTAGATCATCGTGAAAGAGATGTAGAGGTGCATGACAAGGACGAGGAAATGAGAAATGTTGAAGAACTTGTAAATGAGAATATTGAAAACACAAATGTCGAAGAGAATGTTGAGGAACTTGTCAACGAGAATATTGAAAACACAAATGTCCAAGAGAATATTGATATCGATCTCACTGGTGAGTCAATAGTTTCTTTAATTTGAATTTTGTATTTTTATAAAAAAACATTTTAGTTTAAGATAGTTTTAAAATTATATATATATATATATGTCAATTTCAAATTAGAAGCTAGTATTGTTTTTTATGCAGGGACAACATCAGACCCACAAGAAGATACTACCACACCTCGCGTTTCACTGCAATTAATTTGAAGTTCCAAGAATGTTGTATATGACTACAACTTTCTAGAGAATATGGATCCAACTAAAATTGAATAATTGGGAGCACCAATGCCTGAAAGAATAGTTCGAGATAAAATAAATTGGGGGTTGAAACATATTTTTGAAGGTAAATCTATCATATCACAAGCTCAAATGTTACGTATATTTCGAAAGCAAAAATATCTCAGAAATGTTGTGGAATTATTGGGAATTAAAAGTCAGAAATAGGTTTTAGTAAATCGTATGGTATCAAAAAATGTGACATCGGCGGTTGCCACACTAGCCAAAAAGCAGTCTCAAGTTGAAAAGAGTGCTCTTAGATCAATTTTAACAGGTGTACTCACAAAACAAACTACATCAAGTCGGTTGATCTCAGCAACTTCAAAAGTGTTTAAAACATCGAGAAAATATTTATGGAGGCATACAAAATTTAGAATTCAATTAGATGAGAATGATGAACTTGCATGTTGGGCTACTATCTGCAGGCATCCATATCATGATAGACTTCCTAATGGTGTGAGGGATAGGGTAAAATAATTTTGGAATTTGAATTCCCGTGTGCCACCAAATGAAAGTGACGTTGTGTGACGTCATATATCTAAGGGATTTTATGAAACTCATGCCAACATATAACACAGGTCAGTCAAGTAGAATTATTCCAGAACTTTATGGAGAGTAATACTGATGTGAATGTTTCCCTTAACACATTTGTGAAGATTAAACCATGGTATGTCAGGCCTATCACTGTTCGAGACACATGTTGTTGTCGATACCATGTAGAATTCAAATTATTTTATGAGACATTAGTAAATTTTTCCATAAAATATTTGTCAAATGACCCCCCTCCTTCAAGTGTTCATGAATTTTTATCAAAGATATTATGTGCACGAGAGAATAATAAATTATTTTATAAAAAAGAATGTTGGTGGAGGAAAATTCCCAAAATGTTCTCGTTTGGCACTCTACGATGCAAAGTATCCCATTGATCCTAATGATCCAAGACTGTCAAATCTCAGTCTAAATTGGAAGCTATATGAAAATTTTACTTACACTCTTGTTGCAGATTCAAGCACAACATCAAAAAATATCACTTTACTTGACGACGACATTTCAGTGACATATTTTATGGAGAAGTTCAGGGTGAAAATATACAAATATATTAAGCACTGTCATATAGCACGATGGCAAGATTTACAGTTTAAAAAATCATGTGATGTGTTCCGAAAAAGAACAATATTATCAGTGGTTTATTTCGCTGAGAATTACATGTTTAGTCCAAAAAAGGAGATACAAAATGAGTATTATCATTCAGACCAAGTATCTATATTTGTGCATATTTTGTATAGATATGCAGAGCTTGATATCGATGGTTTTTATAGCGATGAAAATAATCTGAGGTGATTAAAGAGTACCATTTCTACATCAGTGATGATCGAACACATGATACATGTTTTGTTCAACATTGTTTTAATGTTATATATAATAAATTGTTGAAACGAGGGGTCACTATAAAAGAACATTGGGTACAATCAGATGGTTGTGCTGGTCAATTTAAATCAACAAGATCGTTCCTTTGGTTGTCTCTTCTTCATAAGAGAACCAAAATTCGACATACATGGAGTTTTTTTGAGACAGGGCATGGAAAAGGAGAGCACGATGGTGCTAGGGCATGCATAAAATGTACACTTAAGAGACATCAATTGAATCACTCAGCTTCCGGACTTGCAAATTCTTTAGATTTTGTTAATTGGTGCAAAGACAATTTAATTCATGTATCGAACCTAACGATGGCTGATGTGCAAAGGTAAGAATACAAATTTAACTAACAATATATTATACATGTCTAGAGATATATGTGTATACATGTGTGTGTATTTTGTTATCAAAAAAATATTAAATATTGTTCAAAATTTGACTCATACATGTGTGTGTTTTTCTCAAGCAGGTACTTTTAGAATATTGCAATGGCTGATGTTGATAGATCATTGCCATTTAATTTCCTTTCAATCCCCCAAACAAGAAGTTTACACTCCATTAGGATTAAGAACATGAGAAATATACACTCCATTGAGAAACGAAAGTGCTCTTGCTTTTGTTCTGCATGTATTGATCAAACAAAGTCCATCGATGACTATGAAAACCAAATTAAGAAAATTTTTAAACCATGGAAACACGAAAAAATTGACATCATTACCCCCACTTGGAAACATGACCGACAAGGAAATGGACAATGAAGTGGTTGTGATTGACAATGATTATGATCATGTTTCTGATATGGTTAGAGGAGGTGATGTCTTCATTGTCATTGCACCAAAAAATAATCAAGAAAAAGTGCTTTATTATTTATTACGATGCACTACGTCTAAATTCATGTTGCTGCAAGAGTATAATGATCCATCAAATTATGCATACCCAATCGGTTCAATGGTGTTATTGGGACATTTCTTTGAAGAAGTAAATAAATATAAAGATCATATTATTTTTCAAGATTACTAGCTAGAGGTTATTTATGCCCAATATAGTCACTAGGTCATAGAAACTTGGTTGTAGTTGAAGGAAGTGAAGAGTAGAAAAAATCAGCAACAATGAAGGTTATCAATAGATGATCATGATGCAATTCTAGAAAATTTGCCACTAGCACATTTCATATGAGTGGAACACATTGTTCAAGATGAACAATGAACTTTGATTCTAGGGTTAGAACATATAATTGCTACAATGTATTGGACTTTATATAGTTTAAGACTATATTGTAGCTTTATTTCAAATAAATGGACATGTGGATGGTTAGATGTGTGTTGGTACGAACAATATATTATGATATACTGGATAAGGGTGCTATGCTAGATAATTAAGTTATGGTGATTTAATGTGTCCATGATGTTTACTCCTAGATGATCTTAACTCACCCCTTTTTTTGCATGGATATGATGGTGATGAATGAATATTTAATTACATATATATTCTTGTTTTGTTAGTTTAGTTTTGATATCAAATGTCATCATATTTGGATCACCTCAACCTTAAAATCATTCCATGGAAAAAAATTAATGCACGCAATTCTAAGTACACAAGTAATGCACATAAAAACTTAGTTTCAAATGCATATCATATTAGCATTAGAGATGTACTTAATAAAATCATAGCATTTCATGAATGCATTTAGTATTCAATAATAATAGTAATCAAGGAATTTATTCATTAATTAGAAATTGAATGTGCATAACTCTAGCATTTGGGTTTAAAGGGATGACAATATGACTTTTGGGTTTCTCATCACGTTTTTATATTTCCAAAATCTTATTATTTCATTATATATCTAGGGTTAAGTTAATTAATTACACAAGTTAGCAAATCCTTTTCCCTTAAGAGCACTAATTCTCCAAATATATGAGCACATAAATTTTAGTTTGTTATTTATGGTAATGATAAATTGTACTAAGCATTCAATTACTATGTAAAAATAAACATAGGAGTTAGGTGTGTCGATTAAAAAATATAGGTGAAAGTGATTTTTGGAGAAGGTATGGGTCATGTACTCCATCATGTGAAGACCATCCTGTAGTTTAGATTTGATGTGGCTAATCTCTTCATTATTGTCTCTTCTCATGATGGAGGTCTCCTACTTTTATTTTCCATCTCCTTGTAGTAAGGAAACTATCTCCTCTTTGTGTTTCATCCCCAATTTCTCTACTATGGGTGATGGTGTTTCCTTCACATCTCTAATTTTCTATACTCATATCACTACTATTTTTCAATGTGAATTCTTTAATCTTCCTACTCTAGCTTGCCACCCACCATTCTTCTTGATGACAGAATGATTCTAGGTCTCTCAATTTCGACCTCCAAGTGACTTGAATCCCTTGATCCTATGGGTTATAGCCCTTAAAATCTTGTCTCTCCTCAATAAAATTTGCAGCAACCTTACACTAAATCCCACCTATGGTGTTTTCACTTCTATCGAGAGCTGTGTACCAGGCCATCTTCTAGCCATATACTTTGAACAAAAATGTCTTTGGAGGCTAAACCAAAATGTCCCTCCTAAATAGGATGGAGGTCCTTCTTTCAATATATTCACAACTGGTCCTAACTGCAGCAGGGTTCAACCATCTGATTCGGTCCTACCTAATTTAGAGGACGGGCTAGTCAGAGCTCCTTTCACAACTTCAAATCAGGTCTAGACCCTAAATTTTTACTTTATTCGCCCAATCAACTATTCATGGTCTCATATGTCGAACCAAATTTATCACTCGAACCGACGACATTTTACTTCCACCTCTTGTCTTTGGGACTTGGTAGCTCACCCTCTCAATCGACAACCTTAGATTTCGAGGAAATCTCTCCTCTCTCTGGTTAAGATCCCCTCGAATTAAAATAAAACTAGTGCCAGACATTACCTCATGAAAAAAGGCACAATGATTGAACATATTATATGTATGGAATAAACACATGGGGATCATGGATGCATGTAATATTCCAAATTAGGAACAACTACACTATTGGGAATATCTCAAGATATTACCAATGTGGAGATCAACAATTCACAAACATGAGCTGGAGATAGCAGTGAATAAAATTAATACCAAGAATGCTGGAAGATGCACATAACCATTACATTAGATTATAGCAGCAACAATGTATACAAGATCTTGAGGAAATGATCTCTCAAGCTAGGCAATGCAGCCTCAATGAAACATAAACATGACAAATGGAGAAACACTACTAGTACATAGGAAAAACCATGGCTATGACTGTGAAATCTATTATGGATAACTGCTACAAAATAATGTCAATACATGAATATAACAATATAGAGCTCAAACACAGGTGGGGGAGCAAGATCTCAACCCTTGGAAACAACAATACATAATCCTTAGAAGGATTGGCTGAATTATACACAAAATGGAAATTCTGTAGAAAAGTCAGAGTTGCTGGGCAGAAACTGCAACTTATAAAATAGAAATGGATGAGGATAGCTGAATATCATCCAAAGGATCTCTCAGGTGAAAGGCTGATCCAATCCCTGAAGATATCACCCTCCAAAATAGTGGAGTAAGTCCCCACTAAAATTTCACTCATAAATAACGCAGTCTAGAGAAGGGATTGCGCTGTTGGTGAAGGGAAGTACTTGGCCTGATGCAAATGATCTATAATAAGCTCCATAATATCCCTCACTAACCTTCCAGAGGAATAGAAGCTCCCTCCTCTGAAATATGAGCCAAGGAAATGGTGTTGTGGAGTCCCCCACTGCAACACCCTGCAACACAAAGTTATCCTGCTTCAGGAATAATGTTGTGATTGAGGGAGGTGGCTTTGGCCTTGAGCCAAGAAATGTGGAGAATGAATAAAAATCGATCAAGAGGCCTCTCAGGAAGGAGAAGGAATCCTAAACAAGAATTCCCTGGCAATTCTGCTAAACAACAGGAGAATGCACAATGTCTAAATAGACAATGAAATCAGTAATCCAATTCATGAATAACAATGGCTGCCTTGCTATCATTTAAACAAGTGAAAGCTCTCTCTCCATGGGTCTCACTCATTAGGGTTTCCTTCACCAAATATCCTATTCCTCATTCACATTGCACTATCTTCTAAAGTTATCCACTCCTCCTATGGTAGCGTTGTTGACTTAGTCAAACCTAACCTTGTCTTCATGCATTTGGCCCTTTTCACACTTGAGGGTGAAAAATAAAGCTACTCTGATGATCCCTTTCACATTATGAGGGATTTTATTCATGTCTTCAATAATAATGGGTTACCTTACCCATTTATTAAGCTTCTAGTTGATAAAAACAAAATTTTAATATTCCATTTAGCTATGTGCTAAAATGGAAATATTACAGTCCTCCCCTCCCAAATGTTGCTTGTCCTCAAGAAACTACAAGGATAGAACTAAGAAATCTCCACCCAAGGCATGGAGTCTGAAATATGTTGAGGAACATCTTCCCCATTTGGATCCTCCATCCCCAAGAAATCATCCATACAAAGTGAGCTACCTCCCAACATGGCAACTCCTGAAAATCATCTTCCACCTTTGGCTCCTACAATATAGGTGGGCTGAAAATCTGAACTTGGTAGAAAAAATAGCCTACCCCATGCTGTCCTCCTCTCCACTTGGTATAAGTGTAGATTATATGCTAATCTTGGGCTGCAATACTGTTTCCCTCAAGTAAGATGAATACTAGAGCTCCAAGGATCTCCTCTCCAACGTTATGAAACATGTTGTCCCAAATCATCTCATATGTGATGAGTTGGAAGTCACCATCATTTGGCATCCAATAAATCATATGGCTCTCCTCAAATGGAAACAATTGTTTTGTTGTAGTGGCCACATGTTCTCTCATGCTCCCATTAGAACATGCAATGAAAATAATGTGGGAGATCTCTCCCCCAAGGGACACATCCAACCAATGTGCCATTCCCCCAATCATGCTCCCAAAAAATATAAAGATAAAAACAACATAATGAACCATAATGAGACCCATGCTTGCTATCATGTGTGGTAAGGGAGAAGGACAACAGTCCCTCAATTTTAACCAATGCAGTTTGACCCTCAACTGCAAAAGAGTATGACAAAAAGTGTGGCCTCTCAACCACTTGCTTGCTATCGTACTCTCCTCAAATGTATGGAGAAAGTGAATGATGTATGGTGCAAGGTGAGTATGTCCTCCAAAATAAATTTCCTCCCCAAGTCCTCCTAGGGAGTGGGCACCAATAGTGCTCATGGCCTCAAGTAGACCATGGGGTCTAGAAAAAAGAATGCTCCTCCTTGGAGAAACATCTTGTACATATATGGTTAAGGGATGAATGTACAAAACATCATGAAAATAAGTAATACCCTTACCATAAGTCTTGCTCATGCAAATGGAGTGGCTCAAAAATGAGTCTCCTCTCATCCTCAAAGAGAAAAGAGGTGGTTATGCTAACTCCTCCAAAGAGTTATGTATCTCCTCCATATACACATGATCCACGCGTCTCCTCATATGTGGATCTGTCAATATCATGCAAGTAAGATGATCCTGGGAATACTCCTCCAACAACCTAGAGCTCCAACATGGATCTATCCTCCATATTGACAGCACTGATGATTCATCATGAAGGAGATCTGTCACATGGTCATCTTCTTCTTTGACATCTCCCATGCCAAAGATGCAAGTTGTAAGGCTACTATCCTTCCCCTACTACTTCTTCCACAACGCAGAATCTGAAATGAGAGTGGGTGAAAATGATGTTGAGAGAATGCCTCTCTCTTCCTTGAGTCTACCCCTGACTCTTAGTGTTGTACCCAACTCTCCCAAGATGTCCACCCTCCTAAAATCAATGAGTGGTGCCCCAACATGTGAAGCATCCATCCTCCTCTACTGGTCCAGTGGTCTCCCTGGAAAAATATCTCCATGCAATGAGACATCATCATCAAGAGGTGACTGCATATATGAATGAACAAATATGTCCATGCTTCCACTACGTAATCCAATCACCTTCTTAGGTGCACCAACCTCCAAAAATGAATAGGGATGTGTACTCCTCATCTCATGATGTTGGGACTTCTCCCTACCTTCTCCTTGTGTCTCCATGGTTCCGCACCTCCTCAACAATGGCACATGAATTGAGCCTTGATCTCCATACATGAGATCCTGGGGACTTCCTTGCAAAGATGCAAGAATCACTCGACCTAGAGAAATAGCTCCTCCTTCCTCTACCTGAGGCACTAGATAATCTCTAGGTGGCATACCGTTGTTTCCCTTCGCTTCCTCAACATAGATGGGAAACCCTCTAATAATGTTGCTGCAAATATGGAATCTCTCCCAGGATGGGAGTAATTCCTGATCATCACCGGTCTAGGAGTATCCCCTTTGCACCATGACAGTGCCATCTCCTACTCTTGTAGCATCATATAAGAAATGAGAGAAAATCTGTCCTTGCTCTCCATAGAACAACTCAAGCAACAAAAGTTCTTGCTGCTTCCTCATGCTCTCACCATACAAGACATGTGATGAATACATAGTGAGTGATATGAATGTTGCATCATCACTATGCATCCATACTCTTTGCTGCTCCATGATGCTAGCATCTTGCCACATCTTCTCCATCCTCATACCCTTGGGAAGAGTGTATTCCAAGTGATTTCCAAACTCCTTCAAGAGTAGCCAGCGC
This sequence comes from Pinus albicaulis, assembly GCA_034641835.2. Lineage (NCBI taxonomy): Eukaryota > Viridiplantae > Streptophyta > Pinopsida > Pinales > Pinaceae > Pinus > Pinus albicaulis. Next base: position 418,122,219 of record CM076570.1, on the reverse strand, counting down.
AGCCAAGCCTCTTGCCGCTTGGTATCATAAATCTGCAAGTAGCTCACCGGCTCCTTGCTCATCATCCACTCAACCATTTGTGAATGTCTCCTTCCATAATTCCTCTTGGTACTCCTCCCATGAGGGCTACCATCATCCCAAATTATATTCCTGCATTTCATGGGATCTTGAAATGAAATCTTCTCAAGGATCAAGTTGACCCTATAAGGACCCAAATATGTGGTAGGAAAAAACCTCCCATCATGATGTACATGGATCAAGAAATGTCCAACATAGCCATGAGATATTTTATCCATTTGAAGATGTCCTTCATCTTCTATCTACTCCTATGAGAAGGGAAGAACCTCCTCAAACTGTTGAAGAATCTTGCACCCCATGATGTGTGGAAGTGCACCTCCATCGAAATCTCTCCTTGAGATCGCATGGTCCTCCAAAACCCAAGTGGCATTGGATATACTGCCAGTAGAAGTCTCTCTTTGAGCTATGGAATGCTCATTGAGAGAGTGTAATCTAGAGAGGAGAAAGAGTTTCTTATCTCCAGATGTCTACTCCTTCCCACTTCTTCCTTCATGGCTTCTCGAATGAAGTTTTCCTCTGAGTGATCACACGAGGAATGGCTCCTCTTTTCTCCATCACCGGTCTTGTGTAGTGCAGTGCTATTCTACTACTCTAGGTCAACTGCATGCAATGATGTAGACCCATTCAAAGTTTTTTCTGAAATGACAAGAGATGGATTTTTAATCATACCTTGGTGAAATGTGGAAGCTCCTTGCAGGGCTGCAAGAGTTTCCTCCTCATAAGTGTTGGCCTCCCAAACTGTTGAAGATGAAGGCTACTCCTCCATGGTCTCAACACTGTTGGTACATGCCCCATCAACTGGTGGTGAGGGCTCCTCCCTCCTTTTTCCAAATCTTCTGATCATTCTTTGAGAAAAATCAGCAAGAGTTTAAACCCTTGCATGGCTTAGATGGTTGATCCACCAAATATTTGCTTCACCTTCAAGGTGCAGCGCTACAACTTCTACAGCCTCTCTATCTACTATGGGATGTAGCAGGAAGAAAGCCTCTAGCTTCTTCACCCAAACCTCTGCTGCACATGTGAGTGATCCATGAAATGTGGACAATAGAAATCTATTGCCTCTCATCATCCCATGGCTATGGGGTCTTCTCTCCTCTTTCTGCTGAATAAATTGTGGTAAAGCCAGAGTCCCTTGGAAGGCTCTAGGTTTAGCTTGGTATTTAGCAAGGTAGTTACTTAGAATTTCGAATTCCAAGTGTTCTTCATGCTTCTGATCTTCTTCTTTGTGAGAGTATGAAGTGCATGGTCCTTCCTCTTCTCCTTCTTCAATCTTCTTAACCTCCTTGGAGAGGTTCTCTTTGGATCTGAAAATTGATGAGAGGAATCTCATATTCTTCATCATCTTGATATTCTTTGGCTGAGACTCATAGGCTGAGCTAGATATCATGCTCTGATACCATTGTAATATTCCAAATTAGGAACAGCTACACTATTGGGAATATCTCAAGATATTACCAATGTGGAGATCAGCAATTCATAAACATGAGCTGGAGATAGCAGTGAATAAAATTAATATCAATAATGTCAGAAGATCCAAATAACCATTAAATTATATCATAGTAGCAACAATGTATACAAGATCTTGAGGAAATGATCTCTCAAGCTAGGAAATGCAACCTCAATGAAACATAAACATGAAAAATGGAGAAACACTGCTACATAGGAAAATCCATGGCTATGACTGAGCAGTCTATTATGGAGAACTGCTGCAAAATAATTTCAAGACATGAATATAAAAATATAGAGCTCAAACATAGGTGGGGGAGCAAGATCTGAACCCCTAGAAACAACAATACACAATCCTTAAAAGGATTGGCTGAATTATACACAAAATGGAAATTTTGCAGAGATGTCGGAGTTTTTGGGAAACAACTGCAACTCAGAAAATAGAAATGGATGAAGATAGCTGAATCTAATCCAATGGGTCTATCAGGTGAAAGGCTGATCAAATCCTTAAGATCTCACCCTCCAAAATAGTGGAGTAAGTACCCACTACAATTGCACTCTGAAATAACGTAGTCTAGAGAAGGGACTGCATTGTTGGTGAAGGGAAGTACTTGGCCTGATGCTAATGATCTGCAATAAGTTCTAGAATCTCCCTCACTAAACTTCTAGAGGAATAGAAGCTCCCTTCTCTGAAAGATGAGCCAAGGAAATGGTGTTGTGGAGTCCCCACTGCAACACCCTGCAACACAAAGTTATCCTGCTTCAGGAATAACGCTATGATTGAAGGAGGTGTCTTTGGCCTTGAGCCAAGAAATGTGGAGAATGAAGAAAAATCCCTTAAGAGGCCTTTCAAGAAGGAGAAGAAATACTAAACAGGAATTCCCTGGAAATTCTGCTAAATAGCAGGAGAATGCACAATGTTTAAATAGACAATGAAATCAATAATCCAATTCATGAATAACAATGGTTGTCTTGCCCTCATTTTAAACAAGTGAAAGCTCTCTCTCCATGGGTCCCACTCATTAGGGTTTCCTCCACCAAATATCCTCTTCCTCATTTACACTGCGATGTCTTCTAAAGTGATCCACTCCTCCTATGGCAGCGTTGTTGACTCAGTCAAACCTGACCTTGTCTTCATGCATTTTCCCCTTTTGACACTTGAGGGTGCAAAATAAACCTACTCTGATGATCCCTTTCACATTATGAGGGATTTTCTTCATGTCTTCAATAAGAATGGGTTCCCTTACCCATTTATTAAGTTTCTAGGTGATAAAAACAAAATTTTAATATTCCATTTAGCTGTGTGCTAAAATGGGAATATTACAATGCACATGAAATTTGAATTAAGAAAAAAACATGATTACATTGAACAACCTCTCAGAGCCTAACTTCTGCTCTAGGCTGATCTTTACAATATACTATTTTCTTCCTTAACATTTTGCAGGCAGATAATTTTAAAACTAAACAAAAAAAAACCCTAATAAGGGTGAGGAATCTCATTCTCTTGCCACATTGGGCCTTCTAGACGCTTACAATTTAACAAAATCATGTCTTTGCTCCTTAACTTCCATTGTGCCCCTTACGGAAATATAAAGAAACAAACTATGGTTTGGGGCGGGGTTTATTATCTTGCATCAAACTCCTACACTTGAAATTCTTCATGAGATCCTGATCATGTGCCCTATTGCTTCATCTCATTCATTCACAAACTTGGTCCTCGTTTTTCCTCATGTATCACTAAGTGAGCTGAAAAAAAGCCTTCACTAACACCTCATTGGTTATCTCCTCTAGATTGGAATTTGGGCATCACAGGTTCACCTCCATTGGAACCTCTCTAGCTTCCTCACTCCTCTGGTCCCAGGAGCTCATAGTCCCTGCAAATAAAAAATAGAAGCATAGAATCAAGATGGAAATTCAATTGAAAACAAAATCATCAAAAGAAACACAATCAACAAATAAAAAACAAGTTCAAAAAGTATGTTATCTAAAGGTTTATGTAAAAATTGGTTTGAAAAATTTACAATTACTCAATCACCCTATCGTAGCTAATTTCTTCAAAATAGTTCCATGTGTACCATAATAATTCTACCAGCAGGAATTTAACCTTGCAGATGTTGAAAATTTATTTTTGAGGTCCCTAAGATGAGACCAAGTGCTGTTAGTGAGAATGAATGAAATGTAAGATGCCTTATTTTCCAAAATGAAAAAAAGGCCAAGTGATAGAACGTGATTTCTTTCACCTAGTTTCTGTAGGTTTATATTGCATGCAGATATGTTGAACCTTTGAGTTATTATAATTCTATTGGAAAATGGACTTCTGTAAAGTAGCATGTTTGTAATATATATGTTTGATTGTGGAAATATACTTTTCAGGCCTTGCTTTGGAAGGACAATAATTTTTTAGTGTGCACTGTGAAGAGGACTATCCTGTTCTTTTACAACCTCAAATGTGTTGTTATGAAACACCATGTTGTTATTCATTTTTCCCCTTTTTCTTAACATTTAAGACTTTACTATCTGAGAATACAAACTGGTGAAATAAAAATCACCATAACTTATCATGTCCATGCAATTGGAGCATTGCTCAATTACAAAAACAACCAGGCATATTTATCAAAAATTCTCTTTGAAATAAAAAATGATGGCATATTTCATATAGATATGGTGATTAGTTAAAATTATTTTGACCACCCTTCATTACTGACATTTCTATGCACATTGTCCATTCCAAAACCTGAGCATCACCCTCTTTAATTACACTTGTTACATGCTCTACAAGTGCACCCCAACTCTGCTCCAAAAAATATTCAAAATAGGTAAGTATTCAAGTGTGTTTAATGTTAATTAGACAATAGAAATTATTTAAGTGATCCATGGGAATGAATTTCCAGTCCTCGTTAAAGTTTGGTTGCAACATAATCAAGTCTTGAAATGCCACAGTAAATTTAGACAGAATTATTCGACAGAGCCTTGAAATGAATCTAGAGAAGGAAAAAGTACAAAAGCAAGAAAATCTAAAAGTGTTGAAAATGTAGCAAGATGATGGAGCTTAGTGAAATGAAGTCGCCTTCACTAAGTGGGCCCACAGGCAAATTCTGGCGCAAAGTCTATTTTTAGACTATGTATATTTTTAGACATATGGAGCATGGTTCGGGGATTCCAGTATGAGATTCTTGGAGCATTGGTCATGTTGGAAAAAATAGATGGGACTCTATTTTTGTGATCTATAGGTCGATAGGTCGAAGTCTATTTTTGGACTGCCTCTCCTAAAAATAGGGAAGTCAAATATTATTTACCCTTAATAATATTTGGACTCTAAACAACAGTTTACTCTCTTGGAGCACTTAAGTTCGAGCTACAGAAGTGGCTCATGCAACTGAAAGAGGAATCACGTGATTCCCAAGGGTTTGATGGAATCATGCATGGTTGACTTCAGTTGGACTTCAGCGGCAGAATTTTGGTGGAGTTAATGAGACAACTAGTGGAGTTGTGTTCTGTTTATTTTAGTTGAACTAGTTGAGATTAGTTTAACTAGCTAATCAATTAGTTATGAGTGGAGTGAATTAAATATTATTTAATTCATTAATTCGTAACTCATTATTCAACTCAAGAACACATCAGTTCACTACAGTGCATGATCAGTTCAGTGGAGACCAGTGAAAGAGGTAGATGAAAGGGTGGAGTTAGCTATCAGTGGCGACATCAGTTGTGCATGAGATTTGCACCACACTTGGAGGAATTTCCCATTATGATTGTGCTGTCAAGACAAAGAGATTCGAACCTTGGATCTCTATATAAACAGGCCATGATTGCGAAATAGAGGCAAGGCAATTGACGGTGAGTTTTGAACTAGTAACCTGTTCAAAATTGAGCTAGTTTGTGTGTAACTTCATGAGAAAGTATTGAGTACTTGTGAGGATTATTGTACTGAGTTTGTTACATGATTTCTCCATTATAATATACACAATAGCTACGGGGTTTTCAGCTATAAGCTTTCCCCATACATACTGTGTTAATGTGTATGATGATTTGATGTGTTATCGCTTGATTTTATTTCCGCATGTTTGATGATCTGAGGGGAAGAGATTATGTGTTGCATATAAATTCGAATTGTATGTGATCAGGATAGTCTCGGTGGATAATTAATCATTATTCAGCAAATTTCTACATGGTATCGGAGCTATTGAAGCATAGATTGATCATCACAGTGATTACAAACTTATTTCGGTAGACAGAGTCTGCATGCGGGCCAGGTAGCCTCCGGATTCATCTTTCTTCGAAAAGTGAAAGGTCTGGTAAACGCCCCTTGCAGTTGATCTCTGTGCTAGAAATAATTTTTTCTCACGATCTAGAGCGGTTGAGCTTTGAGGTGGAATTCGAATTTTGCAGCAGTTTTGTTTTCTTGGTGCCGGTGTTGAAAATGTCTTTCAACGGTTTGCGACTTGAATATGCTCTTGAAGGCAGTTCGAATTATGTTGCATGGAAGGATCGCATGGAAGCAGTATTAGAAGATAATGGTATGAAGGAGTTCGTAGATACGGATGTCCAAAAGCCCACTGATCCTGCTGAAGTCGAAGCATGGCAAAAGAAGATGGCGAAATGTCGAAGGATCCTGTTGGAGGGCGTCAAGGATCATATTGTATTCAGCCTGCATGGAAAGGCTTCTCCATATTTAATGTGGAAAGCTTTGACGGATCTATTCCAGAGTAAGAGTGACCAAAGGAAGCTGGTGCTCAAAGATAAGCTCAGGAACATCAAGATGGAGAAAGGCGACAGTATCGCCAAATACCTCACGAAGTTCACTCAGTGCAGAGATGAGTTGGGAAGTGTGGGGGTGACTGTCGATGAAGAGGACATGGTCGACCTGGCTCTCCTTGGTCTTCCGAAGGCTTGGCACTCATATCAAGATAGTGTCAATGGTCGGGAGAAGCTGCCGAGATGGGAGCGCCTTTGGGCGGATCTCATGTAGGAGGAGATAAGGAGGACTACTCGAGATGGATCTTCATCAAAGGGAGCTGATGAAGAAAACTGCGCTTTGGTGTCCAAAGCAAAGAAGGGGAAGGGTAAGAAAACCTCTCATTCTGGTGCAAAGGGCAAGAAGTAGGATATGGCGAAAGTGAAGTGTTTTCACTGCCATGATCACGGACATTATGCTACCAATTGTCCAAAGAAGAAGAAGAACAAGCAAGCGGGAAGATCTGCAGATGGAGAAGCTTTGGCTTCACAGCTCGAGCTTGAATTTTCACTGATTGCATGCTTGGTTTCAAGTGTGATGGGATCGGTGTGGTTCTTGGACAGCGGTGCGTCATTTCATATGACGGGAGATCGAGAGTTGTTCTCATATCTGGAGAACAAAGATTTGGGTGTGCACATCAAGATGGGCGATGATGGTAGATACAGTGCGACTGGTATCGGTACCGTATCCTTTCAGAGGGAGTCTGGTAAACCCTTTGTACTAAAGGATGTCATGCATGTACCCGGATTGAAGAAGAACCTGATTTCAGTAGCGATGTTGGAGGATAAGGGGTATGATGTGGTCTTCAGCGAAGGAAAAGCCTTCCTGCGCAGTAAGACTACTGGAGAGACCCGGAAGATAGGGGTTCGAACCAAGAACCTTTATCAGTTGCAGGTAGATGGCTACGCAGCTATGGCATGCAAAGCGGGAGAAGTGGTGAGCCGAGATGATGAGGGTGAACTGTGGCACAGGAGATTGGGCCACCTTCACCATGGAGCTTTGAAGATCCTGTAGCAGATTTCTACTGGGCTTCCTAAGGGCACCCTTGCGCAGTCAGATCAGTGCAAGGGGTGTACCTTGGGGAAGTATGTGAAAGCCACCTTTCACGAGAAGGATAGTCACGCCATGACGATCCTTGAGAGAGTTCACACAGACGTGTGTGGTCCTTTATCAGTTGCTTCGACAGCAAAGCACAAGTATTATGTTATCTTTGTTGATGATTTCTCTCGAAAGTGCTGGATCTTCTTCATGCAGAAGAAGAGCGATACATTCGAGAAGTTCTGTGAGTTTAAAGCACTGGTCGAGAAGGAGTCAGGGAAGAAGGTGATTGCTCTAGGGAGTGATAATGGTGGTGAATTCATCTCGGCTGAATTCAAGGAGTTCTGCAGTGCGGAAGGGATTCGGAGAGAGCTCATCGCACCCCATAACCCACAGCAGAACGGGGTGGCTGAGCGGAAGAACAGAACGATCGTGGGTGCTGCACGGGCGATGTTGCATGATCAGGGCCTAACCCTTCACTTGTGGGCTGAGGCATGCAATATAGCAGTGTATGTGCAGAACCGTTGTCCTCACAAGGTTCTTGGCATGAGTACACCAGAGGAGGCTTATTCTGGCAAGAGGCCTGATATTTCCCATTTGCGGATTTTCGGATCTCCCGTCTACATGCATGTGACGAAGGATGCAAGAAGGAAGTTGGATCCAACTGCTGAAGTTGGAATATTTGTGGGGTACACTGATACACCTCACAACTATCGGGTGTATGTGCCAGACAGTCGCAAGACTGTTGTGCGACGGGATATAAAATTCCAGGAGGAGAAAGCCATGCAGTGTTCGCTTGAGAGGAGCTACACTTGCATGCAGATGAGGAGCTGTTAGTTCCTAAGGAGGAGCTTCCGGATGTGGATCAGCCACAAGAGGAGGTTCAGGAGGTGGAAGAAACCACCCAGGCAGCGCCAACCATCAGAGGGCGCATGCGCACTACAGAAGCTGAGCGACTGGCTCGAGATGCAGAGAAGGTTGTAAGACCACCTACAGCACAGCGCAGACAGAGGCAGTCACCGGATCGGTACACTGGATACATGGCTCTTGTGAGTCAATGTGTTGTGACGGAGCCATCCTCTTTTGAGGAAGATGTGGAGGAACCCGCATGGGTTGATGCCATGATCGAAGAATATGATTCGATCGTCAGGAACAGTGCATGGGAGATTGTCCCAAGACCGGTGGGGAAATTAGTGGTGGGTTCGCGATGGATCTACAAAGTGAAGCATGCGGCTGACGAGAGTGTGGAGAAGTACAAGGCGAGATTTGTCGCCCGTGGCTTTTCACAGATCTAGGGGATTGACTATGAGGAGACCTTTGCACCTGTCGCAAGGTACTCTTCCATACGGACGATCCTTGCTCTCTCAGCGCAGATGGGGTGGCACATTCATCAGATGGATGTGAAGACTATGTTCCTCAATGGAGTTATTGAGGAAGAGGTGTACATAGAGCAGCCTGAAGGTTTTGAGATCTTCAGCAGTGATTCGCATGTGTGCCGACTCAAGAGAGCACTGTATGGGCTGAAGCAAGCACCTCGTGCTTGGTACACTCGGATAGACAGCTACTTCACCGGGCTTGGATTCTCCAAGAGTGAGGCGGATCCAAACTTGTACCAGATTGTGGTGGAGGGGAAGCTGTTGATCATCGTACTGTATGTAGATGATCTGATTTTGACTGGCGATGAGCAGTTGATACTTTCATGCAAGGAGGATCTTGCACGAGAGTTTGAGATGAAGGACTCGGGCATCCTTCATTATTTCCTGGGATTGGAGATTTGGCAGCGTAGTGGAGGACTGCTTGTTTCTCAGGGCAAGTATGCTCGGGAGATTCTGGAGAGGTTCAACATGCAAGGCTGCAAGCCTGTTGACACTCCTCTTCCTGGTGGTTGGAGGAAGGAGGATGCTACTTCAGCGGAGGTAGTGGATGCCACTGTCTATCGACAATTGGTGGGGTCGCTTATGTATCTGGTCAATACACGACCCGATATATGCTATGCAGTTAAACAGCTTTCGCAAGCTATGGTTAAGCCTACCAAGCTCTTTTGGAAGGCATGCAAGCATGTATTGCGCTATATCAGAGGCACATCGGGATATGGTTCATGGTACAGACAGGAGGATCAGTTGAGGCGGCATGGCTTCACGGATTGGTATCATCATATCAGAGATTGTGTTCAGTGGAGAATCATGATGCTTTCATATGTTCCCACGGAGGATCAGGATGCCGACATCCTGACGAAGGCGCTCACCAGGAGCAAGTTCGAATTCCACAGAGGCAGGATAGGGGTTGCAGATAATCCATATCTCGCTGAGAGGGAGTGTTGAAAATTTAGCAAGATGATGGAGCTTAGTGAAATGAAGTCGCCTTCACTAAGTGGGCCCGCAGGCAAATTCTGGCGCAAAATCTATTTTTAGACTATGTCTATTTTTAGACATATGGAGCATGGTCCGGGGATTGCAGTATGTTATTCTTGGAGTATTGGTCATGTTGGAAAAAATAGATGGGACTCTATTTTTGTGACCTATAGGTCGAAGAGGTCGAAGTCTATTTTTAGACTGCCTCTCCTTAAAATAGGGAAGTCAAATATTATTTACCCTTAATAATATTTAAACTATAAACTTCAGTTTACTCTCTTGGAGCACTTCAGTTCGAGCCTTGGAAGTGGCTCATGCATCTGACAGAGGAATTACGCTATTCCCAAGGGTTTGATGGCATCATGCATGGTTGACTTCAGTTAGGACTTCAGTGGCAGAAGTTTGGTGGAGTTAATGAGACAAATAGTGGAGTTGTGTTCTGTTTATTTTAGTTGAACTAGTTGAGATTAGTTTAACTAGCTAATCAATTAGTTATGAGTGGAGTGAATTAAATATTATTTAATTCATTAATTAGTAACTCATTATTCAACTCAAGAACACACCAGTTCACTACAGTGCATGATCAGTTCAGTGGAGACCAGTGAAAGAGGTAGATGAAAGGGTGGAGTTAGCTATCAGTGGCGACATCAGTTGTGCATGAGATTTGCACCACACTTGGAGGAATTTCCCATGATGATTGTGCTTTCAAGCCAAGGAGATTCGAACCTTGGATCTCTATATAGACAGGCCATGATTGCGCAATAGAGGCAAGGAAATTAGTGGTGAGTTTTGAACCAGTAACCTGTTCAAAACCAAGCTAGTGTGTGTGTAACTTTATGAGAAAGTACTGAGTACTTGTGAGGAGTATTGTACTGAGTTTGTTACATGATTTCTCCATTATAATATACACAATAGCTGCGGGGTTTTCAGCTATAAGCTTTCCCCATACATACTCTGTTAATGTGTATGATGATTTGATGTGTTATCGCTTGATTTTATTTCCGCATGTTTGATGATCTGAGTGGAAGAGATTATGTGTTGCATATAAATTCGAATTGTATGTGATCATGATAGTCTCGGTGGATAATTAATCATTATTCAGAAAATTTCTACAAAAAGGTCATAAACCTAAGAATTTGGATGTGGAAACGAAGACCTGTACATAACTACAGGGATATGAATCAAATGAAATCGTTTCACTAAATATAGTGAAAACAAAAAAAAGGCTTATTTCAAGAGATTAAATAACAATAAATACATGGAGCTCTAATTACTAATACCCCGTCCCCCCCTCCTTCATGTCAATACATAACTCACCTCCTCTTCAACACGACGGTAATGTACAATAACACAATAATTGTGATTTTCAACCAAGGTTCCATTGATTTTTTTTGTCTTCTCAACTAGCAATGCAAAAACCTAGACAAAAGGTATACTAAGATGAAACTATAGATTTTCACTTCCCTAATCCCTTGCTCGATAAAAAATTTGCTCACAAAAGGTGAAATCCAATAAATACTAGCCAACAACAATGCTAACAAAATTTCCAATGCACAAGCTATAAACTGGTAAATGAAGCATAAATGGACTTAACACCGTTGAATACATTTGCATATATGAAACAAAATCAAGAATTTTTTCCTCTCTATAATGAATATAAAGCAACATAAAACATAATATTAAATAGAATTAGTTCATACCTTGTCTATCATTGGTAAGAACTCAGTGGTAGGTTGGTAGAGAACAATGCTGCCTTGAGAGACAAAAAATAATAGTTAAAACTTGAAAGTGAATAACAAATCACCAAAAGCATCGATGTACAATCTACCTTTTACACTCCTTGATAAACATATTACAAAACCATTTTACACCCCATCACTAATTGCACCAGAAGTTACTCTTACCTCCCATAACATTATCAATTCAATAGAAAATGTGTCAATCTGTTAGAAAAATGATTAAAACTTCAAAGCATTCTCAGGCTCCTCTGAAGATAGGACCCTACTTACCAGTGAATATAATCAAGAGCACATCCACAAAACTAAAAACAACTAACCACAAAAAAGGAAAATGAACAATGAAACAGTGATGAGTAAATTATTAAAATTTATTGGGTCAGCTGTATTTTCTCTTCCTTAAGGATCTTGGAGGTCCAAGCATCCTTGGTATTAAAATTTGAAGCTACAAACTTTGGAGGCCAAATAATAGCATACACCCTATAATTGAGCACAATATTATGTCCAACGTGAAGGTAGAGAATAAGGAAACTAACCTACGAAGAAAGAAAGAACAAATTGATTGCTTAGTTGAATGCTTTGAATGTTGGTGCTGAGGATGATGATGATGAGTAAATGATTAAAATTTATTGGGTCAGTTGTATTTTCTCTTCCTTAAGGATCTTGGAGGTCCAAGCATCCTTGGCATAAAAATTTTAAGGGAAAAGCTTTGGAGGCTAGAGCATAGCATAAAGCCCAGAATTTGGCACAGTATTATGTCCAACATGAAGGTAGAGAACAATGAAACTAACCTACGAAGAAAGAAAGAACAAATTGAATGCTCAGTTGAATGCTTTTAATGTTGGTGATGAGGACGATGATGATGAGTAATTCATTAAAATTTATTGGGTTAGCTGTATTTTTTCTTCCTTAAGGATCTTGGAGGTCCAAGCATCCTTGGTATAAAACTTTGAAGCTACAAAATTTGGAGGCCAGAGCATATCATACAACCTAGAATTGGGCACAGTCTTATGTCTAGTGTAAAGGCAGATAATAAGGAAACTAACCTACGAAGAAAGAAAGAACAAATTGATTGCTTAGTTGAATGCTTTTAATTCTGGTGCTGAGGACGATGATGATGAATAAATCATTAAAAGTTATTGGGTTAGCTATATTTTCTCTTCCTTAAATATATTGAGGTCCAAGCATCCTTGGTATAAAAATTTGAAGGGAAAAACTTTGGAGGCTAGAGAATAGCATACAACCCAGAATTGGGCACAGTCTTATGTCCCTGCAAATACCTCCAATAGCGCTTAGAGAGATGGTTGCTAGGGTTGTAGTGGATCCAAGATGGGATGAAATTTTTGAAGAGGAAGTTGGTGGTTGGAAAGGTGCGTGGTCTACATAGCCATCCTAATATATTGATAGTCCAAACTCTAGTTTGTATTAAAGGATCATTTTTTAGATCATATGAAAGGCATGGGACATGGCCAGACTAAAATTTTGACTATGGAAGTGAAGCCTGTGGCTTCATCCTTAATGACAATGATGGGGATGTAGGTTGACATTGTGAATCACCCATCGCTTGTTCAATATTCTATCACTAACCTCCAAGGTGATGCATTTCCAAGTAAAGCATGAAATGATAAAACAAATAACGTAATTTCATTAATCGCTCCCTTCATGACATTATCAGACTATCTTTTTAGCATAATTTTGATTCGATAGCATAATTTCTTGTGTCAAATATTAAAAGGAATAACAACATTTGAATTATGTGCAACAAAAGTCCAACTTGTTAGTAGATGCCTACATCCACTATACATTTCAACTCACCTAAAAATGTAGACTCTCTGACCCAAAGCCTACACGATCTCCATGGGGCTCAGTTTGCATCATCTCAATATTATCTGTAGTGTGAAAATTAGAAACCAAAGTTAATAGAAAATTTTTCAAAAATAAATATAATAAACATAATAAATGTTCGTAACAAAAATTACCAATACTTGTGTCACAAATGTAACCTAAAAATGAATAATCTCTTCAGGCAACCCTTGATGTGTAGCACATACCTGAAAATTCAATAATGTTAAGAGCCACACCATATAAAATTATGTTCATCTTAAAGTCACTTGCAATTTAACGTAAAATTATATATAGATAATACCTATGAGACTATTGAAACATATGAAGGTATTGTGTCTTCAGGAAGCCCTTCATGTGTAGCGCTAACTTGAAAATTCCATAATTTTAAGAGTCATACCATATAAAATTATATGACATAAATTCATTTTCAATTTGACGTACACAAATATAGATAGATAGTAATGAATGTGGCACCTGTACGTGATCATGTCCATGATCTATAGAATGAGGATCAGGGGCAAAGCAATGTTTATATAAGAATGTTGTAAACTACATAAGTTAAATAAATATATTGGCGTAAGATTTTGGAGACCAAATGTATATATGCCAAAAAAACATGTTACATGCACTTTAGCTCATCTTATAAATGTGTATTTTAAAATATATTAAAAAATTCTTGTACATACCTCACCCATGGTGTGCATTTGTTGTCTAATGGCTCACTCATAGTGGTCTTCATGAGAGGATGCATACTCCATAAGCTCATGTCGCTCCATCTCCCTCAACACGTCAGCTGGAATACTCATAAAGGAATGCACTACTGCACTAGATGAAGGTTGGCTTGTCCCTAAACCAATTTCCACACCTCCTAAAGAAGATGCAATATGTTTTTGTATCTTCTCCCTCATCTGAGATGTAGCACTGGAGATACGAACTAACTCCTTTGGAAGTGTAACTAGCCTAGGTGGTCGAGGTACTAAACGAGGTGCTAGAGGCCTAAACCCAACATCTCGCATAAGATCAGGTCATTCATATGTACGACCTTTTCCAGCGTCATGGAATTTGGACCCTGTATCTATATAGTTAGGGTACATGTGCTATTGAAATTGAGCATACAACATCCTAACAAAATATTGCAGCACCTCATCATTATTTGGGAACTTCCCATATGCATACAGGAAATTCTCATAAATATAAGGTGCAATATTGGGATCATTGAATCTTGCAATATTCAGATGTTTTTTGTCTTCAAACCACAAGTCAAATAGTAACAAGGAAATTTCTTTAGTGATCGTACTTTTAACTTCATTGTAGGAGTGGATACCAATCACCGACACTCTCCTCCTACGTATCATGTCAAAAAAAACTTAGGTTGATGGTCCAACCCCACGATAAGTCTCTATCAAGCTCTCCAATTTGTGCAAAAAAATTTGGGGAAAATCTTGATTAGGGGTTGAGAGATTGCAACTTTGCAATTCATTGCGCAATCTCGTGGAATGCAACATCATCCCATCAAAAGTAAGTAAGGAGATGGTGTCTTCCCAAGGTATTTCCTTAGAAATATCACCGGGATGGGTGTAAAGGGGATCATAGCTTGAATTTTGAGCAAACTCATGAACCCTATGACCTCTCCCCCTAGGAGGGCGATGACCACCACTTGTAACATGTTAAATTATTGCACATATTAAAAATTAAATAATTTATAAGGAAAATTTGTATTTAAAAAACTTGTTTGGTCATTTGAAAATACCTCGTGGAAAACATATCTCATCCTCTTCACTCATCGAACTCGGATTGTTCCCTTTCAAGGAATGAAGGTCTTTACTAGCCACTATACAAAACATTAAATTGTTTTATCACACAAGTACATGAGACACACAATAAGTTTCACATTAAACATACATCAAACAATAAATTTTCCTTTAGATTTTACCTGAACGAGATTTATCCAAGTGTGGGATGGATGCCATAGGATGAGAAATTTTTCTCCTTTGTCCCTTAGTAGAAATAAGGCCAACCCAAACTCCTACATTTTCACCTATGGAGGATAATGTTTTCACATTAAACACATCATTTGAAAAAATAAATTCACCTGTTCGACATTGAATATAACATAAACTTGAACATTTTAACTAGCAATCTAATGTGTACCTATACCGTGTATAATATACCCCTCAAAATGGGATCTAAGAAATTGGGGACAAATGGGAAGAGGTCTATGGGGCTCCTCTTGTTCGATTTGGTTTCTGAGCACACGAGTCATATGAGTGCATCCACCTGCACAGGACATTTTTTTCACATTAATCAAATTTTCACAATGAACAATAGATATATCCTACTTGAAAACATGACATAACTAAATGTCCAATGTACCTGATAATACTCCTCTCATGGAGAGGTCTCTGGAGGGCTTGCCTTATGCCATTATTGCAATAGTATCAAATCAAATTTCTGCCCCTCATAAACAAATTAGAAAACAAATTATCAATCAACAGTCATGTCATCAACCAATGATTTCATATGTTGTTACATGAGGTCAAAAGTCGCTATTAGAAGATTGAGTAGATCTATAGACAATATTTAAATCAGAACTCACTCCATTAATCATGTTGTCAGTACATATGCCTAGCTTAGGACCTGCTAAAACCACTGTCACAAATCTGCTTAGGACCTTCTCCATGTAGCAATTTCATTTCATAGTCAATGGGGTTGTACATATTATAAACCTTTGGATTTTCACATTGATGATATGTTTAACATAATGTAATGCTAAGAAATTAAAATGATAGACATTGGAATAAATAATAGAAAAATATTAAAATTTTATAATAATAAAATAAACTTGCATAGATCCATCTCACTTTTTTTTACCTATTGAAAGTTTTGTGTCTTTTGTTATATCTCTTGATGTTTAAGATGTTTAATAGATATAATTAAGATGGATCTATGCAAGTAGTTCCATCAATTTTAAAAGACTAGTTTTCTTATAAACTTAAAAAGGAAACACTCATTCTTAAATTGAAACTTGAATATTTAACTATTCAACTATTTCTCTTTAATAATAATTAAATCATTTATCTCTTATTTAAAAAAACAGTATTTTCTGACATTAGTCATTCGATTAAATTAAATTACTTACATAAATTCATCCATCATTAATTAAAAGTGTATGCTTCCAATATCACTACTTTGACTTCTAACATGCCCAACTTACTATAATAATTACAAGTCCTAATCCTTATAATTACAAGTCATTCTCCATGTTGAGCGAACAAACGAATAATGGTTGGGCATATTTTTTACGGTATGGAAGTCCATAAAATCCCTAACAAAATCACAAGCATTTGTCAGTATAATTGTGAGAATTAAACTCTGTTGCATGAGTTTCAGGATTGTAGGCACAAGTGTCCAAAACCAAATGTACAGAAAATATATATAAGAAAAATATAAAATACATAACAAGGATAAAAGAGGAAAACCTACAAAAATTGAAAAAGAACATTATCGTACCATAAACAAGTTGATGCCATTCAAGATTCAATGAAGCAACATACCATTTATTTATTTAATTATAAAAAGTAAGTATTACATAATCCACCAAAATGGAGAATCGAAAAACTACTGAGTTGTGATAACTTCAAGATAGCTAATGAAAAAATTATAATAAAACACATGATACTCTATGCAATCTAGTGTACAACTGATTAAGGAACACATCACACAGCCAGTTAGAAAAAAAAAAAAAAAAAGACAGAAAAGGAAAAAGGAGCAAACAAAAATAGAACTATGATGAAAGCCTAATGGTAAAGAGAAGAGGCATTGAAGATCTTCTTTTTCTATATGATAGAGAAACAACACAAAGAGAGGAGGCAAGAAAAAAAATAGAAAATGCTAAGCTCTAAACAGTGGGAATGGAAGCACACTTTAAATGATGGTTGTAGACTCTAAATACAAATTGGAATCATATATATCAAAGAGTTTGGACTTAATTTGAATAAAACAGATACAATATAGTGGTGTGGTGATGGAAAAACAATGTATAAATACAATACAAGAGACAAGAAATATACCTTGAAATACAGTATTAGAAAAACACAACAACCAAATCTGTAATATTCCCACTTTAGCACACAGCTAAATGGAATATTAATTTTTTTTTTATCACCTAGCAGCTAAATAAATGGGTAAGGAAGCCCATGCATATTAAAACATGAATAAAATACCTCATAATGTGAAAGGGGATAGTCATAAGAGCTGGATTTCACACCCTTGTGTGTGAAAGATGACATTTGCATGGAGACAAGGTTAAGTTTGACCAAGTCAATAGCGTTGGGATAGGAGGTGGAGAATATTTTGAGAGACAACAAAGTATGAATGGGAGGGGGGTTATTTGGTGAAGGAAACCCTAATGAGTGGGACTCATGGAGAGAGGTATTTCACTTGTTTAAAAGGAGGGCAAGGCATCCATTGTTATCCATGATTTAGATTATTGATTTCATTGTTTGTTTAGACTTTGTGTGTTCTCCTGTTGTTTAGCAAAGTTGCAGTGCTGCTTAGCACAAGGAATTCCTGTTTATAAATTCCTTCTCCTTCCAAGAGAGGCCTCTTGAAGGAGCTTTCTCTTCATTTCTTCACATTCAGGCTTCAGGCCAAGCATCCTCCTTCAGCTACAATGTTATTCTTGTAGCATGAAACATTGTGTTGCAGGGTGTTGCAGTGGAGGTTCCTCAACACCACTTCCTGAGCTTATCTTTCTGAGGAGGAAGCTTTCCTTCCTTTGGGTGATCAGTTGGGAAGCCCTTGGAGCATATTGCAGATCTTGACACTTGGCCAACACTTTTTCTTGCACCTTGTTGAAGCCTCGAAAATCGTTGCAACAACATGGGGGATGACCACCCGGTCTGGACCTTAAAGCAACTCCTTTTCCATTTGTAAAGGTGGTTCTGACTGGTTCAACTAGGTCCAGTTACCTTCTCTCAATCTCCAATGGCTTTAAAATATGAATTTCATTCACCAATGGAAAAGGAGACATCAGATCAACCTTCTTGTTGATCATGCAAGAAAGTGATCCTTAAGCTGATTTAGGGCTCAGCAAATCAACTACTAAAGTTTTCCTCTTTGGGAAGAGGACTTGAAAGAATGTAGAAATTAATCTAAATGCAAACTTATTCTAAGATGCAAACAAAAGAAACTATCTTAATTTTATCTTAATTAGGCAGATATAGATCTAACCTAACCAAGAGCAGGTATTTATAATATTGGGATTGAAATGTGTCTTGTTTATAATGAATATCAAGTTAATGAAATAGTTCAATTAACTGACATTATGGATAGCAAAACACATCCTATTGAGACCTTTTAACTGAAATAATCAATCAACAACACTTAGGAAGTAGTTCACAAAATGGTATTGATCATTTAATCAGTAACTTGAATTATTAAACAATAATATGCGGAAGAAGTTCACAACATATCACTATTTATTCATCCAATATTAAAAGACAGATTAATGAGTAAATAGTTACATAATTTAGCCCATAAGAGCAGAGATAAATAACAACATAAAATAGAAACAAATTACCCATACCGACAAAAGTGCACAAATATGTAAGTAAATTGGCACCATTCCTGTTATCATAAAATAAAACCAACATTTAAAATAACAGTATTCGAAATACCAATTTATTGAATCCATTTCTCCAGCTCCATTCTCTAATAGTCCTTTACAATACCTAAGCTTCTGCTTTCAAAATCAGAGCTACAATAGTGCAAACTTTGTTCATTATACATAACTCAGGATGTAAAAGAAAAACCTCAATAATCCCCAGATCTGAGATTTCACTCCTCCCACCTACAACTCTAAATCCCTATTACAAAAGTGTTTTTAGAATTCCAGAATTGCAGAGGAGAGCAGCCCCTATTACATTCTGCAATCTACTATTTATAATATTTGCAAAGGAATTCTTGAGAGGAAAGTTTGTTGAAGAGAAATCTGCCCAATCCAATTTTATTTTCTCTGAATTCCAATCTTTAATTGCTGGAGCATTCTTATTGATTGAGATCTTTGCTCCTTATCTCTTCTACTGTTTTCCTGCAAAAAGAAATCAAAATAAATTAAGATGCAATGAATAAAATCAAAATACCATTTCTAGCATTAAAATAAACCCAATCAAATTTAATTTAAATAAATAATTGAAAGTAAAATATAAGCTCTCTATTGATGTCTGGGATGGTTTAATTGGCCAAGGATATTATTGACGAATGAACCTGCAATTAGAAGAGGCTTGGACAAATGAAAATGCAGAAAATAAATCAGAAAATTGATTTTGTTTTAGAAATTCGGAGCTTGATCTTTTGCATGATTTTTGACCCAATTAATGACCAAATCTATTAGTGGAACCTCCTCAGAAATGTTCTCCTTGATTTTATCTTTCCAATGAGCCGTCCTGGGCCTTATTTGGCCAAGTATAACTCAATCTATGAGCCTCCAAAGTTGATGAGTCAAAACTGGCATAATTCTGGAAATTCTGTTGCTGGGCTAAAAATCAGAATTTTTAATTAGAAATTTAATCCTAAATTAGATTCTAATTATCTAATAATTAATTCTAAATTAATTATTAACTAACTAATATATACAATTAATTCTAATTAATTATCATCTAATTTAGAAATTAATTAAGTTACAAAATTAAATTAATATACAAATGATTTGAAAAATTTAATTTAAATATAATTAATATTATAATTCAAATTATATTAAAATTATAATAAACATTATAATTATAATATAAAAATATAAAAATTAATTTACAAACCATTGGAATCAATCCATACCCATAATCCATTAAACAAACCATTGAAATCAATCCACACTTATTATCCATTAAACAAACCATTGAAATCAATCCACACTTTATTAATTCAACCATGTGAGTTTGTGGAGGGGTATGGTGAGTGGAGTGTGAGGTGAGGGTGACGTGAGGGTGAGTGAGGTGGAGGTATGGGAGGCATAAGGGGTAAAACAAAAAACTTTATATTAAAAACTTTTAACACATCACATATCGCCTTATCACATATCGCATTTTGTCAAATGTGCATGTTATAAAAATTGCGATGTATTCTGATATTGCGATATTGCGATATGCAATGTAAATTTTATTTTTTATTTTATTTTATATATATATTTTTTAATATTAAGTTTTAATTTTAATTAAATTAATTATATTTTATTATAATAATTAATTTAATTAATCTCAAAATTTAATGTTAAATATCAGTTTTTTATTTTGGTTTTATTTTAATGATGTTTAGTTTAGTTATGAAATTTTCTAAACTACAGCCACTTCGAAAATAAATAAAAAGAATAAAAATAGCATTTTTAACCCAGACTAGATAAATGATGGGACTTTAAAGGAGTACCATTTTCAAACCAGTTGACCAAATGAGGTAAAACAAGCATCAATGGGAAGCTTATTAAAAATCAATTTTAACAAAGCAATCAAAACAAGAATACAAAGAAAATGAAAAATTAACAATTGTGTAGGATAATCAAATAAATAAAAATCATAAAAGGTGTTTAGCCAAAAATTTATAGAAAGGGTCCTCATTATTTGAAGTGAACAAGTAAAAAATGGGGGGGTTGTGTTTTACCACAACAATGGCGACACACGGGAGAAGAACCAGTTATCTTTGTTTGATATGAATAAGATTTTCCTAAAATCAAAGTAAAACTAATTAAAGAAGAGAGAATTATGCTTGAATAGGTTCATTAGTCTGAATAAAAGCAAGAATTATCTAACTGTAATTTTTCTTAAAATTTCTCATAAATTAAAATATTTCAAAACTCTATATCAGTCCTTAATTAGTTGTAGAGATAAAGCAGGGGTCACTTTACAACTTAGCTTTTAAAATATACTCATTTGTCACAGGTAGAGCCACTGTTGCCAGCAAACATCTATAGTCTCGACAGGGTTACATTTTAATCACCAATGATTCAGAATCCCATCTCTTTAAGAAATATTGACCTAGAGATAAATCCATTTATATATGTTTCTTTTTTATTTTTATTTTATTTTTTATTTTTTATTTTTATTATGAATCTTAAAAGCCATTGTCCTGGTTTGGTAGCCAGATAGTTGACAATGCCATTCACTGGTTATAATTGGACTGAACAAGCTAGCTCGTGATGAGACCCCTTGTCTTATAATTGTTTGCAATCATAAGCCATTACCCTGGTTTGTTTAGCAGTGTTGGTAATGTCAGCCTATTTTTCCCCTATGATCATGGTAAGTAGGCTCATGATGAGACCTCTTATCTTTTAAGTTTAAATATATCTCTGGATTATACTCTAGAAAAATAAGACTCTTCAGGACAGGGAGAATCATTGACTCCTTAAGAGTTAAGAATGACAATTTTAGAGTTAAAAGGTGCTTTGCTGTAAAGTGTCTTTACTTGGTTAAAAATAAATTTTCTTGACTGATAATAAAACTTTGAAAGATCTTAATAAAATATTAAAATCTCAAAATGATTACAATTTGATGAAAAAGAAATTTCTCCAGATTTTATGATACTTTGTCAACTTCTCTAAATTGGTAATCTCTTCCTTAAGTATGTCTACCTTTATAATAAGAAAATCAAACTTTACTAAGAGATTTAAGAAAAAGTTAATAGATGACTATTAACAATTTTTTTCTCCGTGTATGCCAACCATAGTTAGGTAACAAGAAGGCCTTCCATATAAATCATGGCAAAGTCACCAAAATCAAAACTGAAAACCAAAGGAAAAAGAATTCTTATGCTAAAATGAGAAAGAAATCAGCAAAAATAAAAATGAAGAAATTTTAAAAATGGAAAGGAAAATCCAAGTTTCGCAAGATAAACTCAAACAAGAATGTTTATACCAATGTCTCAACAATATGAAGAAAGAAAATAATCGTGTAATCAATCCTTCTTATGTCGAGATTTAGAAAAATCATACCTTGCAGGGTTGTAAGTGTTTTAGGCTTTTTAGATAGCAGTGACGATAAAATTCAGCCACAATGAAAACTTTCTGTCTGATATCAATCTTCTTGTTTCAAAGCATCAACTTAATCATTTTCTAATGAAAGGAATGCTTAAAGAAAAATCTAAAGGTTCTGAAACTTCCTGGTGTAGCTATTTCAATGAGGATTATCGCTGCTTCTTGAAATTAAGCCAGGAGAAGAGTATGGACTTCGAAAATATGATCTGGCGGAGGATTGGAAACTTTTATGAAGAGCTGCAAAACAGATTTATATATCAGAAAAACAAAACTGAAACTAAAGTAATGAAATGGAAATTAATGAAAGTGGGTACATGAATCTTACCATTGGATGATCTTACCTGAAAGGTATCAATTTCTCCAAACTAGCTGACTTCTTATTTTAATTAACATTAAAAACTTGAAGAAGTCAAACTAACCAAAATCCTATAACCCAAAATCATTATTTATTTTATTTAAACTAAAGCAAGCAGTAAAATGTAAAAATGGAATGCTTAGTGTTCAAAGTAAAACAAATGCATCAGAAATGAGAATGAAAATTTGCAGTAATGACTGTTTCTCAAAATATTATAAGTTTCATATAAACTCCATGATTTTATAAATTGTTCAAATTCAAAACCAAATCCAAGATAATAAAATTTAAATATGAAGATAGAGAGGAATTGAATTTATTTTTTAATTATGGAATTATATATTTAAAACTGAAATATATGACAAATCAGAATGATTTGAATATGCTGTAAATTTATCATCAGTTGCTTTCTTACCATAGTGGTTACTCAAACTCGCTTTTAAAATAACACATCGCCGTATTGGATGATTCACATCACATGTTTCTTCACCATGCTTTGAGTTTAATTTGCAAGACTTCACCTTTGTTGCTATGCCATATATCGATTAAATGTTAATGGCTTAGAGGCATGCATTGAAAGCTATCACATCAGAGATTGCAATGGCAAATTGCCGATATGAAAACATGTAATGAGAACATGTGCGATAAGATGGAGCGATTGCATCATTGAAGAAATATTATATCGGGGATTGGGGAATATTTACATTGTGCTTCCCACATTGCACAACACACATCGCAGATTTTGAATTGTGATGTGAGCATAAATAAAAATGCGATGAAGCGATTGCGATATCAGCGATTTCTAATCGGCGATTGGTGAATGTTTGGTACCCGATGTAATACAATATGATTCTTGCGATGCCGATATGCGATGAATGACGTGGTTAACCGGCGATCGCGATTGGCAAACTTAAGCACATTATGTAACAATTCTCGATACGCCAATATGCGATGAAGAGTGGACTCGATAACTTTATGATGAAAATTTAATAACATATCGGATCTGAGACATCGACCCTTTTAAAGTTATGTTCCTACCATTATTTGCGATTGAATGGATGTGATATTTTATAAACTTGATTTGAATTTCATATCGAGTCCGAAATTATGCGGTCATCGCAATATGGTAAAGTCGTTTATTGGAGATCGGCCATTCATGATAATGAAAGTATATTCAACTGCAAACCTCCGATATGCGAAATGCGATATGGCATATGAGTGAGGTAATACATCGGAGATCTTTTATGAACAATTTTTTATCAAAACTGCTAAGAGC
The DNA here is from genome assembly GCA_034641835.2 of Pinus albicaulis. Lineage (NCBI taxonomy): Eukaryota > Viridiplantae > Streptophyta > Pinopsida > Pinales > Pinaceae > Pinus > Pinus albicaulis. The sequence goes on along the minus strand of CM076570.1, from coordinate 418,098,343 downwards.
TACTTCCGATGAAATCTTATGATATTGTTTTTAATTTCGATTGGGTTTCCCAAATGAATAAAAACAAAGTTAAAAAATGCTCAAATTCTAATGAATCTCAAATAAAATTTCCCTGAACCTGTTGCCAATTTGAACTGGGTTTGCTACTTACTTGAAGTTTTGAAAACAAATGAAAACCTGCAATTAAAACAGAAAAATAATAAAAAATAAACTAAAGAAAAGAGAAACTAATAATAGATGAGAATGAACTTGTGAATGCGTATCTGGAAGGAAATTCTCTGTAGTTTTTTACCTCATGAATCTTTAAATTTTTCCTTCAATTTATCAAAATTTTGCCTTTGTTCAAAATCATCTCATCATTTATTCTAAATTGGAGTGAGCAATTAACCTAAATAAAATCTTCTTGTTCATGTTCAGGAAATATAAAATTTACTAGAAATAAATATGAAAATAGTCTTCCCTTTTGAATTGAAACAACAATTTATTACCTCTGCTCATTCCGAATTAACTTGAGAAAAATATGTATTGTTATAGTGACTGTTTAATAATGCCTTTAATAAATATGATGCGTAATGCATCATCAAATAATAAACTAAAGATCAGAATGGGATAAAACCACTAATTGTGGAAAAATGTCAAAACAGATTTGAATGTGTGCACACAGCAAAATGGACATCCTAAAGGTCAGCATAGCAAATTTCAAGGAAGATAATATGAACTTCATATGATTACCATGAAAGGTTAGACTGACTAATAATGATTGACTCAGAATTAAGCTTATCATATACAGTCATACATTTCATGGGATAATGAGATCATGAAGCTTTTATATCCTCAAAACCTTTATCATATAAATTTCAAAAGAAAATCTTAGAAAGAAATCCCGAAATTAAGAAAAGTGGCTTTGAGGCGATTGATTCCAAGTACAACCTTAATTGAATTTAATCAAGACATTATTCAAAATAGACAGAGTAGAGGTATCGCTGTAAGAAATTTAAAAAGGAAAGCAAGAATTAAAATTTTCTGATTGGGAGAAAATGTTTTCACTCAACATGTATGAAAATTGTTGATTGCTTTGTTTTATTTTTAATCTACAAAATTGTTGAAAATAAATTAACTATATTAACTCTACTCCTATTCTAACCATATACTTGAAAAATGACTAAGTATTGTCATATTTCCAGTGTAACCATTTTCTCATTTTAATCCCTGTATGTATGTACAATTCAAATGTTAGTAATAAAAATACAAATCTAATTGAACTAAGAAAATTAAACCTGAAATCAGAATGTACAACTATTGTTAGAAGCTTATCTAAAATCTCCTTCTCATGAAATTTTCTTTTCAATTGAATACCAATTGGATCATAGAAATTTGGATGGATTTCTATTAATAATTGGGAAATGTTCAAAAGAGGAGATGAAAGGCCAGACTGTAGATATGAGCTTTTAGATTCAAAGGTCTGGAAGAAACTATTAGTGTTATGTGTAAATTTTAAGCTATTGACAATCTTCCATTAAGGAAAAATTTCCAAATATTTTTCAAATGAATTAATGAAAAATGGATGGAAATACTTCAAATGAAATGGAAAATTATTAATTAAATTGGATTGCTGGCAGACTTCTAAAAATACATTCTCTTGTTGATATTGCCTTTGAGAAGATAGAAGCTTTTGATAAAACATTAGTATTGATTGAATTTGAAATTAAAATAGCTTTTCATGCTTTTGATTATAATTTATAAATCTTCAATTTTCCAACAGGGCAATGTATCAATTGAATGTTTGATAATAAAGTGCTCAATATGCCAGCGTAATGTATCAAAAATCTGAAAAATAAAATCTGAAAATAAATCTGATTTAATACAAAATAAGTGAGGAAACAAAAATAAAATGAAATCACTATTGTTACAACTAATGTTACAGCACAATTGGGATTGTTTTGAAATAATTTTTTTTCACAAGGATTTTCTAGAATTATGGAATTTGAGTAATTTCGAATTCCAACTTGTGAATTAGAAAGAGATTTATGATTATGAACAAGAATGAAAGCTTGATCATGATATGAATCATAAATTGGAATATTTTCTCGAATAGTGAAATCATGAAGATGATTATCTGCTTTAGAGTGAGGATTAGTTGGAATAATTTCTAAATTGAAATGTTTCTCATTCTCAGATGTTATTTGAATTTTCTCATGAGGACTCTTTTTAGAAGAATAAAAATCAACATCCTCAATGTCAGATTAATTATCATAAATGACTTCACAAGATTCTCTATAACTCCCTTCAATCTTATTCAATAAATCCAAACACGGAGGAACAAGAATTTCATGTTCATTAATGGAAAAAGAATGATCATTAATTGCTTCTCTATCTTGATAAAAAATTAATGGTAATTCATTTAGATCAGCCTCTGTATTTTCTGAAATATCAATAACACCAAGAGGGGAAAAATTACCCTCATTAAAAATATCAGGATAAAGGGAAAAATGTGAATTTGAAATAATGCATTTAAAAATGTTTCTGTTTGAGAATTCTTGTACATTATGCTCATTGTAAATTTTAGATTCTAAATCATTCCTTTGCGTAGTCATGTTTTTTTGAAGAAGATTACCTTGCTGCTCTAATTTCAGCGTTTGCTCATCATGAAAAGATTCAGAAATTTGTACAGCAGTTTGCATGCTATTATTTACTTTGATTGTTGTTTGCACTTGCTGATTTGAAATTTGATTTTATGAATTTAATGCAGAGAAACTTCCAAATTCCAATGCAGGTATTTCTTCAAAATTGCTGTTGTTGTCTTCTTGCATTTGATTAGTAATATTTTCCAAGCTTTGTGAAACCTCTTCATCACAGTTTATTTGTACATCGAAATTGGATTTCTCATTTATATTGGAAGGGGATGGAACAAAGCTTGAACTAATTTCATATGGATTGGGAATAGGAGGAAGAGAATAATTATGTTCAAACCAATCTAGTGATTCTTCTTTCAGAGGTTCATCTTTGACATTAAATTGTAAACAATTCAAATGAAGTCGAATATTAAAATCTCTAACAGACTCATTTTCATTTTGTAGATATTCAATTTCATCACATACTTGATCATAATCATAGTGGTCAAATTTACAAATGAAACTTGTAACAAATTGATCCCAGTTGTGAATTGAGGCAACCGGAAGAGTTCTACACCAGTTTCTGGCTTTTGCCGCAAATGTGAGAGTAAAAATTCTGCATAAGATGCCTTCGTCAATTCCTTGAAAATCATAATTTAAAACATTTTGAATAAATTGAAAGACATGATTAAAAGTAGAAGAATTTCTCTCACCATTAAACTTTACCTGAGACAAGAGTCTTACCACTTCGGGAGGAGTATTGGAAGATGCACGTCCATGGATACAACTCCAAATTGGAAGTTTAAGAGGAGCCATCGTGATTAAATAAAATGTTAAAATTGAAAAGACACCAACAAACAAAAAGTTTCAGGCCCTCCTTCTAGCGCCAAAATTTTGAAGCCTCGAAAATCGCTGCAACAACATGGGGGATGACCACCCGGTCCGGACCTTAAAGTAGCTCCTTTTCCGTTTGGAATGGTGGTTTCGACTGGTTCAACTAGGTCCAGTTACCTTCTCTCAATCTCCAATGGCTTTAAAATATGACTTTCATTCACCAATGGAAAAGGAGACATCAGATCAACCTTCTTGCTGATCAGGTAAGAAAGTGATCCTTAAGCTGATTTAGGGCTCAACCAATCCACTACTAAAGTTTTCCTCTTTGGGAAGAGGACTTGAAAGAATGTAGAAATTAATCTAAATGCAAACTTATTCTAAGAAGCAAACAAAAGAAACTACCTTAATTCTATCTTAATTAGGCAGATATAGATCTAACCCAACCAAGAGTAGGTATTTATAATATTGGGATTGAAATATGTCTTGTTTATAATGAATATTAAGTTAATAAAATAGTTCAATTAACTGACATTATGGATAGCAAAACACATCCTATTGAGACCTTTTAACTGAAATAATCAATCAACAACACTTAGGAAGTAGTTCACAAAATGGTATTGATCATTTAATCAGTAACTTGAATTATTAAACAATAATATGCGGAAGAAGTTCACAACATATCAATATTTATTCATCCAATATTAAAAGATAGATTTATGAGTAAATAGTTACCCAGAAATCAGAATTTAGCCCATAAAAGTAGAGATAAATAACAACATAAAATAGAAGCAAATTACCCATACCGACAAAAGTGCACAAATATGTAAGTAAATTGACACCATTCCTGTTATCATAAAATAAAACCAGCATTTAAAATAATAGTATTCGAAATACCAATTTGTTGAATCCATTTCTCCAGCTCCGGTCTCTAATAGTCCTTTACAATGCCTAAGCTTCTACTTTCAAAATCAGAGCTACAATAGTACAAACTCTATTCATTATACATAACTCAGGATATAAAAAAAAAACCTCAATAATCTCCAGATCTGAGATTCCACTCCTCCCACCTACAACTCTAAATCCCTATTACAAAAGTGCTTTTAGAATTCCAAAATTGCAGAGGAGAGCAGCCCCTATTACATTCTGCAATCTGCTATTTATAATATTTGCAAAGGAATTTAGAGAGGAAATTTTGTTGAAGAGAAATCTGCCCAATCCAATTTTATTTGCTCAGAATTCCAATCTTTAATTGCTAGAGCATTCTTATTGATTGAGATCTTTTCTCCTTATCTCTTCTACTGTTTTCCTGCAAAAAGAAATCAAAATAAATTAAGATGCAATGAATAAAATCAAAATACCATTTCTAGCATTAAAATAAACCCAATCAAATTTAATTTAAATAAATAATTTAAAATAAAATATAAGCTCTCTATTGATGCCTGGGATGATTTAATTGGCCAAGGATATTATTGACGAATGAACCTGCCATTAGAATAGGCTTGGACAAATGAAAATGCAGAAAATAAATCAGAAAATTGATTTTGTTCTAGAAATTCGGAGCTTGATCTTCTGCATGATTTTTGACCCAATTAATGATCAAATCTATTAGTGAAACCTCCTCAGAAATGTTCTCCTTGATTTTATCTTTCCAATGAGCCATCCTGGGCCTCATTTGGCCAAGTAAAACTCATTCTATGAGCTTCCAAATTTGATGACTCAAATCTGGCATAATTCTGGAAATTCTGTTGTTGGGCTAAAAATCAGAAATTTTTATTAGAAATTTAATCCTAAATTAGATTCTAATTATCTAATAATTAATTCTAAATTAATTATTAACTAACTAATATATACAATTAATTATAATTAATGATCATCTAATTTAGAAATTAATTAAATTACAAAATTAAATTAATATACAAATGATTTGAAAAAGTTAATTTAAATATAATTAATATTATAATTCAAATTATATTAAAATTATAATAAACATTATAATTTCAATATAATTATTATAATATAAAAAATATAAAAATTAATAAACAAACCATTGAAATCAATCCAAACCCAAAAATCATAAAACAAACCATTGAAACCAATTTAAACTTATTAATTCATCCATGTGAGTTTGTGGAGGGGTATGGTGAGTGGAGTGTGAGGTGAGGGTGACGTGAGGGTGAGTGAGATGGAGGTACGGGAGGCATAAGGGGTGAAACAAAAAATTTGTATTAAAATCTTTTAACACCTCGCATATTGCCTTATCGCATATCGCATTTTGGGTTATCAAATGTTAAAGCTTTTTTTTTAAGAATTTGCGATAAGACTTTTGCGAGAAGGAAATTTGCGAGATATCGCATATCGCAAGAACCTTGGATCGGGGTTTTTCAAATGTGCATATTATAAAAAATGCGATGGATTCGATATTGTGATATGCGATGAATCCGATATTGCGATGTGAAATTTTTATTTTTATTTTATTTTATTTTATTTATTTTTTTATATATTAAGTTTTAATTTTAATTAAATTAATTATATTTTATTATAATAATTAATTTAATTAATCTCAAAATTTAATGTTGAATATCAGTTTTTTATTTTGGTTTTATTTTAATGATGTTTAGTTTAGTTATGAAATTTTTTAAACTACAGCCACTCCGAAAATAAATAAAAATAGCATTTTTAACCCAGACTAGATAAATAATGGGACTTCAAAGGAGTACCATTTTCAAACCAGTTGACCAAATGAGGTAAAACAAGCATCAATGGGAAGCTTATTAAAAATCGATTTTAACAAAGCAATCAAAACAAGAATACAAAGAAAATGAAAAATTAACAATCGCTTAGGATAATCAAATAAATAAGAATCCTAAAAGGCGTTTAGCCAAAAATTTATAGAAAGGGTCCCCATTATTTGAAGTGAACAAGTAAAAAAGGGGGGGGGGGGGGGGGGGGGTTGTGTTTTACCACAACACACCTACAACGCAGTATCCCTTAGTGACTATGTTATTTTCAGTGGGTATTTCCATATATATGCAGATCTATGTTGTTTTGTATTTCCTGTAGCAGTGCTCTATCTATGATTGCGCAGTTGATCCATAGACATTCTGTTATGTAGCAGCATTTCACTTTTGATATATGTATTCATGGGAGGCTTGTTTGCCTTGATCATCTGATGTGTATTGCACTTATTTTCCGCTGATATATATAATAAAATGGCTTTGTGGTTTCCATACATCTTGGTATGATATTATCACTGCTACTCCATGTTTATGTTCATGTATTGTTGTATCTCCAATTTAGGTATACTATAAGATATTCTTAACATTGTAGATTTTCACTATTTTGGGATATTACAGTGGTATCAAAGCATAATATTGGCTCGGCCTATGGATCTCAGCCATGATGTTATCAAGAAAAGAGAAAATGAAGACTCCATTCTTTGGAGGAAAGAAGGAGGAGAGGCTCTCAAAGCTTCTTACTAAATCTGTACAGAGCATTCAAGGAGATCTCAAGAAGATCAAAAGGGAGATGTGCATATCTCCAAGAGGGTTTGAATATGAATCAAAATCTAGAATTTCACATCATGAGTGTGAGCATGCAGCCACACACAATGATTCACAGTGCAGTCACATGCCCAGAATTTCCATGAGAGAGATGGAAGAAGAAGGAATGGCTAAGAGGGAAAGTCTTAGTGATTTTTCGCAAGAGTATGAATCTCAAACTTAGAAGTTTAGAGATCATATTAATTTTCCAGATTTTTTCAAGATCAAGGTGAAGAGAAGCAAGTAGCATGATAGGGGTATATTACTTCTATCTACTTTTGATGTTTCACCTACATGTTCAGCCGGAGCTTGGGTGGAAGAACTAGACACTTTTTTGCAGCAGAATAAATTTCTGAAGATGAAGCCAACAAAGTTGAAGCACTAAATCTTGGAGGTAAGGCCTATGCATGGTGGATATTTGAGTCTTTTTCATCGAAAAATGAAAATACTACTTCCTATGCAAGGTTTATTAAGACTTTGGTGGAAAGGTTTGATGGGAAACTTTCTGCAACACATGTGGTGAAGTTAAACAAACATAAATAAACAAAAACCTTGCATGTGATGGAGAAAACTATAAATCCACTTCAGAAACCCATGGAGGAGACTGACATTTTGCAGCATACCTTGTTAGAGGCAAAACCTCTATCTCATATTCTTGAACAAGAGGGCATGGGGATCTCTCTTTCAAAAGAGGATCCAATTCTTGGGAGGTTGCCCATACATGTTGATGAGGAGGATGGAAACAACGCTGTCATTTATAGAGTTTATCTAGCACCTCATGCAGAGGAAGAGGGAGATCTTGCTCCAACTAGAGGGATTCTTGCATCATTGCAAGAAATTCCCTAGGATATCACATGTGGAGATCAAGGCACAAATCATGATTTACATGTGCCTTTGATAGAAGGGTGTGAACCTATGGAGATACAAGGAGGAGATAGGGAAGATGACCAACATCATGTGATGAGGAGAACATACCCCTATCTATTTCATGTGGTTGATGCACCTAAGAGGGAGACTGGATTATGCAGTGAGAGAAGTGACAAGTCTATCCATTCATATATGCAGTCTACTCTTGATGAAGATGTCTCATTGCATGGATACATTTCACCAACGAGACCACCAGATCAACAAATGATGAGAGATGCTTTACATTTTGAGGCACCATTTATTGATTTTAGAAGAGTGGATACCTTGGGAGGTCATTGTACATTGTTGAGAGTCTTGGGTAGACTCAAGGAGGACAGAGGCATTCTCTCAACATCATCTTTACCCACTCTCATTTCAGATTCTGCGTTGTGGCAGAAGCAGCATGGGAAGGATAGCAGCCTTCCAACTTGCATATTTGGCATAGGAGATGTCAAAGAGGAGGATGAACCATATGATAGATGCCCTTCATGAGATATCATCGGCATTGTCACTATGGAGGATAGATCCATATTGGAACTCCCATTTGTTGGTGGAGTATTCCAAGGATCTTTTTTCTTGCATGATATTGGATGACCAGTTGCATGAGGAGGTATATACAGTTAGAGATGGGGTCATCTACTACCATAGTAGGATCTTCTTATCTGGAGCTTCCAAGCTCAAGGAGAAGTTGCTACAAGAAGCCCATGGAGATTTCCTTTTTAGCCACACTTATTCTATGTGGACATACCACACCATCATGAAGGGGTATTTTTGGTAAGGCTTTAAGGAGGAGATGTATCAGCATATGAGGAAATGCATGGTTCATGTGGAGATGGAGGAGATACATAACTCTTTGAAAGAGTTAGCACAACCACCTCTTTTCTCTTTGAGGATGAGAGGAGACTCATCTATGAGCCACTCCATTTGTATGAGCAAGACATATGGTAAGGGTATTGTCTTTTTGCATAATGATTTGTATAATGTATATATGCATCCCTTAACCATACATGTGCAGGATGTTGCTCCAAGGAGGAGGATTCTTTCTTCTAGACTTCATGGTCTACTTGAGGCCATGAGAAGTATTGTTGGCCACTCCCTAGGAGGACTTGGGGAGGAGATGTATTATGGCGAATATGATCACTTTGTACCATACATCATTCACTTTCTCCAAACATATGAGGATAGTGGGACATCAAGAAAGTGGTTTAGAAACCACACTTTTTGTCACTCTCTTTTGCAGTTGAGGATCAAACTGTGTTGGTTACATTTGAGGGACCATTTTCTTTCTGCCTTGCTACATATGGCAGCAAGCATGGTTCTCATTATGATTCCCTATGTTTCTGTTATTTTTATTGGAAGCATGATTGGGGGAATGGCACATTGGTTGGATGTGTCAATTGGGGGAGATATTTCCCACATTGTTTGCATTGCATGTTCTAATGGGAGCATGAGAGGTAATATGTCCACCACAACCAAAAATTTGTTCTTTCATGAGGTGGGCCATGGGATTGATTGGATGCCATATGATGGTGATTCCCAACTCATCATATATGGAAGGATTTGGGCCAACGTGTTTCATAACATTGGAGAGGAGATCCTTGAGGATCTAGTCTTCTTCTTGCCACTTGAGGGAAACTTTATTACAGCCCAAGATCAGCCTACACTCTACACTTATATTAAGTGGAGAGAAGGATAGCGTGGGGTAGGCTCCCATGTCTACTATGTTCATATTTTCAACCTACCTACATTGCATGAGCTCAAGGTGGAGGAGCATTTTTAGGAGTTTCCATGTTGGGAGGTAGCTAATTTTGTATGGATGATTTCTTGGGGGATGGAGGATCCACATGGGTAAGATGTTCCCCAACACATTTTAGACTCCATGCCTTGGGATGAGACTTTCTAGTTCTATCCTTGTAGTTGCTTGAGGACAAGCAACATTTGGGAGGGGAGGACTGTAATATTCCCACTTTAGCAGATAGCTAAATGGAATATAAAAACAAAATTTAATATTCATAATGTGAAAGGGGATAGTCATAAGATCTGGATCTCACACCCTTATGTGTGAAACATGACATTTTCATGGAGACAAGGTCAAGTTTGATCAAGTCAACAACATTGAGATAGGAGGTGGAGAATACTTTGAGAGACAGCGCAGTATGAATGGGAGGATGGTTATTTGGTGAAGGAAACCTTAATGAGTGGGACCCATGGAGAGAGGGCTTTCACTTGTTTAAAATTAGGGAAAGGCAGCCATTGTTATTCATGATTTAAATTATTGATTTCGTTGTATGTTTAGACTTTGTACATTCTCCTGCTATTTAGCAGAGTTGTAGTGCTGCTTAGCACAAGGCATTACTGTTTATAAATTCCTTCTCCTTCAAAGAGAGGCATCTTGAAGGATATTTCTCTTTATTTCTCCACATTCAGGCTTTAGGCCAACCATCCTCCTTCAGCTACAGTATTATTCTTGTAGCAGGAAATGTTGTGTTGCAAGGTGCTGCAGTGGAGGTTCCTCAACATCACTTCTTGAGCTTATCCTTCAGAGGAGGAAGCTTTCCTTCCTTTTGGTGATCAGTTGGGAAGCCCTTGAAGCATATTGCAGATCTTGGCACTTGTCCAACACTTTTTCTTGCACCTACAGTGCAGTATCCCTTAGTGACTACATTATTTTCAGTAGGTATTTGCAATGAGGGATTGTCCTGATTGTCGGAGGGTGAGATCTTCAGTGTTAGGATCAGCCTTTCACTTGGAAGATCCATTGGAGGAGGTATTTTTATCTGATGTAGCATCTTCATCCATATCCATCCAGTTCCATTTCTTGAGTTGCAGCTGCTACTGCAACTCCAGCATTTCTGCAGTTTTACATATTTCAGCCAATCCTTCCAGGATTGTCTTGAAATAGTGTTTGGGAGCATAGATATTCTCTCCCATCATTGTATCAACCAAATATATGCAGATATATGTTTTTTTTTATTTCCTTTAGCAGTGTTCTATCTATGACTATGCAGTTTTGATCCATAGACATTCTGCTATGTAGCAGCATTTCACTTTTGATATATGTATTCACGAAAGTTTTGTTTGCCTTGATCATCTGATGTGTATTGCACTTATTTGCTGCTAATATATATAATAAAATGGCTTTATGGTTTCCATACATCTTGGTATGATATTATCACTGCTACTCCATGTTTATGTTCATGTATTGCTGGATCTCCAATTTAGGAATACTATAAGATATTCCTAACATTGTAGATTTTCCCTATTTTGGGATATTAAAAAATCTAAAAATTGTCACAAGTCACAGAGATTGCAAGGAAGCTATCATATGTCTGATTCTCAGTGATGTCACTCTAGGAATAAGTTCCAGCAAATTTAGAATAAGATGGATAAAGGAAATACATATCTAACAATCAAAATTAGATTTCAGAATCCACTCAAGGTAGAAAAGTTATATATCTCCAATTTTTCTTTGGCACTGAACTGTTCAAATATAAACACCATGAAACAGAAAGAAAAATAGATTTCAGTAGTTTTTGAAAGTTGGTAGTTATTATATCCAAGATTCCCAACAACAATCCTTACCAGGTTTGATCTTATACTTTGGCATCTAGATTTCAACTTAGAATAAATGAATAAATATTGAAAAACACAGTAGAGTCTGATATCTAAATATATTGCGTTATACTGATATTATACGATTCACATTTCAGAAAAATTGTGACACAATTATATTACTCATGAATCACAATGATAACATTGATTAAATATCCCTAAAAAAAAGGCTAGAAACAAGCACTCCTCAGCTGAAGCTCTCACAATCTCAAAATTTTTCTAGCCTCCATGTCTTCCAAGACTTACAAGGTTAGATTAAGGATTTTCTTATTATAAAATTCTCTTAGGGAATTAGTGGTGCTCTGTCAGCCCAAGAGAACTGACATGTCATGAAAAGAGGGTATATGGTAGTTTATCTTGGTCATGTGTGGTCAGGAACACCCAAAATTTCCTAGCCTATCATGGAGCTATAAACTCCCCGACAAGCTAGGAACCTTTGGTGGTTTCTGATCACCGGAGTAGACTAAGAAACACCATTGGAAATGACTCAGTACCATCTATAAGCTCCTAGAGCATTCCTTAAGCTCTAAAATCCACTTACCAATTCTAGAACATTTCACTCCAACTCCTAATCTCCCAGAAATGGGAAAGATGGGAACACATTCCCCAACCACCAGAAGCAATGTTCCAATGCTACTATGGAATTAAGATAAATAAAATTAATGAAGACCTAAATCTTTAGTTTCTACCCAGAGGTGCAACCAAATATTTGTAAAAAATTTTATAAATAGTTCCCCAAAGGTATTACGAAATTTGTAAGATTTTGTCATTTGTATCATTTTGTATGTACTTGTGGATATATCCTCTCACATCTTGCATTTTTTTGTCTACATCTTCAACACCTATGTGCAAATTCATGTGTCTTTGTCTGGGAATTCCTAGGTGTTCCTCTATAACTCAATGGCCACCTAGAAAACTACCCACTACATGACCCATTGCTACTTTTCCCTTTAACAATTCACTCAACTCATATGAATGCCTAGTCTTTGACTAAACCCAAATCTTGCTCCATTTTATTGTTCCTTTATAGAATCAACCACATATATTGATATCCCGTGTGCTAGAGTGGAGATGCCTCTATTTTCCTACATCATTTTCCATTGCACATAGATATATGTTTATGTTTTCTTTTAACATATTTAGAGGCCTACCAGGTTTATAGGACACTTTCTCCTTGAATCAAAATAAAAAATCTAAATTAATTTTTATATAATTAGAGATGTTGTCAAGGATGTTGGGTTTTTAAGATCTCAGTAGTTGAACAACTCAAACATCAGTTATGAATTTTCCTAGCTCATTTTGGGTTTTATGGGATATTTAATTCTAATGGTTTTGTAGTTTGGAATGTAAAGAAAGTGTTTTTCTTCTTCTATTTCTTGTGTCGTATATATTATATAGGATCATTATTCCTTGGGGTTTTTGGGTTGCATCCACCATCTGAAAAAGCACAAATTAGATCCAAGAAGTCATCCCAGTTAGGCACATCCTATGCAACAGAAGAAAAAATTTCTTTTTGAAGTGCCTCTAGTTAGTCACCTACATTTTTTTGCAATACCAACAAATCCCAAGTTGGATCTTCTCTAGCTTAATTGGCACCTTAATTGTCACATCTCCACATTCCAATTTTTTTTTTTTCAATTTAAAGTATTAAGCATATCAAAATCCATTTATATTACCACTTTGTTCTTCCTAACTTAAAGTTCCACTAACCCCTTTGGCCAAGCTATAATTATATCCATAGCTACCTAGCCTTATCAATTTCCAAGCAAACACTATACTTCACTTACTCACTTTAACAACATAACGATGTGACCATATAATTTTTATTATTAATCTCTCACCTTTTCCACTCGTATGTCAACTTACGCACATACTCTAACGTTGAAGTTGAAGATCTTTGGATTGGTTGTCCTGGCGCTAAGGCCATTCACCATCCGATATAATATTATGGTTCATATGTTTGGACTTGGTAACTCATATCATGAACGTATGTCTAACGTCATTCCTTTACCATACTTTAACTTCTCGTTCGGCCCTAACGTTAGCTCAAGGATATGAAGTTCAACGTAATTCCAAAATGTTTATTGTGTACCATGCCAGGTCCACACGATACGTATAACATTAATGGACTAGAGAATACTCTGATCTCGAGCTTCCCACTACAGCTTGGTTTAATTCTGGACAAGACATCCGTATGCCTTGAGACGACTTTTCTTATCTGTTTGTGTACTCTGTCATACGATCGGATTTAGGGTTTCTGATCCTAGGATTTCCGTCGTCGATCCTTGTGATATTTGCCTGATGAATGATAAGTGTAGCATTGAGATGTTTAGGGTTTTACTTCTACATTTTCTATTAAACCTCTTTTTAGTCATTGGTTCATCTTTCTCCGAAGTCTTCTCGCTTCTCGGCATCATTGCAAGAGGCTTGTGCAACCGAAGTTCAGCGTTTTCTATATCTGGATGCAATGCGTCTCCCATAACCAGGTAACTCTGTGATTCTTACTCACACATTTTATTTGTTATTTATTAATTTTGAATTTGGTTCCGGCGTTGAAATCCCCTGAGCGTTCTCACCCTATATCACAGATGCAGACGAGGGTCGTTCTAGACAAAAAGGGCGTAGAGAATTTCGTTTTAATACCACCGCCATGCCTTGGTGATTTTTCTATTTTCGTTCTCAACGATTTATGTAGTTTTAAGTTATGGCTATCGTTGCATAGTTCGATTTCCTCCTCTAACTCTTAACTAGAAGGTGTTGCTTGGTTGCCAGCCACAGAGTTTAACTGAGTTTTCGTTTTGTCTCCGGTATAACAATTTCGTTGGTTTGGTCTTCTCAGTGTCACAACCCTGAAAGGTAACCCATTTCACGATAAGCCAGACTTTGATGCTGAGATTTCTTTATTGAAGTTATGGATAAGTTCTGCATTGAGAAATCTCTATCACTAATTTAATTTGTAATTAATTCGGTTGCTGGTAATGTAGTTCATCCATCATCTTGTCACGAGCTTTGGTTTATAGCTCTATTTTGTATTTCCCTACTGATTCAGGGTTATGTTCTTCGTTTCCGGTTGGTATACGTTGCTCTACCTTTGTCGACTCTGAAGATATAATGTTACTTGAAATTTTCTGCTATAGTTATGAAGGCTAGCCCGCTTGGCTATTGTAATTTATTGTGTAATGATGACTTACTTTAACTCTCTTGTCCTTCATAATAGACTTTCGACTCAAACTGCATAGTCTTGGATTTTGTTCATGACCCCATGTCGACAGGGTGCTCCAGCTCTTTCTATTCTCTGCTATTTTATTTAGTACATTGGTGTTGTTTTAAATATTTTGTTAACTCACAGCTGGATATACATTATCATAACCAATTATATATATATATATACCTCTATACTGAGTCGGTTTCCATTTCGTGCATGCACAACCCTAGGTTTGATGTAGTTGATTTCTGCTACTTTCAACCATGATTACAGTTCAGTATATCGCAAATAATTTAGTAAATGAAATTATGTTGAAATTATCGAGTTTGTCCAATAAATAGAATAGGGTAGTTTTAATACAATTTTTGTTTTCATTAAGATCTCTCTATCTCATTTACAATTAAATCATGCACCCTCAGGTCTCACAATAATTATAAAAACTACAATTATGTCAAGTAATATGTCCACATTCTCCTAGTTGACTATAAAATTTTTGGTCCATGAGTAGATCATTAGTACTCACCTACGAAAGTTTTAATTCTGTTTCTAATACAACTTATAAGGACTAGCTTTCTGTTTACATGTCAGTTCATAAAATGAGGAAATGTTATGTATAAGAACAAACTGCTTTACTGGTTATGAATCTGTCAAGCATCTTACTTCCTGTCATTTGTTATCCTTTAATTTTAAGAAATTAAATTTGCAGACTTTGGAAATATATATGTGTAAATGCATGTATCTGTTTAAAGCTATATAATCTACCTTTAGGCCTACTCATAGTCACTGAAAAGGGTTATTTACATGATTTTTACCCTGAAATAAATATTATACTTACACAGATTTAATTTTTTCTAAAAGCAATGGTGTAGTAGAGTCAATAACTCCAACTGCTAGTAAGCACTTCTAACCAGCATTTCATTAGGCTTTGCTAGTGGATCTCTGTTTTTCAAAGTAACTTCTAAACTCTGTCTACAGTTTATCATAAATTCTTTTTTGTATTTTACTATTGGTTATGTACACTGAATCTGTTATAACCAGAAGATAGCATTAATATCATGATTCCGGTTTATTCCATACACAAAATTCTTCCAGGTTCAATTTATAATGAAAATACCCCAACTCCTTTCTGGAGCCTGGTATTAAAATTTCATTGACATATATCTACGTCCATAAGAGTAGAACTTACCACCATCCTCAGTTATTAATACAGGAGATTAGTTTATTTATTTATTTAGTTTTTTTTTTCTGAAGCAGATTAAAGTTACACTTCAATTACTCCAGGGAAACATTTACACTCTCTCCAGATTTAAACCACCTCATGGTTTAGAGATTCTGGTTGACAGTGTCCCATGGATTTGTTCCTACTACCATACAGAAGTTAGGAGAACTATTTCTTCTATTCAACTCTGTTAAAAGTAAGGAAATTTATTATACATCAATATAACTCAACATAATTAACATAGTACTTTTCACTATTGTCCAACAATATCATATTTAAATTACTCAGCAAAACAGTGTGCATACCACTTATGCAATTTGACCAACCTCTCAACCTTAGAGTTCTTATGTCCTCAAGAACTCACCCCCGAGCTGAGATCATCTCCTAGAACAGACCAACCCCCAATCCGTTCAGGAATAGCTTATTTAAGGTTTTGCTCCCCAAAGCCTGTTTCTAATTCTGCGTCCAGAATTACAGGATGCTTTTCTTCCTGTTTGCCTAGGCTTCCCTTATTTAGGGACTTTTAAAGCTGCTTTCTGCTTTTCCCGGCCTTTTACCTCTTCCCAACTACTCTCCACCTCATTGGGGAAACTAGATTTTTCCTCAAAAATATAATTTAGAAATAAATTCTTTCAAGTATTTTTGAAAGATTTTTGGGGAAATCTTAACCTCTTTCCATACCTCATGGAATTGGCAAGTGATCTCATAATTCTTATTTGGTCAATATGCATAGAATCATTTTATTTATTTTTCAAAATTAAATACTCAAATACATCCACAAAGTACTTATCCATTGGGGTCCACCCCCTTTTGGATCTAAAGTTAAAATGTCTAATTTGAAAGAAACATAAAACTGGGGGTGTTACATATTCCCCCTCTGAAAGTAAACACTGTCCTCGGTGTTGATTACTAACTACTAGAGTTCATTTTTCAAGCAAATATGGATATTTTTCCATCATCTCAGCTTCTCTTTCCCAGGTAGCTTCTTCAGCAGTAAAGTGCTTCCACTGCACCTTTACTCTTGCTACTGTTCGATTCCTTAATTCAATTTCTTCCCGCTCCAATATTTGAGGCGGCTCTGGAAGGAACTCCCCTTCTGGTTCCACCTGTATCACATTCCAATCAACAATGTGAGAATCATCATTTATATATCTTTTTACTAATGAAACATGAAACACATCATGAACTTTAATATGGGGTGATAAGGCCGGTTTATAAGCCACCGGTCCCACCCTTTCTAACACCTCAAAAGGGCCACAATATCTAGGAGCCAATTTTTCACAACTTCCAGCATAAAGTGTGCTCTTTTTGGGTTTAATACGCAAATACACATGCTCCCCCACTTTTAATTCTCGATGTACCCTCTTCTTATAAGCATAGTTTTTCTGTCGATCTTATGTTGTCTTGATGTTTCTTTGTATTTGTTTAACAATTCTTTCCATCTCTTGTAAAGCATATGGTCCCAACATTATCTTATCCTCAGGTTGACTCCAACTCAAAGGAGTACGACACTTCCTTCCATAGAGTGCTTCGAAGGGACTCATTCTGATTGAGGATTGATATCTGTTATTGTATGCAAATTCCGCTAAATGCAAGTAGTCTTCCCATTTTGATGGCCTGTCCATCACATACATTCTCAACATATCCTCCAAAATCTGATTTGTCCTCTCTGTTTGACCGTTTATCTGAGGGTGATAGGCAGTGCTAAAATTCAGCTTAGTGCCCATGCCCCCAAATATCCCTTTCCAAAACGCTACTGTGAATTTAGCATCTCTATCTGAAACAATCATCTTTGGGACCCCATGTAGTCTTACTATCTCCTTTAGGAACACATCTGCTACTTGGGCTGTCCCAAAAGTAGATTTTATAGGTATAAAGTGTGCAGATTTTGTTAAAGTGTCTACTACTACCATAACTGAATCATGCTGGTACTTGGTTCTGGGTAACCCTGTTATGAAATCTATAGAAACGGTATCCCATTTCCATTCTGCAACTGGCAAGGGATTTAATAGACCAGCTGGGTGTTGATGTTCTAATTTGACTAGTTGGCATTCCATGCACTTAGCTAAATATTCTGCTACATCCTTTTTCATTCCTGGCCAAAAAAAATTCTTTTTCAAGGTTGTAAGCATTTTCTGATATCCCGGATGTCCTGAATATGGTTGTTTATGGTATTCATCTAAGATCTCTCTTTTCAAAGACTCTACATTGGGGATATGCAATCTGTTTTTATAGAAAATTAGTCCTCTCTGGTTTTGGGTATATTCAGTCATTTCCTTCTTTAGTATTTTTATCTGTAGATTCTCATAATTTGGATCCTGGTCTGTTACCTTTTTCACTAGTTCTTATAAATCAAAACTAGCACTACTTCCAATGTTTTTTATGTTTTGGCAAGCATTTCTGCTTAATGCATCAACAATTTTGTTTTCTTTCCCTCTGATATGTTTTATTTCCATATCAAATTCGCTCAGAAAAGACAACCATCTGGCTTGTCGAGCATTCAAATCAGTCTTGGAAAAGAAATATTTAAGACTAATATGATCAATCATCAATGTAAATTTATTTCCAAGAAGATAGTGTCGCCACATCTTCAAGGCATGATTACAGCAGCCAACCCCAAATCATATGCACTATAGTTCTGTTCATGTGTCTTAAGTTTCCTAGATTCATATGCAATAACAGAATTTTCTTGCAACAGTACTCCTCCCAGCCCTTCTCTATAGGCATCGGTACACACCACAAATTCCTTATCGGTATCTGTAATCTTCAGTATAGGGGATGTAGTGAGTTTCAATTTTAATTGTTCAAAATTGTTTTGACATTTTTCAGTCCACTCAAATTTGACACCTTTTCTTTATAGTGAAGTTATGGGATATGCTATTGCAGAAAATATTTCCACAAATCTGCAATAATAACCTGCAATCCCCATAAATGATCTCACTGCTGAAACATCAGTTGGCAATGGCCATTCTCTAATGGCCTTTATCTTTTCAGGGTCAACAGCCAACCCTTGTTCAGAAATAATATGTCCCAAGTATTGGATCTTGTCCTTATAGAATTCACATTTACTGAACTTCACATACAACTGGTTTTCTTTCAACGTTTGCAACACTATCCTCAAGTGCTCTTTATGCTGCTCCTCACTTTTTGAGTAAACTAAAATATCGTCTATGAACACTAATACGAATTTATCCAAGTACTTGTTTAAAACACTTTTCATTAAGCACATAAAGGTGGCTAGGGAATTTTTCAAACCAAAAGGTAGGACTACAAATTCGTAGTGACCATACCTGGTTCGAAAAGTTGTTTTACTAATGTCTTCCTCCTTAATTTTGAGCTGTTGATAACCAGTCCTTAGATCAATCTTAGAAAATACTAAAGCTCCTCTTACCTTATCAAAAAGATCATCAATTCGAGGTAAAGGGTATCTGTTTTTAATTGTCAACTTATTCAACTGACGATAATCAATGCACATTCTAAAGGTTCCATCCTTCTTTTTCAGAAACAACACCGTTGCTCCCCAAGGAGACACACTTGGTCTGATATAACCCTTATCCAGCAATTCTTGCAATTTCATTTTCAGCTCCATGAGTTCAGGGGGACTCATTCAATAAGGGGCGCGGGAAATAGGTGTTGCTCTAGGCACCAAATCGATTGAAAAGTCAATCTCTCTTTTGGGGGGAAGATGAGGAATCTCATCTGGAAAAACTTGCTTAAACTCTCTTACTATTGGTAGAGTATCCAATACGTGTTCTTCAGGTTGCTGTTCTAATTCTTCGACATGTACTGCATACACTTGATATCCTTTCCTATTTGTTCTTTTCAGTTGTAGTGCTGATATTTGTCTTACAGTGATGGGTTTTGGTTTTCCCTTAAGAATAAAGGGTTTCCCTTCTTCATTTATGCAATGCAGAGTTTTATCCCAACAGCTCATCATAGCCTTTCTCTTTTCTAACTAGTCCATTCCTATTGTTAGACTCCGTCTTCTCACTCTGCTGCAATCAAATTCACCAAGGTTCATTTCTCCTTATTTGCAGTCATTAAAGAGTAATTATGGAGTTCAGGGTTTAGTCTTCCAGAGGTAGGCTAGAGGAAGCTTCAGTAAGTCTTCATTTCAGGAATGTCGTCATAAATAAGGCGAGATTGGTTCTTCTTCAAAACCCTGTTTTGAAGAAGAAGTCATCAAATATGTTTTTATGATGAATATGTAATTCGTCAAAATGATGCAAATTCTCCAGCTCTTCAAAAGGCAGCCTTGTTTCAGCTTCAGCAGCTCTATGCCCTATGAGATAAACAGAAATCCATCAGTCAGTTGATCAGAAACACAATACCCAAAGCTAGAGAATAAGCCACAAATTCTGGATTACAGAGTTTCCTTTTTGGTATGATATTTTATTGCAGATGGAGTTATCAATTTTAAGTAAAGTTAAAATACTCGTAGGACATGATAGTTTGATTGGCTTTAGATGTCATGGTGCAAGAAGCCATTTATGTATCTACACTTGCAGGCTTAAATTTGGAAATATTTCTCGTTCGCATTCGTTTGCATCAGGTACTTGGGAGATTTTGATGAGGGGTCGCATTTCAAGGGGTTATTTTCATGTGTAATGTTAGAGTAAGGACTAACTGCTTTCGTTACAAAGTGTTTGGCATGCCCTTTTCAAAGAAGAAACTTTTAGACAATGTAAAGCCAGGCACAAAATTGTTTCTTTTCGAGTATGAAACTAGAAAGCTTTGGGGTATATATGAAGCAGCATTGGCTAATGCATTTGGGTCTGCAGAAAACATGGTTGCCACCTCTTTTGACAGTAGAGCTGTTACAGTTTTATAATTCGGCCCATGAAACACTCTCAAATTTGGAAAGGCTTGGAGCATCGATATTGCATGGTGTTGATGTAACCACAATGGAGGAGCACCATATCATAAGGAAGATGAAGTTCCATAGAATTGTCTACAACTTCCCTCATGCTGGACAGGAATCCGATTTAGCAGTTATCAACAAACACCGTCATTTGTTGAAGATGTTTTTCAAGACGCACAGACAATGGTAAGAGTTTGGGATCGGCATCAGTATTTCCTCAACAACATTCATTTCCTTTAACATGTGAAGGTGCACTGCTGGTGTTTACTTCTGCCTTCTCATCTGTTGCACCTGAGGAATATGTGAAGAGAAACTATGCTAACAATATTTCAGAATACAACACAGTTCTTGGATCTCTTAATGCACAGAGAAGAAATTTCTTGCTGCGGGATGTTTATGATAACATGTTATTGGATGGAGTCCAGCCAATTCGGGACACTTTTCACACTTTGATTGTAGGTGCAATGAAAGGAGCTAGACTCCAAGATGCTCTTTACTTCATGGATGAGATGAAATCCACGGGCCAGATACCACAATATATAACTTCATTATATCAACATGTGGGAAGAACAAGAATTCCGACTGTGCTATTCAGGTTTTGAAGGAAATGAAGCGGTGTGGAGTAAAGCCGAGGGGACAAACATATATAGCACTTTTATGTGCTTGTGCATCTTGTGGCCGAGTTGAAGGTCGAGCGACCCACCTGGGCAGAGCGACCCACTTGGGTGATTTCCGCAGTGCAAAATTACAACGTGAGCGACCCACCTGGGCAGAGCGACCCACTTGGAGGAGAGCGACCCACTTGCTAACAGAGTTCAGAAAATTTGTGTTTGCGCCCAATTTCGATTTTAATCGTCTCCAACAACTTGCAAACAGGTTTCTAATGGTTACTCAGTGATTTTTGAACAGGTTATGGAAATACATGAAGAGATTATTAGGAGTGGGTTTCAATTTAATGACATTGTGGCACATGCTCAAAGATACCTGTGCAAAACGTATCCTGAAATATACTGCGCACTTAAGGACAATGTATGGAACAATCAGTCAAAGAAATTGCGTCTTTTTGTGGTTGAGGAATTGTTTTACAGGTATACCTTACAAGGCTGTCCCACTGTCTCAAAAAAGAGGCATGAATGCGATTCTCTCTTACAGGAAAGCACCTTGTATATGTCTCGAACAGTTGACTTTTCTGCAATATACTCAGAGTTATCACAATGGATGTGTGGATATTTAAACTGGTAGATTTTCTTCATCTTATAATTATCATGGCGGAGACTGGGCCTATTGTGGAACAGACAGCATATGTAATTCTTTCAGACCCTGGCAAGCGAATGCACTATGTATGCCACTTGTTGGATCACCAGACAGGTAAATCGTTGAAGAAAGAGCACAACAATGTGCGAGTCGAGACAAAGTTTAAACAATGGCTCCGGTGTGTTAATATTGAACACTATGTGAATTCATCGAAGTGTGGGTGCACACAATTCACCAATGGTAACTCATGACTCACAACCTGAGAGCAACTCTTGAAACGTGGATGTTATTTAGATTAGCTGTTGCAAGAAGAAATGAATTGCGCTGGAGATCTCAAGGTGAAATGCGGAGCGTTTTCATAAGGGGAAATTGAAAGCGAAATTGCCAGCTGGATTGTTCATTTCTGTAATCAAAAGCAGAGTTTAAAAAGCGTTTTGTTTAAAAGTAAATTTTTATTCAAATATCGAATGCCAAGGTCAAAACCAAAAATAAACAAAGACACCTGTTACCAAATGAATAGGATTAGATTCCTATTTCCAGACTTTATTCAACGGGATCTGCGCTCCATGTGTTGGCCATCAGAGGATTTTTAGAGGAACTCTGTTTTATTTGAAACGCTCTTTTCTATTGTTGTAACTGCAGGTGAAACAGTGCCCCTGTTTTGGGGTCGATTTGTTTTTTCTAGAATAGTTTATTTAATGTAATCAAATAAGGGGGAGAGTTCTCGGTAGCCAGTGTAGGAGAAATTTATTTATATTGTACGCTTTTAGGAGCCGAGATTTTAATGAAGAGATACACTGTTTTTTGAGATTCTCAGGCTTGAAATTTAGCAAATGTTTTTCCTTTTGTTTCATATGTCATCGTTATGTTTCGTATTCTTCATTAATCGCCATTTCTCAATATTGAATGTTTCTAAGTGAGAAAGGCGTAATTCAATTTATTTGCTCTGTCTTGAGGAAGTATTCATAGTTAATGTTTTCTTCTGTTTGACAAGGATCCATCTTCTATGCCCTTGTCGACTTCTCAGCAGTCTTGTCATTCCGTTTATCTCAATTTAATTGCTAAACTTCATGCTTACCTTACCTCAGGAGATAATCTGCGTTCTTTATTTAATCTCTGCTCTTGCTGTCTTTGCCCCACACAGCCCAGAAACCCAACATTTATCAAAAAAACCCTTTCATATCAGTTTACTAGCCTAAGATCAGTTATGATTTTGGCCATCTCAGATCCTATTGGACATCTTTCACTGAGTTTGACCCGGAGAGAGCCCTCTCCTGTCCTCGTAGGGCTAGCTACGAGGCTGAGCGTGGTTTGATGTTGCCTCAAGTTTTGCCTTCTTCAGCCTGTGGCAGATTCGAGCGCTAACATAGTGGCGACCATACTGGGGAAGATGGTTTGCTGTTGATGTGACAGTCGATTTGTAGATTGTCTTGCTCCAGTACATGAAATCAAGTTGCAGATCTGATGCTGATGGTGGACAGCAGTCAGACACCGCAAGGCTGAAATCATTCACCCGGCGACTTCACACACTAAACAATCCAGACAATCAAATCCTTCATGGTGACTTCACTGCAGGGAGATCAGTAGCTGTGAGATTTTCAAGATGGACCGGATCACAAGAAGATACGCTCCCATGAGCCGAGATCACATCCCAGGTTTTCCGAATAAGATGCCCAAGGTGGATTGGTCGAGGAATCTGCCTACGTTTAACAATGATGGTAAGAAAGATGCTGCTTTACATTTAGTCAGATTTCACATGCATATTCGCAAGTTGAGGGTGGATTTTCCTGAAGATTGCTTGATGAAGATATTTCTGGCCACTCTGGAAGGTGAAGCTCAGTCATGGTATGAAAATTTGCCGCTGGCCTGTATTTACTGTTTAAAGGATTTTCATGCCCTGTTCATTGAAAGATATCAAGTGTCTTATCCATCATTAAATTTAGTTCATGACTGTTGCAAACATGCTTATTCTTTTATTGAAAGCCTGGAGATATATTATGAAGATGATAATTTCATGAATGATGAAATCATGGAGGCCTTGTACGAGAATCCATTTCAGCAGAATGAAGAGAACTTGGAGGATACCCATCAAGATGCTCAGGAGACTTTGCAGCAGGTTGAGGGCCATATGACTGAAAATGATGAAAGGCAGAATGTCATTTCAGATCTGCCCACGGAAGACAGCAGCATGCAAGTAAGTCCAGTTCCAATTGCAGATTGTGATAATGTCCAGACAGCTACTTCAGATTCAGATTCAGATCAGGATGACCAAGCATATCTTGTGCTGAAGCCCATCAAGGAGAACTCTGCTGTTGAAATCATCTGGGATGCAGACGACATAGTAATGGATCCAAATGTTCTCAGTCATACTGTCAGCCCATCATTAGAACACAGCCTTCATGAAGAAGCAATCTAGTCAGTTCATGAAAGACAGAATGAGATCTTTGTGCAAGTAAGTGATAAATCTCCTTTCAATAACTCAGTAATGAATGATAGTTTGAATGCCCTGTCATATGAAGATAATTACTGTTTAAGCAGAAGAAAACAAAAAGCATTGTCACCTTTGTCTGAAGATGAGATAGATCTACTTTTGAAAGGTCATGTTTCAGCCAAAACTACAACAGATTTGCAGTGCATACATAATCAGGAAAGTGTTGGTGAAATTTCTTCCTCTGTTGAAAAGGATGATTGTCTTGTAATCAGTTGTGTAGATCAGCAAACAGATAATTTTTTCCTTCACAAAGATGATAAGGCTGTCATGTTTGATAATCTTGAAGATTGTTTTTTGTTTAAAAATGATCTAGATCATGAAGTTGAAGAGTATATGTCAGAATTTTTAATGGTCAAGGAACCTACAGCTAACACTCAGATGGCAGATCTGTGCATTTCTATCCCTCAGAAATCAATTGTCCTTTCAGATCAGAGTGAGGTGATTACTAGTATTTTTGCAGTTGGATCTCCAGATAAGCCAGTGCTTCAGGATTTTCAAGACCCCTTCAGCATTCTTCTGCAAACATTAGAAAGTATAAATATTTCTTGGTTTATTATCATAAGATTTGGTTTCAGTGATTGTGTTGAGTTGCCTACAGGTTCATCATTCTGCCTGCTCAAGGAGAGTAAGAGCAGAAATTTGAGGTGTAGCCATCTGCTGGAATGGTTGCATTGGAAAGCCAATTATACATGATTGTACATATCACATCAGTATGCAGGGGGTTGCCATCAGGGTTTTGAAATTTTGATGGACTGCTGCCCTTTTCAGAAAGTTTTTGTTTAATTCAGTCATTTCAGTTTGCATCAAGTCAGTGTGAGTCGAATTTCTAGTTTAAAAACTGAGTTATCAGTCTTTAGTTTGTTTGTCAGAATAATGATTCCATCGCCCAATGAATGGAGGCACTGTCTGCTCTCCCAAATATCT
Organism: Pinus albicaulis; assembly: GCA_034641835.2. Classification (NCBI taxonomy): domain Eukaryota; kingdom Viridiplantae; phylum Streptophyta; class Pinopsida; order Pinales; family Pinaceae; genus Pinus; species Pinus albicaulis. The sequence continues at coordinate 418,072,886 of CM076570.1, read as the reverse complement.
GCGGTTCTTGGCACCTCCAAGAAGCGGCAGCTGCCATCCCCATTGGAGCCAATGTTAGACTCCGTCTTGTCACTCTGCTGCAATCAAATTCACCAAGGTTCATTTCTCCTTATTTGCAGTCATTAAAGAGTAATTATGGAGTTCAGGGTTTAGTCTTCCAGAGGTAGGCTAGAGGAAGCTTCAGTAAGTCTTCATTTCAGGAATGTCGTCATAAATAAGGCGAGATTGGTTCTTCTTCAAAACCCTGTTTTGAAGAAGAAGTCATCAAATATGTTTTTATGATGATTATGTAATTCGTCAAAATGCTGCAAATTCTCCAGCTCTTCAAATGGCAGCCTTGTTTCAGCTTCAGCAGCTCTATGCCCTATGAGATAAACAGAAATCCATCAGTCAGTTGATCAGAAACACAATACCCAAAGCTAGAGAATAAGCCACAAATTCTGAATTACAGAGTTTCCTTTTTGGTATGATATTTTATTGCAGATGGATTTATCAATTTTATGGTTAAAATACCAGAGGAAACAAAGGCTTGATTGGCTTTAGATGTCATGGTGCAAGAAGCCATTTATGTATCTACACTACAGGCTTAAATTTCCAAATATTTCTCGTTCAGATTTTATAGCAAATTTTACTTGGGAGATTTTGATGAGGGGTCAGATTTCAAGGGGTTATTTTCATGTGTAATGTTAGAATAAGGACTAACTGCTTTTGGTACAAAGTGTTTGGCATGCCCTTTTCAAAGAAGAAACTTTTAGACAATGTAAAGCCAGGCACAAAATTGTTTCTTTTCGAGTATGAAGCTAGAAAGTTTTGGGGTATATATGAAGCAGCATTGGCTAATGCATTTGGGTCTGCAGAAAACATGGTTGCCACCTCTTTTGACAGTAGAGCTGTTACAGTTTTATAATTCGGCCCATGAAACACTCTCAAATTTGGAAAGGCTTGGAGCATCGATATTGCATGGTGTTGATGTAACCACAATGGAGGAGCACCATATCATAAGGAAGATGAAGTTCCATAGAATTGTCTACAACTTCCCTCATGCTGGACAGGTCCGATTTAGCAGTTATCAACAAGCACCGTCACTTGTTGAAGATGTTTTTCAAGATGCACAGACAATGGTAAGAGTTTGGGATCGGCATCAGTATTGCCTCAACAAAATTCATTTCCTTTAACATGTGAAGGTGCACTGCTGGTGTTTACTTCTGCCTTCTCATCTGTTGCACCTGAGGAATATGTGAGGAGAAACTATGCTAACAATATTTCAGAATACAACACAGTTCTTGGATCTCTTAATGCACAGAGAAGAAATTTCTTGCTGCGGATGTTTATGATGACATGTTATTGGATGGAGTCCAGCCAATTCGGGACACTTTTCACACCTGGATTGTAGGTGCAATGAAAGGAGCTAGACTCCAAGATGCTCTTTACTTCATGGATGAGATGAAATCCACGGGCCTAATGCCAAATACCACAATATATAACTTCATTATATCAACATGTGGGAAGAACAAGAATTCCGACTGTGCTATTCAGGTTTTGGAGGAAATGAAGCGGTGTGGAGTAAAGCCGAGGGGACAAACATATATAGCACTTTTATGTGCTTGTGCATCTTGTGGCCGAGTTGAAGGTCGAGCGACCCACCTGGGCAGAGCGACCCACTTGGGTGATTTTCGCAGTGCAAAATTACAACGTGAGCGACCCACCTGGGCAGAGCGACCCACTTGGAGGAGAGCGACCCACTTGCTAACAGAGTTTAGAAAATTTGTGTTTGCGCCCAATTTCGATTTTAATCGTCTCCAACAACTTGCAAACAGGTTTCTAATGGTTACTCAGTGATTTTTGAACAGGTTATGGAAATACATGAAGAGATTATTAGGAGTGGGTTTCAATTTAATGACATTGTGGCACATGCTCAAAGATACCTGTGCAAAACGTATCCTGAAATATACTGCGCACTTAAGGACAATGTATGGAACAATCAGTCAAATAAATTGCGTCTTTTTGTGGTTGAGGAATTGTTTTACAGGTATACCTTACAAGGCTGTCCCACTGTCTCAAAAAAGAGGCATGAATGCGATTCTCTCTTACAGGAAAGCACCTTGTATATGTCTCGAACAGTTGACTTTTCTACAATATACTCAGAGTTATCATAATGGATGTGTGGATATTTAAACTGGTAGATTTTCTTCATCTTATAATTATCATGGCGGAGACTGGGCCTATTGTGGAACAGACAGCATATGTAATTCTTTCAGACCCTGGCAAGCGAATGCGCTATGTATGCCACTTGTTGGATCACCAGACAGGTAAATCGTTGAAGAAAGAGCACAACAATGTGCGAGTCGAGACAAAGTTTAAACAATGGCTCCGGTGTGTTAATATTGAACACTATGTGAATTCATCGAAGTGTGGGTGCACACAATTCACCAATGGTAACTCATGACTCACAACCTGAGAGCAGCTCTTGAAACGTGGATGTTATTTAGATTAGCTGTTGCAAGAAGAAATGAATTGCGCTGGAGATCTCAAGGTGAAATGCGGAGCGTCTTCATAAGGGGAAATTGAAAGCAAAATTGCCAGCTGGATTGTTCATTTCTGTAATCAAAAGCAGAGTTTAAAAGACGTTTTGTTTAAAAGTAAATTTTTATTCAAATATCGAATGCCAAGGTCAAAACCAAAAATAAACAAAGACACCTGTTACCAAATGAATAGGATTCGATTCCTATTTCCAGACTTTATTCAATGGGATCTGCGCTCCATGTGTCGGCCATCAGAGGATTTTTAGGGGAACGCTGTTTTATTTTAGAATAGAGGAAACGCTCTTTTCTATTGTTGTAACTGAGGTGAAACAGCGCCCCTGTTTTGGGGTCGATTTGTTTTTTCTAGAATAGTTTATTTAAATGTATTAAAATAATTATTTGGGGGGGAGAGTTTGGAGAGCTAGTGTAGGAGAAAATTAGAGCTTTATTGTACAGTCTTAGACAGAGATTTTAATGAAGAGATACAGCTCTGTTTTTTGAGATTCTTGTGGCTTGAAATTTAGCAAATGTTTTTCCTTTTGTTTCATATGTCATCGTTCTGTTCACAGTTCATTAATCGCCATTTCAATATTGAATGTTTCTAAGTGAGAAAGGCAGAATTCAATTTATTTGCTCTGTCTTGAGGAAGTATTCATAGTTAATGTTTTCTTCTGTTTGACAAGGATCCATCTTCTATGCCCTTGTCGACTTCTCAGCAGTATTTTCATTCCGTTTATCTCAATTTAATTGCTAAACTTCATGCTTACCTTGCCTCAGGAGATAATCTGCGTTCTTTATTTAATCTCTGCTCTTGCTGTCTTTGCCCCACACAGCCCAGAAACCCAACATTTATCAAAAAAACCCTTTCATATCAGTTTACTAGCCTAAGATCAGTTATGCTTTTGGCCATCTCAGATCCTATTGGACATCTTTCACTGAGTTTGACCCGGAGAGAGCCCTCTCCTGTCCTCGTAGGGCTAGCTACGAGGCTGAGCGTGGTTTGATGTTGCCTCGAGTTTTGCCTTCTTCAGCCTGTGGCAGATTCGAGCGCTAACACCTATCAGCAAATCATATGAGCCTAAGGGCAGAATGTTTAAATTTACTTCTGTCTTAAAATCATTTAATTGTATGGCTGTTTGAGGTAGCTTATGGGTTACTTACCTCTTGGTGCCAATGGATAACTGGACCAACCAAGACTAGGGAAATTTTTCAGTCTTGAGATTGCATTTTTCAACAATGTGTGGACTAATGTAACTCAAAGAAGCACCCTGATCAATTAAAACTATAACATATTGGTCAGCGATCTTACCTTCCATCTCCACCATGGTAGCTTGGTGTTCTGCTTGTCGATTCTCCAATGCTGCGCTGATAGTGGGTATATTTCTTGCTATATCATTTACTGTGGTAGCTTCTTGATCCCTCATAATCATCTGAATGTTTTGGTGGGGACAATCCCTCAACATATGAGGTTCTCCACAACCCTAGCATTTCAAAGGCTCCCTCATTTTAACAGTGCCTTCCTTCTTATTTTCTCCATCTAGTTTTTTGGGACCAACTTGAGATTGAGCAGTTTGGCTTTCTTTTGGTTTATTAAACTTTTTCCGCTGATGATCCCTACCAAAATTCTTCAAGTAAGCTGGTTTCTGTTTCTTTCCTTTGATTTCACCCTTGTTTATCCAACGTTTTCCATGCTCACCCTTTCCTTTAAACTGCTGGTAGCATAACCTAGCTTTCCTCACTTCTTTGTCCATAGTTTTTGGGTTATCAAACTCGATCTTCTATTTGTACACAGCAGGAAAATAGTTCAAAAACCTTTGCACCTTTGCCTTCTCTTCCCGAATGTAAGGGACATATCTCAACAGATTTGTAAACTTGGTGACAAACTCATCAATAGTGAGCTGTCCCAGTCTAAGTTCATGGAATTCATTTGCTTTATCATCCTAATAACATTCGTTCAAATAGTGGTTTTTAAACTTGACTTGGAAATCTTCCCAAGTCATTGTTTTTTCATGAATGGCGTGGATCATTTTCGTCTCCTCCCACCACAAGGTAGCCTTACCTTGTAGCTGGTAGACAGCTAATCTGGCCTTCATATTGCTTTCATATTCATAGACCTAGAAATACTTAATCATGTTTAACAACCAAGCTTCAACATCTTCCTCCTTCTCCCCATCATAGGAGGGAGGTTTGATCTTTCAGAATTCCCCCTGTAATTACTTTTTCTTCTTATACTGATGCCTAGTAGCATCATCGTCCTCAGAATCATCAGAGACCTTGCCCTTCTTCCTCTTTCTGGAACCTTCACCATCTTGGTTGTTCCGCGAAGTTAACTCTCTGATGAGATTTCCTGCTCCTCACTAGCTAATGACAGTCTGTCATTCTGGCTTCCTAGCTTAGCCATCTCTCATTGCAAACTGTGCAACATAGCCATCACCGGAGCGTTGGGATCTGGTGTATTATCTTCATCATGCAGATCAACATAAATTTTGTCATTTCCAGCCATTTGACTTCTTATTTTTCAGCATCACTGTACACTAAACAACACATATTAGTAATAATTTTTTTTTTTTTCAACAAGAAATAATTTATACAGTGAGCACACAACAGCAGTGAGCACAACAACAACAACCCAGTTTTATGTAACATGAGATCTGATACCATTTTTCACATCTCCACATTCCAATTTTTTTTTTCTATTTAAAGTATTAAGCATATACAAAACCATATATATTACCACTTTGTTCTTCCTAACTTAAAGTTCCACTAACCCCTTTGGCCAAGCTATAATTATATCCATAGCTACCTAGCCTTATCAATTTCCAAGAAAAAACTATACTTCACTTACTCACTTTAACAACATAACGATGTGACCATATAATTTTTATTATTAATCTCTCACCTTTTCCACTCGTATGTCAACACTACGCACATACTCTAACGTTGAAGTTGAAGATCTTTGGATTGGTTGTCCTGGCGCTAAGGCCATTCACTATCCGATATAATATTATGGTTAATATTTTTGGACTTGGTAACTCATATCATGAACGTACGTCTAGCTTCGTTCCTTTACCGTACTTTAACTTCTCGTTCAGCCCTAACGTTAGCTCAAGGATATGAAGTTCAATGCAATTCCCGAATGTTTATTGTGTACCATGCTAGGTCCACACGATAGGTATAACATTAATGGACTGGAGAATACTCTAATATCAAGCCTCCCACTATAGCTTGGTTTAATTCTGGATAAGACATCCATATGCCTTGAGACGACTTTTCTTATCTGTTTGTGTACTCCATCATACGATCGGATTTAGGGTTTCTGATCCCGGGATTTCCGTCATCGATCCTTGTGATATTTTCCCGATGAATGACAAGTGTAGCGTTGATATGTTTAGGGTTTTACACCTACATTTTCTATTAAACCTCTTTCAAATCACTGGTTCATCTTTCTTCAAAGTCTTCTCCCTTCTCGGCATCGATGCAAGAGACTTGTGCAACCGAAGTTCAACGTTTTCTATCTGGACGCAATGCGTCTCCCATAACCAGGTAACTCTGTGGTTCTTACTCACACATTTTCATTTTTATTTCTTAATTTTGAATTTGGTTCCGACGTCGAAATCCCCTGAACGTTCTCACCCTATCTCACAGATGCAGACGAGGGTCATTCTCGACAGAAAGGGCGTAGAGAATTTCATTTTAATACCACCGCCATGCCTTGGTAATTTTTCTATTTTCGTTCTCAAATATTTATGTAGTTTTAAGTTATGGCTATCGTTGCATAGTTCGATTTCCTCCTCTAACTCTTAACTAGAAGGTGTTGCTTCGTTTCTAGCCACAGAGTTTAACCGAGTTTTCGTTTTGTATCAGGTATAAAAATTTCGTTGGTTTGGTCTTCTCGGCGTCACAACCCTTAATGGTAACCCATTTCACCATAAGCCAGACTTTGACGCTGAGATTTCTTTATTGAATTTATGGATAAGTTCTGCTTTGAGACTTCTCTATCACTAATTTAATTTGAAATTAATTCGGTTGCTGGTAATGTAGTTCATCCATAATCTTGTCGCAAGCTTTGGTTTATAGCTCTATTTTGTATTTCCCTACTGATTCAGGGTTACGTTCTTCATTTCAGGTTGGTAGACGTTTCTCTACCTTTGTCGACTCTGAAGATATAATGTTACTTGAATTTGTCTGCTATAGTTATGAAGGCTAGCCCGCTTGGCTATTCTAATTTATTGTGTAACGACGACTTAGTTTAACTCTCTCATCCTTCATAATAGAGTTTCGATTCAAACTGCATAGTCTTGGATTTTGTTCATGACCCCATGTCGACGGGGTGCTCCAGCTCTTTCTATTCTCTACTATTTTATTTGGTACATTGGTGTTGGTTTAAATCTTTTGTTAACTCACAGCTAGATATACATTATCATAACCAATTTTATACATATACATATATATATACCTCTATATTGAGTCGGTTTCCATTTTGTGCATGCACAACCCTAGGTTTGATGTAGTTGATTTCTGCTACTTTCAACCATGATTACAGTTTAGTATATCACATATAATTTAGTAAGTGAAATTATGTTGAAATTTTCGAGTTTTTCCGATAAATAGAATAGGGTAGTTTTAATACAATTTTTGTTTTCACTGAGATCTCTCTATCTCATTTACAATTAAATCATGCACCCTCAGGTTTCACAATAATTATAAAAATTACAATTATGTCAAGTAATATGTCTGCATTCTCCCAGTTGACTATAAAATTTCTGGTCCATGAGTAGATCATTATTACTCACCTACGAAAGTTTTAATTCTATTTCTAATACACCTTATAAGGACTAGCTTTATGTTTAGATGTCGGTTCATAAAATGAGGAAATGCTATGTATAAGAACATACTTCTTTACTGGTTATGAATCTGTCAAGCATCTTACTTCCTGTCATTTGTTATCCTTTAATTTTAAGAAATTAAATTTGCAGACTTTGGAAATATACATGTGTAAATGCATGTATCTGTTTAAAGCTATATAATCTGCCTTCGGGCCTACTCATAGTCACTGAAAAGGGTTATTTACATGATTTGTACGCTGAAAGAAATATTATACTTACACAGATTTAATTTTTTCGAAAAGCAATGGTGTAGTAGAGTCAATAACTCCAACTACTAGAAAGCACTTCTAACCAACATTTCTTTAGGCTTTGCTAGTGGATCTCTGTTTTTCCAAGTAAATTCTGAACTCTGTCTACAGTTTATCATAAATTCTTTTTTGTATTTTACTATTGGTTATGTACACTGAATCTGTTATAACCAGAAGATAGCATTAATATCATGATTCTGGTTTATTCCATACACAAAATTCTTCCAGGTTCAATTTATAATGCAAATACCCCAACTCCTTTCTGGAGCCTGGTATTAAAATTTCATTGACATATATCTACGTCCATAAGAGTAGAACTTACCACCATCCTCAGTTATTAATACAAGAGATTAGTTTATTTATTTATTTAGTTTTTTTTTCTAAAGCAGATTAAAGTTACACTTCAATTACTCCAGGGAAACATTTACACTCTCTCCAGATTTAAACCACCTCATGGTTTAGAGATTCTGGTTGACAGTGTCCCATGGATTTGTTCCTACTACCATACAGAAGTTAGGAGAACTATTTCTTCTATTCAAATCTGTTAAAATTAAGGAAATTTATTATACATCAATATAACTCAACATAATTAACATAGTACTTTTCACTACTGTCCAACAATATCATATTTAAATTACTCAGCAAAATAGTGTGCATACCACTTCTGCAATTTGACCAACCTCCCAACCTTAGAGTTCTTCTGTCCTTAAGAACTCACACCTGAGCTGAGATCATCTCCTAGAACAGACCAACCCCCAATCTGTTCAGGAATAGTTTATTTAAGCTTTTGCTCCCCAAAGCCTGTTTCTAATTCTGCGTCCAGAATTACAGGATGCTTTTCTTCCTGTTTGCCTAGGCTTCCCTTATTTAGGGACTTTTAAAGCTGATTTCTTCTTTTCCCAGATTTTTACCTCTTCCCGAATACTCTCCACCTCATTGGGGAAACTAGATTTTTCCTCAAAAATCTAATTTAGAAATAAATTCTTTCAAGTATTTTTGAAAGATTTTTGGGGAAATCTCAACCTCTTTCCATACCTCATGGAATTGGCAAGTGATCTCATAATTCTCATTTGGTCAATATGCACAGAATCATTTTATTTATTTTTCAAAATTAAATACTTAAATACATCCACAAAGTACTTATCCATTGGGGTCCACCCCCTTTTGGATCTAAAGTTCAAATGTCTAATTTGAAAGAAACATAAAACTGGGGGTGTTACATTACCAAATTTCTGTGAAATGTGGTTCCAAAATGTTTCATTGAATTCCTCATTGTGCTTGGAACCAAAACTATGATTGATCATTTACTGGTTCAAATGTTGATTGCTACTATTGAAGGGAACCTAACACTGTAATTGTTGCCTTATGTTTCTCTGCTATTTCTCACCCTATGCCTTGATGGTTCATTGATTTTTCACATGGATTTTTATTATCAATTTCTTGCAAGGATATAACTTGTTCATTGATACCTTTATTTTGAATATTTCATTCACTTGAAGCATATTTTTCTTTTCTTTTCTTTTCAAGTATCGATCTAGTTTTTCCTATGAAATTTGATCTCAAAAAATTGAGTTTTTCTTAATCATAATCATTTATTCTCGAGTGCTCTTGGGCTTTCAAGGGTAGTGATTTGTTTGTTGTTGTATATTTTATTTTATTACAGATTTGGATATTCTGGGGCAACATACAAACCCTAAGACACCCCCTAAGACTATGAAGAACCAATATAAATGGAGAGGAAAATTGACAGTGATAGTGGGTCAATTTGTCTATAATTCTCATGTGGATCTATTGGTGCAGATTTGTGTGATAAAAATTCCCAAATCAAATTATGAATGCCCATTTCCAAAGTAAAAACTAGAATAAGTCAATTACAACTCATAAATACCATAATGGGTAAACATGTAATGGAATCCATAATGTATTCAAAGATTGTTAGGTTCAAATGCATTGTACATTAAAAACATGTACATGGGCCTCAGCATATGACAAATCTACTGTATTCTTAAGTAGTTTAAAAATTATTAAGTCTTTATGGTTGGAAGTTATCCTTGTTACCTTATTCCACATTGGTGATTATCAACTCCTTGTAGTCAACTGTGAACACCTTGAGGCTTCTCTTTCTTTGTCTAGGGGGTGCATGAATAAGACTAGAGAGAGATAGTGTTTTAATGACATTTTGTTATCTTATCCTTTCTCTTTTTAAGTTAAGAGAGATGGACTTTTATCCTAGCTTCCCTTATCTGTTCTTGTAGAAGCTCCATCTCATTCTTCTCTTGGACTTGCTTTTTACCTTTCCTTCTCTTGGTTGACTCCAATTTTTATGAAGGTAATTCTGTTATCTCCTCCAATGGCTGGTTCTCCTATTCCAGTTTCTCAGGCATCATTTCAGACATCTTTCCCTTGGACTATTTTGACCTAGTGAATGGATTTGTAGGTTTAAAGATAAACCCTCGGTCTTCTTGTGAAAATTCCAATTTCTTAGCCCTTTTTCTTTTATTTTTGGTCTCTGCCTTCTTGATTTCAACATGCTTTACAATAGGACTCTCTTCAATTTTAATTGCCTCTAGGATGTCTACTAACTTGCCTCTTCCTTATTTTTGACTTCTAGTGAGACTCCTGTGGGTCCTTATATATGTTTTTATTTGACTACTGGTAGAAGTCCTCTTTGGCACCACAATCTTCTACACTTGTTCAACTTCTAGCTCCGTAGGCTTTTCCATTGGCTGCATCTCTACCTCATGGTCAACCACAAGTACTTCTTCAGATTTATTGTCCTTTCCTGGTGTATTGGACTTATATCTTGGTGTTTTCCTAGGATTAAGGACATAAACCTCATAGCCACTCAAAAACAAGAATGTAGACCAATCTCTTTTCAATTTTTTTAATTCTTCAAGTACCAAAAATTTGATAATAGCATGATGAAAGATAGAGGTATCACTAGTTTCAGGTGTGGCCTGAACCTTGTTTGCCATTTTTCTCAAACACCTAAACAAATCAAAAGGAATATCCAAGGTTTTCTTACCTGTGAAGTGTAGCAGTAATTTGAAGTGGTATTGATAAATCATATGGAATCTACCCTCACGGGTGAAATATTTCTGAATCACCATTAATAACTTGGAAAAATTCTCCTTAAGACATGTTCTATAGATACCTAAAGTCATATTGATGCCTTCATGCTCCTCTTTCAAAAATTCATCACAATTCTGTAATTTGAATTTCTTTACCTTGAACTATGACTCCCCTAATCTTGGGATCTTAGTAGCTTGTGCAATTGTGTCAGGAGACACAAAAAAATTGAAAATGCCCACTTTTGATCATGTGCCTGTAAAATTGACACTAAAATCCTTTGAAACTTGTGCATGGTATCCCTGCAATTTTTGAAAAAATCGAAGGCAATCCACCCCAGCAAATGCTTGTGAGAAGGTGGGGTCTTCCTCGAGCAGCCTCATATCCATGGGCTCATGCCTAACAAAAACTCCACCTTTATACTGCTTCTTTTGTGATGCCATTGCTTCAAAATTTGATGATCAACTCCTTCCTTGACACCTACAAAACTTTTTGAGACAGAAAACATATCTTTTGACACTAGTAGGACCTAGCCCAAGACAACTGTTAGAAAAACCCTAGAGCTCCAGACCAATACTAAGACAATCTAGAAAATTACAAGGATGAGGATTTTAAGCGTATTTGAAATAGGAAATCAAAATTAAGAGGTGGAAAGGAAATGTGATGACCGAGTAGATGTATGTGCTTACAAATGATGGAAAATAACAATATGGTGCAATGATGAGCCAATATGCTATGAAAAACCTTTGATTCAAACTTTAATGAAATTTCACAACCTTTTCCCCACTGTTAGAAAAAATAAAATGAAATTCGTAGCGAATCTTGTGTTCGGGAGGGTGAATTTTCTACGGAAGTGCCTAGAACTTCTATAGCAAAACTTGACTTGTTTAAACTGAATTTGCTACGAAAGTTTGTAAAGGTACTAAATTCACCATAATGACCAAATAGACTTATGCACCCCCAATTTTCATATTTTTCTTTGATAATGACACCTATTTAATCAATGATGACCTTTAAAACTCACCAAAATACCCTCATACATGCAATTTTTTTTTTAAATCTTAAAATTTTAAAATCCTATCCAACCCTAAGTGACTTACTCAAATTCACTCAAGATAAACCTAATGGTTATCATGGATAATAGGTACTATAGCTCCATGAAATACAAGGGCTCAACAATAGTACACGGCCTAATATCTCATAGCACTAACTATGGTCGGTCAATCATTCCTCCAATTGTACAACTTGACTACCTAGGTATTAGTGAGTGGTCTCCTCGAGTGTTGTTCTACGTTTTGGAGCAATAGTACGGTTGGTTTTCCTATCGAAATATGGCTTCAAGTATACCTAGGGGAATTCATATATTCCTAAAGGTACATGGAGGTGATATTTTGTTTACAATTATTGTCTTATGTCATAGTACTGCAAGCGATACTAGCAAGGGTTATAAGTGTTTCACACAATGTGATTCCACTTTATTTCCTACGTTTATTGTTCCTCTACTGTAGTATTAACCAGTTATGGATATATCACCGTGTTATTAAAGGGCATTAGAACACAATCCCAAAATAAAGTTTAACTATATATGGGCTTGCTAACCAAAGGAAAGGTCTCCTAAAATAGAAATAAAATAACTTGTGCAAGATATGTTTTAAGGATGAAATTAAAAAATGTTCACAACTTCTGCTATACTTCTTTGATTGGCTATTATGACCCCAATCATGAAATGCTACAAGATCATTAGATATATTGTCATTGGATTGGAAATTTCTTTTTGCAATGTATCAAAACATATCTAATCATTTGAATTTTCCACCTTCCAATAACAAGTCTAAAAGATGTTTAGTTTACATAAATGATATCTCCAATTATTGTACTTCATTTTGGACAATTATTTTCTTATAGGATAGGGTATTTTTCAAGAGGAATTTAATTTTGAAGTTTCATTCTCCAAGTTCTATATAGAAAATTTTAAACTAGTTGAACACTGATATACTCTCTTTTCCAAAACAAACCAACAAAGATATTTTTTTTTCTTTTTTGATTTTGTGCCCAAAAAATTTCTCACTACATGCCCAAGAAAAAACTTTGACACAATTTTTTTTATATAATCAACTCCAAAAATTTGGAAAATCACTAAATGTAGTGCAAAATATAGGAATACAAGAGAAAGAGAGATAAACAATAACAAATATCTCTTTGATTATAACATATATAGAGCTATGTTAATTTTCCTCTTCAAGGGTGTACCTTGCAAGAACTGTGCTCCAAATAAAATCAAGGTCATTGAAAATACATTGCATAACCTTCCACACAATAGATAATTTTCCATAGAGAGCCTAAACTACCCAAGGTCGTACTTATAATGAGAGCATACTAACTAGTTTGGACCCTCTTAACAAATTGGGCCCTTTTTGTAATGGGTGACTATTTGCTAGCTATTTCATGGGCCTTCTTAAATGAAGGTTGCCTCATACATTAATAAGTTATATAAATAAGGGATTTAGCCTATGACCTTCACATGCCCTCTCCATTGGAAAGAAACTTTTTCCTTGAGGGTCAAGGTGAAGAAATAGTTGCATATTCCCATGTGGATCTTTTAGTTGCACATCTTTCCACTAGATGAATACTTCTCTAATTATATGTCTACACAATTTATGCTTTGTGGGATCCAATAGTGCTTGTAGTGTTGGAAGAGTTTGTTATTGATTTCAAAGGGTTTATAGGCTTGCATTCATTTGATGATTTTCATACACAAATCAAGTGAATTTGGGTACAAGGACTATCTAGATTGGTAGCCATTGCAAGGCCATTTCGTTTGATAGGTGACACATTTTGTGGGTCCTCTTAGTTGGTGAGATATTAGTTTTTGAATATTGATGCCCCAAAGATGGGTTTAGGACCAACACCTCTGCCCCAAGAATTTATGGTATTAATACTTCATTGTTGCCTTAGAAGGGGGTCAAAATTTGTAATGCAAATTGTCATAAGTCCATGGGTCAAAAATTATTTTGAAAGAAGCTGTTTTTTTTGCCTCTTGCTCCAAGTTGGCCATAATTCCCCCAAGTCAGCTCCTAATTAGACATGAATTTTCAAATAAGAAAATTGTTATTTTTCAGGTCAGCCCTCATATAGGGGTTCCCCCAAACTTATATATGGAAGTCGTTGGCATTCATAGAGCATCAACTTAGATTAGTCTTCTACTAGAAACTTGTGGGAGCTATCTAAGACTTAGTGCATATCGAAAATATGAAGAAGGTTGAAATTTTTAATTTGGTTAAGCCCTAATTTTTGTGAAAATGTTTTTGGACAAAAGACTAATCTGAGGCACATATTCAGCCTGGTGTGAGGCCCATACTGAGGCATAATTTCAACGTCTATTGAAATCCTTTTTGAGGTAGATTCCTATAATTTTCTGAGGCAGATTTGTAGATGATTTTGAGGTGATTTTCATTTTTTCTAAGACCTTCTACAACATTTATTTCTGAGGGGATTATCAGCCTCGCTGAGGCCTTCTGTGATCATTTTTTTGAGGATATTCTTGACCTCTCTTGAGGTCCTCTTTCGTTTTGGCATGAGGCTCTAATTCGACCCTCTTTGAGGTATGACCAAAACGTGTTATGAGGTTTCGCCGTGGCCTAATTGAGAATTTTATTAAGGCAAAATTCTGAGATAAATTTGGATATAAGGTTAGGGAACATTTTATGAGATAAGGTTAGGGCACACGCCACTGTTGCAGTTTCTTGAACTGGTGTAATATCCCCAAAAGGGAAGATTTAGCAATACCTGCTAGAATAATGAATTTTTTAGAATTATGTGCATTTAAATGAATTTGTAGCTCATGTATCCCTTAGATCTATAGATACAGCATCTAAATCCAAGAGGAGTGAAAAAACAAATCAAACTAGGTGAGGTAAATAGACCTCCCACACCTAGTATGGCTGGAAAACACCCAAGAATGAGGCTGCAGCAATATGCAACAATACTATGGGAAAATAACATAGTTTTACTGAGAAAAACTAGGATGCCAATAAGAAGATTCAAAATTCATGTATACATCATTAAATCAGATCCATAATGAAGCCCATACAATGTATAACAGGAAACAAAAGACAAGAATGGAAGAAATTCCTCAAAAAGAGGGGCTACAACACATGTATTAACTGAAGGAAGGCATGACAACGTTATTTTTAAGAGTTGTAGCAGCTTTATATTACACTCCAGATATAGAGCAGAGCTATGTACAAAATATTAGATCTATATCAGATCTGTACACTAGAAGAGCTCCTTTACAAATTCCCCTTGGGTTTTTGAGCAAAACATGAAACACAAAGAGTAGATCTAAGATCTAAGGTTACAGATCTGCTGTAATATTCAGAAATTTCTAAAGATAAATACAATAGAAGCAGATCAGATCTAAACATAACATGGATCAGAAGTATAATCCATGGATCACCATAGTGAAGGGAAGAACCCCAACACCAGAGATCTCTCCGCCAAATGTGTGTCAAAACACCCTGCAACTGTACACTTGTAAATAACGTAGTACTGGAAGGTAAACTATGATGTAGGCTCTAGCATTGGTTTGGCCTGATGCCAAGTTATGAAAATGTAGCTCCAAAGATCTAATACTCTCTTATCAAGGGGATAGATGGCTTTCCCATTGAAAAGAGGCACTATATTGGCCTAGATTTGAGTAGATATAGCCTCCACTTGCTGCAACTTACAAGGACAACCAAACCCTCAACATGATCTACGTTGTAGTTGGAAGATGAGCTTGGCCAAATTCCTGATAGTGGACAAGATCAGAAAGACTCCTCCAAGAGTTACTCAATGGAAGATGTGGGATTCCCGATCAGGAACACCCTAGTGCTAAACAACACTATTCTTAGCTAAACAGCAAGAGAATGATATATGTCTAAACAGAAAATATATTCAGAAATATACTCAATCAACGACCTTCTTCTGTTGCACTCCTCTTCCTTTTATAAGATGAAATTCCTACCAAACCCTAAACCATCTCAATGATTTAGCTCCTTTCACATGTGTAGCCTCCAACTAAAACTGCACTATGCATCTAGGAGATTCGATGTATCTAGATAGCAGTGTTAATTTGGTCCTAGTTGACTTGGTCAAATTATCTAGCCTCTTTCACACCTAAGTGTGCTTATGTAAATGGCCCAGATTTAAATTTGTTCACATGTGGAATTGATTTATTTTTCTGATTTGGAGTTTTATTGATCCTCCTTTACAATTTTATTCATGAAACAGAAAAATGAAACAAAATTGTATATTCCCATTATCTTGGGCTAATTGGGAATATTACAGTCCTCCCCTCCAAAATGTTGCTTGTCCTCAAGCAACTGATAGGGTGAGTGCTGCAACACTTCTCCTCCTCCATTGGTGACACCATCAAGGATCAAGCTTTCTTCACAAGCTAAGTGTTCACCAATCCAAACCTCCATGAATTGTTCCTCCAAAATCATCATGATATGTACATAATCCATCCCACAAGGAGTCAAGAACTGAATTTAAACAAACATGGTTGAACCAATAATCTCTCTAAAACATGTAGCATAAGGTACATAGAGAGTTTCCATACCATGTGATACATACAAAATTTCCATCCTCCCTCCATACAATCCCATAAAAAGTACAACTATATCATCAAGGCATGGAAGAAAAATTACATATACACAAACATAAATTGGAGCATGAGGAGGTGGGTCATAGTCCCACATGTGATACCAGCGTAGTGCATCTCTTTCCTGCATTAGATCAAGGTATGTTAAGTGGTTTCCCCACCACTTACTTGCTACACATGTCATCTCACCATGGCTAAAAATGTGAGATATGTCTAGTGCCTTTGGGAAGCACCCATCATGAAAGAAAATCTCCCTTTGCACAACAAGGGAGTGGCCAAATTCAAAAATTTAGTGGCCCAATGTTTGCCATGAGATTTACATGATACATAACTCCTCCTTGGAGTCATGGTCTGCATAAACATGGTGAAAGAATATGTCAAATCAGAAAATGAAAATTACTTTACATGATCAAATTTTTCACCAACAATGTCTCTCATACATATGGAGTTGTGCATAGATTTTTCTCCTCTTTCAAAAGAAGGAAGAGATGGATGAAATGACTCTTGTATAGAGTCCCTTGGCTTCCTAACTTGAAAATGTGAGAACTTCTTATTTTCTAATACAAAGATTGACTGTAGGGGAATTTATTGGATATGTCACCTTTAAAGAAAGGATGAGATCCAGAAGCTATATGGCCCTTTACAAACTCTGCCTAAAGAAATATTAGAAGTAATCACTAATGATCTAGAAATGAAACTACTTGTTTGTTGTTGCAAGGTATTCATTATCCATAAACTTATGCGTGTAAACTGTTTAATATTTTTTGCAATTGGAACAAAATGCTTTTGGTGAATTTATGAGTCTTTTTGTGTGTAGGAGGCTTATTTATTTTTACTGTTTAACATCTTTAACTCTAGAAAAACACAGCAAATAAACCACATAATATAACATAGCATATGATAAGGCAGTTCACCCCTCCTGAGCTACATCTGCTGGGTCCAAGGCCCCCAAATGGGCATGTCCTTGCTCTTATTATGCTAAAAATTGGTTATACAGTGTGAAGAAAGCCTAAAAAGGAAAAAATAGTTGTAGAAATGAGTTCAGAACACAGAAAAAAAATAAATATAGGCTTTTTTTTCACCTCCAAAGGTTAACCATAGCCCAATACAGCTCCAACACTCCCTAGGCCCTATTGTCTCTCCAAGATTATCTGCTGAAAAAGTGCCTGAATACGAGCTTGGTTGCCTCTGTAACCTACATCATTGGCTCTAGAATGCTCAAATTACCCAAAATAAAAAAGAATTCGCTCCAAATGGTCTTCCCTAGCAAAAGTTATGACAAAAACCATTTTTGTCCAATCAGGCCTAGAAAACCTCCACCAAATGTGGAGGAACTGTAGATAGCTCCACTAATTTCGGCACTAGCGCCATTCTGGGTGGAGTCCACCATTTAAACCGCAGGTTAATTTTGGTTACATTAAATGTTTTGGGGCATGTGACCGCACCCGTTGAAACAATTGTTGGAGCCAAACGGTTTCAAAACCATAACTTTAAACTGCATTTAAAGTCTGCCATATAACATGTGACCCAACTGCATATATTAAATGTTAACTATTTCTTGTTAATCCCACAAGATGTTAGTGCTTGGATCTGAGCCTGTAGTCACATTGCAGAGGGGGTTGGCCCTAAGGGGCTGGCCCCTTTACGGGCCCGCCCAAATTTAATTCAAATTTCAAATAGAATTTTTGGCCCTTTAACTGTTAAGTCTTACCATGTAGCTCGGCTGGTCGGGCCGCCTGGCTGGCAGTGCCTAGACCTGGGTTCAAACCTGATAGCCCTCCAAAATTTTGCATAAAACATCTTTGACTTCTTGGGGCCACGTGGCGGCCTTCGGGCAGGCCATGTGGCGCCCTGTGATTGGCTCTCATCGAATATTCCATGGAATATTTTGTGGAATATTCTATAGAATATTCCCAAAATATTCTGTGGAATATTATTTTTTAATAATTTTTTATTCAAATTCAAACTGAGTCAAGTTGGGCTTTTCCCTGAAATTGAGAAACTTCAAACTTGAATATCTTCCTCATACATTATCGGTTTTCAGTGTCGTTCACGGCTATAAGATCATTTTGATGAGACCTTTCCTATCGTTCTAGTTTCAACCAATTCTGAGCAAATAAAATTTTGAGCATTTTCTCCAATTAGGACATTATCACCTAATCACACCTCCCAAATGGGAAGCTTTTGGACCCACGAAAGCTCTCTGATTACAGAAAATGAAGATGAGGAGACTGATTCTCCACTCTTCCAACTTTGAAACACTAAAATCTTCCTGACTTCATCAAATTGAGCTTCTCATAAAAAGATAAATTGTTCCTTGAATTCACTGACCGTTGCTAAAATTGACTAAGTCATGACACAAATTATTGAAATTTGTAGAAAAAATACTATAATTTGCAGAAATATTTTTGTTTCTACAATGGTCAAACTTCAAAGAAGATGGAACATAAGATTCACCTTGCCAAATATTCACATGGAAAATTTTTGCTGAATGAACCCTATACTTGTGCCAAATCCCGACGAAGTTTTCTCACCATACCAATATACCATTCTGAAACCAACATTGACCCATGTTGAACTGTGTGCCCTCTTTGCTTGCATGCCTTTCCGTCTCATGTATTCTTGCACTGCTTTGCACCGACACTTCGTTCTCTGAACCGATCAACACCAAAGGTACCTTGTGCAACATAATGTCATATTTTTTCAAAGAATAACTATTATCAAATTGAAACATACCATCATTTATATCAAAAATATCATGAAAAGGTAAATGTACAAAATATTTTCGTTTAACCATCAACAAAGTCAGATTTTGACTTGCATTAACTAGCCTTTTCAATTGCCCTGCATGTACTAAGGAAGATTCTAGCTTCTTCTTATGTGCTCTCACAATGTACTCTTTTCCATCCTTGAACAAGTGATACTTGTTCTCATGGTGATGAAAGATTTCCTTTCTATCATATAAATATGGACTACCCAATACAACACATGTAATTTCAAGCGATACTACATCCAATTCAACCCAATCAACATACTGAGCTGTTATGGCGAAGTGCAAGATGCACTTTCTTGAAACTTGTAAGTTTGCATCCTTGCATATCCACCCAAGTGGATAAGGCTTTGGATGTGGAATTGTCTCAAGTTTAAGTTGTTTGACCAAGTCTTCTGAAATGAGATTAGCTTGAGACCCACTATCAAAAAGTGTGTCTATCTTTGTGTGGTTTGAGATTATCCTCGCATGAAATAGCTCTATCTTCCTCTTTTCATTTTGAGTTTCTTTGTGAAAACTTAATGTGCTAGAACTAGGATTTGTGTCTTGTAAAACCTCTTTCCCTTTTATGTTCTTTAATACCATGGCGATACTTTTTGTCTCATCACCTGATTCAGACCCTAAGTCCTATTCAACAGTTGCAACAATTTTTCCTTTTTCTTTGGTTTTGTCTTTGTTTTTATATTTTTCTAGTTTCAACTCAGGATGAAGCTTCCAACAGTGATATTTATCGTGGCTTGTTTTTGAACAGTTATTGTAAAAGAATTTCCCTTTTCCTTTCTATAGTTTGCAATCCTTTTTCTTCCTTTGCCTTTAAAATCACTACCCTCATTCAGTGCATCAAAAGTGTTTTTTCCTCTAGCCTCTAAATGCGTAGCTTGTACACAAACTTCGTCTAGACTGGTAGGATTAAACATAAGGATAGTATGCATAAGGTGATTATGCAAACCACCTATATACTTCAGCAAAGTATCTTGACTTTGTAAGTCTACTCCTAACAAGAGCGCTCTTATCCTAAACTCTTGAGTGTATTCTTGAAAACTTTGTCCTTTAAGCTATCTAAAGTTTTTCCAATTCATTATAGCCTTTTGTAGATGAGCAAGAGGATAAAATTGCTTCTTAATTGCGGAAATAAATTCAACCCATGACAAAGTAAGCTTACCATGTTTTCTAATTCCCTCTTTGGTCTTAGCTTCTGACCATACCAATGCTGCTCCTTCCATTCTTAATGAGGCTAACTGAATCTTAGTGTCGTCATCATGCAGATTTTGAATCCTTAAATAGAATTCCAATTGTCTGATCCAATTATTTAATTTCTCTGAATTCACTTCACCATTAAACATTGGAAATTCAAATTTGACATCAACCTTTAAAAAAGGATTTTTACCAATGGTTTTTTACTTATGTGACTGATTTACCGAAGTCGAAGAAGATTATGTTGAGGAAGAGGATGATGATGGAGATGATGGATCACCATTTCCTCCATTCTCTTTCTTTGATTGATCATTACCCTTCTTTCCTCCTGAGGAATCCTCTCCTTCTTTTCGGTTTTTACACCCTTCTCCAGTAATCCTATAATTTCTTTCTTGATACAGGATCCTTACCATTTCAATCATATCAAAGAAAGCTTTCCGAAATATTCTTTCTTCTTCCTTGGGATCCATTTCTTCATGAGCTTCTTCTTCTCTTGAAGACATTCTTGTAGCTGCTTCTAAGGCTATTTAGGGTGAGATAGAAGGTGGAGATAATGGCACCTTGGCCCTCCTTGGTTGAGGATTTTCTTGTGCTCTAACCAATTGTCCTTCCCCTCTTTTAAGTTTAAGCCTAGTAAGCATCAAACTTGCAAAACAGTAAAATATTTCTTTGCACAAAATTAAAAACTTGAGCTCAACCTATGCTCTGATACCAATCTGATCTGAAAATGTGAGAAATGCTTGTTTTCTAATACAGAGATTGACTGCAGGGGAATTTACTGGATATGACACCTTTAAAGAAAGGATGAGATCCAGAAGCTATATAGCCCTTTACAGACTCTGCCTAAAGAAATATTAGAAGTAATCACTAATGATCTGGAAATGAAACTACTTGTTTGCTGGTGCAAGGCATTCATTATCCATAAACTTATGTGTGCAAACTATTTAATATGTTTTGCAATTGGAACAAAATGCTTTTGGTGAATTTATTAGTCTTTTTGTGTGTAGGAGGCTTATTTATTTTTACTGTTTAACATCTTTAACTATGGAAAAACATAGCAAATAAATCACAGAATATAACAAAGCATATGATAAGGCAGCTCACCCCTCCTGGGCTACATCTGTCAGGTCCAAGGCCCCCAAATGGGCATGTCCTCACTCTTATTATTTTCAAAATTGGTTATATAGTGTGAAGAAAGCATAAACAGGAACAAATAGCTATATAAATGAGTTCAGAACATAGAAAACAATAAATATAGGCTTTTTTTTCACCTCCAAAGGTTAACCATAGCCTAATATAGCTCCAACACTCCCTAGGCCCTAATGGCTCTCCAAGATTATCTGCTGAAAAAGTACTTGAATATGAGCTTTGTTGCCTCTGCAACCTACACCATTGGCTCTATAATTCTCAAATTACCCAAAATAAAAATAAAAATCACTCCAAATGGTCTTCCCTAGCAAAATTTATGACCAAAACCGTTTTTGTCCAATCAGGCCTAGAAAACCTCCACCAAATGTGGAGGAACTACAGATAGCTCCACTAATTTCTGCACTGGCGCCATTCTGGGTGGAGTCCACCATTTAAACCGCAGGTTAATTGTGGTTACATTAAATGTTTCAAGGCATGTGATCGCACCCATTGCAACAATTGTTGGAGCCAAACAGTTTTAAAACCATAACATTAAATTGCATTTAAAGTCCGCCATATAACATGTGACCCAACCACATATATTAAATTTTAACCATTTGTTGTTAATCCCGTTGGATGTTAGCTCTTGGATCTGAGCCTGTAGTCACATTATATAGGGGGCTAGCCCTGAGGGGTTGGCCCCCTTATGGGCCCACCCAAATTTAATTCGAAGTTAAAATAGAAGTTTCAGCCCTTTAATTGTTAAGTCTTACCGTGTAGCTTGCCCAGTCGGGCCACGTGGCTAGCAGCGCCCAGACCTGGGTTCAAACCTGATAGCCCTCCAAAATGTTTCATAATACATTTTTTTACTTCTTAGGGCCACATGGCAGCCTCTGAGTAGGCCGCGTGGTGCCCTGTGATTGGCTCTCACAGAATATTCCATGGAATATTTTGTGAAATATTTTGTAGAATATTCCCAAAATATTCTGTGGAATATTCTTTTTTTAAACTAATTTTTTATTCAAAGTCAAACTGAGTCAAATTGGGTTTTTCCCTGAAATTGAGAAACTTCAAACTTGAATATCTTCCTCATAAAAGATTGGTTTCTAGTTCTGTTCACGGCTACTGGATTGTTTTGACGAGACCTTTCCTATCATTCTAGTTTCAACCAATTCTAAGCAAATAAATTTTTGAGCATTTTCTCCAATTAGGAAATGATCACCTGATCACTACCCTAACCCCACATAGCTCATGCATTCTTGAAAATGCTGATGTATCTCTCCTCTGAAGCCTTCCCATTCAAATCATCTCATGATAGTGTTGTAGATCTTCATAGAATAGGTAGGGATGAAACAAAGCTCTTTGTAGGCCCTTTGTAGCATCTTCTCCTTGAGATTGGAGGCTCTAGGTAAGAATATCCTATCATGATGATAGATGACTCCCTCATTGACTAGATAGCCCTCTTCATATAGCTGGTCATCAAGTATCATACAAGTGTGAATATCTTTGGAATAATCCACCAACAACTGGGATTTCCAATATAGATCTACACTCCCCAACAATGACAGCGTTGATGATGCATCAACAGGAATGTATGTCATATTGTTGATCTCCTCTTTGACATCTCCTATGCCAAAGGTACATGTAGGAAGGACATACCTTCCCTTTTTCTCCTCCAACAACACAAAATAAAAAATGAAGGTGGGTGATGATGATGAGAGAAGAAATTCTCCCTCCTTCTTGTGCTTGCCCAAACCTTCCAGTGTTGTAGCTATGTCTTCTAATGCTCCCATCTCTCCCGGATCTGATTTTGGAGCATCAAGTAGTGATATATCTCTCACCAAAACTGAATCTGGTGGCCTCCCAGGTGGTTTTCCACTAGATAAGAGTGTCCCTTGCAGAAAACTCATGAACATAATAGATGGGACAGTGAGGTCCTTGCTTCCACTACGCAAATCCATCTCAATTTTCTGTGTGGAAGTGTTGTGTGAGGGGCAAGTATGCATGCATTTGATCATTTGAGGTGCACCACTATTTTTTTCCACCCATTCCATTTGAAAAGCCTCCCAATCAGTGGTGACTTTCCCCGATGTAATCAACCATTGAACACCCAAAATAACATTGGTGTATGGTATGTCAACTGCAAAAAAGTGAACCACCAAGGTGTAGGATCCCATGGTGACTGAAAGTGATGGGAAATAATGCATGCATTTCATTGTTCTATCTTCTAGGACCAAAACAGAGAGTCCCTCAAAAGTATCAGTGGGCATTTCCCTCCTTTGCACAAGATAGGCATCAATGAAATTGCGGGTAGCTCCACTATCAATCAACACAGAAACCCTCTGATTCATGATTTAATCTTGAACTCTTAAGGTCAAGTACTTAGGTACTCCTCTCAAGGATGCAAGAGTTCCTCCAATAGGAGCAAATGCTCCATTCCCATCTCCTAATGGTGTTGGACCTCCTTCAACATTATCAACGATGTGACCCCTTCTTGGTTCATCATCTTCATCTTCTTCAAGATCTGAGAAGACCTATCTATAGTGTGCTTTACCAATAGCACATGTATGTCCAGGTACCCATGGTTCTTGGCAAGTGAAGTGTTACACATCAATTTGTCACTGTCCCTGAAATTCCCTGTCCCGCACATTGGAGGGCCTATTCTATGACCTGTGAGCAGTGACATGACCTGAAACCAATTTCATGGCATCCCCCTGGACAATGACATTCATTCCCCTGAAGAAAATTCCTTGTGAAAAACCTTAAAAATAGCCTTTTTTTCCTTGGCACGACTAGTCAGTTTAGCCCTTGCGCCAATGGGGGGAATCCTCTAAAGAGGGCGCGCTAGCTGGTGCACTGTCTCAGTGTTGTACCCGCGGCAGGCTTATTAAGGAGTGTTTTTTAAAAATAAATGGTGGAAGATTGACTCCAACCAATTCCTGAACTGGTCTCTAAATTGAGTTGGGAGGTTTGGCTCCAGATCTCCATGTAGAGGAAGTGGTTTTCCACCTATCATGGAAGCTTCCTTGAGGATAGGGCCAATCCCATGATTATAGGGTCCCAACTCCCATTCCACCATCTATATAAGCTTGCCATTTTCCTTTGCAAGCTAGCCTTCAAGAGCCTTCATAGCCTAGAGAATGCTGCAAGAGCCTTGATAGTCCTCATAGAGCCAAATCAGTAGCAAGGAGATTATTGTCAAGACAACTGAAGAGAGAAGCTTGTCCCATCCCCGACGAGCTTTACCGAGACGTATTCTGCTGTCGACCCACCGAAGGAGGATTTAGCATCAGAGCCAGGTTGTATCTTTCTTTGTATTGATTAATGATAAGAAACTTTGGTTATGGTTCCACTTGTGTCGTTCATACATTGTAATCATGAGTTGTGTCTTCTCTGACTGATACATAATTGCATATATTTGGTTTTATGCTTGTGTTTGTCGTGTTTCTTGTATGTGTAGGTGTTTGATCGTGACAAGCGAGAGAATTGTGATCTGCCGGAAAGAGGAAACAGGAGCACTATCTTCTCTTCAAACAACAGCGTTGGACTTAAGGTAGGCCTTATTCGCAATTTGGTCTATTGCAATTAGGAACTTGCGCCTTAGCATGATATGATTGTTGCTAGACCCGATTTGGGCTAGTAGGGATCGCCTCTGTCTGCAGAGGGGATTTACCTCTCCAACAAATTGGTGACTCCACTGGGGATGATGTTGATTTGGAGTATTGTCTTGTCTTTTCAGTCGATTCTTGACTTTGCTTGCTTGATCGGCTCTTTTGGCTGGCTCTTTTCGTGTGTTTGGCTTTTGTTTAGCCCCACCATCACTGGTTTCTTTCTTGGATTTCTCTTTTTTATTTTTGCATAGTAAACTCAACTGGCATGCTTATTATCATGACAGTCGCGCCAATTGGCACACATTTCTAGTGTATTACCCGCGCCAATGATGTTCTGGTGCTAGTTACAGCCTAACAGTCGCGCCAATTTTGTAAGGTGCTAGGGTTTGCTTGGGCTTGAGCTTTCTGAGCTTGATCTATGATTGTGGTTTCATTTTTACGTCTGCCTGAGTGTTCTAGAGCCGTGTTTTACTGACTGTAGCCTTCATCCTTTGGTTTTTTTCCCTCTTCAATCGATTTTACATTCTAGCCCTAAGGCATCTAGGTGCTATAGTGTGTCGAGCCTCCCGTGGGATTTTTTGGTTTCTATATATTCAATCAACTTTGTGATTGCTTCTCTGCATTCGTTTGGTGGTTGTCTATCATTTTGTTGCATTATTTGAGTGATTGGTTTCTTCCTCATTCGAATTTCGCCTTGTCTCGTTTTGGGCCTAAATTACATGGTTCATTTGAGTCTTTGGGATTCTTTTGGTTTTGAGGGATTGTTTTGTCAATTTGAGGTCTGATTGTGTGCTTGAATTGAGTGAAAATTGTTTTTTTTTACTCTTTTGCTATCGCTTCTCAAATTGTTCGTTTCATTAGTTTTCATTTTTTTTAGTGCACTTTGCTCTTAAACACTGAAAATACAAAAAAAATATCTTTTTCTCTTGATTAAGTTAATGCAAATCGAATCTTTTCTGTGTTATTAGTGATTTGTAACTCTGAAAGAAAAGATTTTTAGTTTTCATTAGCTTGCATTAGAGACATTAGTGATTGTTTTCTGGTCATTTTGTTATTGTATGAAAAGCTCTTAACTCTCTCGTAATTAGCTTTCATCGAATGAAATGATATACTGTGACATATAGCGTGCATTTAGGATATTTTGAGACGTTACACTCGCTAGGGCCTAAAAATTGAAACATAATTGAAGATTAACATTAAAATTTATTCAAATTACACTAAGGAATTATTGAAACATTAACGAACCATATAGAGGTCCAGGTTAGAGACGTGTTCCGGCGTCGTTAAACCTAGTAGTTGTCATTTGCCTCTTGGCTTTAGACAGCACTAGTACGGACTTGTGCTCACCATACCATCGCGTATATAAAGGGAGACCCCACTAGGTTGCTATCCTTTATCCGTAGGAAGCCGATTCTGCCGCCTTATACCCGTGATACACTGGACACAGCATTCAGGGAGATTGCCTGCATGTACGTCAAGTCCTTGGTTGATTTCTCTTTCATTTTGAAACCAAGGTGTATATTGCAGTTCTCGGATATCTGGTACGCCCTCTTGCCTAGAGTTCCAAAGCAGTCAGTTTTATCTTTACTGACTCCCTAAATTTGAAAAGATCATCAAGCGCTTGTCCTTTCATGCTTGTTTCCAAACTGAAATTGATAGAGTCACCTTTTGCCGGTTTCTTGACTCTTAAAATATGAAACGATAGAGTTTTGTTTCAATGTTTTAAAAAATTAACTGCCCACGAAATATTCCTGGTTAAAGTTAGTTTCCTTAGGGTGTTGTTCTAAAGTTGTTTCTAATGGAAACTTTTTCGGAGTTCACCAACCAAGGAATCCCCTTCGATGGTAATTCGGGTCATTTTCCTCCTTTTGGGAATGTTGGTACTCCTTACATGGCAATGTTGTCCCTTCCTGGGTTAACTGTTGGGTTGCCTATTTGGTTGTTTTCAACCTCTGTGATCCTGAATGTCCCGACTACTATTCAATCATTTCCTCCGCCTGAGCAACATCATGTTGATTCCAAGGCGGACCTCTCCCCTTCTTTTCCTGTTTCTGCATCCTCCTCTTCTACTTCGCCTGGCGAAAGTCTAGATTCGAGTAACCAGGTGGCTAAGAAGATGAAGAAGAAGACAAAGAAGAAGAATTTTGATAAGAGGGAGGCTAAGGTTGCAGCTACTGCTTCCGAAGCACCTCCTCTTGATAAAACTTCCAACCCTCCGCGGAAAGTCAAGTTCCCTTGCATGTTGTGCGCAGGAGACCATCTTCTTCGAGATTTCCCTGGCATTACTAAGGTGCTTGAAGTATGGTCCAACGGTCATCTGCCATTTCCCTTGGCTTCCGGGAGTCAGATTGGGGGCACGTCTCTAGCTAGTGCTGGTAAGGCTCCTAAGAAGCAGGGTAAGATTACCAATCCCTGTAAGTTGTGTGAAGGGCACCATGCCATTCACCTTTGTCTGTATATGGATGAAGCCAAGCGATTTTTGGACAACTCGGTTGTTTCTGCACCGTGCCTTCCGACAGGTTACAAACAGCTTTCTTTGAGTCCTCCACCAGTTGATCCTACGATTGGTTAAGAGTCATCCTTGGACAATCCCGCTTCCCTGGAAATTAAAATTTAGGAATCCGTTCCCGACCAACCATTGGTCATGGGATCGGTTGAGATGGCCCCATCTGTGGTGCACCAGGTCTTTTCTGTTGAGAGTGGACCTCACATCCCTCAGGTTCTTCTTGTTTCCTCAGATTCCTCGGACTTGGAGAAAGATTATCCTATCCCTATATCTCAAGAAGCTTCTCCTCCGCCTCCCGTGACGGACGTCCCGGAGGATACCCCTCCCACCTTTGAGATGGAGGTCATGGAGGATGCTCCTTATTCTTTCGTAACCCTAGGGGAAGACCATCACGGTTCGATGGTAGCCCCTCCGAGTAGTTTGGTCACTTCCTTTGACTGGAATCGATTTGTAGGATACCACCTTCTGTCTTATGTGCCTTTCGAGATAACGGTACATGCCTTTGGTTTGGTCCTACCCAGCACCACTATAGATGAAGGCGTGTCTATTAGTATTTTATCCTCAACTAATTGCCAAGCTTTCAGTTCGCCACCGCTTGCGCCCGTTACGCAAAATATTTTGGCGTGTAACAGAAGAACTATTCAACCGTTAGGGATCCTTCCAAGGTTACCTGTTACTTTGGGAGGTAAAACCGTCCATACGGACGTGATGGTTGTTCCAGGTCCCTTGGATTTCAATATGCTCTTGGGGCGCAATTACACCTATGCCATGGGAGTGCTTGTCTGCTCCCTTTTTCATGTGGTCTGTTTTCCACATGAAGGACGAATCATGACCATTGATCAACTTTCGTTCTTTGGTCCTAATGTGGCAACTGGTCCGCCACCATCCCTTCCTAGTTTTTATCCACCCATTGTATCTACCCCACCGTAGGTCAACTATGTGGCTACCTACCCCGTGCCTATACTCAGTGATAGTGTCGTTGTGCATCAGGTGCTGGGGGCAATGGGTCCTGACTTCCAGGATGTTTTCCTTCCATCGGGAGTGGAAATCTTGGAAGCGACAACTTCTTTTTCATTATGATGAGGTCGGTTAGAGCATGGTTCTTTTCCTGTGTGAAGCTCCTTAAAAAATGAAACTGGGTTTGGTTAGAGCAGAGTTTGTTTCCTTGTGTCAAGCTCCTTAAAAAATGAAACAAGGTCTGTTAGAGCATAGTTCCTTGTCTTGTGTCAAGCTCCTTAAAAAATGAAACAAGGTTGTTGGAGCAGAGTTCCTTGTCTTGTGCCAAGCTCCTTAAACCATGAAACAAGGTATCCTGAGGATAGTTCTTTTAATGTGTCAACCTCTTTAAAATAATGAAACACGTTCTTGTTCAATTCGAGTCTTTGATCAGATCTCGTAAAATCCCAGTCGAGTCTTTCTTAGATCTCGTAACTTGAACCTTCACTCCCTTCATCTATTTACTTAGGTGCATGTACTAAAGCTTGGGGGGCATGTACCTCGAATTGAGTCACCATGCTGGGGGCATGCTTACCTTTTCAAGCATAGTTTGTTTCCTTTTCAAGCTTGTGTAAAAATGAAACTGGTTTCAAGCATAGTTTATCTTTGTTTCAAGCTTGTGTAAAAATGAAACCAAGTTCAAGCAGAGTTTCCTGATTTCAAGCTTGTGTAAAAATGAAACCATTCCCATTTTACCTCTTGTGATTTCCATTTTATCAGCCTTTTTTTCCAGATGAGCCTTGGTCTTCTCACTCCATCGTTACTATCTGCTTGGCCGATCATATACCTTCACTTGGTTGTTTCGCCCAATCCTGAGGAATCGCTGCAATGAGTGGTCTTGTTAGCCAGCCTCTTAACCTTTGTTTGTTCTAAGCAGTTCCACCATTACCAGAACCAGTTGCTACCCTTTATACCACTCGTTCCTCCAGGAGGAGTCAACTTTCAGCTCTTTTCTGACTCTCTAAACATGAAAATATTGTTGAGTCCCTTGTCGTTTCAACCTCGTTAAAGTGGCTACAAAATGACATCTACTCGATATATGTTTACCCCTTTTTCGGGCTGGGATAGATTATTTATGAAAAAGGAATACCCTAGCCTATCGCGACTAGGAGGTTTTCTTAGACATAGTTTTCTACCTTTTCGAATCTGAGGAACTATTTATGAAAAGGGACTTTTGGAGTTTAATTTTCCGTTGTCTTTTCAAACTCTCTAAACATGAAAATATGTCAAGTTCTTCCTTTGTCAGACTCATTAAACCCTGATGACATCGGATTCAGTCGTAATGACGATATTCAAGTTTCTCCTTCCTAGGGCTCGTTAAATGTACTAGGATGGATTCGTCCGAAGGACGAACTCATATGACAAGCATATGGTATCCTCTTCAAGCTTGTGTAAAAATAAAGAGGTACTTGCCATAAATGGTGGGGGGAAAATCGAACCAGTATCGTCGTTGTGTCGGCAGTATGTTGCTCTTAAACATGGCACTTGTCTGCATTCGTGTCAGGTTAGGGACATCTCATCTCATTTTATGTTTGCCTCCGTGGGTTTGGGTGATCCCTTTTTACCTCTCGTCTGCTCTTTGCCTCGTCGTCATGACCTCTAATCTTTTGATGTCAAATACTGCCAAATCCACTTTCGTGCCGCTGATATGTTCAAGAGAAGTTGACATCTAGAGTTTCAACCTTCCTTTGATTCTCATCTGATCCTAATTCATAACATTATGTTCCTCTGTCTCGCATCGATGATGTGGGAAACACTATGGCCCACCTTTGATCAAGGTCACTTCCTATCGACTTCAGCTCATTATCTAGGAATTTGATCTAGAGACTCCCTTTCAGTACCTTGGAGCCTGCATGCCTCAATGTCAGGTTCTTCGCATTCGACACAAGTTTTTCATCATTGACCTTGGATCGGATGATTCTGCGGGTGTTCAAATTTATCTCACTATTCACACTCCATGGATTGTACCTATAGTACCTTGAGAGCCATTTTCATTATTGGTGGTTCCTCTCACGTCTGTTAACAACTTTCATCATTGGCTGGTAATCAAACAATGTTCTTGCATGTTCAAATTCAGCTCACTTATTCACATGCTTGAACTTGTACTTTGTTCAGGTCGAGATGGAGTGCAAGACCCTAGATTTTGTCTATTAAGAATCTAGGCTGCGATTTTGTGGATTATTATGATTGGTTACATGACTAATTTATTGGATGGCTGCTACCATGCCTGAGTCTATTTATCAATCCTTACTGGATGGCTGCATCCATACCTTGGATCTTGATTATTGTACTCTGTTATGGATGGCTACGCCCATACCACATATATATCATGTATTTGAGATATCATTTGTACTTCTCTACGCAGGTTTTTCGATGGCAGTGTTTTCAGTTGGACACGTTCTCGTAAATAATTTCACCCCTCTCTCTCTCTCTCGGGCCTCATACTTTAGGGGGCATCTGTTACACAACAATTTGTCATCGTCCCTGCAATTCCCCGTCTCGCACATTGGAGGGCCTATTCCGTGACCTGTGAGTAGTGACATGACCTGAAACCACTTTCATGGCATCCCCCTGGACAAGGACATTCATTCCCCTGAAGACAATTCCTTGTAAAAAACCCTAAAAATAGCATTTTTTCCTTGGCGCGACTAGTCAGTTTAGCCCTCGCGCCAATGGGGGAAATCCGCTAAAGAGGGCGTGCCAGCTGGCACACTGTCTCAGTGTTGGACCTATGCCAGGCTTATTAAGGAGTGTTTTTTAAAAATAAATGGCGGAAGATTGACTCCAACCAATTCTTGAACTGATCTCTAAATTGAGTTGGGAGGTTTGGCTCAGGATCTCCATGTAGAGGAAGTGGTTTTCCACCTCTCATGGAAGCTTCCTTGAGGATAGGGCCAATCCCATGATTATAGGGACCCCAACTCCCCTTCCACTGTCTATATAAGCTTTCCATTTTCCTTTGCAAGCTAGCCTTCAAGAGCCTTCATAGCCTAGGGAATGCTGTAAGAGCCTTGATAGTCCTCGTAGAGTCAAATCAGTAGCAAGGAGATTATTTTCAAGACAACCAAAGAGAGAAGTGTGTCCCATCCCCGACGAGCATTACTGAGACGTATTCTGCTGTCGACCCGCCGAAGGAGGATTCAGCGTCAGAGCTAGGTTGTATCTTTCTTTGTATTGATTAATGATAAGTGACTTTGGTTACGGTTCCACTCATGTCGTTCATACATCATAATCATGAGTTGTGTCTTCTCTGACTGATACATAATTTCATATATTAGGTTTTATGCTTGTGTTTGTCGTGTTTCTTGTATGTGCAGGTGTTTGATCGCAACAAGCAAGAGAATTGTGATCTGCCGGAATGAGGAAACGGGAGCGCTATCTTCTCTGCAAACAACATTGTTGGAATTAAGGTAGGCCTTCTTCACAATTTGGTCTATTGCAATTAGGAACTTGCACCTTAGCGTGATACGATTGTTGCTAGACCCGATCTGGGCTAGTATGGATTGCCTTTGTCCGTAGAGGGGATTTACCTCTCCAACGCATATCTTCTTCTTTCTTAGATCTTTCCAAACTTCATCATCAAGAGGCTTCTTGTAGGAGCTCTCCTTTGAAGGAGCATCTTTCTCTTCCTGCCCTTTAGAAGGAAAAGAGGGCTTGTTCTGAAAGTTTGTCTTTGCTTTTGGCAAGGCATCTTAAAGTTCTCTAGCCCTCTCAATGGCATCATGCAAGGTAGTGGGCTTGGTATATTTAACCAACCCATGTAGAGGTTCATCTAGGCCATTGATGAACATGTACACCCTCCATGCTGTAGACAAATCAAGAACCATAACAGATAATCTCAAAAACTCAGAGATATAAGACTCTGTATTACTTGACTGCTTCAACTTTGCAAGGCTCATGAAAGGTGCTTCTGGATCCTTTCTGTAAAACCTCTCCACCATTCTTCTAGTGAACTCAGAATAGGCAGTCACATTGGCATGACCCAATGTAGACAACCCATGGAACCATTAGTTGTGTGCTTCACCTTCAAAGTGCAGCGCTGCAATCTTGATAGCTTCCATCTTAGGGACCTTGTTCAACTGAAAGTAGATATCCAGTTTTTTTATCCATTCTTTGGCAGAACAAGTGGATTACCCATCAAACTTGGGTAAAAATAATCTTCCCATAGAGTGATGTCAATCATGATTCTGAGTGAATCCACCATCTCTATGCTGATGCCTTGGTATTATTTTGTCCTTGAGGTGACAAAACCCTTGAAAACTCAAGTGGTCCTTGAATCTCTGATTCCGAGACTCATATTCTTAAAAGTAGTCTAGAACTGTTTTGGCCTGATGCCAAGATGTAAAAATGCAGCTCCAAATATCTAATACTCTCTTATCGATGGGATAGGTGGCTTTACCACTGAAAAGAGGCACTATATTGGCCTAGATATGAGTAGATCTAGCCTCCACTTGCTGCAACTTACAAGGACAACCAAACCCTCAACAAGATATATGTTGTAGTTGGAGTATGAGCTTGGCCAAATGATTGATAGTGGACAAGATCAGAAAGACTCCTCCAAGAGCTACTCAATGGAAGAGGTGGGATTCCCGATTAGGAACACCCTATTGCTAAACAAAACTATTCTCAACTAAACAACAAGAGAATGATATATGTCTAAATAGAAAATATATTCAGAAATATACTCAATCAACAACCTTCTTCTACTGTACTCCTCTTCCTTTTATAAGATGAAAGTCCTGCCAAACCCTAAACCATTTCAATGATTTAGCTCCTTTCACATGTGTAGCATCCAACTAAAACTTCGTTGTGCATCTAGGAGATTCAATGTATCTAGACAACGCTATTGATTTGGTCCTAGTTGACTTGGTCAAATGATCCAGCCTCTTTCATGCCTAAGTGTGCTTATGTAAATGGCCTAGATTTACCTTCGTTCACATGTGGCATTGATTTATTTTGCTGATTTGGAGTTTTATTAATCCTCCTTTACAATTTTATTCATGAAACAAAAAAATGAAACAAAATTATATATTCCCATTAGCTTGGGCTAATTGGGAATATTACAACTGGCATGAAGTTTCTGGCCAACACAAATCTAGGATCAATGGAAGGCTCAGTGGATTGTCGATAAAATTATTGATAAGATCATCCACAACATTGCATAATACCACTGCCAAAGCCAGCGGCTGGGAAGCGGTGGAAATTGTAGAAGAAACACCATTAATAGGGTCTTTTGAGGGAAGGGTAGCAGTGGATGTGGGTGTGGGCGTGGATTTCAAGTCATTACTTTGAGATCCAACGCCATTGACACCGGGTTTTTTGTTGGGAAATTTAACGATCGGGAGCTTTGTTATGCAGATAAATCCTTCTTATGGACAAGAACGATCTCCCTAGTATCCTAAGGATATCTAGAAACAAACAACCAAATGAAAGCCATTTTCTCTAGATCATTTGTGATTTAGAATTATTAATAATGAAGTACGAGGACATGCCCCTACCTGAAGTCCAATGCTTGCCAAAATATTCTATCCAGTTGCTACAAAAGAGGTCACTTTAGCATGTGAAACCTGCAATCAAAGACAGATAAAAGGATTACAAGAACCTGCAAGATATAATAATTGAGAACAAACTAATCTATTTTAGTGATCAAGGAATCTAAGAATTTAAATACTCCAATAGATACATGAACAATTCAATGAGAAAATGGAATCCATTTTTATTAACTTGTATAATAAGAAGTAACCTTACAACCTTTCACCTTCATGTTATACAAGTTCTTTCAGGGTCCTGATTGACAGGCCTTCTTCTCTCTGAACTAGCATGAAGTTATGGACATGAGTATGTGATCATTCTCATCTAAAAAATGGATAGTATAGAGAGTATTCTCTTTTAGGAATTTCTTTAGCAATTACCACATATGTGTCTCTATCGTTGAGACTGAAACATGAGCTCAATTTATAGGGAAATGGAGGTAGTTTTAGTTCCATGAAGAGGGAGATGGATTCCTCTCATGAAGGTATTTGAGCTCCATATACCAAGGGATAAACTCCATGAGTGAAGGGATAGAGCTCATGAGTATAGGATAAAGCTCGAACTGAACGTGCTTCTAGAAGCTTCCAGTTGGGAGAATATTCGTCCAGCTGGGCTTCTAGAACTTAATTTTTCCCTTATTTTAATGTTTACAGGGGTTCGTAGGTTTTATAAGCAAAACGTGTGGGATGTGCCGCAGGCTATAGAGAAAATATCTGTGGATTCACGGGCAAGGGCTAGGAAAAGTGCGGAGTTAGACTTCTTAGGGTTTTAATGAGCTTCTCTCCAATTCCATGACTTGGTTTAGGAACATTGGGGTTTTTGACTTCTAAGGGAGCATAACATAGGTAGTGATGAACCTATATAGACAGTCGAATGTCATGGTGACAAAATAATGTGTAACAAATTCCCCCCAAAGTGTGAAGTCTGAGGTAGTTCTGAAGAGTGAAGTGCTTTATATTTCTGAGGATTAGATTATGGACATACCGGTAGAAAGCCTATAAAAAAATTTAATGCAAACATATATATGTATATAATTGCTGAGGTAGGAATTCCCATACTCAGATCAAAACTAACTAGATGTTCTGGTACAAAAATGATTTGAAAATTACATCAATAGTAGACACAGCATGGATGTAGCCATCTATCATAGGTAGTCTATTTTATCATGAATAATAAAACTCCTCGCAGCCTGGATGTTAGAAAATAGATCCAGGATCTTGATTTATGCTTCCCAAACTAGTACGATTCTATCCATGCGATTGATTTTGTTGAAGTCAAACATGTTAGAAACCACTTGATTACCAGTCAATGATGTGAACTGTTAAAAAGTGTGAGAGAAACCACCAATAATGAAAATGGCTCTCAAAGTACTGAATACAATCCATGAAGTGTGAATGAATGATTTGTAGTCGAACACTTCACGGAATCATTTGATCGAAGGTCAATGATGCAACTTGTCGTTGAAGGCGAGAAACCTGCCATTAGGGCATGTAGATCCCAAGGTACTGATAGGATTATAGATCAAATTTATATATCATGATCTGTCATCGATAGAAAGCGACCCGTCGCAGTAAATCCTACGAAACGAAACCATTAGATCAAGTTTTGAAGAAATTTTTAGCAAGGACTGACTCAGGGATGGTCAATGCGAATGGAGACAAATGTTTGCAATGAATGGTTTATTATGAACTGTCTCTTGAACACATAACGACACTGCAGATGGTTTGGTAACAATTTACCTAAAGCTAATACCCAGAAACCAGTTGAAGACTTTCAATGTGGTTTTATTAACTGATAGAAAATGATTTTCCCAACCCAGGTACAAGTGTGACAAAGTGTTATGTTCAATAGTGGTATACTGCTTTTAAAACAAGGGTGACAACTGGATTCATTTTCTCTTCCCCCCCCCCCCCCCCCACCATTTCTGGCAAGTACCTCTTTATTTTCGACAAGCTTCAGGAGGATAACATTTTATTGTTGTGTAAGCTAATCCTTCAGATGAGTCCAACTTATTATTAAAATCGAACCCTAAGAAGGAGTGGTTTGTTCCTATTTGTAATCGACAAGTCCTTTACTATTAAATTTTAAGAAGTCCAATATAGGTGAAACTCAGTGTTTTTAAATTTTAGGGAGTCAGAAGAAAAACATAAGAAAACTCCGTGGTTGTACTTTTTCGTAAATTTAGTCTCTCAAGCCCGAAAAAGGATAAAATAATACAAGAGATAACTCTATTGACCATGATTAGTCAACATATACCTTTTTCGTAAATAGTCCATTTCAGTCTGGAAAAGGGGTAAACTTATACTGAAAGGACGATTATTCATTTCCTTTAAAGAATTCGAATAGTCAAGTAATCGACAATCTTTTCATGTTTAGAGAGTCTTAAAAGGGGTTAAAGAGAACTCCAGGGTTTTGATTTTTCGTAATTTTCAAGAGCCTGAAAAAGTGATAAAAATTTACTCGTCATCAAAATAATTCTTTTCAACGAAAAAATCTATATTCTGCAAAAAAACTCAAGAGATTAAACATACCTGTTTCAAATAAGTAGAGATATTGAAAAATTACTTTTTAAAGTGGAAAATAAATAAAATATAATATTTTAGTCATTCAAAAAACTTATAAAAAGGAGTTTAACAAAGTCATTTTCACCTTTTGTCTTCAAAGTTGTAAATTGAGAGCTTTTGGCAGAAAAAGTTCCAGAGTTGATAACGGGAGAACCGGCTGCTGAAATCCAGATTTGTCAGAACCAAGTAATCCATAACACTATTCTATTCATTTCTATCCGATTAAATTATCTTTGTAGAATTTAAAATTATTTTTTGAGGAGAAATTATGTTCAAAATTCTGCTCTTGGGGGTCCGCAGGTCATACATGCGTTCCTTGCAAACCCTAATAATTTTTTTAAAGGAAAATTATCGAGCTACCGCATTTTTCGTGTAGAGCCCATGCAGACATCCACACTATCTCTGCATAAAAACTGCAGAGGCACCATGACCAAATGAAAATTTATAATTTCTCACAAAAATGGTTAAAATTTCTCACTGTAAAAGTTTATAATCCTCAAATGCGTCCATTTGCAGACTATTCCACCATGCTAGAGTGGAGAGAACGTGAGCATGAAGGTACAGACGATGCGGCTATGAATGATCCAACCACAATGCATGTGCTTAGAAACTATGGTTTGTATAAATTCTAGGAAATTCAAGGTATGAGGGAACAAGTGGAACTGATGACATGGCTAGTGAACAAGTGGGATGTTCAAAATCAGTGCTTTATCATTGGCGATCATCAGCTTGAAATTGAGCTCAAAGATATTTTTTTTCTCACTAGATTTTCCAAAAGAGGAGAAAAATTTTCTTTGTTTGGAGCTAGGTAGGGTGGCCTACCAGTTGCTAGCTAAAAACAAGATTTTTTGCAATGATGAAGCAGATCCCAAGGATAATCACATAGAAATAAAGACTATCTTGTGACTTGATCTTAAAGTTATTGCATTCATAGTAACCAGGTTGTGTGGAAGTGCGGCTCCATATGTGGCCACCAAGTCTCAGATGCAGACCATGGTTGAATGTTTCAGAGGCACCATTTTTAGCTGGTGCAAAGGGGTATTGACCAACATGAAAGGCCAACTGACCAGAGAAAAAAATGCAAGGTTGAAAAACTTTGGGTATGGCACCATCCTGATTTTGTTTTCTTTGGAGAGGATTCCATTCCTTACCCCTCAAATTATTCCTGTTGATCGTGGTGACCTTAGAGAACCTTGTATGGTACGTTGGATTGCACTGATGGCCTGCCATGGCGGCGACGACAGTACGGTGGTTCGACTTACTCCTGCATATTTTATGTGGTTGCAAAACCAAATCTTCACAATTGAAGATTTCTCCTATGCAGGTATCGATTTTAGAGGTGATCACGAGATGTCCTTATCTCCAGTGGCACAATGGGACGAATCAATTAAGAGAATCATTTTTATGTGTTTTAACTCTAATTTTTATTTTTTTCTAATCATCCAATACTGATAACAAAATTTTAAATGTAGATGTTGGTACACGATGGCTAGCTATACTTCACTGCTTTTAAAGGTAGCAAACAGAGCCTATAGTACATCCACAAGATCAGGTAGCAAAAATCCTCATTGCTATGGAACACAACCTAGAGAGGTTGACTATAGACATTCTTGAGACATCGACAAATGACATTCCTCTCTGGCTCCAAAGACATGTTACTGGTGTTCCAGGCCAGTTTAGGAGATTCCTGCGCAAGGTGGCACATGCGATAGTCTACTACCATGATCATCATCATGGATAGTGGATGATCATCGTGGATTGATATTTCTTTTTTTTGTATTAGTATCTTTCAGATCATGTGTTTAAACCTATGATCGCAGACGATGTAATATTTTTTGAAAACAAAAACTCCTATCTATGATATTGCTACTTTCTCTGACTATCTTGTTCAACATGTATTGAATGCTGTTTTGGTTTACTATTTTAACGTTGCAAATGTTATTTAGAACATTATTAGCTAATGAATCAGCCAATGTGTTTAAATTTCTTGAAATGTGTTGATATTCGATGTAATCAAATTGTCTTTCCAAGAGACGAACTTACAAAAATAATCTCAATAACATTGGATTTTTAATTGCATATACTCTGTTTAAATGTAATACAATGACTTCTGAATCTAACCTAATGATCAAACGTCGAATACCAAATGAAATGGCATTAGATAATAACTCAATCACTATGCTATATTCTGCAATATTGTTCGTTGTTTGACCAAGGCTTACCCCATGCATAGAAACTAACTCATCAGTGGGTGAATAGATAACCCAAGTTGCAAAAGAAATATTCTGTGTACTACGACAGGCACCATCAACAAAACCAATGTATGTTTGAAGGGATGTCAACATCTACAATATAAAGAGTAATCAAGATAAGCAGAGATATTAGAAAAAACAAACTTAAACTAGGCACACCTATCTAATCTAAGGCACACTAACTAGAAAAATAACTAATATACAATTGAGATCTTCACACAAAAATCAAGCATAATATCTCTTCAGATAAAGACCATTCTCGGCTTATCTAAAGAAACCTTGTCATAATCAGTTAATTCATAGGCCCCTTTGGCAAGCACTCACTTGAAAATGTAAGGACCATGCCACATTGGTTCAAATTTCCTAGCTCCTAGCTTATCGTTAGCTTGATCATATACCAAGACTAGGTCACCTTCTCAAAAAACATGAGGTTTAACACTTCGATCATACTGTGCTTTAATGCGTTTTTATGAGCTTCGACTGCTAATAATACCGTACATCGAGTCTCATCTAATTGTGCTAAGTACAAAAAGAGTTTTTATTCTTCAGAGGTAGCTGGTAGTAACTCTATGGCTAATTGGAGTGATGATATTTCACATTAAATGGGTAACATAGCTTCTAAACCGTAAACTAATTGAAAAGGAGTGAACCCTATTGTAGTTTTTGCTGAGGTTTAGTATGCCCATAGTGCCAAAAAAAGAATGGTATGCCAATTTGATTTGTGAGTTATGATAATCCGTTTGATCATGGTGGTTAAAACTTTATTAACGGCTTCAACTTGACCATTAGCCTAAGGGTAATATGAAGTAGAATTATCATGGCACAAGCCAAATTGATAAGAAATTTCGGTCATCATTGTATTTCAAAAATGACTCCCATGGTTAGTGATAATAGCTTGGGGTACACTGAAATGAGAAATTAAATGATTGAATACGAACGTAGCTACATTTTTTCCATCTGTCGTGAATGTAGGCATCGCCTCGGCCCATTTGGTAAAGCAATCTACAAAGAGAATAATATACCCATGCCCCCCAGCTGAGTGAGGGTTACATGTAATGAAATAAATGCCCCATTTCACAAAAGGACTGACAAAAATTATGGGGTGAAGAGGAGCTAGTGGTGCACGCATCTTTTGATCAAATATCTGACAGTTATGGCATTTTCAGACCACAAGAATGTAATCTTTGAATAATGATGGCAAAAAAAGCCAGCGCACAATATATTTTGGGTTGTGACGTACCCAGACATATGACCACCACACGCTCTAGAGTGGCAGTCATTCAAAACCCTTTAAGCCTTTTCATGAGTTATGCAACATCGAAAAATAGAATCTGCACCATGACGATAAAGTGTGTCTCCAACAAAATTGTACTGCTGGGATTGGTAATGGATCCTCCATCGATTTGAACCTGAAATATCAGGTCGAAAGGTTTGGGTTTGAAGATAAATGATGATATCTCCATACCATGGGTCTAATGTACTAATAAGAAACAAATATTCATCTGCAATGGGATTCTCTACCACAGTTTCCGTCTCAGTATTGGGAAAGTCACACATAAGTTCTGTAAACACCAGCGATTTCTTTGATTTAGATATTTCAAATTCCAAATAAAAATCTTGTAGGATAACAATCCATTTAGAGTATTTCCCCCAAGTAATTGTTTTGTCAAAATATACATCATTGGGTTGCAATTAGAAATCACAGTTGTCTTGCGTAACAGTATGTAATGACAAGATATTTGGACAACTTGAACTACTACCAAGGCCAATTTCTCCACATGTGAATACTTAATTTCAGTTGGATTCAGATTCTAACTTAGATAGTAAATCACATGTTCATTGTGAAATTAATCCTCTTGAACTAAAAGCATTCCAATGGTGGAATCAGAGACTACTAGGTATAAAAGTTAGTTTGAGTTGTAATTGGGTGGATGCAATAATAGTGCATGGGTTAACGTGTGTTTTAGAGCATCAAGATATCGATCAACAATCTCATCTCAAATAAAAGGAACATTCTGTTTCAACAACCTGGTAAAAACTTTTGTTAACTCAACATAGTTTGGGATAAATCTACGCAGAAATTTTGCTTTCCCTTGCAAACTTTGGAGTTGGTGAAGTGGAAGGAGGAGGTAAATTTATGATAGCCTCAACCTTTGAGGGATCGACATGAATGCCATATTTGGAAACAACGAATCCAAGTAATCGTCCAGATTGCACACAAAAAACACATTTGTGTGGATTCAAATGAATCCTATAATGCCTACATCTCATAATAATTTCTCGTAAATGAGTAGGATGATCTTCCCTATGCAATGAGTGAGTAGGTAAATCATCCAGATATGGCTTCACAATATGTTTGATGTCATGAAAAGCGTAAGAAATTTCCCTTTGAAAATTTGCACCAGCATTCTTTAATCCAAAAGGTAGCTTACAGTAAGAAAATTTTCCCCAAGTACAAATAAATGCTATTTTTGGTTGATTAATAGGGAGTATTTTTATTTTATTATATCTAGACAATCCATCCATAAATGAAAACATCTCATTTCCAGCACAATCATCAATAATTTGCTCGATATAGGGGGTAGGGTAATTTTCATTTGGACATGTTTTATTGATATCCCTATAATCGACACATACTCGTATAGTCCCTTGTTTTTTGGTAACGAGAACTATATTAGATACCCAATATGTTAATGGGATTGGATAAATAAATCCTGCTCTTAGTAGTTTCTCAACTTCAACTTTAATAGCAACAAATTTTCATGGATGTATCAGACGTAGTTGTTGTCTAATAGGCTTTGCATCCGGGTATGTCTTTATTTCATGAACGACAATTTTTGGATCAATTCCTTGCATTTCTTCATAGGACTGGGAAAATATGTCGCAGAATTATTGAAATAGGGCTTTATATGTATTAATTTCATCAAACGTACAAGAATCTTCTATATGAATGTTTTCAACAACTCCAGGTTTAACTGATATGTCAATAGGAATAGTTGTATAAATGTTTCCCAAATTTATCTTAGAATCTGAATTTGTAATCATGATTGGATTTTGTGGTTCCTTGACATAATAAATTGTGTAAATAGATGAAAAATAATTTTCAGATCTATCAAGTTTAGGTAAAAACGAATATCTATGATGTAGATCATCCTAGGGTAATTCATCCATAAACAAAAATTCACGAATACTTTCATCAGTATGAAACACTTGTTGGAAAGGATCAGAAATAGATGTCAAGGTTGAGCTTGATAGTGAAGAATATTATTCAGTGACCACATTCATTGCATCAATATTAGTTGAAGTTGTGTTATAAAATTACTGTATTTTTTTATATGCTATCTCAAAAGGACTCGAAGGCATCTTGCCATTGAAAGAATCCATTTCTGACTCTCAAGGCACTATCCAGGATCATCAAATGGAATAGTACTTGTTGAAATATATTGATATTAGCAATGGTACGCGGTACTTTGGGTGGAGGCATAGAAAAATTTCCCATCAAAACAGAGTCCTTTACTAAACTATGCCAACATATTCATAAGGAATAGTCGATTTTCCAACATGTTGGATACTATCTGTAGAAGCTGGGTTAGACGAATAATATAACAGCTGATAAATTTTCACAATATTTCCTTTATGGGAAAACATGATTAACTGAAATACAGACGATACAACAACATTCATAGAATAAGACCAACTTCGACCCATAAGAAGGTTGTAATCTAGAGGGGCATCAACTGCTTCCACATCTAGAGTAATAGTTTTTCCTTCTACCTCTATAGGTAGATCCTGTAAAATTCCAAACAGATGGAATCCTCTTCCATCAAAATACTTAAGGATTGTTAGAGATTGGTTAAGTGTCGAAGAACCAATAATTTTCCAACAGTTTAATGACATAATGCACGTGGATTCCCCCTCATCAATTATAGTACAAAAATTCTTCTGTTTTTTACTAATACCGGAATCTGAAAAGCCATCTGATGAGGGAGTCTCAGTGTAAAATTTTCTAAATAAAAGACCATAAGGTTAGAATCCCAAGGATATATAGCTCCAATAGCTGATAAGAGTAATTTCCTTTGTGCTGGACCTGATTCCAACACTTCTAAGGTGGACATTGCTGAAGGGGAAATCACCAATTCTTCAACAATGTTGTAGTTTTAAGCAGCTCTCGCATGTGGATTGAAAGTTGATTTCTGAAGTACACCTTTAGCAGGAAGTTTAATTACTATATCACTATTAGGTTTCTCGATATGCAGTATATTAGAAACCGAAGGAGATGTATCTAGTGTTGAATTATAATTTTCTACTTCTTTACCAGTAACAGGATTTTTACTTCCATAGTCTTGCGATCACGTCGCAACCATAACCTCAAATATCATTAAAATATTTGCTGATGAGTGTGAAGAATATTCTATCATTTTTCTATCTTTAGTAGGAAAAGGATCCTTCAAGACATCTGGTGTGGGTGAACCTTTGATGAATTTAGAGACCTCGGATCGATGTGGGCACTCTTTAGTAAAGTGATCCTCGTCACAGATAAGACAAGGATACAGAGGTTTTTATTTATCATCAGATGGTTCAGTTTTTTCAGTTTTCTCTTTAGGGGATGAAGTATGTTTGATTTTATTCTTATTACTGGTTTTGGATTTAGCTGTAGATGAATCTACAACATGAATGTCAGCAGAAGTTTCAAGGGAAGAATCTCCTTTTGGTGAATCAGGTAAAGTTGTTATAGGAGAAGTAGTTTTTGAGGACCTCTTCTTACTTTTATTTGTGTTAACTAAACCAATTACACCATCTGTAGCATGAGATCCTAAAGGAGTTGCAGTTATCTGACCAGGATGTGGTAAATCAGGAATTTTTTCGTACAAAGTGCCAGACTGTGTATATACAAGGTCTAAGTACTGAGATTGAGCAATGACCTATTCCTCAGTAATAACTCCTCCCTAAGCCACATCTTCAGTGATCTTTGGAAGTAATGATTTCAATAAACCATTCTGCCAAGATTTGATCTGGAATAAAAAATTTCACCAAACATCTTCTACATCTCCATTCATGTATGTGATCGGATATGTATGTAGATGTAGATTGTTTTAATGAAGTCAATAATTCCATGCCATTGTCGTATCTGACTGGCAACTGAAAATATGTTAATAAATCATTTGCTAAAGAATTGAAATTGTTGAATGAGCCACGTGGTAATTCAATGTACCATTTTGCAGCTAAACCTATCAGTGTTCTCTGAAATAGCCATAATCAAATAGAATCATCAATCAAAGAGTTAGATGCACACCATAGGTGGTAATTCATGACATGGTTTAAAGGGTCCTATCCCGATTTCCCTTAAAATTTATGGATATCAATGGGAAAATTATTTTGCATTGGTGGCCAATACGAAATATAATAGATGGGATCATTCATTAGGCACTGAAAATTAGGTAAATCCATAGTTGCTATGTGTTGGGGTCCCGTGTTTTGATAGTTTGGAAAATCAAAAGACAAGGCAACATCAGAACTAATATTTAGAGTTACAGGATCTAGTCCTCCTGCTCTCAGAGAGGGATCTCTCAAATTATTTGTTTTTTGCAAAGGTTTACCTTGTGTGCTTTGAGTATTGGTTTTAGACTAGTTATTAAGTGCAGATGTTTGTTTGTTTGGTTGGTTGAATTGATATAGAAGAACATGAAAGATCTAGGAAAGATAGA
This sequence comes from Pinus albicaulis, assembly GCA_034641835.2. Classification (NCBI taxonomy): domain Eukaryota; kingdom Viridiplantae; phylum Streptophyta; class Pinopsida; order Pinales; family Pinaceae; genus Pinus; species Pinus albicaulis. The sequence goes on along the minus strand of CM076570.1, from coordinate 418,028,259 downwards.
TAGAAAGGGGAAATATCTATTTCATTGGGTAATGGAGTCAAAAAGAGGTTATGAAAAAATTATCAATGGATATGGGATATCAAAGGGAAAATCTAACTTGGCAGCATGATCCTTTGGTTTCGAATTTGATGGACATCAATGATTTGGAAGGAGAAATTTAATTCTCAACAAAGGGAATTTGAAAGCACAACTTGAAAAATAAAGAGCTATTTGATAGACAGGGCTAACCATGAATTCTAAAAATCACACTTTAAACAAATAATGACTTAAAAACAACTTTTAAAATGAAATCTAAGATTCAGGGAACACCCTATTTCCTCAAAGATTTTATTTCAAATGACTTAGAAAACATAAAAGATTCACTGATAATTACGGTCATAGAAGAGGGAACACCTAAATACATCTATGATCACAACTATAAAGACCTTTAAGACAAATTTTCAAGCAAGGACAGGGGGCATGATCAGAACAGACCTCCTTGGCTCACTGTAAACAAAGATACTTCAAAGGGAGACTTCAATAACAACCTTTAAGTGGCAGCAGACAAACAGGGAGAACCATAAATCATGATGAAACCAATTATTCGAACTATTAGAGAAATAAACAAGCATGAGGACTAAAGAGAGATATTAAAGACTCTAAAATACCTCAGCAGAAGAAAACATAAAACAATGAAGGATAAACAGGTCTAAGGTGCTTCCAAGATTCATTTCTTAGCCTAAAACTTTCATCCTACTGTAGTAATAATTTATGGAACAAAATGAAAACAAGGGAAAACATTAAAAAGTTCAGAATACTTCACCAATAGCCAAGCTCATGGATCCAATGATAGAGCCTTCTCAAGAACAAGCATGCAACAACATCATCAAGGCTTCTAAGACTTCAATTTCTTCTTCAACTTCTATAGACTATGTATTATTTCAGAGAGTTTCAGTATTACAACTAGTGATCAACCAACCAACCAACGTTTACAATGGATTCTTCAAGAAGTTTTTATAGAGGGATGAGGAGGTCGAAAGAGAGAAAAGATCTATGGGTTCAATTAATATAGTTAATTCTTCTCGACCTTTGAGGGGCTCAATGGAGAAGTTTTCTGATGTTTGTCTGTATTAATGTTTTACATTTAATATTTGAGCTCGATGGAGAGCTTTTGTTGACTTTGAGGCTCTGTGTCATATCTGTAGTAACTCAGCAGATATTTTAAAATAATTTCTTCAGCTAAATTAACTGTTCGGCTGTTGCAAGGCAAATATCCTCTATTCTGGTCATTACTCAGCCTTTGTTGAATGCTGTGAAGCCACAGGTGGCAATCTGGTAGCTGAGAGGAATCAATTTGCCTCTAATGTGGTAGTGGAGGCATCCTCTGTCTGATAAATATTCTTGATTTTCCTTTAACTATGTTTAATTCAATGGATTAGGCTTTTGATAATTGACCTTAGCCGTAATCCATTAAACTGTATAATCAATGTTTAATCCTTCATTTCTGTTGTGTTTGGGTCTTCGACACTGATACTCTTTGATTTTATTAGGCATTGCTATGTCTTGTTGATGTGCAGGTGACATAGGGCTCATACGGCATCAATACTCATGATGTATTGACGAGACATGGTATGGAACCTCACAGATCAATCTTTATTTAATGTATGAAAGCCTGGAGGATCGTCATCCTCGGCTTCAATTTTCCTTTCATATAATGGAAAAACCATTAACACCTGCAAAAATACAAAAATATTATTAAAACTTGCGTATTTAAGGTTTAACTGCTTTAGAGGTTTTGGCTTGGAGTGTGGCCATTGGATGACAGCATCCAACAGTGGAGATTGCGTGCGAAGATCAAAAGGGAGGTGGTTGATGAATAAGCGGTGGAAGTTTATATCAGAGCCATTGATCTTGTAAAGATCAATGGTGGGGAGCGGCCGAGGAGACATAATGAAGCAGGGCCGATTTTTGATGAAAACATAAGAAATAAAAAGGAAATGTGGTTAAAGTCCTTTGGTGGAGAGAAATACATGGAATGGAAATTTGGGGTTTTGGGATGGTCGTGGACCGTCAGATCAGATCTGCCCACGAAATCAATGGTGGAGATTGTTCTGAGAAATCCTTCGGGAAAGTCGAAGGGTGATACTATATGGCCAGATTAGATCTGAGCCGTTGATCTGCAGAGATCAACGTCAAGAAATACAACGCGATAAAACACAATGAAAAATGGGGAAAGTGGTTTCGGGAGGAGAAACCAGTAGTATCGCGCGATGAGAAGGCGGGTAGGTGGTATTTATTTTTCAAATGTGATATGCTTCCCCGCCCAACACGTGGCATTTCAAAACAGCTTATATCGCGTGATTTTGGGAGATTAACGCTCGTGCTAAAAGTTACGTGATATGGAATGTCGGCTGTTAGATCTAGGGTCTCAGATCTAACGGTGGGGAGTGAGCGCGATATGGACATGATGCGAGGGTCATAGCAGGTAGGGTGGTTTCAATATGGGCTGTCATATCAAGGATTGGACGGCTGAGATTAAAAACTGAGGAAGGCAAGACCCACAGGAGGCAGGCCTTTCAGGGTTAATAAGGGTCGTTGGATCTCAGCATCAATGGCAGAGATCGCATCTAGGGCTTAAATGAAAATAATACAAAGGTGGAGAAAGGTTTAATAAGGACCGTTGATCTACAGAGATCAATGACTATGATTGGCCGAAAAACATTATGAAGCGGGATGCATAAAATATAACCAAAGTGGGGAGATGCAATCTGGACCGTCCGATCTAGACACATGGATGGCTCAGATGCAATCAGAGCATGCGATCGGCGGGGGAAGAAATTGAATGGCGTCAATGCGATTGAGCACTGAACGTCGATCTGCAGATCAGATCGACGGTGGAGGATGCGTCATAAGGTGACCAATCGGGGGTGGGGGAATAACAATGCACCCAATGAAACATTTCTGATGCGATACAGCATTGGCCATCGGATTGGCCCAATGATCAACGGAGGAGAAGGGTTCCGACCAATGAACGAGTGGGACCATGTTATAATATATACAACCCAAAAATTTAATAAAAAAAAAAGGTTTTAATGGCTCGAGGTGGCTTATACATATGAAAATGGCTTGGCGCCCGTCTGCAGGGCCGTGGATTTATATGAAGAGCCATAGGCCTGGGGCTTATATGTATGAGAGCCAATCGCATCGGAAGCATGGTGCTAGTCTTTCAATCTACCCATTTTAATTCTCTGATGCGATTAGCACTTCGGGACTTTAACTCTTGGTCCCGGCTGCAGGTTTATACGAAGGGGCTCAATCGCATTGGAAAAATGATGCGGGGCTTTTCAATCTACCCATTTTCATTAAAAAACATTGTTCTGGCGGGTTTAGACCAAAACTTAGGAAAAGTGGGTTTTTTGAATTAACAAAGGGAAATATGCAACGGAGATGGGTTTATACAAGGTTTAGCACCCGATTGCGGGCCCTCAGGTTTATGAAAGGTATCAAACGACCGGAGTGTTATATACAAAGGGCCAATCGGCATCAGACTTTCAAATAAAAAAAGGACTTGCGTTTGATGGAAAATCCCGATTGCGATAAGCGATTTATGAGTCTAGCACCTGGTTCTAGGGTGCGGGCACATGGGGGAAGTGGTTTAGGTTTAGCCCAAAGGGGCTTAAGCACACAGTCAAAAAAAAAAAAAATTATGACTTTTTTCAATGTTTTTTTTGGATGGATTTGGGGGTTTCGGCAAGGTTCAAAAGTGAGTTTTAAACCTTGTAAAAGGATTTTTATGAAGGGGAAAGGGGAATAAATGAAAAATAGAGGAATTCCATGGGGAATAAAGGGGTAAAAATGAAGGTTAGTTTTGAGTGAAGGAGGGAAAAATGGGATTTTGTAGCAGTCTTTTCTTCATGGAAAAATAACAGAATTTCTTAGTTTAAAAGGGGAACAGCAGTGACAATCAAGCAAAGGATAGAAAATCTTCAGAAGACTTTAAGCACCGACAATTTTGTCAATAAAATTGTTTCTTGAATGCTGTCCAAAAATGATTTAGCCACCACTTGATATGAAAATTTTTTATAGGTGGCTAACAATGGCTCCACTTGGGGATGGTGCCTTCTTGAAGGCATCAAGAATTTCATACCTGCATTCTCTGGGAGGCTGGTCAGTGCCTCATCCATTGGGCTGCCTTTCTTCATTTGGATGGTCTTCTTTTGCTCTGAAAAAATATTAGCAGCCATGAAAAAATAATGGATTTTCTTCAACACAAGCTTTCTACCTACCCAATCCTATTGATCTAACATTTTTTCTTCTTTAGAATGCACTTGGATTGGAAAACTCTCTTACAACATTTTATTCTTTTGAAATAAAAAAATCTAATATAATTCTACTTCTTATGTCTCCATGAACTTAGATTAAAAATTCGAGTTCATATGCTTCCCTACCTAATCTACTAATATGTTAGGATTAAATAGTCTAACAGATTTGTATTCACTAACTTCTAAAACAGGAATTTAAAAGCAAACAAGTCAGGATTGGACAGTCTAACTTGTTGCTGTTCTATGGCATAAAACAACAAGCTGCACATAGATATTATTTTGCAGAAAATTAAATCAAAATGGAAGGCTTAAGGTCTGAAAGTTCAAGCACTTCCTTCATCTTTTTTCAGCTCTGTTTTTATTTCAGTTTGAGCTGTTCTTTGCTTGTTCTCTGGTTCAGATTTTAAGCTGATTAGAACTAGTTTTACTTCTGTTTTGACTTAGAATTTGAAATATATTGGAGTCATTATTCTCTTTGAGAACTAAGGTTTGGATTTTTAGCATGTTTGAACCTTTAATTTCTAACCTAGTCTACCTACTGATAAGCTAAGATTAAGTTGTTTGGCAAATCAAATTCACTAACCTATCAACAGTCAATCTAAAACTAATTAGCCATGATTAGGCTGTCTAGCTAACTAGGAGTGTGTTTTTAGTAGTGGAATTTGAGCTTGCAGACTTTCAGAGTTTGTTTCTATTTTTTTTTTTGGTATGGGGTTGTACCTTTATTGTTTTTACAATCTGCCCTCTTTTCTCTCTTTTACTGTTTTTGTATTTTTATTTTTCTAACTTTGAATGCAATGTTCAAACTATGATATTTACAATGAAAAAATAAAATGATTTGAAACTCATGATTCTTGGTAGAAGTAATGCTTTAGCATCCTGCCATTGACAGGACCTCCATACAAATATTCTCCATTCAATTCTTTCAAGAAAATGCATTGTGACCCCTCTCAGCATGAACAATATAGGGGCCTTTCCACAAGTTCTCAAGCTTGCCATGTTTTCCCTTCTCTTATCTTCTTGAATCCCACTTAAGAACAACATTTCCAACCTGGAAATTTTTTTCCTTAGTCCTCTTATCAAACAGTTTCTTTACACTTTCTTGGACTAACTGTGTCCTTTCATAGACTTCTTCTCTGGGCTGCTGTATATGGATGGTTTGGTTGATTCTCCTCTTCATATCATTCTCTTCAACCTGCACTTCTTGAAGGAGTTTCATGACTGGAACTCCTAATGAGGTGGGGAAGTTTGCGTCCATGCCATAGACCAGCTTATAGGGGGTAATATTTATTGACTTCTTTGTAGTTAACCTATCAGCCCATAAGGCATGAACCAGCTTACTGTGCCATGATTTTTGATTCTGTTCCAACAACTTTTTGATGATATTTATGAGGCTCTTATTGGAAGATTCAGCTAATACATTTCCTTAGGGATAGTAGGAAGTAGAATGGACCAAGTTTATGTGGTATTTGTAATAGAAATCAACCATCTTCTTAGATTTAAAAGCAGCAGCATTATCTATTATGATTTTTTTGGGAAAACCAAATCTGGATAGGATATTTGTTTCCAAGAACTTGATAATGACAGAGTCATTAGCATTTCTGGAGGGTATAGCTTCTATCCACTTTGTAAAGAAGTCAGTGGCTGTTAGGATCCACTTATGTTGAGCTGAGGAAGATGGGTGAATTTCCCCAATGAAGTCTAAATCCCATTGTTGAAAAGGTGCCTCAACTCTGATAGGATGTAATGGTAAGGGAAGGAGTTTTCTTTTGCCATAAAAAATTTGACACTTATGGCAAGACATGACCAAATTTTGAGTATCTAGGAAAAGGGTAGGCCAATAGTGACCAGATCTAAGAATTTTGTTTGTTGTGGCCTTCCAGTAGAGGTGTCCTCCACATTCTCTATCATGCAACTCATGCATGATTTTTCCTGCATCATCTTCAAGTAAACATTTAAGAAAAATTCCAACAACATTTTTCCAATATAATACCCCATATAAGATGCAATAACTCAAAGCTTTTTGTTTCAAAAATCTAGATTTAGTTTTAGACAAAGAAGGAGGGGCATTCAAATATAAAAGCACATAAATAATGTCAGCATACCAAGGAGAATTCAGAAATGTATCTTCAATGAAAGGAGCAGTAGATTTTTCTATTTCTTCCAACACATCTACCATATTCATGTCTAGTGCTTGGAAGTTAGAATCGGCCATAAGTTTTGCTAATCCTTTCCCTTTAACTAGTTTGGTAGGCCTAATCTCTAAGTCATACTCAAGAATAGTTGCAATCCATTTTCCCCTTTTACCATCAGGGTCTTGACTTAGAATGTCCTTGACAACAGTATGTGGAACAAAATAAATTATCTGAGAGTGTAAAATGTAGACTCTAAAGTCTTTTAAAGCTTTCACTAATGCTAAGGCTTGCTTCTCCATGATGTTATATTTGAGAGGAGCATCTCTTAAGGCCCTACTAAAGAAGGATATTCATTGTTCTTACCCTAAGTCATTCTTTTGAAGTAACACGGTGGCTAATGTATGCTCAGATGCAAAAGAAAAGATATAAAAGTCTTTGGTAAAATCTAGACTAATCAAGACTGGTGTTTGAGTAAGAGCTTGTTTGACCAGTTCGAATGATTGTTTAGCTGGTAAAGTCCATTTTACACCAACATATTTCTTAAGCATGTTTGTAATGTTTTTTAATAGATCAGCAAGATTGGGGATAAACCTTCTTAAAAAATTAATCTTTCCAATGAAAGATTGTAATTCTTTGAGGCTTCTTGGATGGGTGATCCATAATATGCCATCTATCCTTGTGGGGTCTATTTTGATTCCCTCTTCTGAAATTATATGGCCAAGAAGTTTACCTTCTTGGAGACCAAAAAGTGTCTTCTTGGGATTCAATGACAAGCCAAATTTCCTACACTTCTCAAAAACTTTTCTTAAGTGAATCAAATGTTCTTCATTAGTTTTTGAGAAAACGGTTATGTCATCAAGGTAAATGATTATGAAATATCCAATATATTTAGAGAAGGCTATGTCCATGGCCCTTTGGAAGGTGGCCCCTACATTCATCAATCCGAAAGGCATTTTGACATACATAAAGGTGCCCCAAGGTGTGGTAAAAGAAGTTTTGATTTGATCACTTGGGAGCACTAACACCTGGTTGTAACCCGAGAACCCATCTAAGAGGGATATCCTTTTTGACCCAACTACACTTTGAATTATATGGTCCATCTTGGGTAAGGGTTAGTTGTCTTTTAAAGAGGCTCTATTTAAATTTCCAAAGTCAATATAGAGCCTGATTTCGCCTGTCTTCTTTCCAACAGAAACTAAGTTTGATACCCATTCTGAATATCTAATTGGAACTATGATCCCAGCATCATGCATTTTTTCAGTCTCTGCCTTAATTAAAGGTAGTAAAACAAGGTTTATTCTCCTTAGCTTTTTTTTGAAAGGCTTTTTATTTTCTTTGAGAGGTATTTTGTGCTGAATGATGTTGGTATCATACGATTTCAGGTCTTTGTATCCCCAAGAAAAAACATCTTTAAACTCTTTGAACAGTTCTATGTATTGTAATTTTATGTGAGCTGGGAGAGTGTTGGATAGTTTAATCATCTTGGGTTATGTTAGGTTTCCTATGTTATGTTCTTCTACATCTGTTTCCATAGGCTCCATTCTCGGTTCTTTGGCTACATCGTTAAAGTCGAAAAGGTGTTCTAAAGGTGTTAGACCTCTTGGAATTGTATCGTTCTTACATTGTAAAACTTCCAAGTCTTCTTGGTCTACGTTGTCAATTATCTCTGTTTCAAAAAGATTCTCATAATGATTTATATTAGCAGAATATGTCATTTCAACTTCTGGGATTTGTTCAATATACAAACAATTTTCTTTATGGCTAGTTTATGATATTGGTATGTCGAAATCATTTTTTGATTTCAAGAAATCATCTATGTGCTTGTCAGAATCAAACACTTTCCAGTGATCTTCATTATCAGGCACAACAGTCTTGTGTTTTACCTTTACACTAAGATGTTAATTTATCTCAGGTATTTTACAGTTGTTGGCATTGAAAGCGAGTTCATTTTCTAGATGATTCAGTGCTCTAGGAATGAAAATAAGTTCATACTTTTCAAAGGTTTTTAATAAATCAAGGGCAGCATTCCGATATTCCCTAAGCCTTGGATTTCTCGCTGAGTATTCTCCTTTGATTTGTCTTATGATAAGTTTAGAATATCCTAAGATTGATATCTTTTTGGCTTCTAATTGTTTACGCAATTGTAAGCCTAGAAGAAGTGCTTCATACTCAGCAATATTATTAGTGCATGGGAAATCTAATTTATATGAAAAACTCTTATTCGTATTTTGAATCCAAACACCTGCCCTGCACTTGTTTTATTACAGGATCCATCAAAGTTTATTGTCCAAAGTATATTTTCCTCATTTTCATTTTCTTGTTGTTGTTGATTGCCAATGTTTTGTATCTGATTTGAGGGATGTTCTGATTGCTCTGGTAAATTGGTTGGGTCTATATTTTCCTTTTCTTGTTGAGTAATTTCATCTTCATTGTACAAGATAAAGGAATCTAAACTTGATTGAATAGAATAAATTGGAGAGTTGTTTGGTTTATCTATGTTGCTCACCATGTACTTCATGTGAGATTCCCTGTACGGTCTTCTGTTTTGGTGAAAAATAGGGATGGTGGAATAAGACATGTCCATTTGAAGGCTTCCCTGAAGTTTGGCTCCCCATGATATTGATAAGAGCATGCCATACTTAGGGGGAATGTTAGCTACAACTATGTCCATTACTAGACTCTTCGCAGGGATTTGAGCTAAGTTAACAAATAAATCTTTGATTAAACCCAAACATTTGACTCTGCTTGAGTTAAAGGAATACAAATCTTTGTATGGTTTAGTAATTTCTAAGCCTAAGCTTTCCATTACTACCTTGGGCATTAGATTGTGTGAAGCTCCAGAATCTAACATGGCATTGGGTAAAATTTTCTCATGTATGTTCAAACTAACATAGAATGGAGGAACAACCCCTTCTTAGTATTTTCCTTCAACTTCTGGACCAAACAACAACTCAGGTTTTTCATCTATCAAGTTTAAGGTGTCAGTATCACTTCCTAGGTTCAAAGCTTTTAAAACTTGGTTTTTGTACACTTATTGGGTTACTAGTTTAGCTAGGGGGATGGTAATTTTTATCTTGGCAATCTCTCCCTCAAGGCTGAAAGGAACAATTGATTTGTTCATATTTACATCTATCTTTTCAATTGAATTCTTTTCAGCAGTTTTAATTTGTTGAACTTTGTTTAGACTGGTAATTGGGATAGTTTTGTTAGGACCACTAGCTGAGGTGCTAGGAGTACTCTGTTCAACATTTGGCTAGCTATTTCTCTCTTTGTTTAAATCTATTTTTTTAGCCAAAGTGATGGGTTTGTCTACTGTCTTCTTAGGTTGACTTTCTGCGTTTTTCTTGACAACAGCGCTAGTGTTCTTATCTTTTGAATTGTCTACATTCCCTTTGCTCCTAACATCGTATTGTTTGTGTACCTCCATGATTGCATTTTCAAACCCCAATCTATAATCATCAGAATATTCATAGGTGTTTGTATTTTGATCAGAGAAGAAACCTTGTTCTTCCTCAGTGAGGAAAACATCATCCCCACTATTTGATCCAATCAAGTTTACATGAGCTTGTCCCAACCTTTCCATCTCCCTATCTTCCTCATATTGATCCACATAGTTCTGTTGGAAGGGAGGTCTAACCTGTTGGTCACTTTATTTTTTCTTATCTTGATTGTTTTCTCTTCTATAATTCTGATTTCTATTTCTGTTTTGGTTATTTTGAGGTTCTCTTGGTGGCACTCTATCATTTAAGTTGACTTCTCAAGAATCCTCTCCATCACCTTCACTAGGTTGTCTATTTTAGTGTCAAAAATTGAAGTTGAGGGTGTAATGTAATATTTATAGGTTACCCTCTTCTCTAATCTCAACCTATTTCTTTTCTCAATTATGTTTGCTTCTATGCTCACAACTCCTTTCTGCATGTCTTCTAAGGTTAAGTAATCTCTCTCCCTCAATTGATAAGCCATTTCAGCATCAAAGCCTTCAGGATACCTTACTAAAGCCATGCCTTGGGGAGGTTTCATGTGAGGTGGAAGAGCATTGTAAACACTATTGAAGCTAGTGGAGTAGTCATGAACACTCTCCCCTTGATTTCTCTTGAGGCTGCTATATTTTGTTAGTATTTGTAGAGGGTTATTTTTGAGTTCCCATTTGTTGATGAATGTTTGATGCAAGGTAGGGAGATAATTTATGCTGTTAGGAGGTAGGTTTTTAAACCACTTCTTCACATCTCCTCTTAAAATTTGGGCGAAGATCCTCATCTTCACAGTTTTTTCTTCAATCTCCATGTAATTGAATGCATCTTCCATCCTATCTACATGATGTTGAGCTATTGTAGACTCTTTTCCAGTGAAGTGAGGAATTATGGATTGGTAATAATTTTTTAAGGGAAGTAGAGGTTGTGGTAACACTAATGGGGCATATCATGTTGCCATGGCTGGAAATAAGGGTGGATTTACAAGAGGTGGATTTACAGGAGTGAAAGTGGGCTGAACATGAGTGTAAGTGGGCTGAACAGGAGTGTTTTTCACAATGGTAGTATGGATTGGAGTGGAAGAAACACTTGGGCCAATAAACTGATTTTGAGCAGACTTGTTATGGAAAAGGCTAAAGTGATGAAGAAGCTGGGAATCGGGAGGAGTGGAAGGTGAGGCTTTTGTACTGGAGCTTTGTTGCAAATATGCAATGTCAATATTAGTTTGGTTTAAATCACCTTGAGATCTAGTTCTAAAGATGTTCTTTGTATGATGTAAATCAAAGTGTAAATCCTCTAAGACAACAAGATTTTCAGGGACAGATTTTGTTCTTAAGAGGCTCCTATTAGCAGCTGATTCTTCATATTTAGAAGTCTTCCACATAATTCTCTTGGTATTGTCAACAATTAAAAGAGGATTTGGGTATGGGTGGGATCTAGTGTTGATCCTATGTGAAGCCAGACTGTTTTTTCAAAAATGAGAGAGGTTAGAGTTTTAGGTATTGTTTTCGGGAGTTTTACCTCTCACGATGTCTTATCTAGTATGGGATTAGGCTTCTAAACTTCTTCAAGGCTGGTTAACACAGTCCTAAAGAGAACTAGGGACCTAGATGAGTAATAGGCCTACTAGGGCTAATGGAGTCGCCAGGTGGAAACTATTTATCTTGTATGAAGGTAAAATATTGAATGGTTCCACCACCATGTTTATTATGAAGCCAAACTTAAATTTTTTTGGGTTTTTCTGAGTTATTTCGGTCTTATAGGTTATGAGAGTGTCCTAAATCTGATTTAACACTTAGCTAAGGTGTTTAAACATACAGATCTCACTCTTATGGCTTGGTAACTGGTTCCTTCAAGGTTTGATAAGGTCTTACGGGAATCCTAAGGGTTACTTAGTTTGTCACTGATTCAATGAAGTCCTATCATGATTATCATTTTGTTAGGTAGTGCTTGAAGAAGGCTACTTATGTTATACTAGACAGGGAGTGTTTTGTTTTAAATATTTTACTCAGTGTCCCATCGTGATCACCATTATGTTGGGGTCCCGTGTTTTGATACTCTGGCAAATCAAAAGACAAGGCAACATCAGAACCAATCTTTAGAGTTACAGGATCTAGTCCTCCTGCTCTCAGAGAGGTATCTCTCAAATTATTATTTTTTTGCAAAGGTTTACCTTGTGTGCTTTGAGTATTGGTTTTAGACTAGTTATTAAGTGTAGATGTTTGTTTGTTTGTTTGGTTGAATTGATACAGCAGAACATGAAAGATCTAGGAAAGATGGATAGAAAGGTGAAATGTTTGTTTCATTTGGTAATGGAGTCAAAAAGAGGTTATGACAAACTTATCAATGGATATGGGATATCAAAGGGAAAATCTAACTTGGCCACAGGATCCTTTGGTTTGGAATGAGATGGACATCAATGATTTGGAAGGAGAAATTTAATTCTCAACAAAGGGAATTTGAAAGCACAACTTGAAAAATAAAGAGCTATTTGATAGACAGGGCTAACCATGAATTCTACAAATCACACTTTAAGCAAATAATGACTTCAAAACAACTTTTTAAATGAAATCTAAGATTCGGGGAACACCCTATTTCCTCAAAGATTTTATTTCAAATGACTTAGAAAACATAAAAGATTCACTGATAATTATGGTCATATAAGAGGGAACACCTAAATACATCTATGATCACAACTATAAATACCTTTAAGCCAACTATTCAAGCAAGGACAAGGGGCATGATCAGAACAGACCTCCTTGGCTCACTGTAAACAAAGATACTTCAAAGGGAGACTTCAATAACAACCTTTAAGTGGCAGCAGACAAGCAGGGAGAACCATAAATCATGCTGAAACCAATTATTTGAACAATTAGAGAAATAAACAAGCATGAGGACTAAAGAGAGAGATTAAAGACTCTAACATACCTCAATAAAAGAAAACATAAAACAGTGAACGATAAACAGGTCTAAGGTGATTCCAAGTGTCATTTCTTAGCCTAAAACTTTCATCCTACTGTAGTAAGAATTTATGGAACAAAATGATAACAGGGGAAAACATTAAACAGTTCGGAATACTTCACCAACAACCAAGCTCATGGATCCAATGATAGAGCCTTCTCAAGAACAAGCATGCAACAACATCATCAGGGCTTCCAAGACTTCAATTTCTTCTTCAACTTCTACAGGCTATGTATTATTTCAGAGAGTTTCAGTATTAAAACTAGTGATCAACCAACCAATCAACATTTACAATGGATTCTTCAACAAGTTTTTATAGAGGGGTGAGGAGGTCGAAAGAGAGAAAATATCTATGGGTTCAATTAATAAAGTTAATGCTTCTCGGACTTTGAGGGGCTTGATGGAGAAATTTTTTGATGTTTGTCTATATTAATGTTTTACATTTAAGATTTGAGATCGGTGGAGAGCTTTTGTTGACTTTGAGGCTCTGTGTCATATCTGTAGTAACTCAACAGATATTTTACAATAAGTTCTTCGACTGAATTAACTATTCGGCTGTTGTGAGGCAAATATCCTCTATTATGGTCATTACTTGGCCTCTATTGAATGCTATGAAGCCACAGGTGGCAATCTAGTAGCTGAGAGGAATCAATTTGCCTCTGATGTGGCAGTGGAGGCATCCTTTATCTGATAAATATTCTTGATTTTCCTTTAACTGTGTTTAATTCAATGGATTAGGCTTTTGATAATTGATCTTAGCCGTAATCCATTAAACTGTATAATCAATGTTTAATCCTTCATTTCTGCTGTGTTTGGGTCTTCAACACTGATACTCTTTGATTTGATTAAGAATTGCCGTGTCTTGTTGATGTGCAGGTGACACGGGTATCATATGGCATCAATAATCATGATGTATTGACGAGACGTGGTATGGAACCTTGCAGATCAATATTTCTTTATTGTATGAAAGCTTGGAGGATCGTCATCCTCGGCTTCAATTTTCCTTTTATATAATGGAAAAACCATTAACACCTACAAAAATACAAAAATATTATTAAATCCTGCATATTTAAGGTTTAACTGCTTTACAGGTTTTGGCTTGGAGTGTGGCTGTTGGATGACAGCATCCAATGGTGGAGATTGCATGTGAAGATCAAAAGGGAGGCGGTTGATGAATAAGCAGTGGAAGTTTATATCAGAGCCGTTGATCTTGTAAAGATCAACGGTGGGGAGCGACTGGGGAGACATAATGAAGTAGGGCCGCTTTTTGATGAAAACATAAAAAATACAAAGGAAATGTGGTTAAAGTCCTTTGGCGGAGAGAAATACATGGAGCGGAAATTTGGGGTTTCAGGATAGTTGTGGACTGTCGGATCAGATCCACCCAGGAAATCAATGGTGGAGATTGTTCTGAGAAATCCTTCAGGAAAGGTGGAGGGCGATAGTATATGTCCAGATTATATCTGAGTCGTTGATTTGTAGATATCAATGGCAGGAAACACAACGTGATAAAACACAATGAAAAAAGGGGAAAGAGGTTTCGAGAGGAGAAACCATCAGTATCACGTGATGAGAACGCAGGTAGGTGGTATTTATTTTTCGAACACGATATGCATCCCCGCTCGACACGTGGCATTTAAAAATAGCTTATATCACATGATTTTGGGATATTAACGTCCGTGCTAAAAGTTACGCGATATGGAATGCCAGCTGTTAGATCTGGGGTCTCTGATCTAACGGTGGGGAGTGAGCGCGATATGGACATGATGCACGGGTCATAGTAGGTAGGGTGGTTTCAATATGGGACGTCAGATCAAGGAGTGGATGGCTGAGATTAAAAACCGAGGAAGGCAGGACCCACAGGAGGCAGGCCTGTCGGGGTTAATAAGGGCCATTGGATCTCAGCATCAACGGCAGAGATCGCATCTGGGGCTTAAATGAAAATAATAAAAAGGCAGAGAAAGGTTTAATAAGGACCGTTGATCTGCAGAGATCAACAGATGTGATTGGCCGAAAAACATTATGAAGCGGGACACATAAAATATAACCAAAGCAGGGAGATGCAATCTGGACCATCCGATCTGGACATGTGGATGGCCCAGATGCAATCGGAGCATGTGATCGGTGGGGGAAGAAATTGAATGGCACCGATGCGATTGAGTGCTGACCATCGATCTGCAGATCAGATTGACGGTGGAGGATGCGTCGGAAGGTGACCAATCGGGGGTGGGGGAATAATAATGCGCCCAATGAAACATTTTCGATGTGATACAATGATGGCCATCGGATTGGCCCAATGATCAACGACGGAGAAGGGTTCCGACCAATGAACAAGTGGGACCATGCTATAATATATACAAGCCAAAAATTTAATAAAAAACAAAGGTTTTAATGGCTCGAGGCGGGTTATACATATGAAAATGGCTTGGCACCCTTCTGCAGGGCCGTGGGTTTATATGAAGAGCCATAGGCCCAGGGCTTATATGTGTGAGAGCCAATCGCATCAAAAGCATGGTTATGGTCTTTCAATCTACCCATTTTAATTCTTTGATGCGATTAGCACTTCGGGACTTTAACTCTTGGTCCCGGGCGCAGGTTTATACGAAGGGGCTCAATCGCATCAGAAAAATGATGTAGGGCTTTTCAATCTACCCATTTTCATTAAAAAACATTGTTCAGGCGGGTTTAGACCAAAACTTAGGAAAAGTGGGTTTTTTGAATGGGTTTATACAAGGTTTAGCACCCGATTGCGGGCCCTCAGGTTTATGAAAGGGATCAAAGGACCGGAGTGTTATATATAAAGGGCCAATCGGCATCGGACTTTCAAATAACAAAAAGACTTGCGTTTGATGAAAGATCTCGATTGAGATAAGAGCTTTATGAGTCTAACGCCTAGTTCTAGGGCGTGAAGACATGGGGGAAGTGATTTAGGTTTATCCCAAAGGGGCTTAAGCACACAGTCAAAAAACTTATTTTTTATGACTTTTTTCAATGTTTTTTTTTATGGATTTGGGGGTTTCGACAAGGTTCAAAAGTGAGTTTTAAACCTTGTAAAAGGATTTTTATGAAGGGGAAAGGGGAATAAACAAAAAATAGAGGAATTACATGGGGAATAAAGGGGTAAAAATGAAGGTTAGTTTTGAGTGAAGGAGGAAAAAATGGGATTTTGCAGTAGTCTTTTTTTCATGGAAAAACAACAGAATTTCTGAGTTCAAAAGGGGAACAGTAGTGACGATTAACCAAAGGATAGAAAATCTTTAGAAGACTTTAAGCACCAACAATTTTGTCAATAAATTTTTTTCTTGAAGGCTGTCCAAAAATGATTTAGCCACCACTTGATATGACAAAATTTTATAGGTGGCTAACACTATGAATGGAAACCAACGATTAGGGTCCCGAGCAGCGAAAATTTTAAGGATGGAAAATTATTTTGAAGTTTAAAAAATTGGCAAATCTCACTAGTCCGTAATGTGAAAAATATAAAATCTTTATTGATGTATTTGTAAAGTTATTCAAATTTATAATAATATTGTATATATTGTCTATATAATGTTGGCGATTTTTAAGGTAAGATAATTTTATATTGTAAAATTTGGGTGAATCACTTTTATAAAAAAATGGAAATTGGTGAATCTTTTTTTTGGAAAAGCCATGGAAAATTAGCCCACCTACGAATATTAGCCCCTAAAATTTTCCATGGTCCTGAGTGAATTGATAACCTTGTGGAACTATACCAGTACCAGGAGGAGGATATCTAGGATATCCTGGAATAGCCTGTGCATTTGGAATTGGAATTCCTCCTGGATAACTAGGATTAGCCAGACCATATTGGGGTTGAGATGGTATCTGATATGTGTAACCAGGGTACGGTTGATGCTGGTATACTGGATTTTGGGCTTCATGCCCATATTGATACTGCCCTTGATATGGTTGATAAACAAAATAAGGTTGGCTTGTTATAATTTTACTTGTACCAGGTGGTCCTGTAGGCATCTGAACGGTAGTCAGAACTGTGGGTCCAGGTTGTGGTGCAGAAACTACAGGGATTTGTTGTGATACTTGAGGGGCTTCAGAAACTCCATGAATAGGTGTGGTATCTTGAAAAAAAGTTGGTGCAACAGTTTGAGGTGGAGTTATAGGTGCACTCAGACCAGGCTGCTGAATTGTTCCAGATGTAGGTACCTGAATCGTAGGTTGAACAGGTTGGACAGGTTGGTGGATTTGACTGTAACTAATTGGCTGACCAGGTTGATAATAGGGTACTTGCACATTAGGTTACAAATTCTATTAAACTTGGGATGGATCCCACACCGTGTTTACTCCAGGATATGAAGGTCCCATTGAAGGTTGTGTTGCATAAGAAAGACCATAACCAGGTTGATAATTTGGAACATATGATTGATAATTAACTGGATAATTCCCACCTCCTTGAAACAATTGTTGTTCCAAGTAGAATTGTGGCCCTAAAGGAGGCTGATATCCCTAGAAGGGTGGTTTCCCTGGTGTAGGGTATTGTACTTGAAGAGGCTGCGGACCCTGAGTTGGGTACTGTCCTTGAGGTTGATATTTTCCTTGAGGTATGTACTGACCTTGAGGTATGTATTGTCATTTAGGTCGATATTTTACTTAAGGTATGTATTGTCCTTGAGGTTGCCCCCTAGGCGGTAAATTACCACTTTGAGGTTGCCCCCTAGGCAGTAAATTACTACCTTGAGGGTCAGGGTTAGGAAGGTTTCCAGACATCATGTAAATGTGTTCCGCACTCAAATTTTCAATATGTGATTCATTTGGACCAGATGATGGTATATTTTTGTCGGGAGAAGGAGCTGCTCCTGAGAAAGTACCATAAAGCGACTAGTATCCTGCAGGAACAGATGAACCACCATAAAAATATGATTTTGGTGATGCAGAAAACATAAATGACTCACCAGACATGTTTAATAGAGGTCTGTAACCTCTTGGTATGGCGTAAAAATGAATTCGGGGTGGTGAATATTTTAGACCAATATTGCATAGAAAGTTTGTCAACTGAGAATACTAAGGATATTGTTTGAAAGGGCTATAGTAAATTGATTCACTTGGCCTAAGATCTAAAGTGTCTTGATGTGAAGAAAGAAAAACTTCTTCTTCAGTGTTAGTAAATTCTTCCATACTAATGAGACCAGGAGGAAGATTTTCAGTGATACGATACTTCACTCTAGATAAATCAGGACAATGAGGGGTTGGAGTAATGAAATCAGAAGCAGATTCAGATATAGCAGGTTCAGTTTTGTTGAGGTATAAAGGTGTCTTTTTAACTCCTATTTATCCTACATTAATTATCAATCCAGGTACGACTTTTCATCTCAATAGTGTACTCAATATGAGGCGGAAATTTAATCTAAGAGTTTAAATGCTCTTCAATGTGAAGTACAGTGTCTTAAATATAAGAGTAAATGGATGCTTGAAAATGAAATCTAATTACAACAATATGGAACTCAATGTTCTGAAGTTCAATCACTCACTCAAAAATCATCAGTCAAGGATGCAGTAGTAATAACTCTTTCCTCTATAAACTGATGTAAATGAAATCAAATATGAACAAGGTAATCAATCTGATAACGTAGGTAGTAACAACCAATGTCCTTTACAGTTGATGATCTTACACTCCACACTAAAGAAATTAAATGGAAATGGTAACTGTGTTAAATCACTAACGCTGGTAATGAAAATAGACTAAGCAAGCTCTCTGTAATAACACTCCAAAGGAAAACCAAATACTTACAGGAAAGGAATAAACAGTAAAGCTAGTTATCAAAAATGAAAAGCAAAGCTATTTAATGGAAATCAGCAAATCTATTTAATGGAAATGAATAGAAAACTATTAATGGAAATTAACAACAAACTATTAATGGAATTTAACAACAAAATATTAATGGAAATGAACAACAATCCTGAATAGCGAAGCTCTGTATCTGAAAAGCATAACAATACAAATTATAAAGGAATAAATACTCTTGTTATGTGGAAATGAACAGCAACGTGATTCACTGATGCAACACACCAATTTCATAAATCATTAAATAGTAAGCTATAAACTAAGATAACTGAGAAGCAATGCGATTAAAGGAAATGAAAACTAATGTAAACCATCACACGACTGGAATTGGAAAGTAAAGGTACAAATAGCAAGTGGATCCACGAGGGCTAGGCCCTTAGCTGCTAGTGAAGCACCGCCGAACTACTCTAGTATCAAATAATGGAACGACAACTGAATTATGTATTAATCATATGTAGCAAAGTTTACAAGAAATCGCACTCTGTTTTAATTAACAAGAGTCGATGAACAATCCTGAAATTACAAAAGGAAATTTGAATAATCATAACATGTCTAATTGATGTGATTTCTACAAGCGTTGTTCTTTTATAATAGCCATCAGATGAAACAAGAAGTACAAATAACTTTGAGAAGCGATCCCTCATAATCGAGAGAGCCTGAGGGATTCGCTCTATCTTCCATCTCCAGCTATCGTTTTGTCTTCTTACGCTGATGTTGTGCTGTTCATTTCTTTACTTTGACTGTGCACTCCAATATTGATCTTCTTGTCTGGATATGGCCTTTTGTTGAAGGGATAGCAGTTACACCTACCTTGTATTTTCCTCCCAATTATGGCTTCCCACTTCATCTAGTTCCTATATAGAAGAAAAGTCAATCTTTAGTTAATTTCACAATAAGCACTGATCTTCTCAATTCTATTGTAATTCTTCAATATGTTATCATTCTAGAATATAAAGGAGTCATGATTAAAGGAAAAAGATAAAGAAATACATGGCAAACACATACCTTTTCCAATGCTCAACACACTCCCCTGCTTATCCTTTTTCATGTCCTCATGAAAACCATAATTTACATGTAAAGAAGTTAGAGAATAGGCTGGAGAGGGTTTTTCATTAAGTGGTCTAAAACCATGATTTGCAGCTAAAACTTCAAAAAAATGACCTGTCTGCCCTTCAGGTAATTCATATTTGGCCTTATAGTCTACTGCAAGATACCAGATAATAGGGCTTCGAAATCTACAACCTAGCTAATACGGGCCTTCCCTCAAAATGAGGTTACTATAGATAACCAGGCGATTGGCAACTAACTCAAAATTTTTGTAATTGAATGGCTCTCTGTCTTGAATATTCTGATTGGAAATATTCCATCGGAGTTTAGCTGCTACTACGACCTAGTCTCTGATGGATAGAAAATATTATACCCCATCCTGGACGATTGCTTTGTCGATGGGTCCCAAAGTTTGGATCACACCCTCCTTTGTCATTAAGCTTTTCTGCCTAGCCCACAATTGTAATGGGTGTCTCGGTTCACCCCTAACCCAAAGGTCTAACCCATTTTCTTGTCTCTGAAAAGTGTTATAGGCCTTCAGCCATCTTAACTAGTTAACAACAAATGAAATGAATTCTTGATATTGGACATCACCCACAAAAGGACTGGGATTTGTCTGCATTTCCTCAGACGTGTTCTTGTTGATGAAAAAATGTTCCTGCAATTGTTCTATCTCAATATTGAGATTGAGTGGACTGGGGTTGTATATATTCACTCATATTGGCCAAAATTTGGGCCAATTCATCATCATATAATGGATTTTGTGGTGGGCTTGCACTGGAGGTTACGGGAGGTTCTCCTTCCTCCCTTTCTTCTTCACTGGTATGGTTACTTTCTTCTTCTTCCTGATCTTCTCCTCCTTCAAGTTGCGGGGATTTCTCTTCTTCCCCATTTTCTCCTCGTTCAAGTTGCAGGGTTTGCTCTTCGTCAGAACTAGCTAATTCCACAGGTTGGCTGTTGCTACCCTGAAGGCTTCCCAACATTCCCCTACTTCTTCTTAATCTGGACGAATGTCTATGTTTCAGAGGTTTTTTTGTTGTGCTGGTGACTCTTTTTCATTTTGGGGCAAGTAAGGCCGTTCCTCCATAAATTGAGAATACCAATTCTTCCCAGCTAGTCTGCTTCTAGGCAATACTATAACTAACTATTAATCAAATTAGACAGTGGTGGCTTACTGCCATCCCTGTATGACGGGATTTCCTTATGCTCTGAGCAGCGTATTGTAGTAAAAAATTTAAAAATGCATACAAATTCACAGTGCATTTCTGTTTTAGTACTGCTAATAATTTGAGGTGGCGTGGTATTACCACATCCTTTCTTCCATCCCATGTAATGTAGCTTTGCACTAATCTAGCTAGTTCAGTCCATTTTTCTCCCAGAGTTGCTGGCTGGACTCCTTTTCCTTTGACGATCAGGGTCTGTCCTTCATCCTGAAATATGTTCATGGCCTCTTGAAGTTTCACTTTTTTATGGGTCCATATGGGTCCAACTTCCGGTAGACTAGATACCTCAGAAATTACTGCATCTGTCACTGTTATTTGCCTACCTCTTACCATAGAATAACTCTCCTACAAGTTCTGCAAAAATTCGATAGCCACGGTTTCATGGGGCTTCTATAGTCGTGTAAGGTATGTAATCCACCCTGATCTCTCCAAAATTTCTCATGCAGAGTCAAAAAATATTAGTACTAGAGGTTCACTATGTATTTCTTTCCCTCCCATTTCATATAAATCCTGCACATTGTTAGTTATTCACAATAATACATAGAAATGGCAATGGAATAGCACCATGTTCATATCAGAAAAATACTGTTAAACTTACTATTTTTGGGAATTGATGAACATAGGGAATTGACCCATATGTAGGCATATTTAAAGGTCACCCGCACCCCCCTAAAATATGATAGGTCACCCTTGATCGTCAAATGTAGGAGCAGCGTACTGCGGGTAATTGTACAACATAGAAAGGCATGCATACTTATGATATTATCAAAAAATTATAAAATTACTAAAATTGAGGCATATTATGAAATCGTGAATAGATATGAAATGCTATGTAATTATTCGAAAATAAGGAAAAGGACAACTGAAATAAATAAAAGTGCTTATGCGGTCATTATTCACTTAAACCATTATGATTGATTTATAAACAATATTTCATGTATAAAGGTTCAACAAAGGGGTTTAGGACCATAATATCGTTTGTAATTAAGATAAAGATATAAGAAAAGGGTTTATAATTGCTATTGAGTTGTGAAAAATATGACTCCAATACCATCAGCAGAGCTCTGTTTCCCATAGGTGTCCATAACCTTGAAAAAGTTTCTTTTTCACCCTTGGAACCATAATCCTTTATATATGCCTGGGAAAGTGCTTTGTCATGTCATGATGGAGGCCATTATGCTGGTTTGGGAACCAGATGAATCACAATGCCATTCACCAGGAAGGAGTGAAAGGTGAGCAGGCCGGCTCGTGATGAGACCTCCTGTTCCAAGGAATTTTTATCTTTCTGAGTTTCCCATTGGATCATGTCCCTGGTGTGGTGGCCATAATGGGAATGCCACTTCACTACTTCCTTATGATCATGGTAGTCTGGCTCGTGATGGGACCCCCTATCCTCCATCTGACATATCATAGAATTGTTAGTAAGCATATAGATATATTTCTTTTCTTTTCTTTTTCTTTTATATAGCACTTGCCTATTTATGTATAAAGGATGGCTCAACACTCCTTAAGAGTAGGGATGGTGGAAGAAGTTTGAACATATCAATAGAGGAAAGTATGCCCTTATTCTTATTCGATAATAAAAGTCAAAGAGAATTATGAGGATTAGGGAAGAACCAACATGATAAAAAATAATCAATCAAATTAATTTTAGTGAAAATAAAGACATCAAAGTGATATAGATAGTTGTGTCCTTTCCTTTTTTCTTATCAATACAAAGCAATTTCTTTAAAGATTACAATTTCTCTTTGATATGCTGATTCCAGTAACCCCTAATTTTTGTGTCTTTGCATAAATTTGTATGTTTGCCTTAAAAGGATCATGAAGAATTCAAAAAAATTCTCAAAATGTTATTCTAAGAAAGACAAATGCACTCAAAAAGTGTTGTTCCTTAGATGGAACAGCTGTTGTTCCTTAAGAAGAACAACAAAAAAAAATATGTGGAAATGTTGTTCCTTTTGAAAGGAACAACAAAAACAATCAGGAGAAATGTTGTTCCCTTTGAAAGGAACAACAAAAACAATCAGAAAAAAATGTTGTTCCTTTTGAAAGGAACAACAAAAACAATCAGCAGAAATGTTGTTCCTTTGAAAGGAACAGTGAAAAAAATCGAGAAAAATGTTGTTCCTTTTGAAAGGAACAACAAAAACATTCAGCGGAAATGTTGTTCCTTCTAAAAGGAACAACAAAAACAATTAGAAGAAATGTTGTTCCTTTTGAAAGGAATAATAGAAAGATGAACATGCAGGCACACTGTTCCTTAAAAGGAATAGCAGCTATTCCTTAAGAGGAACAACACGAAAAATAAAAGCACACAAGATTGTTGTTCCTTTAAGAGGAACAACACGAAAAATAAAAGCACACAAGATTGTTGTTCCTTTAAGAGGAACAACATGAAAAATAAAATTTGTACAAGTAAAATTAAAAAGAAAAACTTATGTACAAGTTTCAGAAATAAAAGAATTTTTTAGTGAATGAGTGCTGAGGAGGAATTATCTTCCTCGGCAAGAATCTACATTGTAGAATCTCCCCGTAATTGCTGGTAAAATGATTCTCGATTAAGCGGTTTATGGTAAAGTCGTACTCAATGACCGTTTGCTTTGAAAGAATGTCCAGATCCATCAATGGTAGTTAATGTAATGGTGCCATTTTCATGCACTTTCTGTATCTCATAAGGTCCAAGCCATCGTGTCTGGAGTTTTTCAGGGAAATACTAAAACTTGGAGTCATATAGGAGTGCCCAATCTCCTTCGTGGAAGATTTTCTTTTTAATGAGGGCATTGTTCCATTTTTCTCTTTGCTATTGAATTAATGCAGTGTGATGGAGGGAAGAGAGCCTAATTTCATCTAACTCATTGATTTTCTATAATCTACTGAACTGCGCCTCATTTAAATTTAAACCCACCTCCTGGGCTGTTCTTAATGTTTGAATTTCAAATTCTATTGGAAAGATGGGTTCTTTTCCAAATACTAATTGATATGGTGAATACCCAGTGGTATTTCTCCATGTTGTTTGGTATGCCCACAAGGATTCTGACAGTCTTAAAGCCCAGTCATGTCGGTGTGATGCAACTGTTTTTGTAAGTATAGATTCTATCACCTTATTCGTGCTCTCTACTTGGCCATTTGCCTGTGGGTGGTATGGGGTTGTGATTTTGTGCTGAATGTGGTAATTTTTTAATGTTGCAGCGATTTTATTACCTACAAATTGTGGTCCTCCATCTGTAATTACATCCCTTGGGAGGCTATATCACACAAATATTTTTAAAAGGAACTGTATTACAGAGTCCTCTGTAGCTCTTGGAAGTGCCTCTGCTTCAACCCATTTAGTAACATACTCTGTTGAAACTAGTATGTATGTTTTCTGATTTGATGGTGGGTTAATAGAACCAAAAAAATCGAGTGCCCAACACTCAAATGGCTCGATTACTAACTTTGGGTTCAAAGGCATTTCATCGGAATGTCCAGGGCGTCCCGCCCTTTGGAAACTATCATAGGATTGTACAAACTTTTTAGCATCTTTAAAAATTATAGGCCAGTAATAGCCTGTTTGTAAAACCTTGTGACCAGTCCTGCGATCTGAGAAATGTCCACCACATGGTCCGTCATGGCATGCTTTCAGGATGTCAAATATTTTGTCTTCTTATACGCATCTTTTGATGTGCATATCTACCCCTGTATGAAATAGGTAGCCCCCAATCCAAGAGAATCGGGTACTACGCTGTACTATCTATTTTTGTTCATTGGGCGTTAGATGCTTAGGTAATTTACCTACTGCTAAATAATTTTCAACATTAGCATACCATGGTGTTCTGGCAGTTGCAGCAAACAAATTTTCATTTGGGAACTAATCTTCGACTGCTGCTGCGTCTGTTGGTTTTGGCATTCGTGAGAGAAAATCAGCTACATGATTCTCTTTTCCCCGTCGATCCTTTATTGTGATGTCAAATTCCTGAAATAGAATCAACCATCTTGTTACTCTACCATTTGTAACAGATTTATTTGATAAAAATTTTATGGCAGAGTGATCTATATATAAAACTACAGGATACCCAGTTATATAATGTCTAAATTTATTTACAGCATGTATTATAGCTAAAACTTCTTTCTCAGTCACAGTATAGTTTAATTCAGCAAGAGATAGATTCTTGCTAATATAATAAATTGCATATGGTTTTTTATCTTCTTCCTGCCTAAGGACTTCTCCAATATCTATGTTTGAGGCATCAGATGAAATTTGGAATGGCAAATCCCAATTTGGGCCCCTTAGCACTGGGGCTGTTGATAGAAGCTTTTTCAAATCCTCAAAAGAATGGTCACATTTATCTGTCCAATTAAAATCAACATTCCTTGTTAGTGTGTATAGAGGTGCAGCTATTTGAGAA
This sequence comes from Pinus albicaulis, assembly GCA_034641835.2. Lineage (NCBI taxonomy): Eukaryota > Viridiplantae > Streptophyta > Pinopsida > Pinales > Pinaceae > Pinus > Pinus albicaulis. Next base: position 418,002,919 of record CM076570.1, on the reverse strand, counting down.
AAATGCTCTATGAATCTTCTATAATAACCAGAAAATCATAGAAATATACGAACCTCTGTTTGTGTGGTAGGAGTAGGTATTAACAAAAGTATCTGAATTTTAGCTTGATCTACCTGTATTCCAGCTGCTGAGATATAATGACCTAAGATGAGTCCCTCGATCATCATCATGTGACACTTCTCATGGCTTAAGTAGAGCTTGGTGGCAATACAAATTTGTAGCACCTTCTCCAATGTTTCTAATGCTGGCTCAAAATCATCTTCATAAGGTGTGAAATCATCCATATATACTTCGAGCCCTTCATTTATTAAATATGAAAAGATGTTGAGAATGGCCCTCTGAAATGTGGCAGGGTCGTTGCATAGACCAAAGGGTAAAACCTTGTAATAAAATGTCCCCCAAGGATAGGTAAAAGCAGCCTTATCTTGGTCTTTAGGGGCAATCTGAATCTGATTGTATCCACTGAAGCCATCTAAGAAAGAAAAGAATTTATTTCCTGCTAATGTATCTAATACCTGATCAATGAAAGGAAGGGGAAAGTGGTCTTTCTGGGTTGATTTGTTTAGTTCTCTGTAGTCTACACATATCCTCCACTTTCCTTTATTCTTTGGCACCACTACTAATGGAGAGACCCACTTGCTATCAGATATTGGATAAATAAAGTTTACATCCAAATTTTTTTGTAATTTAGCTTTCATAATATCCTTAAGATGAGGGTTTAATCTTTGTTGGGGTTGGCGAATGGGTCTAGCATATTTTTATGTATAAATGTGGTGTGTACATAACTGGGGATAAATTCCTTTCATGTTTGGGTAATCCCATGCAAAATATCCCTTATATTTTTCAGTAGTTGGACCAATTTTTCTTCTTGTTCAACAATCATATTTTTGTTAATATTCAGAGTTTTTCCTGGCTCAATTTCTATAGTTTTGCTATTGTAGATAGAAGTGGTATTTATTTATTGATATTGAATGTCTTTCAGGGGATATTCTTCTTCTTCATTAGCAAATGCTACCTTGATCATGTGACATTGCAAATGGGATATGGTTTTTGGTTGGTTGATAAAACTGTTAATAATGTCATCCTCTGTTTGGTCTTTAAAGTCGAGGGCATATTCTATGGTTAATGGTGATCTAATGTTTTCTATGAGGTACGATACAGGCTGTTTCTTTATTTTTATTATTTTTAGGCTTGGCTGGGCTGGAGGGTATAGGGCTAAATTCTTGACATAACTCCCTCTAGTTATAGTCATGCTGCTTTGCCGGTAGCCAATGTAGGCATTAGCAGTTGCCAGCCAAGGTCTACCTAAGATTAAAGGGTGTCCATCTAGCCAGTTTTTGGGGTTAATAATCAAGAATTCAACAGGGTATTCCCAGGAGTCTACAGATATCATTACATCATGTAGTGTGTCTTCTAGCTTGACTACATATCAGTCAGCCAATTCCAATAAGGTTGTTGTTGGATCTATTGATGTAATGCCAAGTTTTTGACAAGTGGTGGTTGTTAGGATATTAATTGCAGCTCCCAAATCAACTAAGGCATTTGGAAATGATTGTCCATTGATTTTCACTGTAACTATAGGATTTCCTAGGTCCTCATACTTTGCAGGTGCTTCTCTTCCTGATAGTAAGTCAAATAGAGTGTTGACTACTTAGACGGTTGGGTTAGTTGTTGTTATCCTCTTTGGCTTTCTTATACATAATTATTTGATGGTCTTTGCATAAATGGGAATATCTTGGATAGCTTGGAGGAGTAGGATTTTTATACACAAATTTTTCAGTTCTCCTAGAAGATCAAAATCAGGATGTTCTATTGGACGAGGTATGATTAGTCGTTCTGGTAATGGCGGAGAAGAGGTGGTTGCTTGCTCATGAGTTTTTTGTGTAACCACATTCTCCTTTTGCAGTGTTTTTTCTGAAGGTAACATATTTTAAACTTGAAAATTTTTGTCTCCCTCTAATTTTGTTATGCACCCAGACCTTAGTTGAAGGTCGTTGCACTCCCTTAACTAGATTTCTAGTTCTGGTGCTTCGATTATTTGAATATATTGAACCGGTCTATTATTAGGGTTCAGGTTGGGTTGGGCTGGGAGTTGCGGTCTTAAGTTTGTCTAGGGATTTTTTTGCAATGTATATGTTTCTGCCAGTGTAGGTGGAGTGAGAGGAATCGTTCCAGCTGGTTGATTCATAGATCTTTTCCAATTCGACTGCTAGGTCTGACTCTGCGAGGTGGAGGGGGACCATTGTGTTGGATATGTATTATTTTTCGAAAATGGTGGACAGTAAGGAAAGTTTGGCCAATTGGTTTGATTTGTTTGATTTGGCCATGGTGGTGTAGGAAATGGCTTCTGTGACCAACTGGGGAAGGGTGGCTGATTTTGCCACATTCCATTATATTGTTGAGCATTATACTGAGGAGACTGAAAAGAAGAGGATGGATCAATGGGCATACCTATTTTTCATGGCTGTCATTGACGGCGCTGATTGAGTAGTTATACTATTTCTATTTCTTCTTTCGCTTCTTTGTAGACTGCTTTCAATCCCGGGAGTGAGGGGAAACTTTCTATAGAGTGATCTTTTGTGCAGATGGCACAGACTTGGACTGTATCCAACGAGCACTCTTTATGGCTATGTTTATTTCTGCATCTAGGGTAGAATATTGCCAAATTTTCTTCTGCTTCTGCTTGCTTTTGTTTATCTTGCATGATATCAAGCTGCATTGTCAAAGTCCCTAGAATATCAGTTTTGAAATCTTCTAGTATATTGCCAATTTCTGTGCGGGTTATACCTCCACCGGAGGTCTTGCTATCCCTTGTGATCATGTCATGTTCTGCTGGTTTTAGTCTTGTGCTACCTCTTGAACTCCTGATACATAAATCAATAATGTCAGCAAAATTTTCCTAATATATATCACCTTTTCCCATGATGTTTAGTGTTTCAACCCATTGTTCCTTCCTCCCTTTAATTAATGTATTTTTTAACACATTATCAGGTAAGGGTAAATATGCATAGGGTGATCTCTGGAGGTTGTATTCAAAGCGTTCTACATATTCCTCCAATGTTTCATTAGGTTTTGTTGTCATCTGAAATATTTCATCCTTTAATTCCTTGGACCTACAATAATCCTGATATTTCTTTAGAAAAGTAACTTTCATCTAATCCCAGTCATTTATAACACCTCCACCTAACCCCATAAACCATCATAAAGCTGCTCCTTTTAATGTGGAGGGGAATAATTTTAAGTTTTGGGGATCGGTGGTATAGTAAAACTCCCTGCATAATACATCGAATTCAAACATAAATGCATCTAGATCTTCTGATGTTAAGCCATGGAATGTAGGAATATGCTGAAGAGGAATGGCCTTCATACATGCATTAACTACAGTGTCCACAATGGGATATTGCAGTGTAGAATTTTGTTGAGGTGATTGCTGGTTGTGGGCCATTTGATCAAATATGTGCCAATATCCTTCTGGGATTTCTAGGGAATTATTCCTAGGCTGACTGGAAAGAGTAGGGATGACCTTAATAGCACTTCCTTGGTCTGGGATAATGAGTGTCCCTTGTTGAACTATTATCCGAGGGGATTTTGGTTCTTTAGGTTCTTCAGCTTTGTTTTGGATGATTTTAACAACACTTCCCTTATCTTGGCTGCTTAGTGTTTGGAATACTTCAAGAGGGGATCCTGGTTTTTCTATTTCCCCTGTTTCTCCTTCCCCTTCGTGGAGATTACTAGATTTCCCTTCTTGTAAAGAAATTGGGCGAGAATTCTCAATTTCTTGAGAATCTTTCTCTTCTGTTTGACTACGCACCTTAGCAAAAGCTACAGATGGTGATTTTGTGGCCCGAAGGGAACTAGTAGGTTGTCTAGAAGAAATTTTTATAGGGCCTACTGATGGCTGAGATTCAACTTTCTTAATGATATTGTCGATAAAGGTTGTTCGCCCAAGGGTCACCGGTCCCTTAGGTTTTTTAGGTCTGGGAGGAATTTCGTTTTGTTTAAATTTTTTAGTCATTCAAAAGACGCAAGCATTCATTTCTACCTTAAACTTCTATGTAGTTCTGCTATGAAGCGAGCAAATGAACGAGAATGTTCCTCATTCGTTACGTAGGTTCTTACCTTCCATTTTTAATACCCAGTTTTTCCTTAGAAGAGAAAATCAAATATACATCACTCTTTTCTAAATAGCTACACTCTCCCTGGCAATGATGCAAAAATGTTGAGGTATAAAAGGTGTCTTTGTAACTCTTATTTATCATACATTAATTATCAATCCAGGTACGACTTTTTATCTCAAGAGTGTACTCAGTCTAAGGCAGAAATTTAATCTAAGAGTAATGCTCTTCAATGTGCAGTATAGTTTCTTAAATACAAGAGTAAACAGATGCTTGAAAATGAAATCTAATTACAACAATATGAAACTCAATGTTCTGAAGTTCAATCACTCACTCAAAAATCATCAGTCAAGGATGAAATAGTAATAACTCTTTCCTCTGTCAACTGATGTAAATGAATTCAAATATGAACAAGGTAATCAATCTGAGAACGTAGGAAGTAACAACCAATTTCCTTTACAGTTGATGATCTTACACTCCACACTAAAGTAATTAAATGGAAATGGTAACTGTGCTAAATCACTAACGCTACTAATGAAAATAGACTAAGCAAGCTCTTTGTAATAACACTCCAAAGAAAAAAAAAATACTTACAGGAAAGGAATAAATAGTAAATCTAGTTATTAGAAATGAACAAAGCTATTTAATGGAAATCAAAAAATATATTTAATGGAAATGAACAACAAACTATTAATGGAAACGAATAGCAATCCTGAATAGCGAAGCTCTATATCTGCAAAGCATAACAATACAAATTATAAAGGAATAAATACTCTTGTTATGTGGAAAGGAACAACAACATGATTCACTGATGCAACACACCAATTTAATAAATCATTAAACAGTAAGCTACAAACCAAGATAACTATGAAGAGTTGCGGTTAAAGGAAATGAAAACTAATGCAAATCATCACACGACTGGAATTGGAAAGTAAAGGTACAAATAGCAAGTGGATCCACCAGGGTCGGGCCCTTAGCCACTAGTGAAGCACCGCCAAACTACTCCAGTATCAAATAATGGAACAACAACCAAATTATGCATTAATCATATGTAGTATAGTTTACAAGCAATCACACTCTTTTTTAATTAACGAGAGTCGATGAACAATCCTGAAATTACAAAAGGAAATATGAATAATCATAACATGTCTAATTGTTGTGATTTCTACAAGAATTTTTCTTTTATAATAGCCAACGGATGAAAAAATAAGTACAGATAACTTTGAGCAGCGATCCCTCAGGATCGAGAGATCCTGAGGGATTCACTCTATCTTCCATCTCTAGCTATCATTTTGCCTTCTTGTGCTGATGCCGTGTTGTTCCTTTCTTTACTTTGACTGTGCGCTCTGATCTTGATCTTCTTGTCTGGATACGACCTTTTGTTGAAGGGATAGCAGTTACACATGCTTTGTCTTTTCCTCTCGAATGGTGGCTTCCCACTTCATCTAGTTCCTATATAGAAGAAAAGACAATCTTTATTTAATTTCGCAATAAGCACTGATCTCCTCAATTGTATTGTAATTATTCAATATGTTATCATTATAGAATATAAAGGAGTCATGATTAAAGGAAAAAGATAAAGAAATACATGGAAAATGCATACCTTTTCCAATGCTCAACAAGTTTCTGGTTCAGAAATTTCAGGATCAGTAGTTGATAATTCACTAGTTGTAGAAACAAGTTCAGCTAGTTCAGAAATTGAAACTCTTCTTGGAGTACTCTCTACTGTTTGAGGTTGATCTACTTCGTATTCAAGATGAATAATTATTGATTTTTCTTCGTTTTCAGTTGATCCAATCCCTGATGTTTGTCCTTTTTCAGATTTAAGTTTTTTCTAACTAGCTTGGTGTGTACTCAGGTGGTTTCCCCTGCATTCTATGTGATTGTTTAGGTAATTTAGCCACGATTAAAAAATTTTAACACATTAAATCAAAGAAAATTTCAACAAAATGTCCTAAAGTCTCTAACTAAAAAATCAAATTGATCACATGCTTACAAAATCTAAGAGAGCAATTCACACACAAACAATAGATTTCCGCACTAAAAACACTAGTTGGTGATGAAATCCAACGTCATAGAATTTTAATGCAGAAATGGAAGTTGGAACAGTTATCTTGATAGCCTGCTTAATGAAACAGTCTGGTGTAAGTTTCTTCACTTAAACCATCTCAAAGTGAATAGAACCCTTCGAAAAGTCCAAGTGAATCTACTCAACGTCTACTCCAGGTATAGTGGGACCTTCCCTCCACTGTCACATTGGGAAAGAATCTTATAGTTTATAGACACTAAGGTCACCAACAGGAAAAAATATACCTGGGGAAACAGTATATGATCTGATATACACGCAAGGGAAGAGTAACTAACGTAATACCATTGAAGGCTCCTTGATATAATCCAAGGTTTACTGACAAGTTACCCGAGGCTCCTCGACAATGGTTTATCTGAGGTTTACCATTTTTAATATGTGCACATCTGCTATCTTTCCCAATGAGATAGGTACAATTATCTCACTGGTTTGGACATGATATTTTGCTTGACTCTTTTAAGAAGAGTTTCCCAGAGCATACATGCTACAATTGGATTTTTCCTACCGCAAGATTTCTACTTGTTTTTTTTAACTATCTTGGAATGTTAATTACAACCTATTCCAAGACACTAGCCTAAGCTATGTTGGTGGAAAAGTGCCCTAGAAAATGTAAAAATATCTATATTGATTGTAATTAAAGCGTTGTCTTTAATTTGGCTATTTCTTAAGACAGAAGGAATGGAAGTGAAACTTCAATGATGTTTTTAATGACCTAACTCAAAAATTACTAAATGCATCAATATGAAAATGCAACTCTTTTCTTTTCAATGAAACCTATTTAAAGGAAAGATTTGAGATATTTAGATAACTTTCAAAACACCAATTTTTTCTCTTATAAACAAGAATCTTTGAAAAAAATACGATTTCTTTGAGAACTCAATTTCATACGATGTTAAATTACTCGTTCAAAATGAAATCCTTCATCAATCAGATAAAAAAACTACAAATCATTTAACAAGCCATTTCTGAAAAGAAGACCTTATCGAAAGCTCCTAAAAACATAAAATTCAAAATCAAAAGAAAAGACTCTAAGTTGAATTATATCTAGAAAGTTTTGGGGATGTTTTGGCTTAGTTTGTGATCAAACCAAAAAGAATTTATGCTTATCTAAAAAAAATCAAAACATCCAACAATGGTTTAAATTGAAATTTAGGTCTTATCAAGCTTAAGACTCTTCTAAATTTGCAAATGAAAATAAAATTCAATTTTCATCAAAGAAAGGTTTGCAACAAATTAAAAGGCTTAATAAGAAAATAAAAAAATACCAATCATCTAAGGTATACAAATTTTTCTGATGTTTGAGAAATAAGAAATTAGGCAAACGTTCACTCATAAAATGAAAATCAAATGAAAAACCACTCAGACACAAAAATCGTTGAAATAAATTCACACATGAGACTTTGTCAGTCAAGAAAAGTTGGGGCAAAGACAGAGAATATTGTAATCTGGCTCCTGAAAAGAGAATTCTTAATTTTTCAAAAAAATTCCACAATTCCGTAGGTTTCAATGGAGAATAGTGCAGTACCGCACTATTCTGAACTAAAAACTGTGGAGGCTACTGCACTGTATTTAAACAAAAACTGTGGAGGCCAGGAAAAACTACAGAAAAAATAAAAATTCAGATTTTATTTTCAGGGATTCTGATAAGTTATCTACCCAACCCAGTTTTAGACTAATCAGAATTAAAAAAATATTTAAAAATCAAACTAAAAAATAAAAAGGAAAACTAAGTTCAGTTCCCCAGTGGAGTCACTATTTTGTTATGCGGATAAATCCTTCTTGCAGACAAGAACGGTCTCCCTAGTATCCTAAGGATATCTAGAAACAAACAACCAAATGCAAACCATTTTCTCTAGATCATTTATGATTCATAATTATTAATAACAAAGTACAGGGACATGCCCCTACCTAAATTCCAATGCTTGCTGAAATCTTGTATCCAGTCGCTCCAAAAAAGGTCATTTCACCATGTGAAACCTGCAACCAAAGACAGATAAAAGGATTAAAATCACTTGCAAGATATAATAATTCAGAAAACAATAATCTATCTCAGTGTTCAAGGAATCTAAGAGTTGAAATACTCAAATAGATACATGAACAATTCAATGATAAAATGGAAACTATTTGTATTAACTTGTATAATAAAAAGTAACCTTACAACCTTTCACCTTGATGTTATACAGGTTCTTCTAGGGTCCTGAACAATTGTCCTCTCTCATATTGACAAGCCTTCTTCTCTCTGAACTAACATGAAGTTATGGACATGAGTATGTGATCATTCTCATATCAAAAATGGCTAGTATAGAGAGTATGCTCTCTTAGGAATTTCTTCAGCAATTAGAAAATATGTGTCTCTACACTTGAGACTAAAACATGAAATTAATTGATAGGGAAATGGAGGTAGTTTTAGTTCCATGAAGAGGGGGATGGATTCCTCTCATGAAGGGGTTTGAGCTCCATATACCGAGGGATAAAATCCATGAGTGAAGGGATAGAGCTCATGAGTATCGGATAAATCTCGAACTGAACGTGCTTCTAGAAGCTTCCAATTGGGAGAATATTCGTCCAGATGGGCTTCTATAACTTAATTTTTCCTCTATTTGACTATTTATAGGGTCCACAGGTTTTATAAGAAAAACTTGCGGGATGTACTGCAGGCTATAGAGCAAATATCTACGGATTCGTAGGCAAGGGCTAGAAAAAGTGTGGATTTAGACTTTTTAGGGTTTTAATGAGTTTTTCTCCAATTCCATGACTTGGTTTAGGAATATTGGGGTTTTTTAATTCTAAGGGAGCATAACATAGGTAGTGATGAACCTATATAGACAGTCAAATGTCATGGTGAAAAAATAACGTGTAACAATATTTTCTTTTGTTTTCACATAGAATACAATTACAGGGTGAGAATGGCGAGTATGGGACCTATGAGAGTATGATCTTATAGGAATGTTAAATGCAAAGGAAAAATTTATGGAGAAATTAGCTTCCATGGACACAACGAAGTAGTAGAAAATTCAGGCCTCCTCTAATGGATTGCAACGAAGAATCCTATGAGAAGGATCAACATAGTTGATGCATTATTTTCAGTTAAATTGAGACTGATATGAAGTTGTGTTTTTTTTTAAGCTGAGGCATAAATCGAATTACCTCATAATACAAACCCTAAAAAAATAAAATTCAATCTTACCTGGAAAAATATCTCCAATTTGTCGCTATCAGGGGTGCTCATGGTGGCAGACTCACTCGTTGAGGTGGCTCGAACATGACATGTCTTGTGCTCTAGTGTACAGGTTTGTGTGGGCCAGGGGTTTGCAGAATGTTGAGGGAGACAATACTTTGGAGTTTTTTATAAGCATAAAACTCTCGGAGGAGAGTGTAAGAGAATCTAAACTCTTGGATGAGAGTTAAAACAACTCTAGGCCGAGAATTTTAAAACTCTTGTCCGAGAGTTGTATAAATCATTGAACCCAAGATTTTATGTCAATAAAACTCTCGGATGAGAAAATACTTAACTCTCGCCCAAGAGTAGTTTAACTCCAGTCAAGCCCAATCTAACTCTCGGGAGAAACATTAAAAATCACTTGGACAAAAGTTCTAAAAACTCTCGATCGAGAAATTGAGTTGATTATTTTCTCGAAAGAGAAATTAAAAATTTCACCCAAATTTTGGCAATACGCCAAAAAGTGTTTCCCAAATTCGAGCAAGCCCCCTTGGGTTCTAAATATAAAGTTTCAATGTGTACCTTTTGTGTGTTTTTCACATTATGAGGTTCAAAATATTGCTCAGTCTGTAGTATCCATGTTACCAGATCCTTTTCATCAAACATTCCTCATATTGAACTTTTGAATATGTTGGGTCTTCAATCCAACATTAGAGTCTATGAAATCATGATTAACATTTCTTTTGTTCTCATCATGAGTTTAATATCATACCTTTTGTCCATTAGGAAGCATTTCTTTTAGCAACTTTGTCAAAACTTCCTTCTACCCTTCCATGTCTTCTTTTAAACTATTCTTAAAATATTCCATGTTGCCTTTCATTTTTTCTTCTATACCATCCATCTTAGCTTCAATGACATCCATATTATCTTCCATTCCATCCTTCAAACCTTACATGTCTTATTTTAAATAATTCTTCAAACCATCCATCTTAGCTTCCATTTTTTGGTTACTCTTTTCGAGAGAGAAATTGTTTGCACTTGCTCTCGTAATTTTGATATATCATGTTGAATTTATTCCTCTTCTTTATGCGTCATAGTAGAGGTTTTTGGTTTCTTACTAGGTGTTTCCATTTTATTTATTTGAGTCATTTTAGAATCAAATAATGATATTTATGCTTCACTATGCCCCTTGAATCACTTCAAACTAATTTTTCAAATAAAACTTATGCAAATTTTAAAAACATACACACCTTTTTCTTTCTTTGTAGGTGCTCGATATTGAATTTGTTGTATCTATGTAGTTTCAGATCTCCAAGGTATAATTTTTTTTCCTTTGGTAGCCATGTGATTCTTCTTTCCAACCCAGCAAGTTGGATCAATAATGGAGTCTTCAAGAAAGAGTTATGTTCAATCTCCCATGATGACCTAATTATAGACTCGTTTAGTAGAGAAAAATTGATCGAAGTTACACGTGTCATTGTTTTGATCTTCGGCCTTGAAATTACTACATGAAAAGATATAGTTTATTATTTTTTATCCACTTTTTACATAATTCAAATCTGATGCATAAAACAAAAGTTATGACGATTTACCTTAGGTCACCTATTTGAGACTAAATTTTGGATTGTGTAAAATCCTTAAATTCCCCAGATCATATCTCCAAAGATATAGTGAACCATGATCTGAAATATTTACACAAAGTTCCCAAAAGTTCGGCTCCACATGGTAGAAATTTTAGCTTCTAAATCCTTGTAGAAAAAATGTTATAGAGAAAATTCCAATATGTCCTTTTTGAAGAAGTGAAGCCCTAGAATCCAAAGCTCTGATACCAAATGGTATGCAACCAACTCACAAAAAATAAGAAAAGATAGATAAATGACTTAAAAATTATCCTCTATGAGGGGTAAACCTCCTTTACATTACATAAATGAAAAATTCGTGGATGATTCAAATAAAAAAAAATCCTTTCTATATAGGAGTCTAAGGAGTCACAATAACTACATGGTAACAACAATAACAATAATTGGGCTACACTAAAAATAGAAATAGTAGACTACTCTAATATTATAGGGACTTAACACATTCATGTGGTGTCCATCCATCCTACATATCGTGCAACATATTTACTTGAACTTTACTTTACCTTGGTTCAAGTCGTGTTACTAAAGTGTTAGTGCAAATAGCTATGACTAAACCTGATCCATGCTAATATTATATCCACTTTTTCTTGGGGATGCCTCCAATTTCATCACAATATCTAAGGCTTCTTATTGGAATGTAATTTTCTAGTTGGGTCAACGATACTAAAATATGGGGGAGTAGTCCAAAAATGAACCACTTATTGTCCCATGCATCCAAAATATCAATTCCAATTAGCCCAATAGTAATTTAAAACTTTAATCATAATCCTATATAGACTCATTTCAAACCAGATTCATTTCCTTCAACTTTGTAATACATTTCAACTCAGATTTAGGTTTATGAAACTCTTTTAACAATGGCTATTTTATATATGGGAAATTTTTTTGTTTTCTAGTAGGGTGGTACTCTCATACGTCATGTACCATGTTAATGCACAGTCCCTAAGTGTAGTTTCCATATATTTAATCTTAGTAGGTTCATATTGTATTTCATTCATTATCCATTCTGCTTCATGTTTATATGAAAATTCTTAGCAAGTGTAACAAAAATACTTGACTTAAGTCACTTGTGACAAGTGACCCTAACAACAAGATGTGGTTTTTTATAATTCAGATCTGCAATGACAAAATAAGAAAACCCTGCAACACAAATATCATATGCAACCCAAAACATACACTACAAGAAATAAACAATGTAGTGTTAGCCACCTATATTTTTCAATCATATCAGCTGGTGGCTAAATTTGCTTTGCAGCCTTCAAGAAACAAATTCAGGCCTAAAATTGTTGGTCCTTGAAGTCTGTTGGTAAGGTTCCAAACTACTGATTGGTTCTATATGCCCTTTGTCCTCTCTGCCTCTGATGATCCATGAAAATCCTGATCAAATATTGCTGCATCCTTCTCCTTTTTCCTCTCCCCTTCTTCCACCTTTCCTTCGTTCCTTCAAGTCTCCTTTCATCCATAAAAAAACCCCATCAGACCCTTTTATATCCTTTATTCCTCCATTTAATCTCACTTCCTAAGGTTAAAACCCACTTGTTTAACCTATCGGAACCTTTCTCCTCTCCCAAAAGTCATTCAAAAACCATAGAAAAACATACATTTTCTATGCGTTGGGCCTTAGCCCCTTAGGCTAAGCCCCTGCTTTCTCTCCATCCATATGTCCCCCCGCCAGAACCGTGTGCTAAAGTCCGCAGGGCGCTTTAACCTCAGAAATAATTTATCACCCGAAAACAGTGAAAACCTTTGTAAAAAGTAAAGTTGGGTTTATTTTATTATCTCCACCGTGGAAAATCATATTAAAACTCCACCGTCAATCTGTCCCACGGATCAACGGTGCGGAGTGTACCATCATCTGGTGGACCCCCTCGCCCTTTTTTCCGCCGCGCTGTTTTTCATTTCCGCCTGTTTCGTGCCCGCACCGCTTGTCGTCCGGAAGCAGTTTTGTGCCGTCGGCCAGCGATCCCACCCGCTGGCCGACACGTGTTCTCCACCTCACCCCCAAAACCGCCGTTCCGTGCCTTCTCCTCGCGCGTTAAACCTCGTCCTATGGCCGTGTAGCGGGATTCACCCCCGCCGTCGGATCTGGGCCCTCCCATCCGACGGTCCCCGATCACCTTTCCCGCTCGCCCTTTAACCAATTCGCTCGTCCGTTAAATTTTCCCCGGCGCGTTTAAAGCCCAATCCCCGCCGTCGATCTCTGTGGATCGACGGTTTACATCCCCCCTCCCGATTCCATTATACGATCCATTTTCCTCCTCGTTGACCGTTCGATTTGCTCCCAACCGTCGATCGCGATACGATCAACGGTCCCGATCTCTCCATCCTCCCGCACGCCCTCCAATGCAGTCTGACCATATAAACGCAGGATTTCCTCATTTTTCTTGTTTTTTGCAGGTTTTTAAGGTTTTTCTTCGTATTTTATAAAGATCTAAAGGATGGGAGTGACGACTCCAGACCTTCCGATTTATCCAGGGAATCGATCATACGGAGGAGAACAAAGATATCAACAAAGTTTCATGATCTTTGGTTGCTGCACGTCCCTGTAAAAGCTTGAAGAATGCCGTCAATATCAGAGCAGAGAAAGAGTATCGGATTGAAGATAGAATAAACCAGAGCAGTGGATTTGTGAGGAGATTGGCGGGGATTACGGCTAAGACGGTTATCAAAAGCCTAATCCCCGGCTCAGAACACGGATTAAAGCAAGACCTAAAAGTGTTCATCAGACAGATCACCTCCACCGCCATACTTTGAGGCGAATTGATTCCTCAACCACCACAGTGCCACCTATTGCCTCAGAAAGCTCAATCAGAGGATGAATTTATTGAACAAGATCAGATATTATGCCTCGAACAACCAAAGAAGTTATTACTGCACTAGTTATCAACGCCAGAATGTTTGCAGAGTAACCCTAACAGCACGTAGAGCCTCAAAGGTCAATATAAGCTCTCTTCGAGTTTACTTCTTAAGTATAAACACATTAATGCAATGTAACACCTGTAGAATTTCTTCATTGAGCCTCACGAGGTCAGGAAGACATTAATTCTGCATTGATTGTATTTGAGATCTTTTCATCAGATCTCACCTCCTCATCCTTCTATAAATACTTCAATAGAAGATGAGTGAAGGGTTGGTTTTTTATTAGTTGGTTGTCAATGTAATTGCTGAAGCGTTGTAGCTATTTCTGAGTGGAAAACTCTTGACTGTAAATAGTGGTTTCATGGGCTCTTGGGGCTCTGCTTGTAACAAATAGGTTAGGTTGTGAAGAGAGATGTATTAAAACATTGGACTTGAAGATTGTAACCGGGTTGAAGCAATCAATACAAGCTGATTTATGGGATCCTGGTCTAGGCTGATGGTGATGTTATTCTCACTGTAACTTGTCATTTTATTTCAGTTTTCAATTTGTTTCATTTTCCACTATAAAGAACAGTTTAAACAGTGTTAGAATTTGTTGTATACCAGTGATCTTCTCTGGCTGAAAAATCTTACCCCAATGTTTTCTTCTTATTGTGTTTTAGGAATGATTTAATTCGGTCTAAGTACGTAGATGTCATGCTCTCATCTTTTTCGTCATCGCCGAATGTTGTTTTTAAATGTTACTTTCATATAAGGTGGGGAAATGAATTGGAGGAAATCAAAGGTTAGCCCCTGAACTTTTCTTTGCTTGCCTACAACTATCCGTCCGTTTCCCTGCGGATGTATGCCAAAAGCCGACTAGTTTCAAAGTACTTACTGATCTTGGCCATTCTCAGGTTATCTTGGTGATTGTCAAGTAACCGAGTAAAGGAGAACTAAGATATAGAGAGTAGAGCCTCGCCTCATTAGTCTCGCTCCAAAGGTTGCCTTCCAAGTTTCCCTTTGTTTTAATCGTTTTCATCGAAGTGTATCAAAGGTCAAGCTAGTTTCAAAGTACTTACCAGCTCCAAGCTTTTTTTCTCAGCTTCTTCTGCGCCTGGTCAAAGGCTGGCTAGTTTCAAAGTACTTACCAGATCCTGGGCTGCTCTTTGTTCTGCATCTGTTAATTCCCTTTCTTGTTGTATCACCCCATTTCATAAATCAAACTTTAAAGAGATCCTTAGGCCTAGATGACTTTCCCCATAGATTACTCTTGAACCTGGATGCTTCAATTAAATTCTCTTATGACTCCATAGCCCAATGGATTGAAAACTTGCCATCATCTTTCTTTAGAATCAAAGCTTATACTGTTTGCTTGCAACTTCTCACCTTTGAACCTATTTGCATATAGATCTTTCCGTCTCAGACAGCAACTATGTTCCACCATCTGAGAAAACCAAACAAAACACTTGGCCTTCATAACTAGCCTAATACCATCACCCTAAAACTTCAAAGACAATACCCATCTTTGCACATATTGGAGAGATCCCTCTTCGGATTCAGGAGGGCTAGATCCTAGAATCCCAAAGTTGGTTGAAATGATGTTAACTCTGTAATCGGACTTTGCCAATCTTGCTTGTTACAGAGACCTAACATTTCTGGCGACTCCGCTGGGGACATGACTTGAGTTTTTCATCTTTTTTTCCCTTTATTTTCATATAACACCTTGAGAGTGAAAAGCAGCCTTTTCAAGCACTACCAAAGAATGGTAATCATGATAAAACTTGTTTGAATCAGTGACAAACTAGGTCAATCCTAGGATTCTTTAAAGTTTTTATCTAACCTTGGAAAATCAGCTAGCTTAGCCATAAGGACAGACTGTCTTTGTTTCATAACCGTAGCTAAGTTTTGAGGCAAAGTTAGGACATTCTTTTAAAACCACAATATAAACAATTCATAAAATACCAAAAACATTTCAGATTGGTAGTAAAACACTAGTTTTTGATATCTTGTATACGTCTTTCATGTGTTTTACCCTATACTCTTAGACAGAGTCTGGAAAGGGCTAGGTAGCCTCTGGATCTCATCCTCTTTTGGGGGTGACATATCTGGTGAATTCCCTCCCAGTCAATCTCTGGTTAGAGTTTGTTGTGTTTTGAGATATCCTTGAAAAAGAATGTTTCACAAACACTGTGGTGGACAGTGCATTCCTTTGAAAACACTCTGAACCTTCCACCTGGCGACTCCACCATCCTGAACAGACCTTAAGACTCCACTGGGAAGAACCCTTATCATTATTAAATCCTTCAAACTCAGTTAGAAGACTGCAGGATACGAATTGAAAAAGCAGATTAGTTAACCGTCTGAAGATTGTCATATCTGGTTGTACTTTTCCTTTTTAGTTGGGCCTAATCACATAAACATTGTGGCTCCTAAAAAGATTCACACTAGAGCCCATCCTGACCTAGATCCTCCTGAAATAGTTGATAACCCTGAAAAAATTCTTAGGAAGCCTCCTAGGATACAATCCTCAACTATTTTCAGACCACTCCTAAGAGCTAGTTCATTCCCTGAAAACCTTTTAGCCCTTCATGAATCACAAATTGACTTATTAAACCCATTCAGAACTAGGTCATTTGGTGATTTAGATCAGTTAGATTCTGAGCCTACCCTTTCATCTCCCGAAACCAGTGAGACTCTTGGGAATAGAGAATCAACACCTCCTGATTTACATTTCTTACGTAATCTAGGTGTCTCTCACCCGAGATCCGCTCAGAGATCTACTGCTGTTCCATCCACTTTTGTTCTTCCTTCATCCACTGTTCAAACCACTCTACTTCAACCCACACCTCCACTCGTAAACCCACCCCCACCACATATCATGGCAGCATGGTATGCTCCCTTAGTCCTTCCTGTACCATTAGTCAATCTTCCACAGGACTATCAGTCCAAAATTCCATTATATGATGCTAATAATACCATAACAGCATCTCAACATGTGGACAAGATGAATGACTACTTTGATAGAAATGAAATCGATAATGAATCTGTCAAAATCAGATTGTTTGCTCAAAGTTTGGGGGGAGATGTGAGAAAATGGTTTAAAGGTTTAACCCCCCATAGTATTAACGACCTTCAAGCCTTCCATCAAACTTTTTTAAACAAATGGGAAGTAAGGAAAAACCCTCTCCAAGTCCTTGCTGACTATAACAATCTCCATAGGAACCCTGGGGAAATTGTGCAAGCTTATTGTACCAGATTCAACACTGTGTATAATGCACTTTCCCCTGAACTGAAACCTCCTCAGGGATCAGCCTTAAACAAATTTCCTGAAGGGTTTGATCCTGACATGACATATTCACTCAGAGAAAGAGTCTTTGCAACCCTTGAAGATATTCAAAGAGGTGCTCTTTCTATGGAGGTGAACCTCATGGAGAAAAGAGCAAGGATGAAAACTGAAAAGAGAGTATCTTTTAGAGAGGAATCCACCCCTTCTACTTCGAGCTCAAAGATGGAAAGAATGATGGAAGAAATGATGAAGAAAATGAACATTCTAGAGAGAGCACAAGCAAGTCTAAATCAAAATGCTCCTCAAAACAGAAACCAAAACCAGAATCAGAATCTTAGAAGAAATCAGCCTCCAAACAGACCCAGGGAAGATGATCAGCAGGTCATTCCTCCCTTTCATCAGAACTTTTCAAGTGAGGTTGGACAAACAGATCAAATAACAGAGGAAGATGATATAAACTTATTTGGGGTAGATGATGATGACTTTGAGGTTCATTATGATAATAAACAAGGTCTTTATACACCTTATGATGACAGAAGAAATGATGCTGAGAACAGCTATCAAAACATGGAGAACGCTGTCATAGAGCCTTTAAGGGAATATGAACTCAGAAGTAAATCTAATCAACAAACCCCCAACAATAAAACCTCTGACAAACCTTCTCAAAACAGCACAGCAACCAAGTCTAAAACGATCAAACCAAAGGACAAAATGGTGGCTGTCGATTCTGGTAATGATAAAGAGAAAAACACTCAAAACATCGAAAAACAGAGTGCAAACAATAGTAGTACTAGCACTTCGGTTAGTACTCCTGGTAAAAAAATTGTTCCAACTGTAGATAAACCAAATCAGCAAGCTGTTATTGCTGATAAAGTGGCAGCAAACAGGGCTGAAGTCAATACTCTAAAAAATCAAAACCTTTTCAGCCTGGAACAGGAAATCTCAAAGATCAAAATCTCTGTTCCTTTGACTGAGTTAGCTGCCCAACATGTATATAGGTCCAAAATTTTGAAGGCTTTAAACTTAGAAGATAATGAAGATACTCTCAATCTTAATGATGACCAACCAGAGCTCATTTTTGGTCCAAAGATTGAAGGAAAATTCCAAGAAGGTCCTGTCCCTCCCTTTTATGTAAGCCTAAACATTCATGACAAAATCCTGCATAATGCTATGCATGATTCAGGTGCTTCCCATAATTTAATGCCAAAAGATGTAATGGAGAGCCTGGGTCTTGAAATTACCAGACCTTACAAAGATCTGTACTCTTTTGACTCAAACAGAGTTAAGTGTCTTGGATTGATTAAAGATCTCTGTGTTAATTTAGCCCAAATTCCAGCCAAATGTTTAGTCATGTATGTTGTTGTGGCTGATGTCCCCCCGAAGTACGGAATGCTTTTATCAAGGTCTTGGGGGGCTAAGTTACAGGGAACCATGCAAATGGACATGACCTATGCAACTATCCCTGTTTTCAATCAGACTAGGAAGCTTTATAGGGAATCCCACATGCAGTACACAGTAACAAGTCAGGATCAGCCCCAAAACTCCCCTCTCTACGCTATAAACACAAGCCTTGATTCTTTCATCATGTTTAATGATGAAGCACTCACCGAACAAATTGCTTCAATAGAATCGATGGTTGAAATAAAAGAGGGGGAACACAAGATTGAAATGCCGAAACGATCTATTGTGTCTGAAGATCCTAGCAAACTTAACACAGACCTGGAACTCCAAGTAATTAATCCTTTAAGCTCAAAACTTGACAGTCAGAGAGACAGTCCTCAACCCGATGAAAAACTTGAGGGATCAAATGATACAACGTCCATTCACCAGACTGAAAATCTGCCTCTCTGGACTATGTATTTTGATGGGTCATGCACCAAAACAAATGCTGGTGCAGGTGTCTGGATTACTAACACTGAAAACAATCATACAGAATGTATCTCATGCAAATTAAACTTTCAGTGTTCCAACAACATCGCAGAATATGAATCCCTTCTCTTAGGCTTGCGTCTTTTGAAAAAATTAGGTGCCAAGAGAATAGATGTATATGGGGATTCCGAGTTAATCATTAGACAAGTCAATGGGGAGTACAATGCAAATCACCCCAGACTTAGGGCCTACAGGAATGATGTCATCGATCTTTTAAAAACATTTGAGGAGTACACCTTATCTTTTGTCCCAAGGAAAAGAAACATTGCAGCCCACAATTTAGCCTTTGCTGCTAGAACCTGCCCAATGTTGTATGATGACACCTCTCAGATAAAATTCAGACCAGCTATCCCAGATAACAAAAAATATTGGCAGGTATTTGATGGAGATAAACAAATAGAAGACTTAATGCAATTCAGAAATGAGTTTGAACCCCATAGTTCAGACTCAGACTATGATACAGACTGCAGTGAAGAAAATTTTTTTGGTGAAGAAGAACCATCTCCACAGCTGGTAGATATAAACCTTCAGACTATCGCATCCACACACCAAACAGAATTAAGTCCAAAACCTGAAACAGAAGAAATGGAAACTCTGCATTCTAATAATGATAGTCTGCCCAAGGGTTTGGCCCCTCTAGAAGAACTATTTGATTTTGATGATGTGGCCAACAAACCAAAACTGGAACCTGTGGAAACTGAAGTGGAGGAGTGTAATATAGGCAGTAAGGAAAAACCAAGATTGATCAAACTGTCTAAAACTCTACCAGCTCACATTAAACTCAAATACTTAGAGCTGTTTAAAGAATTTTCTGATGTTTTTTCATGGAGTTACGAAGATCTTAAATCCTATGACAATGAAATAATACAGCACAAAATCCCTCTTAAAGAAAACCAAAAACCATTCAAACAAAAACTGCGCAGAATCAACCCTGTCCAGTTGCCATTGGTTAAGAAGGAAATTATGAAGATGCATGATGCTGGCATTATTGTCCCTATTATATATTCTGAGTGGGTATCTAATCTGGTGTCAGTTAGGAAAAAGACTGGAGAAATCAGGCTTTTTATAGACTTCAGGAATTTAAACAAAGCTTCATTGAAAGACAACTACCCTTTACCCAAGATGGATCATATTTTGCAGAGGGTGGTAGGATCTAAAATAATTTCTTTGCTGGATGGCTATTCAGGGTATAATCAAGTCCTAGTCCACCCTGATGATCAATTAAAGACAACTTTTACTACACCTTGGGGCACTTTCATGTATGTGAAAATGCCTTTTGGTCTAATGAATGCTGGAGCAACCTTTCAGAGAGCCATGGACATAGCATTCTCGGAAGAATTGGGCTTCTTCATCATTATCTATCTTGATGATGTAACTGTGTTTTCAAAAACAGATGAAGAACATTTGGAACATTTGAGAAAAGTTTTCGAGAAGTGCAGAAAGTTTGGGATATCTTTGAACCCCAAGAAAACATTATTTGGTCTCCAAGAAGGTAAGCTTCTTGGGCATATCATTTCGGAGCAGGGCATAAAGATAGATCCCATGAGGATTGAGGCCATATTGCAAATCTCTCATCCTCGGAATATCAAAGAGTTGCAGTCTTTCATCGGAAAGATCAACTTTTTAAGAAGGTTCATCCCCAACCTGGCCGAGCTCCTTAGGAATATCACAAACATGTTAAAAAAGGAGCAAGGGGTAAAATGGACCGCAAAAGCAAAGACATCTTTTGAACTGGTTAAACAAGCATTAACCAAAACACCAGTTCTCATAAGTCCGGATTTATTGAAAGATTTTTATATCTTCTCGTTTGCATCAGAACATACTATAGCTGCTGTCCTTCTACAGAAAAATCCACAAGGGCAAGAGCAGCCCATTGCATTCTTTAGCAAGGCATTGAGGGATGCCCCTCTGAGGTACAACATTATGGAAAAACAGGATTTTGCTTTGGTAAAAGCTTTAAAGGACTTCAGAGTATACATCCTTCACTCACACATCATTGCCTTGTCCCAAATTCAGTTGTTAAAGATATTCTAACCCAGGATCCAGACGGTAGAAGAGGTAAGTGGATTGCTGTTATTCTTGAATATGATTTAGAGATTAAACCCACTAAGCTCATCAAAGGTCAAGGTCTAGCTAGGTTAATGGCTGAATCAAATTGTGAAGTTCTTGATATTAATATGATTAATGCTTTGGATGACCAAGAAGAATTCTCAACTCCCATTGTTGAAGATTATTTTAAGAATTCTCCTTGGTATTCTGATATTGTTTATGTTTTGCTTAATTTAAACACACCTCCTAGTTTACCCAAAACAAAGGCAAGATTCCTAAAGTTAAAAGCTGTAAACTATTGCATTATTGATAAATGTATTTATTGGAAAAATGCTAGTGGTATATTGCTTAAATGTTTGCCTGAGTTTGATGCAGAAAAGATTAAGCAGGAATTCCATGAAGGAGAGTGTGGAGGCCATTTGTACTGGAAGTCAACAGCCAACAAAATTTTGAGGGCTGGTTTCTATTGGCCTACTCTTTTTCCTGATGTGCACAAGCTTACAACCGCTTGCCATAAATGCTAATTGTTCGAGGGCAAGAGAAAATTGCTACCCCTTCCTCTGCATCCAATTACTGTTGAAGCCCCTTTTCAACAGTGGGGACTTGACTTCATAGGAGAAATCCACCCACCATCCTCTGCCCAACATAAGTGGATCCTTACTGCCACAGACTATTTCACTAAGTGGATAGAAGCCATTCCTTGTAGGCAGGCCAATGATTCAGTTATCATAAAATTCATAGAAACCAATATCCTTTCCAGATTTGGCTGTCCTGCCAAGATCATTACAGATAATGCAGCAGCATTTGGGTCAAAGAAAATGGTTGAATTCTGTCATAAGTATCAGATAACATTGGGACACTCCACAGCCTATTACCCTCAAGGTAATGGACTTGCAGAATCGTCCAACAAAAGCTTAGTGAACATAATAAAGAAACTGTTGGAGGACAACAAGAAGTATTGGCACATAAAGCTGGTCCATGCACTATGGGCTGACCGATTAACATTGAAGAAATCCATTGGTATGTCACCTTTCCAGCTTGTATATGGTACAGATGCAATTTTTCCTAACAGCCTTGGTGTACCAGTTATGAAGTTAATTCAAGAGTTGCAGACTGAAGAGAATGACATAATCAGAAGAATAAATCAGACCATTCATCTTCAGCAAACCAGAGAGGAGGTGTACAACAAAGCGTTACAGAAGCAAGACAATATCAAGAAGATATTTGACAGAAGAACAAAGGACAGTAATTTCAAAATTGGGGACAAAGTTTTAAAGTGGGACTCAAAGAGGGAGGACAAGGGAAAGCATGGTAAATTTGACAATCTGTGGCTTGGCCCTTACTCCATTCATTCAGTTGCTGGAAACAATGCATTCTTCTTACAAGAACTGAATGGAACAGAATTGTTTGGGGGTCCTGTCAATGGCAGGATGCTTAAGCATTACCGGTCTTAAAATTATTTCATGTTTGAAGTCTTTTCATCTATTTTCCACTGTAAATATCTCATCCACTTTTGCATTTTAAGTTATGAAAAATCAAAAAATACAAAAAACAAAGAAAGAAAGAAAAGAGGGCAGAAATGAAAACAAGAAAGGCAAAGCCCCATGCCAAAAAAGAGAAATAAATCTGAAAGTGTGCAAGCTTAAATGCCACTCCTTGAAACACACTTCTAATTGGTCAAACTGTTTAATCTTGACTAATTAGCTTTCAATTTCCTGCTGATAGGGTAGCAAATTTGATTTGCCAAACTGTTTAATCTGTCTTATCAGTAGATAGAATGGGGTAGAAATTAAGGTTCAAACAAACTCAAAATCTGAACCAAAGTTTCCAAAGAACTGACTCAAAACTACTCCAATTTCTGAGTCAAAGAGAAAAGACCTGGTTCTAATTCACTCAAAAATTGAACCAGAAGAGAAGCAAAGATAGCTCACTGAAAAGAAAGAACAGAGCTGTGAATATGAGAGAAGGCTATAATGAGAAAATTTTCAGATCTTAAGCCTTCTGTTTTGATTTAAATTTTTCTGCAAATAATGATCTATGTGCAGCTCGTCTTTATGCCATAGATCATAGCAAGTCAAACAGCTCAATCTTGACTTGGCTATTTTTAAATTTCTGTTGTAGAATTTAGAGAATGAAAGTTTGTTGGACTGTTTAATCCCAACAAACAGTAGAATAGGTAGAGGAATATCTGAACTCAACTGTTTAATCTGAGTTCAGGGAGAAATAAGGGGTAGAAGTAGATTAGATTTACTGCTTTCAAAAGAATAAAATGTTGTGTTAAGAGTTTGCCAATCCAAGTGCACTCTGAAGAAGAAAAAATGTTAGATCAGTAGAATTGGGGTAGGTAGAAGTTGTATTGATGAAATTCATCTTTCTTTCATGACTGACCTTATTTTGTCCAAAAGGAAAGCAAGAGCAAGTGATGGGTCAGACACCAGTCAAACATCCCATAGAAATCAAGTCTGAATTCTTGATGTCTTCAAGAAGACACCATCCCCAAGTGGAGCCACTGTTAGCCACCTATATTTTTCAATCATATCAGCTGGTGGCTAAATTTGCTTTGCAGCCTTCAAGAAACAAATTCAGGCCTAAAATTGTTGGTCCTTGAAGTCTGTTGGTAAGGTTCCAAACTACTGATTGGTTCTATATGCCCTTTGTCCTCTCTACCTCTGATGATCCATGAAAATCCTGATCAAATATTGCTGCATCCTTCTCCTTTTTCCTCTCCCCTTCTTCCACCTTTCCTTCGTTCCTTCAAGTCTCCTTTCATCCATAAAAAAACCCCATCAGACCCTTTTATATCCTTTATTCCTCCATTTAATCTCACTTCCTAAGGTTAAAACCCACTTGTTTAACCTATCTTAACCTTTTCTCTCCCAAAATCATTCGAAACCATAGAAAAACATACATTTTTCATGTTGGGCTTTAGCTCCTCGTGCTGCTTCCCGCTTTTCTCTCCATCCATGTCCCCCCGCAACCGTGCCAAAGTCCTTATGGTGCTTTAACCTCGAAATATCGAACCCTAGGTAAAACAAAGTGAAAACCTTTGTAAAACGCAAAATCGGGTTTTATTTTATTATCTCCATCAGAAAATCACACAAAACTCAATAACATCCTATTCACTGACTAACCTGCGAGTGTGTCATCCGTGGACCCCCTTTTTTCCGCCGCGCTGTTTTTCATTTCCGCCTGTTTCGTGCCCGCACCGCTTGTCGTTCGGAAGCAGTTTTGTGCCGTCGGCCAGCGATCCCACCCGCTGGCCGACACGTGTTCTCCACCTCACCCCCAAAACCGTTGTTCCGTGCCTTCTCCCCGCGTGTTAAACCTCGTCCTATGGCCGTGTAGCGGGATTCACCCCCGCCGTCGGATCTGGGCCCTCCCATCCGACGGTCCCCGATCACCTTTCCCGCTCGCCCTTTAACCAATTCGCTCGTCCATTAAATTTGCCCCGGCGCGTTTAAAGCCCAATCCCCGCCGTCGATCTCTGTAGATCGACGGTTTACATCCCCCCTCCCGATTCCATTATACGATCCATTTTCCTCCTCGTTGACCGTTCGATTTGCTCCCAACCGTCGATCGCGATACGATCAACGGTCCCGATCTCTCCATCCTCCCACACGCCCTCCGATGCAGTCTGACCATATAAAGGCAGGATTTCCTCATTTTTCTTGTTTTTTGCAGGTTTTTAAGGTTTTTCTTCGTATTTTATGAAGATCTAAAGGATGGGAGTGACGACTCCAGACCTTCCGATTTATCCAGGGAATCGATCACGGAGTGGGAGAACAAAGATATCAACAAAGCTCATGAGCTGCTGCAGCACGTCCTCAAAAGCTGGAAACATGTCAATATCGTGAGCAGAAAGAAAGAGTACTCCATTGGAAGATAGAATAAACCGTGCAGGTTAAAGCTGGATTTCAGGGAGAAAGATCATGACGTCACGCGAAGACGGTTATCAAAAGCCTAATCCCCGCTCGTATCACGGATTAAAATAGCATCATGTCTTTTCATCGACAGACGCCGCTCCACCGCCATACTTTGGAGGCGACCGACCTCAACCAATTACGTTGCCACCTATTGCCTCTGCAGTGCTCAATCGTATATTTGAATTTATTGAAGAAGATCGTAGTGTTTATGCCCGAACAACCAAAGAAGTTATTACTGCACCAGTTATAAACGCCAGAATGTTTGCAGAGTAACCCTAACAGTACGCAGAGCCTCAAAGGTCAACATAAGCTCTCTTCGAGCTTACTTCTTAAGTATGAACACATTAATGCAATGTAACACCTGTATAATTTCTTGATCGAACCTCACGGGGTCAGGAAGACATTAATTCTGCATTGATTGTGTTTGAGACCTGTTAATCAGATCTCACCTCCTCATCCTTCTATAAATACTTCAATGGAAGATGAGTTAAGGGTTGGTTTTTTGTTAGTTGGTTGTCAATGTAATTGCTGAAGCGCTGTAGCTATTTCTGAGTGGAGAACTCTTGACTGTAAATAGTGGTTTCATGGGCTCTTGGAGCTCTGCTTGTAACAAATAGGTTAGGTTGTGAAGAGAGATGTATTAAAACATTGGACTTGAAGATTGTAACTGGTTTGAAGCAATCAATACAAGCTGATTTATGGGATCCTGGTCTACGCTGATGGTGATGTTATTCTCACCGTAACTTGTCATTTATTTCAGTTTTCAATTTGTTTCATTTTCCACTATAAAGAACAGTTTAAACAGTGTTAGAATTTGATGTATACCAGTGATCTTCTCTGGCTGAAAAATCTTTATCCCAATGTTTTCTTCTTATTGTGTTATTTAGGAATGATTTAATTCGGTCTAAGTACAGAGATGCTGGCGTTCCCTCATCTTTTCGTCACTGCCGAATGTTGTTTTTAAATGTTACTTTCATATATGTTGGGTAGGGAATGAATTGAGGAAATCAAAGGTTAGCCCTGAGTCCCTTTCTTGTTTGCTCAACTATCTGTCTGTTTCCCTTAGGATGTGTCAAAAGCTGACTAGTTTCAAAGTACTTATCAGATCTTGGGCCATTCTGTGTTATCTTGGTGATTGTCTTGGAAGCAACTAAGTAAAGAAGAACTAAGATGAGGAGAAAGGTGAGCCCTGCCCGCTAGTTTCTGCTCCAAAGGTTGCCTTCAAGTTTCCCTTTGTTTTTAATTTGTGTTCTATCAGAAGTGTATCAAAGGCTGGATAGTTTCAAAGTACTTACCAGATCCTAGTTTGCTTCTATGTTTTTCTTAAGTGCCCGGTCAAAGGCTGGCTAGTTTCAAAGTACTTACCAGATCCTGGGCTGCTCTTTGTTCTGCATCTGTTAATTCCCTTTCTTGTTGTATCACCCCATTCCATAAATCAAACTTCAAAGAGATCCTTAGGCCTAGATGACTTGCCCCATAGATTACTCTTGAACCTGGATGCTTCAATTAAATTCCCTTATGACTCCATAGCCCAATGGATTGAAAACTTGCTATCATCTTTCTTTAGAATCAAAGTTTATTTTGTTCACTTGCAACTTCTCACCTTTGAACCTATTTGCATATAGATCTTTCCGTCTCAGACAGCAACTATGTTCAACCATCTGAGAAAACCAAACAAAACCCTTGGCCTTCATAACTAGCCTAATACCATCACCCTAAAACTTCAAAGACAATATCCATCTTTGTACATATTGGAGAGATCCCTCTCCGGATTCAGGAGGGCTAGATCCTAGAATCCCAAAGTTGGTTGAAATGATGTTAACTCTGTGATCGGACTTTGCCAATCTTGCTTGTTACAGAGACCTAACATGTAGTACCCAATGAAATATTTCAAATGAAGAATAATTTTAATAGAGCACTTGGTGAGGGAGATTTACAACATGGATCTATAGATCCCCCTTTGTTGGATGGGTCCTTTTGATGTCCTTGTGCTTTAGTGGTCTTTTTCTCTCTCTCAATATGTAGAGAACCCAAAAGAAAG
This sequence comes from Pinus albicaulis, assembly GCA_034641835.2. Lineage (NCBI taxonomy): Eukaryota > Viridiplantae > Streptophyta > Pinopsida > Pinales > Pinaceae > Pinus > Pinus albicaulis. The sequence goes on along the minus strand of CM076570.1, from coordinate 417,975,849 downwards.
ATGAAACTCAAATGGGAGATTGCATGTCATTATTTGATAATGGTGATGATGATAATGATCATGGTGAAGAATGAATGGATAAACCCTTTTATTTATAATAAAATATTGAGATAAATTAGGAATTGAAGACTAATAAAATATTATTGGCCAAATCAATATCTAGCCATTAGGAATACTTTGTTATAGTTTTTGGAGAGGGAAAAAATATTAAAAATGATCAAATATCTTTATTTAGAAAATGGTTGAAGTAATTAACAAATAAAATTATTTATCAATCACTTTGTGGGGATTAAGAAAAGTGTGAATTTTAAATAATTATTAAATAATGGTTAAATAATTATTCCAAAAATAAAATTAAGGAATAATAAATCAATAGCATTTTATTCAAATTTTCCAAGGTTATTTAGTCAAATATGACGAGGAATAATTATCAAATAATGATTTTAATTATTCCTAGAGAATATTAAATAAATACTTATTTATTTAAATATTCTTATGGTTTTTATTTTTATATTTAATGAGAAATAATTTAGGAAGAATGGTTTACTAAATTATTTCCATGGTGAAAGTGAATTTACTACGGTAAAATTAATCCTACAAGGTGTTTTTTGATCCACCTAGTAAGAAATGGTTAGGTGATCATTTTTGGGTGATAGGAGATTTCCCCCTAATGTATGAGCATCATGAGAAAATAATATGACTAAAATAGTTTGTAGGTTCCACTTTCATGAGACACGAAAGGGGATTCTAAGAGAGAGAGAGAGAGAGAGAGAGAGAGTTGAAGCAAGACAATGAAGGAATAATAATGGAGGGGGTGAGACCTACTATTGTGATACAAGTCTCATTGTATTTTGAAGTACATTATCTCAAATGAGGCGAGGGGGCATATCCATACCCACTGAGATAACTAAGTATAAATAATTATGGTGCTCCCAGCAATGTGGGTCTTAGATACAAAGTACATGATACATGGTACATTAAATGTTGGCATCAATGGGCTAAAAAGTGATACAATGATACATTGAGTCCCATATACATAATGTTCCTAGAAAACAGATGTGAGAAATAAATATAATAACATATGTTTATCTTAGTATATGAGACATAATTCCCCCCAAGATGACATGGTGAGGGAGATCATAACCAAATAAGCCCTGCTGAATAGGAAAGGGATATGAAGATTTTAATGGACCATATGAAGGAGACATGCATATTGTGGGTGATAAAAGTAGCTAAATTGAACTAGTCAAATATATGGAATGAAATTTGAGGGAGGATCAGAATCTGCTAACAAATAGGCATGTGGGGGTCTACTTTAACATCCACCCCTTCAAGAGTTCTAGAACATCTTATACACACCTAGGAATGTTGGTAAAATCTTCTGGATCACTAGACCATCAAGTGTACGATTTGTGATCATGCGATAATGAGTTGAAGTCGAGCACACAAGAAACAACCAATTCAAATGGTAATGATGATTCCCTTTTCTCGATCTAAGGTACCTAAAAAATATGAATGATGGAACAAAGGTACACCTCCCTCTAAACTACTCTCCTGGAATAAATGTGCTGAAGTCGATAAAAGAGGGTCTGCCAGAGTTGAGGCAATGAGGAATCCTCAACAATGGCATGAGGATGGTAGTAATATGACTGATGGACTGGCACCAATGATGATTATGGAAGGATGCAAGATAAGTGGTGGATGAATTCCCTTGATAGAGCATAACATGCATGGTTGATCTAGTAGTGGTTGACTCGATTCTAGATGGGATGGTCAATTAATCAGACAAAGGTTTTTCGAAGACAGATCAGTATCGATGGAGGCGAAATATGAAAAAAAATGGAATGAAAGTGACACAAATATGGGTGAAACCTTGTAACCATTCTCAATGGAACTAAGAACGTACTCCATGAATGCAAGGGTGACTCATCCTTGATGCTCTGAACAAGGGTGACTCGATGATGTTGCCACATAGGATAGACCCAGGTGGGAATAAAAACATGAGTAAATAATGGTTACTCATGATGGAAATCAGCATATAAGTCAACAAGTGCAAAGGGAAAGTGGTACCAGAGTAGAGGAGACCTATATGAATAAATTCAATTTGAATAGGCAACAATGTGAGACCTCTTGGAAAAAAAGGGTTCTTAGTGAAGTTTCAAATTACTAAAAACAAAGTGAGACTAATTAGAGAACTTAGTGACATATTTCCAATGGTTCTGGCAGTTCATCAAACTGAGCTACAGTTGGGTCACAATGGGAAATGGGAAAAATTATGGTTTTTCCTATAAAAGGGGGTCTTGCCCCCAAATGAAATTCATTTTCATAATGATTTATCGGAGAATTTGGAGAGGAAGAGAAGGATCTAAATTTTGGAAAGATTGTAGCAAACAAAGTGACTGGTGGAATTGACATCTGTGACTTTTAGGTACGTGGCCTTGCGTGTATCATAATGTCCTTAATACTTCCTAGAATGATAGTTCTTGGTGAAGAATCAATGTAATAAATGAATACATGAATGTATGACTAGAGAAGGTCTAATATAATTCCCGCCCACCAATTCAAACATGGGGACAATGTGGTAAGTGTGGCATCACATATAGTAAAATGTTTCAATGTATGGTATGAATCATTTACGATATGTGATGTGTATATGGCTCATTAGAGAGGCTGTTAGGAAAAGATATTTGAGTGACGAAAGGAAAATTTTCCATACCTAGATCATTGGGGTCTAGGGAGAGACTTATTTTAATCAAGTGAGAGGGGGGCCAGGGGTGCCATAATGACCCCAATCATGACATACTTCCCCCAGTATATGTGATTGAGGGGAGTAATTGGGTATGAAAAGGTGAGAATGATTCCCCTAGCTAGATGTACTTGTGGAGTTACATTGCATTCCAAGTGATCAAATAAGGGATTCAAGCATCTAGTCCTACTGGCATGAGATCCTCAAGAGGATGATGAGGAGATGTAGGGGAATGGGTGCCCTCTAGTTTGTATGGATGGATGTATCATGCTAGGAAGTTGTCGAATGTATTTAGAATAATGGAATCTAAACACATTTTGATGATGTGGTTCACCATTTTTTTATTTTTTGGATGTATTATTGTGGGAAGAATGGATAAAGGATGCAGTAAGAGAAAGGAAATGGTGGATTACCAATCTCATTTGGAGTTGCATATATGAATCAAATGGACTGAGTTTGTAGGTTTGTATACATAGTGTCACTATACTAAAGAGTGGCTTCGGATATAATGAACTAATGCTCACTTAGACGACCGGGTGATTGAACAACAACAATGTCTAAGGTACTAGGTTGTTGATGGAAGAAATATGAATGGTTAAGTGGATCATCCCAACGGTGATATGCAGTGATATGAGACTCTAAAGGCTATTCTAAATGGGGAATAACAATGGTCTAAAGTTGACACTACCATATGCAATAAGAGGGTTGGGGAGAATTTCTTCTCCTAGACTCTCGAAAGTGGATGCCCCCTTACCCAAACATTGTAAGGCAATGTAATAGCCACATGGTGGATGTGTTTCGAATTCTTGGGTTCAAAATAAGTGTTATTTAAACCAATTGAATTCACCATGGATGAAATATTTGTACTCCAAAAGATATTTATCATGGGTTTTCTGCGGAAGGAAGTATGCACGATGATATGTATCATCCAAATGATAATAATGGGTGCTCATGGATTCCATGATTTCTTCCTCAGAATGAAAAATGGGTGGATAGGAGGAAGAGGGACCACATGATGAAGAAGAATTACATGACACATATTCACAAGATACAAGGTTCACATGCGCATCATTTATTGATCCGTAAATTGTTGTGGATATTCCACTAGACAGTTCATCACAACATATATGATAATATTATATTCCAAATATGAGATTATAAAATAATATAGTTTTATTAAACTTTAATATCTTTACAATTAACTGTAATTAGTGCATGCATGTGAATGGAAAATATGCAGAAAAAGTAGAGAACAAAAAAATTAATAAGCTCTCACACACACATAATACACAAGATATGCTCTCTGCGAAACCATTTCGAGAGAAAAACTAGCTATAAGGTGAGGCTACTTCGCTCTCCTTCTCTGTGTAGAAATATGGTTTCAGGTACAAATAAGTAATACATGTGGCCCGTGGAATGCTATAGTGTGCAAATCTTCTCTCTGTGTTGTACCTCCTATCTCTCTTAGTTATCTTTGCTCAACTATGGAACAAAATCCTCTCAAAAGAATGAAATACATAAAATCTTAACTATAGTTACGAAATAGACTCATATAAATTATTTTACATAATAATCACGTGATTATCCCATTTTCCATGACTAATGAGGGTTGACGTGACATCCTCCTAAACTATACGTGTGAAAACAGGAAGGTCAACTTCTGAGTGGCATAACTTTTGCATATGAACTCCGATTTATTTTCTTTTTCTGCCATTGGAAATATATCTATGTGTAGAATATCATGAAATGGTGTGGAACTAAAGTGCCAAATATTTATGCCCAAAAGTTCCTTTTCATTCCTCAAAATAATCTTTGAAGGTGTAATGTCCCACCTTACCTACCATAATTATTATAGAGAAATATTATATTAAATAAAAATGCAATATATATATATATATATATATATATATATATATATATATATATATATATATATGTATGTATGTATGTATATTGTAGGACATAGAATTTATTGGTGTCCTTTACACTACACCCTAAATTCTACTAACTTATCCTCAAAGCTACAAGGTTCAAGGTTTATCAAGATCCAAAAAATACAACCATAATAATTGCTTCTTACAAAAAAAATCACCTTTAAAATATAAATTATTTAGTGGGATGAATAAATGTCTACCTTTATGAACCACAATTTACAATAAGCTAATTGTTAATTCCATTGTAATTAACTGTGTTCAAGATTGAATAATTTGATTTTGTCCTAAATAACATGCTTATGAATTATTTTCTTAAAAGGATAATTCAAATTATATAGGGTTGGCATCCAATAATTAGGAACTCATATGTGAGCTAATATTGCAACAAATTACTTTCTCCTCTTCACCTTCATCTTGAAAAACTCCGGAAAAGTGATATGACCTCTATACTTTTGAGTTTGAGATTCATACTCATGCAAAAAACCACTAAGAGTTCCCCTCCTAGGCATTCCTTCTTCCTCTCTCTCTCTCATAGCCAAACTGGGCATGTGATGGCACTGTGCATCATAGGGTGTGGTTTTATTCTCACACTCCCCATAAGAAAATCTAGAGTTTGATTAAAATTCAAACCCTCTTGGAAATTCTTTACACATCTCCTCCCTCATCTTCTTGAGATCTACATGAATGCTCTGTAAAGTTTGAGACAGAAACTTTGGAATTTTCTCCTCTTTTCTTCCTTCAAAGAATGGAGTCTTATTTTTCTTCATATCTTCTTCTTTTTGTCTTATGAATAGCATAGTGGCTGATATCCACAGGTTGTGCCAGAAATATGCTTTGATACCACTGTAATATCCCAAAATCAGGAAATTCTACAACAATGAGAATATCTTAAGATATTCTAAAGTTGGAGATCCAGCAATACATAAAAATAAACTGGAAATAGTAGTGAAAAACATCATACCAAAATGGATGGAAACCATGGAGCCATTTATTATGCAAATCAGCAGCAAACATGTACAATAAAACTCAAATGATCAAGGCAAACAAGCCTCTCATGAATACATGTTTAAAATATGGAATGTTTTTCAGTTGCAGAATGCTCATGAAAATGTAATGCGTAGTCATAGAAGGTACACTACTACATGGGAATGTGAAATATCATACATATTCATATAGATGGCTCATACAACATTGGGAGTGAAGATCTATGCTCCCAAACACTATCTCAATACAATCCTGGAAGGATTGGCTGAGATATGCAAAACTGCAAAATGTCGGAGTTGCAGGGTAGCAGCTACAACTCAAGAACTGGAAATGGATGGAGATGGCTGAAGATTCTACATAAGATAAATATATCTCCTCCAATGGATCTTTCAAGTGAAAGGTTGATCCTAACACTGAAGATCTCACCCTCCGGCAATCACTGCAAATACCAACTGAAAATAACACAGTCATTGAGGGATACTGTGTTGTAGGTTCAAGAAAAAGATTTGGCCAAGTGCCAATATCTGTAATATGCTCTAAGGGCTTCCCAACTTATCTCTCAAAGGAAAGAGAGCCTCCTCCTCTAAAAAACAAGTTCTGGAAGTGGTGTTGTGAACCCTCACTACAACACCCTGCAACACAACGTTATACTGCTGCAAAAATATTGTTGTAGATGAATGAGGATGCTTGGCCTCAAGCCTGGATGTGAGGGAAATCAGTACAACTCCTTCAAGAGGCCTCTCAAGAAATGATAAGGATTAATAAACAAGAAATCCTTGTGCTAAGCAGCACTGCAACTCTGCTAAACAATAGGAGAATGCACAAAGTCTAAACAGAGAATGAAATCAATAATCTAAATCATGAATAAAAATGGTTGCCTTGCCCTTCTTTTAAACAAGTGAAAGCCCTCTCTCCATGGGTCCCACTCATTAGGGTTTCCTTCACCAAATAACCCTCTTCCCATTCATACTACATTTTCTATCAAATTTTCCTCCACCTCCTATCCCAACACTGTTGACTTGGTCAATCTTGACCTTGTCCTCATGCAAATGTCGTCTTTCACACTTGAGGGTGTGAAATCCAGCTCTTATGAATATCCATTTTCATATTATGAGGGATTTTATTCATTCTTCTACAATGTATGGGCCTCCTTACCCATTTATTTACCTCCTATGTGTAAACAAAAAAAATTTAATATTCCATTTAGCTATGTGCTAAAGTGGGAATATTATAGTCCTCCCCTCCCAAATGTTGTTTGTCCTCAAGAAACTGCAAATATAAAACTGAGGGGACATCTTGAGGCATGAGGTCTGATAAGAATTGGGATCTACCATCCCCATATGAAGCTCCCATCCCCAAGCAATCATCCATACAAAAGGAGTTACCTCCCAACATGGCAACTCATACAAATCATCCTCCACCTTGAGCTCCTGCAATGTAGGTGGGATGAAAATCTAATATTGGTAGACAAAATAGTCTACCCCACGCTGTCCTTCTCTCCACTTAAGATAAGTGTAGAGTGTTTTATGATCCCGAGCTACAATAATATTGCCCTCAAGTGGAAATAAGAAGATTGGATCCTCAAATATCTCCTCTCCAACATTATGAATCATGCTGGCCCAAATATCCCCATATATGATGAGTTGGAAATCATCATCATATGGAATCACATCAATCATATGGCTCACCTCATAAGGAAACAATTTTTTTTATGTGGTGGCCATACCATCTCCCATGCTCCCCTTAGAACATGTAGTGCAAAAAGTGTGGGGAATTTATCCCTCAAAGTACACATCCACCCAATATGTCTCTCCCCCAATTATGCTCCCAAGAAAAGAAATAACATTGCAATAAATGGAACAATAATGAGAATCATGCTTGCTGCCATATGTAGTAATGGAGAAGGACAATGGTCCCTCAAATGCAACCAGTGCAGCTTTACCCTCAACTGCAATAGAGAATGACAAAGAGTTTAGTTTCTCAACCACTTGCTTGCTACCCCATTCTCCTCATGTGTTTGGAGAAAGTGAATGATGTATTGTGCAAGGTGAGTATGTTCTCCACAAGAAATATCCTCCCCAAATCCTCCTAGGGAGTGATAATCTATAGTGGCCTTAAGTAGACCATGAAATCTAGAAGGAAGAATATTCCTCTTTTGAGCAAATTCCTGCACATATATGGTTAAGAGATGCATACATATATTCAAATTACTATGCAAATCAAAAATACCCTTACCATATGTCTTGCTCATACAAATGGAGTGGCTCATAGATGAGTATTCTCTCATCCTCAAAGAGAAGAGAGTTGGATGTGCTAACTCCTCCAAAGAGTTATGTATCTCCTCCATCTCCATATGATCCATGCATCTCCTCATATGCTGATATATCTCCTCCTGAAAACCCTTCCAAAAATACCCCTCCATGATGGTGTGGTATGCTCTCATTAAACAAGTGTGGCTAAAATGGAAATCCTCACGAGCTACTTGTAGCAACTTCTCCTTGAGCTTGGAAGCTCCAGATAAGAAGATTCTACCATGATAGTAGATAACCCCATCTCTGACTGAGTATCCCTCCTCATGCAACTGGTCATCGAATATCATGCAAGTGAAAAGATCCTTAGAATACTCCACCAACAGTTGGGAGTTCCAATATGGATCTATCCTCCATAGTGACAACGCTGATGATCTCTCATGAAGAACATCTGTCATACGGTTATCTTCCTCTTTGACATATCCCATGCCAAAGATGCAAGTTGGAAGGCTGTTATCCTTCCCCTGCTGCTTCTACCACAGCGCAGAATCTAAAATGAGAGTGGATAAAGATTATGTTGAGAGAATTCCTCTCTCCTCCTTGAGTCTACCCAAGACTCTCAGCACTGTACAATGACCTCCCAAGGTCTCCACTACTCTGAAATCAATGAATGGTGACTCAAAATGTGAAGCATCTCTCATCATCTGCTGATCTGGTGGTCTCCTTGGTGAAATGTCTCCATGTAATGAGACATCATCATCAAAAGTAGACTACATATATAAATGGACATAATTGTCCCTGCTCTCACTGCGCAATCTAGTCTCCCTCTTAGGTGCATCAACCTCATCAAATAGACAGGGATGTGAGCTCCTCATCACATGATGCTAGTCATCCTCCCTATCTCCTCCTTGTATCTCCATAGTTCCACACCTCATCATCAATGGCACCTGTAGAACATGATTTGTGCCTTGATCCACATATGAGATCCTGGGGACTTACTTGCAAATATGCAAGAATCCTTCTAGTTGGAGCAAGAGCTCCCCCTTCCTTTGCATGAGGTGCTCGATCAACACCAAATCTGACAGCGCTCTTTCCCTTAGTCTCCTCAACATGAATGGGCAACCTTCCAATGACTGGATCCTCTTTTGGAAAAGGGATCTCCATGCCTTCTTGTGCAAAAATACAAGATGAAGGTCTTGCCTCCAGAAAAGTATAATGAAAGATATCAGCCTCCTCTATGGTTTTCTAAAGAGGTTTTGAGTCTATGGTTTCCTCCATCACATGCAGGGGTTTTGTTTGTTTAATTTTGTTTTTCTTCTCCGCATGTGTTTCAAAATTCTTCTTACCAAATATTTCCACTAAATTTTTAATGAACCTTGCATAGGAAGAAGTATTTTCATTCTTTAAATAAAAGGACTCAGATGTCCACCATGCATAGGCCTTACCTCCAAAATGCAGTGTTGCTACTCTGATGGCTTCATCTTCAGAAATTTGATGCTGCTGCAAAAAGGTGTCTAGCTCCTCCACCCAACTCCTGGCTGAACTAGTAGGTGAACCATCAAAGGCAGATAAAGGAAATATACCCACATCATGCTGATTTCTCCTCCTCACCTTGATATTTCAAAACTCCAGAAAAGTGATATGATCTCTAAACTTCTGAGTTTGAGATTCATACTCATGCAAAAAACCACTAATATTTCCCCTACTAGGAATTCCTTCTTCTTCTCTCTCCCTCATGGCCAAATTGGGCATATGACTACGCTATGCATCATAGGGTGTGGCTGCATTCTCACACTCCCCATAAGAAAATCTAGAGTTTGATTCAAATTCAAACCCTCTTGGAGATTGTTTACACATATCCTCCACCATCTTCATGGGATCTACATGAATGCTCTGTAAAGTTTGAGACAAAAACTTTGAAAGTTTCTCCTCCTTTCTTCCTCCAAAGAATGGAGTATTATTTTTATTCATCTCTTCTTCTTCTTCTCTTCTGAATGGCATAGTGGCTGAGATCCATAGGCTGTGCCAGAAAGATGCTTTGATACCGCTGTAATATCCAAAAAATGGGAAATTCTACAACAATGAGAATATATTAAGATATTCTAAAGTTGGAGATCCAGCAATAAATAAACATAAATTGGAAATAGCAGTGAACAACATCATACCAAAATGTATGGAAACCATGGAGCCATTTTATTATGTAAATCAGTAGCAAACATGTACAATACAACTCAAATGATCAAGGCAAACAATCCTCTCATGAATACATGTGAAAAATATGGAATGCTGCTCTATTGCAGAATGCTCATGAACATGTACTGCACACTCATAGAAGGTACACTGCTACATGGGAATGTTAAATATCATACATCTACATATAGATGGCTCATAAAACATTGCGATTGAAGATCTATGCTCCCAAACACTATCTTAAGACAATCCTGGAAGGATTAGCTGAGATATGAAAAACTGCAAAACACCGGAGTTGCAGGGTAGCAGCTGCAACTCAAGAACTGGAAATGGATGGAGATGGCTAAAGATGCTGCATCAGATAAATAGATCTCCTCCAATGGATCTTTCAAGTGAAAGGTTGATCCTAACACTGAATATATCACCCTCCAACAATCACTGCAATCCCTCACTGCAAATACCAACTGAAAATAACGTAGTCACTGAGGGATACTACGTTGTAGGTAAAAGAAAAAGAGTTGGCCAAGTGCCAAGATCTATAATATTCTCCAAGGGCTTCCCAACTGATCTCTCAAAGGAAAGAGAGCCTCCTTCTCTAAAAAACAAGTGTTGGAAGTGGTGTTGTGAACCCTCACTGTAACGCCTTGAAACACAATGTTATATTGCTGTAGAAATAATGTTGTAGCTGAAGGAGGATGCTTGGTCTCAAGCCTGGATGTGAGGCGAATCATTACAACTCCTTCAAGAGTCCTCTCAATAAAGGAGAAGGATTCCTAAATAGGAAATCCTTGTGCTAAGCAGTACTACAGCTCTGCTAAACAGCAGGAGAATGCACAAAGTCATCAATAAAAATGGATGCCTTTCCCTCCTTTTAAACAAGTGAAATCCCTCTCTCCATGGGTCCCACTCATTAGGGTTTCCTTCACCAAATAACCCTCTTCCCATTCATACTGCGCTATCTATCAAAGTGTCCTCCACCTCCTATCCCAACGTTTTTGACTTGGTCAAAATTGACCTTGTCCTCATGCAATGTACTCTTTCACACTTGAGGGTGTGAAATACAGCTCTTATGAATATCGCTTTTCATATTATGAGGGATTTTATTCATTCTTCTGTAATGTATGGGCCTCCTTACCCATTTATTTACCTCCTATGTGTAAACAACAAAATTTTAATATTCCATTTAGCTGTGTGCTAAAGTGGGAATATTACATTGTTGAATCTATACCAATGAATATAAATATTTAGGAATTTTAAACATAGCTCACAATGTTGTAAGGTACAAACATTGGGGAATTTTGACAAATAGTTGGCAGTCACAAAACATGTTTCCATAAGGTTATTTAAATTTTCAAAGTATTAACCATTTAGAATTTAAACAAAATTTCCAAGTGGTTAGCCTATATTAGATTCATCAGTATAAATTATCAGGCAGATCCAATATAAAAAGAACCAAACAGAAAAATAAAACAATAGGAAGTTCCTACATGCAACAACAAATCTACAGAACAAAGAAGATTTGGGAATCGGTGTCCTAAAACTTGATTTTTGAAATGAAATGCAGGATGAAATGGCCTATAGGTACGGATACCCCGTGAAGTGGAGCTGAATCGCAACAGGGATGCCTAGAAATGTGTTTCTTTAAAACAAAAACAACCCAAAAATCCTACAATCTCATTTATGACTTCTATCAAACACATAGTATGAAAACTTATCTAGAGATGTACAAAGAGGAGGAAAACATAATTTAAGCCACTAAAATTTTTTCATATAATTCATGGCAGCCTACAAACTTCGTCCATTAGGACTTGTTGTCAATTGATTCAACATTATACAAGAAAATACTTCCGCGACCATTACAAAATTTCCTCACATTTTGTGTGCAACACTTCATATACATGTAAGTTTCAACAAAAAACCAAACAAGCAAAGGCTATGAAATAAAATAAAAAAATACATAATATAATTTGATCCACATACCAGACAGTGAATTTGTACAAATCCAAATGGATGGATGTATGCTCCAATGCTAATATCCTTACCAACTCATCATGAACCACTCAGTTTTCCTCCCAACCATATCCAGGAATAACTTCTCCCCTTAGAACCCCCATGTTGCAAAAGCTCACAACTAGTACCACAATGCAACAATAGAGAGAGATGCAAAGCAAACTAAGGAAGATAGTTTTCACCTCCTCTAAATACCACTCATGTTATACCTCAATAGATACTTAGTAGATTAGTAAAAAGTTCATATTTGTTTTGGAAGCAATTGGATACTCTCCATATCTCTCCCTCTCTCAATCTTTGTCAAGTCTCTTCCACTCTTGGCATCACCCCCCTCCCCCAAGTGAGAATACATGAGACTCATATATAGGAGGAGCAACAAATTCTTTTCATAAAGGAGGAGTAATATGTATGCATTGTATTCCATGTAGAGGAGTGTAACTTATTCCATTAAGGAGAGTTATGCATGCCTGATTTAAGGAGAGTGTAACATATGCATTAAAAATATTTTAAGAGGAATATTTTGTGACATATATTTAATGAGTGTAAGAGGAATATTTTATGACATATCTTTAATGAGTGTAAGAGGAATATTCCATTCCTTGATGATTTCATAAAATAGAGTATAATGTAATATTTAAAATAGAGAGAGTTACATAGAGCCATGAGAGTCATGAAGGAGAGAGGTTTGAATTGATTGAATAGATGAAGCTATTTTGTAATTCCCTTTTAATAAAATATAATATTATCATAAAAGATAATGATAATAATAATAATACTGAGGATTAAGTCAATATTGAACTATTAGGATTGATTAATGATAAGTTAATTTAATTTCCTTCAACTATGCTTAATTACCAATTTATGCAAGGAGATTTACTATTTTTGGAAATTCATGCTGGAGATGCTAGACATGACTTTCTATTTTTAGAAATTAATTCCAAAATTGTCATATTGAGATTCTATTTAAGGAAATTTATCCATGAGTGGTATTTTTCTTTCAAAGAATAGGGATTCCGCACCCCTATTTCATGCATCTCCGTGCCTTAGTAGATTGAGGACTCCGCACCCTGATCTGCTCCAAAGATCTAAGATTCCATAACTTGATATTTTTAAATATTTAGGACTCTACGCCCTAAATATAAAAGACTCCACGTATTTATGTTGCTTGGATTTAGGACTCCACGCACTAATTTCCATGCTTTCTCATCTACTATTCTTTGAGACTCTGCATTTCTCCTTATGGTACTGATTGTGAGCTTTTACCCATTTGATGGTTCGTTGGTAAGGCCTTGTTCGAAGACCTGCACACATCACAATATCATAGATCAAAGGAATCATATGAATTTCATAATGAAATTAACTTAACCACATTTTACCATGAATGGTGCATGACTTCCACAGTCATTTAGGTTTTGAATAAATGACTTCCACAGTTATTCATAATTGAACATCCATGTTGGAAAATGATCAGGTCCCTTACCACATCCTACTCAGTACAATGTTAGACATATATATAATCATGAAATTCATGTATCATCCATGAATCATAATTTAGCCATTTTTTTCCACATAACCATGAAAATCCATGGGTCTATGTGTCTCAATCTAGGATCTTCGTCCATGTCATAAACCTGATACATAATTCATATGAAAAAAGAGAAACATATGCATAACATCATATAAAACACATAATAAAATATGCCACACTTAAGGGAAAATAAAACTATATATAACATTTTTACCAACCAGTGGTCAATCTTCCATACATAAACATAAGAGGAAATATAACTATGTATATAAAACATTGTTACCCAATCCAGTGATCACTATGACATACATAAACATAAAGAGGAAATACAATCATGTATATAAAACATTATTCCTACATCTAGCAATCAATATTCCATATATATATATATATATATATATATATATAACTCATAAAAAATAACCCTTAATAGGAGTGAAAAAACTATAGTAGGAAAAATATGGCACTACATACTCCCCCCTCTTGGAGTAAACTTGGCTCGAATTTTCACTAAAAAAAAAAGGAAACTCCAGACACATATAAGATTAATCTTCCCAAGTGGTGGAACTAGGACTGTACGAGTCCCATTGGACCTTTACTTGGTCCACCATGCGATGTCTGAGCTGTCGAGTGCGTTGGTCCAAAATGAAAACTAGCTCTGCCTTCAGAGTTCCCTCACCTGTTACCTGTAATTGATGCCAATCTAAAATGTGAGAAGGGTCATGAACATAGTTACGAAACACTGAAATATGAAATACATGATGCATGCGATGAAAAATTGGTGATAAATCAAGACGATATGCCACAGGTCCTATTCTTTCGATGATCTCAAAAGGCCCAACAAATCGAGGAGAGAGCTTAGATCCTTTCCCAAATCTAATAGAGATTTTCTAAGGTTTTACTTGAAGAAAAACAAATTCCCCTTATTTAAAACTACGATCCATTCTATGCATATCAGCATAGCTCTTCTGTCTATCCTATGTCTCCTTTAATCTTTGTCTTATACAACACACCTATTCTTCCATTTCTTGAAGAATTTTATGACCTACCAAGATTTTGTCCTCTAATCTATCCCAACTTAAAGGTGTTCTGCATGGTCTTCCATACGATATCTCATAAGGGGCCATACCAAGAGAGTGGTGATAAGTGTTATTGTAAGAAGACTCCACTAGAGGAAGATAATCTTCCCACTTAGATTGTTGATCCATTACATACATTCTAAGCATGTCCTCCAACACTTGATTTACTCTTTCAGTTTTACCATCAATTTCTGGATGATAAGTTGTACTTAAATTTAATTGTGTCTGAAGAGCTCCCTGGAAACTAGTCCAAAATATTCCTATGAATATAGAGCCGCTATCTGATACTATTTTCTTCGGAAAACTATGAAGTCTAACGATCTCATTTAGAAATACTTGTGATATTTCAGCTTCTTTGTAAGTATCTATAACATGTATAAAATGGGCACTCTTAGTAAGCTTATCCACCAATAATGGATTTATGCCTTTTGGTTGTTTCAGGTAATTCAACAATAAATTCCATACATATTTCTTCCCATTTGGACTCAGGAATGTTATGCAGCTGCAACAATCCTGCTACATGACCATCCTTTGCTTTAAGTAGCTGACATTCCAAACACTTTGCCACAATATTTGCTACATCCTTCTTCATGCTTGTCCAAAAGAATTTTTTCTTTAAATCGGCATACATCTTTTGGACTCCCGGGTGAGCCATATATACTGCACAGTGAGCTTCTTTCAAAATGAACTCACGAAGCCCATCTTGATCTAGGACTATAATCCTTTGCATAAATCTCACCATTCCATCATCATCACAAGAATAACCTTCTACCTTGATTTTCTTAGCCTCCTCCCCACAAAGAGAAACTTTAACCTCCTTACACCATTCATCTATATCTTGTGCCTTCAAGATGTGCTCCTGTAAATCAATCTTCAGTGGAATTATTGAAAATATGTGTGGCCTTCAACTAAGTGCACCAACTACTTTGTTCAATGTACCCTTGATGTATGTTATGTCAAAATCATATTCACTTAGCAGTTCTAACCACCTTCTTTGTTTAGCATTAAGATCAATTTGAGTAAATATATGTTGCAAACCTCTATGATCTATTTTCAAGTCAATTTTTTTACCCACCAGATAATGTCACCAAATTTGCAAGGCTGCTAGTTCGAGATCATGGGTTGCATAGTTTTCTTCACGAGGCCTTAAATTCCTAGAGGCATATGCAATCACCCTACCCTCTTGTGATAAAATGGCACCCAATCCACATTTTGACACATCTATACATAATATAAATGGTCTATCCATATATGGAACCTTCAGTATCGAAGTTGTAGTCAAACATTGCTTGAGATTGGAAAAAGCTTGCTCACACTCGTCTCTCCACTTAAATCATGCTCCCTTCCTAAGAAATGAAGTGGTTGTGATAACTATTTTTGAAAACCTTTCCACAAATCTCCGATAGTATCCTACCATACCCATGAAACTACACACTTCATGTGCATTAGAGGGCGTTGGCCATCCTGAAATTGCATCAATATTTGTTGGGTCAACCGAAATTCCTTCACTAGAGATAATGTGTCCAAGATAATGGATTTTTGATTGAAAAAGAAATAACATTTCGACATTTTTTCATAAAGCTTATTTTCTCTTAAGCATTGCAATACCACTCTTAGGCGTTGCTCATGCTCTTCATGGGAATTTGAATAGATTAGGATGTCATCAAGGAACACTAGTACAAATTTGTCCAAGTACTTCTGAAATACAAAATTCATCAGATTCATAAAAACTCTCGAGGCATTAGATAACCCAAAGGGAACAGCCACGAACTCATAATGACCAAAATGAGTTCGAAAATCAGTTTTGGAAATATCCTCTTCTTTAACTCTAAGTTGATAATATCCTGATCGAAGATCGATCTTGGAGAATATAGTGGCTCCCTTCATTTGATCAAATAGATCATCAATGTGAGGTAAAGGATATTGATTTGAATATTCAATCAATTCAATTGCCTTCAATCAACACAGAGCCAAAGAGATCCATCCTTCTTCTTTACAAATATCACAGGAGCTCCCCAAGGTGAAACACGAGGTGTAATCATACCCCGATCCAATAACTCTTGAAGTTGCACTTACAACTCACAAAATTCAACAATAGAAATTCGATAGGGAGCTTTGGATATAGGTTCAGTACTGGGCTTAAGCTCAATGGAGAAGCCAATCTCACGCTTTGGAGGTAAACCAGGAAAATCCTATGGAAAGACATCAAATAATTCCGAAAGGAAAGGATATTGTTCAAAGGATGAAATCTCTCCCTCATTTAAATTCATTACAACATACATTTGACATTTGTTTCTAAGACTTCTCTTCATCTGCAAGAATGAGATAAGTCTTAAAGAAAAAGTCTTCTTTTCCCATGGAGAATCCTATATTAACCCTTATCACTCAAAAACTGAAGGGTTTTGCTTCGAAAATTAATCATAGACTAGCAGGATTCAAGCCATTCCATCCCAATTATCACATCATAGTGACCAAGTGGTGTCACATAAATAGTCACATGTGCGACACACACTCCCAGGTCTAAAGGGCACTCTTTCACTAAGAATTCAAACTTTTGAGATCATCTTGAGGCCATCTCAACCTGATCGAAATCATCTTGCTCTATTGCTACTAATTTTCATTTCAATAAATCATTAGGAGAAATTAAACTTTTAGTTGCACTAGAATCGATCAAAATAGTAACATCAATACCATTTATCTTACCAGATGCTTCAAGCACAATAGATTGATGCTCGACTTGGTGATTCTGCAACACTGCATGAATCCTATAGGCTCTAACCATATCTCTAACAGTGGTTTTTTCCTGCTCTGATTGTGCTTGAGTATTCTTTTTAGGGAAATCTCTCTCATAATGAGGTCCTCCACAAGTCCAACATCCATTAGTGGGAGAAGATTTCATAAATTTGACCCTTATATTAGGTGTTTCTTGATTACGAGCACTACTTTGCTGAAGTTGTTGCTCTGAATTATTTCCTTGGTTCTTAAAAGTATTATTCTTTCGGAATCCTTGATGATGTGAACCACCTGATTTATGTCTTACATATTGGCCTCCCCTTCGAGGAGGTTTCCCATGGAATGATAGATTTGTGTCTTTATCCATGCCTTTGTTGCCCAACAATTCTTCCTTGGCTATAATTGCTTGTGGCACTACCTCATGCAATGTAGTAGGCCTCAAAATGTGCACCTTCTCCTTTATAATAGGATCCAAACCATACAAAATTTTTTTACCTTGAGGACTTCAATATTTATATGGGTGGCATATCAAGAAATTAATTGAATCGTGCTTCATATTCAAGGATTGTCTTAGTTCCTTGCTTAAGATCATGGAACTCATTCAACTTCATATCCAAGTATTCAGTAGAAAGGTACTTTGCTAGAAATTTATCTTCAAATCGTTCCCATGTCAAGTTAGACATGGAGTACCCCAAGTGGGACTCTAATTTCCTCCACCATAATACTACACTCTCCTTAAGTTGGTAAATAGCCAAATTTTCCTTTTGGTTGCTAGAATAGTTCCGCAACTCAAAACAAAGGCGCATGTTTTCCAGCCAAGCTTCTGCTACCTCCCCTTTTGTGGTACCCTTAAAGATAGGAAGCTTAACTTTTTCCAACTCTCTATGTACATCTCCATCAGATAAGAAGCTTAACTCTCCATGTACATCTCCTTCAGATGTTATTTCTTGCCTTTCTACTTCAGATGAAGAACCAGGCACTTAAGGATTTCCCCAATCTTATTAATCAATACTTCAATCATCTTTTGGAAAGATAAAATCATCAGGGAAAATTTTAAGGATGGATGTTTATCTTAAATTTTAGAAACCTTGGCGAATGTTAGTAGTCCCTAATATGCAAATTGTAAAATCTTTCGTGATATTTTTGAAGAAATATTTATATTTATAATTATTTTATATTAGTATATATAAATTATTGGCGATTTTTAAGGTAAAATAATTTTGTACTATAAAATTTGGGCAAATAATTTCTAGAAAAAAATGGAAATTTGTGAATTTGAATTTTGGAAAAGAGATGGAAAATTAGCCCACCTACGAATATTAGCCTTTTCCATGAACCTCATATCCCTTACATCCCTAATGGATATTTGTTCAGATTATTTGGCTTGGGGAGGTGGATATGAGACTTCATTCCTCCTCCTTGATGCTCTCTCCATGATTACCTAACCTGACCAAAAAAAGATCAGGTAAGTAAATAAAGTACTTAGCTTTGATTATTAGCTGGCAAGCCCTAGGTCCTAGAGTTTTGAACTTGGGCTCTGATACCATATGTAAGGTCCCACCTTACCTACCATAATTATTATAGAGAAATATTATATTAAATAAAATTGCGATATATATATATATATATATATATATATATATATATATTTGTGGGACATAGAAGTTATTGGTGTCCTTTACACTACACCCTAAATTATATTAACTTATCCTCAAAGCTACAAGGTTCAAGGTTTATCAAGATCCAAAACATACAACCATAATACTTGCTTCTCAAGACTAAAATCACCTTTAAAATATAAATTATTTAGTGGGATGAATAAATGTCAACCTTTATGAACCACAATTTACAATAAGCTAATTGATAATTCCGTTGTAATTAAATATGTTCAAGAGTGACTAATTTCATTTTGTCCTAAATAACATGCTTATGAATTATTTTTTTAAAAGGATAATTCAAATTATATAGGATTGGAATCCAATAATTAGGAAATTTTCATATGTGAGCTAATATTGCAACAAATTACTTCCCCAATTTTGACTTTTCAGCAAGACCCTTTAACTTAATGGAGTTATTACACTAGAAACACCTTGATTGCAAATCCTAGATTAACTTAAGCCTTTTTTTTATAGAAAGTTCATAAACATAATTAGATGAAACCATTGAAAATTATGAAAACCAATTTACAAGCATGAAATATACAACCATTGAGGCATTTTTTCAAACACTTACAACCATGATCTCTTTAAGGTGTTTTCACAACAATTAGCTAACATGAATCCAAAATTACATGACTTCATTTTTTTTTTTGTGAGTAGTGTCAATAATTGAACTTAAGATATAAGTAGACTATCATCCATATTCATTGTGGTATCTATACCAATGAATATAAATATTTATTATTTTAAACATAGCTCACAATGTTGTAAGGTACAACCATTGGGGAATTTTGACAAATAGTTGGTAGTCATAAAACATGTTTCCATAAAGTTATTTAAATTTTCAAAGTATTAACCATTTAGACTTAAAACAAAATTTCCAAGTGGTTAGCATATATAAGATTCATCAGTATAAATTATCAGGCAGATCCAATATAAAAAGAACCGACTATAAAAACATAACAACAAGTGGTTCCTAAATGCAACAACAAATCTGCAAAACAGAGAAGATTTGGGAATCGGTGTCTAAAAACTTGATTTTGGAAATAAAATTTAGGGTGAAATGGCCTATGGATACGGATACCCCCTGAACTTGAGCAGAATCGCAACAAGGATGCCCAGAAATGTGATTCTTCAAAACAACAACCCAAAAATCCTACAATCTCATTTATGACTTTTATCAAACACATAGTATGAAAACTTATCTAGAGCTATACAAAGAGGAGGAAAACAGAATTTAAGCATTAAAACATTTTCATCTAATTCATGCTAGCCTACAAGCTTCATCCATCAGTACTTGTTGTCAATCGATTCAACACTATACAAGAAAATACTTCTACAACCATTATGAAATTTCCTCACATTTGGTGTGCAACACTTCATATACATGTAAGTTTCAGTAAACAACCAAACAATCAAAGGCTATGAAATAAGCTACAAAAATACATAATATAATTTGAACCACATACCTGACAATGAATTTTCACAACTCTAAAAGTATGGAAGTATGCTCCAGCTCCAATAAGAGTATGCTCCAATGCAAATATCCTTACCAACTCATCATGAACCACCCAGTTTTCCTCCCAACCATATCCACGAAGAACTACTCCCCCTGGAACCCCTGAGCTGCAAAAGCTCACAACCAGTACCACAATAAAAAAATAGAGAGAGAGATGCAAGGAAAACTAAGGAAGATAGTTTTCACTTCCTCTAAATACCACTCATGCTCAAACTCAATAGATACTTAGTATATTAGTAAGGAATTCAGATTTTTTTTGGAAGCAATTGGATACTCTCCATATCTCTCCCTCTCACAATCTTCCTCAAGTCTCTTCCACTCTTGGTATCACCCCCCTCCCCCAATGAGAATATATGAGATTCATATATAGGAGGAGCAACCAATTCTTGTCATAAAGGAGGAGTAATATGTATGCACTGTATTCCATTTAGAAGAGTATAAAATATGCCATTAAGGA
Source organism: Pinus albicaulis (assembly GCA_034641835.2). Classification (NCBI taxonomy): domain Eukaryota; kingdom Viridiplantae; phylum Streptophyta; class Pinopsida; order Pinales; family Pinaceae; genus Pinus; species Pinus albicaulis. Next base: position 417,954,762 of record CM076570.1, on the reverse strand, counting down.
GAGGTATGCGTGCCTTATTTAAGGAGAGTGTAACATATGCATTAAAAAGAGTGTAAGAGGAATATTTTATGACATATGTTTAATGAGTGTAAGAGGAATATGCTATTCCTTGATGGGTGCATAAAAGAGAGTGTAATGTAATATTTAAAATAGTGAGAGTTACATAGATCCATGAGAGTCATGAAGGAGAGAGGTGTGAATTGATTGAATAGATGAAGTTAATTTGTAATTCCCTTTTAATAAAATATCATAGTCTCATAAAAGATAATGATAATACTAATAATATTGAGGATTAAGGCAATATTGAACTATTAGGATTGATTAATGATAAGTTAATTTAATTTCCTTCAACTATGCTTGATTACCAATTTATGCAAGGAGATTTACTATTTTTGGAAAGTCATGCTTGAGATAATAGACATGACTTTCTATTTTTAGAAATTCATTCCAAAATTGTCAGATTGAGATTCTATTTAAGGAAATTTATCCATGAGTGGTATTTTCCTTTTAGAGAATAGGGATTCCGCACCCCTATTTCATGCATCTCCATGCCTTAGTAGATTGAGGACTCTGTGCCCTGATCTACTCCAAAGATCTAAGATTCCATAACTTGATATTTTTAAATATTTAGGACTCTGTGCCCTAAATATAAAAGACTCCACGTATTTATATTTCTTGGATTTAGAACTCCATGCCCTAATTTCCATGCTTTCTCATCTATTGTGTTTTGAAACTTTGTGTTTCTCCTTATGGTATTGTTGTAGTGAAATACAACTCCCCCATTTTTCACTTATAAATGAAAAATGGGGACCCTTTTAAACGAATACTTGATAGTACTACTATTGAAATTTGAAAATGAGGAAAGACCAAAATGGGTTTGACTTGTTCTTATTGACCTATATTAATTCGTTTTGACCTCATTTGGATTAGTCGTTGTGAACTTATTTGAAGGCTTTTTATTTTTTATATTTGTTTGATTTTAGGGATCCTTCATTTTCCAACTCCCTTCCTTATTGGCGTTTTGAAAAAATTCTTGACTTCTTGAATCTTTACCACTTGCCTCATGGTTTTGATCATATTTTTGCACTTCCTTTCGCATTCATGGAAACATTTTCATATTGGTCAATTAAAGACAAAGAGGAACCTTTGATTGTCACATCACCTCGCATTTGGCATTTGATCGCACCAGTTGGCATTTCTTCCACATGACTTAGCACATCATTTCGCATTCCACACTGATTGTTTATCTCCTTCACTTGGTTTGACATATTCATCAATAAAGGAGTGAATCATTAATTTATCCTTTTATCCATTTTTGTATATAAATGAATATAATTTCATTATTTTAATAATTTATAAAAACATTAGTTTAATTTGAAAAACTATATTTATTTTCATAAAACATCAAAATCCAAAAAATAAAATAATAAAAAACATTTTATTTTGATTGAATATTGTAATTATAACATTGTAAATATATTAAATTTTTTTAGAAAAAATAGACAGACAAAATAAAACCCAAAAAGACTAAACATTTGACATTGTAATATTAAAAAATCTTTTTGTATTACTATAACATGTTATTTAAAGATCCCAAATACATATTCAATTCAATCGTCTCATGACCGAGCACATTACCAAAGAAAAACAAAAACTGTTTTTTACATAATCAATGCGTGATTTAAGGTTTGACTTTCACATCAACAAACCTCACTATATGGTCAAGCACCGAATTTTCAAAATGTCATGCCAGATCAATATTCATACACTTATGAATTTGGTTATCCTCGATTGCGGGAAAAAACGTGCCAGCTTCAATTCTCATTTAATTTCATGTCTCTGCAAAATCGACCATCAACGTAATGGATAGCAGGCTTATCACAATTATGTTAAATATGATTTTTGTTTAATTTTTTGCTCATTTACAGGTACAAGGATCCCGGTCAACACACTACGATAATCAATATCTAGACCTTTACTCTTTGAGGAGAGGTTAAATCTAATGCATGTATTCCATCTGCGTGACAGAGCTATTTGATTATTTCACCATGTGGCTTGGCCATTAATGCGAAGATCCCAGCACTCTTGACAATGTAACCAACAAATTCGACACAATCAAGGCCAAAAATTCGCCTCAAAAAACTTCTATCTATGAATCAATACAATCAAATCAGTGTTAGCTGGTGCTCAATAATAGAGTTGAAATTAAATTTGTCGTATGGGATATGAAATAAAATCTCAATCTCATTTATATTTGCTCACATTTGCACTGAAATCATCAAAATCAACGCTGCCCAATAATGGAAAATTTTAGATCAGAAGCACTGCTTTCCAGAAAAATAAAACAAAACATGCATTTTGGATCTTATTCTGATTTCAATACATTTTATAATAATTTGTTTTGATTGCAGGTAGTTGTGGAGAATTTTGTGTTATTCAAAAGCAACCATGAAGGAAATAATTCAATAATAAATATCAAGATTCTTTGTATCCGAAAATGGAAAAAATTCTAAGCTTCTCACTCAGCATTTGGCTAAAGCATTGAAACATTCTGATTTTTGTTATGGGAGGCCCATGAATTTTTAGAAGAATTTTCGCAAAATACCCCAAATGTGTAACAATTGTGCAAGGAATTTGGAGGAGATGTTGCTCTACCTCTAAGAAAGTGAATGCTGGAAGAATTCGGAAGAAGGGAGAAGAACCTCGAGTACATAACAATCTATTTAAACAGAGCATTAAAAGAAGAGTAGGGCAGGGGGGGGGGGGGATTTCTTCAAATCAATTTTTCAACGGTTTGAAGGAGACGCTACAGGATCAGAAGGAGAAGGGGGCGCGATCCAGCGTAGGGGATTCTTTACTATCATTCAATCTACATTTATGAATTTCTGTTTTGTGTAGAGGAGGTGATTGTAAAGATTTTAAGAGAGTTTTTGGCCTTTGTAATATTGCTTAGCATTTCTGCATGTAATAAAATCATAGGTCTCAAATTCTCAATGACTGCATATTTTGTAAGTAAATATTTGGCATTATTTTGAATTTCCATTCATGAGTATTTCTACCTGAATGCTGAATTTTTATTTGTCTCCAAGTTTTGTAATTAATTTTGATTTCTATTCTAAAACATATTTCTTATTGATACTTAACATTTCTGTTGGTTCAATTTTGATATGATTTGAAGCTTTGCAGGAACTATCTCCAAGAGGCAAAACGAAATCGGATCTATAACGAATTCACTGAAATATATCTGCGATTAAATAATAATTTCTTATATTTAATTCGTAAATGTATTTTGTTTTTATCTCCTTAATTAATATGAATTTCTTCTTTTAGTTAATGAAAACTACATGGCGAATTCGATCGTAAACCAGTCCTTCCCCATATTTTATAATCAATTTCGATTTCTATTCTAAAATATATTTCTTATTGATACTTAACATTTATGTTCGTTCAATTTTGATATGATTTGAAGCTTTGTAGGAGCTATCTCCAAGAGGCAGAACGAAATCAGATCTATAACAAATTCACTAAAATATATTTGCGATTAAATAATATTTTCTTATATTTAAATCGCAAATGTATTTTGCTTTTATCCCATTAATTAATATGAGTTTCTTCTTTTAATTAATGGAAACTACATAGTGAATTCAATCATAAACCTGTCTTTCCCCTATTTTTATTTAATTTTCTCTCGGATTGAGAGAGGGCTATCCCATCTTAGTCTAAGATAGGATTTTCATTTTAGATTAATTTTGTATTTGTAAATGATCTCAACATAAAATTCCTCTTTTGTTAAAGGCAAATATCTTGATTTTCAATGGCACAATCCAATCATTAGATTAGTCAAACTTCTATGATTGATTTTAATCATTATTCAAAATACTAAGAAATCAATCCTTAGAACTAATGTAAAATCTTGTATATTAATTTATTTGTTTTTTAATCAATAACACATAAATTACTTTTCTTTTCTTTCTTTTTTTAGAGGTAACTTTAGCATAATAGTTATTAATTAGTTTTCTTACATTAACTTTCAATAAATAATAATAACCTAAAAGAATTAGAATAATTTTAATTTTACTTAGGTAGTATATTTAATTAGATCTGATTTTTAATTGTTTACTTAGAATAATAATAATAGTATTTATTTAACATTCATTTCATAGGTTATCATAGATATATTATAATAAATTAGAATTATTATTAGAATTATATTAGTAATATGTAGGAATATATTATAGTATAGGGTATATTTATTTATATATTATAGTTAGTTAATTAGCATAATCACGTAGAATAGATTAGTTTAGATTTGACATATGAGATAATTAAGAATACTTTAGCACTTAACAAAGACTTTAATGATAAACATAACATTAATAGTGTGTTACTTTAGGATTAATAGATAGTATTAAACTAACAAGTTTCATAGGGATAAAATTATCATAGTTTCATTTAGGATTAACAATTAACAATAATTTAATAATATAAAGTCAGTTAGGTTAGAATAGTTAGGTTAATTGTAAGAGATAACTTAGTCGTGGCTTGGCTGAGCCCCAGATCAGCTTAAGGATCAACTCTCTTGCCTAATCAACAAGAGAGCTGATTTGATATCTCTTGTTCGTTAATGAATGACTGTTATATTTTAAGTAATTGGAGTTTGGGAAAAGGTAACTGGACCTAATTTAACCAGCCGAAGCCACTACTCCAAATGGAAAAGGAGTTTCTTTAAGCTCCGGATCGGGTGGTTATCCCCCAATGTTGTTGCAGCGATTTTCGAGGCTTCAACACTTTTGGTGGTAGAAGGATGGCCTGAGCTAGTTAATCTACATAATATTGTTTTAACATTTTTAATTAGCCATGGCTCCTATTTGTATTCCTACACTGGGTCATGCTTTTAGTTCGTGCAAGCCTACCAGAGGTATACCCAAGAGACAACTTGAATCAATATATGAACTGCAATATGATGGTGAGAATTTCATTTATGCTTTAGATCATGTTGATCAATTTATACATAAATGAAAATGTTTCAACATCACTAAAGACAATGAAATTTGCAGGTTATTCCCTCTCACACTTCAAGGAAGGATTCAAGAATGGTACAAGATCCTACCAGCTAAGTGTATTCACTCTTTTAATCACTTTATGCAGGTATTCTTTTCTGCTCATCACAATTACAACTATGAGAATTTGTGCTTAGAATTTGATGAACATACAAAATAATTTTCTAATAGATTTATGTTATTATGCTACAGATTTCATTATGACGATTTACATCCTAAGAAAATTTTGATTGAGAAATTTACTTCTGTTGTTCAAAAACATAATATAAAACCTTATATGGAACACAAAGAAGAATCTCCAACATTAAATCTGGTTTCTATTATTGATCCTATTGAATCCTTAAATGAAAATTTTAATCTGTCTCAGCCATCAACATCAGGAGAGAATCTTACATCTGAAGACGTTTTTATGGTAGCTCCCAATGTTTATGATAAAGAGTAAAATTCAATATAATCCAATTTTATACAACAACAAGATTTAAAGAACAATCATAATAATAATTCTTATTTTGAAAATGAGCTAAAATCTATTGCGATAACAGATGACACATCATTAATTCAAGGAAACAAAAATGACCATCTTGAAGAAAATTCACCTAACTTACATTATGATTATCATTATTTGCAACCTAATCATTGTATGTGTCAACCTGTTGGAATATTTGTTGGTTCAAAACTTAAGAATGAATTACATCATAAAATGCAAGGGGTATTTTTAAATGATCAATTAGTTATCAATATGAATCTGGAAACCTTTATCCATCCTTTCTACAATATTCAAGATACTTACAAATCATTTGAAAAGGATGTGATATTTAATAATTACGATATTCATGAGTTTAGATTAGTTGATAAGTTCAAAATTGCCCCCTTCCATTATGATTTAGATCATCAAACTCTATTACAATTTTTCAATATTAATCATGAGTTGGTTAGTTGTCTTAATTTTGATGTATACATAATAGATTCCTCTAAGGATTTTCCTTCTTTTTCTCGTTAAGATGACAATCAACGTCTCATAAGGGAAAATGAAAATTTCTATAAAAGCCTAGAAACAATTGATGTTAATACTTAAATTGCACAATTTTCAAAAACAAAACCTTGGTGGGTCCTTAAAGGTAACATCTCTAACCCTTTAGATTGTACATATTTTGATAAATTTTATTTTCAATTGGAAAATCATTTTAGCATAAAATTTTCTAATTATAAATTTCTTCTATTTTCATTCTTAGGAATTAACATGTATAAATATTCTAGGATTTTTTAATATAATTTAATAATTAAGATTTATATTTTTCTAACACATGTAATGCATATTTTTGCAGGAAATAAAATTAGTGCTTGGTTACATTGGAAATATGACTATACCTAATCATTTTCCTTCAAAAGGTTTAGAGTAGGAATAAATTTAATTTTGTTTCATATTTTTGTTATTTTCCAAATAATGCAATTATGATGAATAAGGAAGGGACCCTATCAGACACTTAGTTGCATTCTTCTCATTTTTAAGGTTTTCATTAATAAAACAATTTTTTACATTTGATAAATGATAAACCCCACATTTTGAAATGTTAACTCAAATATAGGGTCCATTTCCACTTTTTACTCATATAATTGCAATAGCATTTAAATTTCCATTTTAAATAATGTTTAATCAAAAGAATTCACAAGAACAAATGATGACATACAATATTTTATTATCTCACTTTATTCATATGTCAATTCATTTTTATCATGTGAAGAATTCTTATAGCATCGCTTAGTTTTTAGATTCAATAAATCATTATTTTCAACATATCCTAACTTAGAGATAAATATGACTAATCTTGCCTATTTTTATATACTCTTCATATGAAGACGTCAAGATTCACAAGGTAAATTGGTATGCATTTTTCTCAGGTCTGTGCACATGTTGATCTTCATTTCTCCTTGTTCCTTTCTTTTATTTTCTCTTTTAGTTATATTTTCTTATCCTTATCTTCTTTCTCTTGCAGGTTTTTATGAGTGCAATTTGAGGATTTGGTTTTTCTAGCGAAAGAAATTCAGAAAAGAAAATCACCATGATTCATATAGGGAATTCCTTTTCCTTTTCCAAATTTTTCTTCTTACTTCATTTATAATTCTTTTTGAAAACTAATTGTTAGTCTTACTTTTAAAACATCATCGTTAAAAGACTTACAAAATAAGTTTTAAGAAAAAATGACAAAAAATCCTATTAAAGCATTTGAATACAAATTTTAAAACCGCATCAATGCTTTTAAAATAGGAGCAGTGCTTAACAAACATTTTACAAGATATATATATATATATTTTTTTTTAAACATATTCATCATTTTATACTTTTTATCTTGTAAAGATGTTTCTCATGATCTATTCTCTTGATGATATTATTTGTGGTTTGCTATCTTTCATTTAAATTTATTTTATTTTAATAAACTTAGGAACAAGATAACTCTTTTCAAAATTTAAAAAAAAAAAAAAAAAATTAAAAAAAAATATATAAAAAAGACAATAACTTAACTTGACGAATATTTGAAAACAGAAACTTAATGTTTTTGTCAAAACATCATCATCTTGTTTGAGTTGTTTTCATTTCATGTTTTTTGTTTTTCTTAAGAGCTTGTTTTTTTTTCATTCTTAGTTCTTTCATTTTAATTTTTGTCCTTTTTAAATAGAGTTCGTTTCACAATAGACCATTTTCATTTACTTTGAAAATCCTCATACATATTCTTTTAGTAGTATTATCAACTATTAGTAAGAGGAATTTTTCTATTGAATTTTGGTTTCATGTATGGGAAATTATAAACTTTATATTTAAAAATAATTCTAGGGTTAAAAGGAGAATATCTGGCTAATTTTCAAAATTGCTTCCCTTCAGATTTTAATTTGAAACTCTGATTGTTTCTTTATTGTCATTTTAAGGATCTTAATCTATAACATAAGAGTTTATTTTTACGAAAACTTATCTTAAATTCAGCTTTAGCTAAAATAACATAAGCAATATCAAAATTTTAGTTTTTTAAACTCTTCCATGTCATCCCAAATCTCTTAAAGAGATAATTTTTCTCCCCATCTATTATCGCCAAATATCAGAGTATAAATTAAAAGCTACAAAAACTTGAAAGATAGGGGGTGTCTTTACAAAGCCACCCTACCATGATCATAGGTTCTAATAATTATGAAATTGTCAATCTGATTACCACAACAGGATAATGGCTCAAAACTTTACGTTGTAAGACAAGAGGTCTCATCACGAGCCGGCTTGTTCATGACTATCAAAACTTATGAATCGCATTCTCATGATCTAGTCACCAAGCCAAGGCAATGGTTCTCAGGTTTTTAATAAAATAAAATTTTCTCTGAATATTCAAATATGGATGGGATACTGACATTTTGGGCTAAGAGGTAACCCTGCTGAGGCTATGGACGCCTGCTGGCAGCAGTGGTCCTACCTATGATTCTAAGAGTACATCTTTATCACTAAACAAAACAACAAGTTTGTGCTCTTTAAGTTTAAGTTGTCATTAAATAGTTGTCCGTAATTAGCTCTCTTATAATCAATATTTACAAGATATGCAAAATGATAGTATTTGATTTCATTTAAGAGTTTCGAAGAAAAGTATGAATCTTAGCAATTTGATTTAATTTAACTTCTGTTTATTTTTCCTTAGAATTTTATTATTAATTCGAACAGAGATAATTGGTTCTTCCCAGTACGTCGCCAATTGTTGTAGTGAAATACAACTCCCCCATTTTTCACTTATAAATGAAAAATGGGGACCCCTTTAAATGATTACTTGATAGTACTACTATTGAAATTTGAAAATGAGGAAAGACCTAAATGGGTTCGATTTGTTCTTATTGATCTATATTAATTTGTTTTGACCTCATTTTGATTAGTCATTGTGAAATGAACTTATTTGAAGGATTGTTGGTTTTTTTATTTTTGTTTGATTTTAGGGATCCTTCATTTTCCAACTCCCTTCCTTATTGGTGTTTTGAAAAAAATCTTGACTTCTTGAATATTTACCACTTGCCTAATGGTTTTGATCATATTTTTTCACTTCCTTCTGCATTCATGGAAACATTTTCATATTGGTCAATTAAAGACAAGGAGGAACCTTTGATTGTCACATCACCTCGCATTTGGCATTTGATCGCACTAGTTGGCATTTCTTCCACATGACTTAGCGCATCATTTCGCATTCCACATTGATTTTTTATCTCCTTCACTTGGTTTGACATATTCATCAATAAAGGAGTGAATCATTAATTTATCATTTTATCCATTTTTGTATATAAATGAATACAATTTCATTATTTTAATAATCTATAAAAACATTAGTTTAATTTGAAAAACTATATTTATTTTCTTAAAACATCAAAATCGAAAAAAGAAAATAATAAAAAACATTTTATTTTGATTGAATATTGTAATTATAACGTTGTAAAAATATTAAATTCTTTTAGAAAAAAAAAACAAACAAACAAAAAACACAAAAATACTAAACATTTGACATTGTAATATTAAAAAAGCTTTTTGTATTACTATAACATGTTATTTAAAGATCCCAAATACATACTCAATTCAAACATCTCATGATTGAGCACATTACCAAAGAAAAACAATTTTTTTTTTTTACATAATCAATGCGTGATTTAAGTTTTGGCTTTCACATCAACAAACCTCACTATATGGTTAAGCGCCGAATTTGCAAAATGTCGTGCTAGATCAATATTCACACACTTATGAATTTGGTTACCCTCTATCATGGGAAAAAATGTGCCAGCTTCAATTCTCATTTAATTTCATGTCCCTGCAAAATCAACCATCAACGTAATGGATAGCAGGCTTATCGCAATTATGTTAAACACGATTTTTGTTTGATTTTTCGCTCATTTGTAGGTACAAGGATCCCGGTCAGCACACTAAGATAATAAATATCTAGACCTTTACTCTTTGAGGAGAGGTTAAATCTAATGCATGTATTCCATCTGTATGACAGAGCTATTTGATTATTTCACCATGTGGCTTGGCCATTAATTTGATGATCCCAACACTCTTGACAATGTAACCAACAAATTTGACACAATCAAGGACAGAAATTCGCCTCAAAAAGCTTCTCTCTCCGAAGCAATACAATCAAATCAGTGTTAGCTAGTGCTCAATAATAGAGTTGAAATTAAATTTGATGCATGGGATGTGAAATAAAATCTCAATCCCATTTATCTTTGCTCACATTTTCACTGAAATCATCAAAATCAATGCTACCCAATAATGGAAAATTTTAAATCAGAAGCACTGCTTTCCAGAAACAGAAAACAAAACATGCATTTTGGATCTTATTCTGATTTCAATACATTTTATAATATTTTTTTTTGATTGCAGGTAGCTGTCGAGCAATTTGTGTTAGTCAAAAGCAACCATGAAGGAAATAATTCAGTCATAAATATCAAGATTCGTCGTATCCGAAAATGGAAAAAATTCTAAGCTTCTCACTCGGCAATTGGCTAAAGCATTGAAACATTCCGATTTTTATTATGGGAGGCCCATGAATGTTTAGAAAATTTTTCGCAAAATACCCCAAATATGTAACAATTGTACAAGGAATTTGGAGGAGATGTCACTCTACCTCTAACAAAGTGAATGCTGGAAGAATTGAGAAAAAGGGAGAAGAACCTCGAGTACATAGCAATCTATTTAAACAGAACATTAAAAGAAGAGTAGGGCAGGGGGGAAATTTTTTCTTCAAATTAGTTTTTCAACGGTGTAAAGGAGACGCTACAGGATCAGAAGGAGAAGGGGTCGTGATCCAGCATAGGGGATTCTTTTCTATCATTCAATCTGTACTTATGCATTTCTGTTTTGTGTAGAGGAGGTGATTGTAAATATTGTAAGAGAGTTTTTTTCCTTTGTAATATTGCTTAGCATTTTTGCATGTAATAAAATCATAGGTCCCAAATTCTCAATGACTGCATATTTTGTAAGAAAAGCTTTGGCATTATTTTGAATTTCCATTCATGAGTATTTCTACCTGAATGCTGAATTTTTATTTGTGTCGAAATTTTTTAATTGATTTCGATTTATATTCTAAAACATATTTCTTATTGATACTTAAAATTTCTGTTGGTTCAATTTTGATATGATTTGAAGCTTTGCAAGAGTTATCTCCAAGAGGTAGAACGAAATCAGATCTATAACGAATTCACTGAAATATAGTTGCGATTAAATAATAATCTCTTATATTTAATTCATAAATATATTTTTCTTTTATCTCATTAATTAATATGAATTTCTTCTTTTAGTTAATGAAAACTACATGGCGAATTCGATCATAAACTAGTCCTTCCCCCTATTTTATAATCAACTATGATTTCTATTCTAAAATATATTTCTTATTGATACTTAACATTTTTGTTGGTTCCCCGAATATGGGTGTATAGACGGGCGTTCAATTTGAAGGGACAGGGGTGGGGCGAGGTGGATCGACACCTGCCTACCTAGGACATGGTGGATATTTGGTTTCTGTTCGACGGATCCTTGCATTTAAGTTGCGCAAAGTTCAAAGGCATTGTTTTAAATGGTTCAGGATCTCATATCATTTCCTCCGCTCTGGTTCATGCCTCCACATGCTCCAACATGATGAAGACCTCGTCTCTCTTTAATGTATCAGTTATGGTGGGTGCTTCTCGATGCAAGAGAGGGAAAGATAAATTGAAGCGTGGCAATGGGCTTTCTGTGGAGCCGCTACATTCGAACTACACGCATTTCTATCTAGCCTCTGGCCTCAATTTTGGTTTCTACATGTATGGTGTTGGCTTTATCATATCTGCTGCCTCTCGCTGCTTGATTGGGGAGGCTAATTTGGAGCCTCACTCTGGTATTTTAGCGGAGCTGCCTTCGTTGTACCTCTCGCATTTCACTCAGGCCTCTGGCTTTTATTCAAACAGTTCTTGCCCTGTCACCGCTTTTTCTCGGCCTCAATTTGTTCCCGCGATGGTCGTCTCCCCTATGCCTCGTTTGCGCCACAGAATGCGATGCCGTAGGGGTGGCACCAAAGGTCGTCCATTGCACGTGCCTTCCAACCCTTCTTCAGACTCTCCTTCCCTCTCCAGCGATGTCTTTTCTAGCCACTACCCTCGCACCTGTAGTGGGAGAGGGCAGTTTCTTGATACCAGCCACTGTTTGGGCTCTCCTGCTCCCCGAAATCCTGCCACCCGACTTTCTCCCACAACTGGCTCTGCGCTCTTCACCTTCAAGTGTTCTCTGAACCGCCCAAGGATAACCACTCATATTATAGTGGTCTTCCATGAGGAAGCCTAGTTGGGGGAGCCAAGCTCTCAACCAGTGGGCATTGGCTCTGACAATGCACAAAATTCGAACTTCCAGATGCAGATTGGCAACGCGTCAATGTAGGCTCCGGATGCTCAAGCTCGCAGCACTCCTGATGTTGTGATGGCGACGGTTGATCCTGGTCCTTTCGAATCCGAAGCTGCTCTTGCCAGGGATCTTCTCACAGCAGGTTGGTGCCGTATAGTTGAAGAGCCTCCAGATGATTAGTTTTCTCACTGTGGTCTTGTTATCTTACCTTGCGGCCCCTACAATTGGGCAAGTTTCTGTTCAAACTGCTATGTGAAATTTTTTTTTATTTTTGTTCATTTTTGTAACTATGCAAACTCTGCAACATCATGAAGATTATAACTTGCTCCCTTGCGTGGGTTTTGGCAAACTATTCAAGACTGGTTTCCTTGTCACTGGGCAGTCTCCTTATGTGTTTATCTTGACAATTCTGCCTTTCACCCGGGCAGTAGTTTTGACTACAGTCACAATGTAATTTTTCTCCCTTTGTTAATAGATCAATCTTATTTAGAAAAAAAAAAACATTTCTGTTGGTTCAATTTTGATATGATTTGAAGCTTTGCAAGATCTATCTCCAAGAGGCAGAACGAAATCAGATCCATAACAAATTCACTGAAATATATTTGCGATTAAATAATAATTTCTTATATTTAACTCGCAAATGTATTTTTCTTTTATCCCATTAATTAATATGAATTTATTCTTTTAATTAATGGAAACTACATAGTGAATTCAATCATAAACCTGTCTTTCCCCTATTTTTATTTAATTTTCTCTCGAATTAAGAGAGGGCTATCCCATCTTAGTCCGAGATAGGATTTTCATTTTAGATTAATTTTGTATTTGTAAATGATCTCAACATAAAATTCCTCTTTGGTTAAAGGAAAACATCTTGATTTTCAGTGGCACAATCTAGTCATTAGATTAGTCAAACTTCTATGATTGATTTTAATCATTATTCAAAATACTAAGAAATCAATCATTAGAACTAATGTAAAATCTTGTATATTAATTTATTTGTTTTTTAATCAATAACACATAAATTAATTTTTATTTTTTTTTAGAGTTAACTTTAGCATACTATTTATTAATTAGTTTTCTTAAATTAACATTCAATAAATAATAATAACCTAAAAGAATTAGAATAATTTTAATTTCACTTAGGTAGTATATTTAATTAGATTTGATTTTATTAATTGTTTACTTAGAATAATAATAATAGTATTTAGTTAACATTCATTTCATAGGTTATCATAGATATATTATAATAAATTAGAATTATTATTAGAATTATATTAGTAATATTTAGGAATATATTATAGTTAGTTAATTAGCATAATCACATAGAATAGATTAGTTTAGATTTGACATATGAGATAATTAAGAATACTTTAGCACTTAACAAAGACTTTAACGATAAATGTAGCATTAATAGTGTGTTACCTTAGGATTAATAGATAGTATTAAACTAACAAGTTTCATAGGGATAAAATTATCATAGTGTCATTTAGGATTAACAATTAACAGTAATTTAATAATATAAAGTCAGTTAGGTTAGAATAGTTATGTTAATTGTAAGACATAACTTAGTCGTGGCTTGGTTGAGCCCCAAATCAGCTTAAGGATCAACTCTCTTGCCTAATCAACAAGACAACTGATTTGATATCTCTTCTCCGTTAATTAATGAAAGTTATATTTTAAGTAATCAGAGTTTTGGAAAAGGTAACTAGACCTAATTTAAGCATTTGGAGCCACTACTCCAAATGGAAAAGGACCTGCTTTAAGCTCTGGACTGGGTGGTTATCCCCCAATGTTGTTGCAACGATTTTCGAGGCTTCAACAAGTACTAATTGTGAACTTTTACACATTTGATGGTTCGTTGGTAAGGCCTTGTTCAAAGACCTACACACATAACAATCTCATAGATCAAATTAATCATATGAATTTCATAATGAAATTAACTTATCCACATTTTACCATGAATGGTGCACGACTTCCATAGTTATTTAGGTATTGAATAAATGTCTTCCACAGTCATTCATAATTGAACATCCTTTTTGGAAAGTGATTAGGTCCCCTACCACATCCTGCTCAATGCAATGTTAGACATATATATAATCATGCAAGTCATGTTTCATCCATGAATCACAATTTAACCATTTTGTTCCACATAACCATGAGAATCCATGGGTCTATGTGTCTCAATCTAGGATCTCCATCCATGTCATAGAACTGATACATAAGTCAGATGAAAAAGAGAAACATATGCATAACATCATATAAAATACATAATCAAATATACCACACATAAGGGAAGATGCAACTATATAAAACATTTTTCCCAACCAGTGGTCAATCTTCCATACATAAACATAAGACAAAATATAACTATGTATATAAAACATTGTTACCCAATCCAGTGATCACTATGACATACATAAACATAAAGAGGAAATATAATAATGTATATAAAAGATTATTCCTCAATCTAGTGATCAATATTCCATATATATATATATAAATCATAAAAAATAACCCTTAATAGGAGTGACAAAACTATACTAGGAAAAATAGGACACTGCAGAAGGTTTTAGAGCCCATTTTCCAAATTGGGTCCTGCTGGTAAAAATGGTCCCCTGAGTTGATTCCTCCACTTTTTACACTCCAAAAGCATCAAGATGGATGAAAAAAATATAATGATCCAATCCAGATTATTTAATATAGTATATTTATGACAAGTGGATACAAGGTCCACAGATGTTGAGACCAAAGTGTTCTCCGAAGAAGTTTCAAAAAAAGCAGAATAGGAAACTCCTAAAGAGTCTAATATCAATCCCATGGATGAAAATAGGTAGAGAATAGGGGCTGAAATATCTTTCATCTCGACATCGGGAGGAGGAATCACAATGGTGGGTTGAGAAACCTCCTTTCTTAGCCAATCATTGGGGCTAGGACCGTAGGTGGAGAAAAGGTGGAAGCACTACGAGCGACATCTAACTCGCGAAGCACTTGAGTGTATCACAAAAATATTCCAAATGAGGACAGTGACAGGATTAATGGCCATAGTTATCACACAAATTACAAGGGTGATTCATTTTTAAGTATTTGTTCTTCTTAGTTGACTTAGGTAAGGTAGTTTGAACCTCAAGAATGTTAGAGTCAAGAAAGGTATCAGAGACCACACTCTTAATATGAGGGAGTTCAGGAGAACTATTGGTGGAGTTCCAAACAACATTACATAAAGCACATGGGGGAGAAGTCTTTGGAGGTTTAGGAGGAGTGGGAGTTACTTCTGGTGCCTTGTCTTTTGTTCCCTTTCTCTGGGTCTTTTCCCTTGCACCAGATGATTTTGAAGCAAGAGTGGCTATGTATTGAGGTTGTTGAGGAACTAAAGAAAAAGAAGGGGTGGTTACAGTGGGTTGAACCAAAGTCAAAGTTGTATAATTTTTGAGTTGGTTAGGAGGAGTGTTTGCGAGAGGATAAATGTACCAGACTAGGATCGCCAAGGTGATGTTGGGAAGACTCAATGTAGCCATGAAAATGGTAGAAAATAATGTAGGAGGTAGGAACAAGAAAGGTATTTAACCATAGGGGTAATGACCTGGACGAAATTGTCCTAGATGAGAGAGACCAGGGGGAATGGTTCTGGGTGGAATAGGATTGGGAGAGATACCAATAGAAGGAAACTGACCTGAAGTAATGATACCTTAAGGATAAGTTTAGTTTTGATCAGGATGTTGTAGAGGGGGTGGTTGTTCAAAAGCCATACCAAACTGCTTTCCTGCAGCCCATGACACTTGAAGCATGAAAACACTATAATATATAGGCTTAGAAGGACTAGGAAGTGGGCCATAGTAATCCCCAAGAAGTGTCGAATATTTGTAGAATTTTTTATGGTCATATAATTTATAGGATCTCAAGGTGATTGAGTCTTTTATCTTAGAAATATCATATTCTAAATAATTTTCAATCTACAAATGATTTCCAATATATATATATATATATATAATGAAAAGAGGGTATATCTAAAAAAATTGAATAAAAATAAAAATAATAAAAGAAAGAAACATTGAAAAAGAATAAAAATTAAATCAGAACCCCACAAAAGAAAAACAAAAGAAAATAACACTAAACATGATGCAAAATCAAATGCCACTACTTATAGACAATTTTCTTTCTATCAAATAAAATAAGGTTGTGTGCATCTTGTTTAAAATGCCACAATGACTAGCTGTTTGTTTAAACCATAGAGTTTAATCATGGCTAAATAGGTTTGAATTTTTGTAAATTAGGTTAGAGAATAAAGATTTTTCAAATAGTATAATCTTGGCAATTCAATAGTTAGATAGAAAATGTCATTGGTTCAACTGTTTAATTTGAACCAATAGGAGAAATAAGTGATAGGATATAATAGCTTTTAATCTTTCATAAAAAAACAAATATGGATTTGCTAGTATAAATGCACCCTTAGAAGAAATAAAAAATGTTAGCTTCGGAAAAAGAATTTGAATTTGAAAGGGTAGGTAGAAGTATTTTATTTCGAAAAAGATTGAAAATTCCTTTATCCTAAGTTTTGATATTAATTATGCATCAAGAGCATAAAGGGATATATATGATTTATTTATGTTTTATCCTAACTTGGGATTAAAGTCAAAATTCATATCTTGACAAGTTTTATTTGTCACATGTCGTTAAAGGGTCCATAGTTGTTCACCCTAAAATCCACCCGCTCCACAAATCAACAATGCCTATTGACTTCCAACCTACCTCTCCATCCTCGCTTTACCACCGGTGGGGTCTGAAAAAAGAATTTTTCCCGCCTGGTCCCATGACCATGTTTCCTCCCTTCCAAGTTTCACAAACCCTCGCCTAAACCACTAACCTCTCACTATCGCCTCCAAAAACCATTCCTCCCTCACTCTATTACCGTTGTACCTACCTGACACCTTTGCCACTACTGGTCCACCACGTTTCTAAGTTTTTTCCAATCAAATCATTTCCTGGGGTTATTTGTTTCCCATTTAATTAACATTGGATAACTATTGATCCAACGGACGCACGCCATTTGCAATGGAAACCATGTATTTTTTATATAAACCCTTTAATTAATATTATTTCAACCTTTAATATTGCATTTCCTCTGCAAATTGAATGTTTTCACAGGTTTTCCAGTGGGCCCAACCTTTTATCAGTTGATTGATTTGCAATCAAGTGTCAGTACCTTGTCTTCCTCCTTCAACCAATTACACACCTGCAACACATTCCTACTAACCTTTTCCTCCCTATTCGAATAAAATTGTTCAATATTAATCATGCCTCTGAAGAAAAAGAACCAATAATATCCTCTAAACCCTTTATTCCATCCTCCCATATACTTAGATCGTATTCCTTTAGCAGATAGGGATTATAAGAAAACTGAGACACAATCTGAATTTGAATTTTTTGAACCATATTGTTGGCTAGAAGACAAATATGTTGACAAAACAGATGATATTGGACTCTGGGAGTGAAATCTCTCACACTGCATCTTCCCTCACACCTTTCATGCCCCTGAATTCATCATAAAATGCCAAGCATGCTACATCCCCAATCAAAGAGAAATTATTTCCCCTACTAGTGAAATCCTTTTCACCATTAATATCAAATCAATAAACTACATGATGCAAGCCCCCTCTGTGGAAAAAAT
The DNA here is from genome assembly GCA_034641835.2 of Pinus albicaulis. Classification (NCBI taxonomy): domain Eukaryota; kingdom Viridiplantae; phylum Streptophyta; class Pinopsida; order Pinales; family Pinaceae; genus Pinus; species Pinus albicaulis. The sequence goes on along the minus strand of CM076570.1, from coordinate 417,936,656 downwards.
CACTCCTTTTTCCTTAGAAGCCCTCACTGAAATTTATAAAAAACTTGATTTTTGGATCTTTGACATATTTTTACTAGAAAATACCTGATTTCCAAAGAAAAATCCTCCATACCCTTCCTCCATCTTCCCTGATCAAGCTAAGAAAAGCATAACTGTAATTCCATACATGCTTGGTTATTATTCCAATCAGTGGGTATATGAACCCATTTTAGGCTTCCTTTCCATATTTTCCACATATAGAAAACCATCCATTATTTTTAATTTTAGCCAATTCCTAGCTAAAAAAATCCATGAGAAGATTATTAAGTTTCACACTAAGGAATTATTTAAATACTCTTCAATTTCTGTATATATGTTTTTGTATTATAAAGCATATGGATTCAAATTTTCCATGAAAAAGCTTGATGAAGAGGGAAACCAATAATCAATGATATTTTGGACATCCCTAGTGATGAAAGAGAATCAATAATTTTCTTATAAACAGTTCATTGAACAGTTTGTTCACCCAACTATGAGTGTTCTAAATATTTCAGTAGAACTCAGGATAAGTGAAGACATCAAGAGAATTATGCACGTGACAGATCGAGCTAAGACAGGAGACTAGTACTTGTACCAGAATTACACTGAAAAAAGTCTATGAATGCGAGCTAGCAGCTTATAAGCTCCCAAAATACCTCCCCATGAGGATTTTTTCTCTCGGATACATTATACAGATGCTAAATTCAGATGAAATTCATTTTGTATCAGCTAAGAATAAATCCCAGTTCAGAATCATGACAAAGATTGGGTCTTTAATTTGTAACAGCAGGTCAACAGGAGAAGAGGAAGCTAAAATTCTGAAGGAGATGAAATTTAGCCTGAGTTTCACCTGGTCATATGACCCTCTGGGTATCATTTCCAAGATGAGAGTAGAAAACAAAACTACTCCTTACATTCATACCTAGAGGCCTGAGATAGAGAGATATGTGAACCAATTGGTATGGGCTGAAAATACATTACAGGAAGTTGAGGAGAAGCTGGTATCTACATCAAAATCACAAACTCCTTTCCCATAGGAGAAAGCAGTTAAAAGACAAAGGGAATAAGAGTCACCTTCGCTAATTGACAATGCAGGAAAAGAGTTAAAAATCATGTATAGGAAGAGAAAAAAGTTAAATCCAAAGGTAGACACAGAAAATAATTCAGAACAAGAAGTAGCCATGGTGATAAAATAAACATCATCTTCCTCTCAAGTAGGTGGCCAATTTACTGCATCTCCCACAACATCTTCAGTATCTCATGACCAACAAGAAATTGTCCAAACAACTAAGGTTTTCCAAGGAGAGAAGAAGAAGACCATATTTGATAGATTTAGGGAAATAAAGCTTAAGAATGAAATACTTAAGAATGACACTTATGCCCAATTCTGGAAGAAGACTTCTAGCTCTCAAAGAGTGTTACTATGAGTGTTTGATTCAGAGAAGGGAAAGATGTAGATGGCCTTCCTTGAGGCCCAAATTCCACAGCCAAAATTAGCATATTATTACAAGAAGACAACATTTGAGTTTGACATAAAGGATATTCATCCCATTGACCAAATGGGGATGTATAAAAAGACAGGTGAAATGATCTCCTCAACTTTAACTAACACCACCATGACTCTTTCTAAATTGCAGGTTTCATTATCAAATACTCAATCACAGTTGAAGATAGAGAATATCTTTCTATTGCAAAGGATACAAGGATTAAATCCTTTGAAGATTTAGTAGTCAAGATGGCATGTGACCCTACAAAAATGAAAGTTGCAACAGAAATAATCAAGAAGAAGAATGTTGACATAGTAGCATTGAGAAAGAAGTTAAAATTGTCAGCCACTAAAGAAGCCTTTATAAAAGACATTGAGGAGACAGAGACCCAGAATTCTGACATGATGAAACTCATCACGAAACAGAGTGCACAGATAATGCATATGGAAACTGATATGGAGAAGATGATTAAAGAAAGAGAGCAGAACGCAAAGCTGGCTATGATTCCATTAGATGCCATACCTCTTACAACTATTCCTACAACAAAAATGACAACATCCACTCCACATACTACATAGTCAGCAGAAGATGTTGAACAATTAACTAAACTTGTTGAAAATATGTCAATTCAGACAGAGGAAATCAAGAAATTGCAGGACTAGGTCAAAGCTTTGTAGGACCAGAAGACAAGGAGTGAGGCTTCTCATTCATCTGAATCACATAGAGCTCAAAAAATAATTGAAATATTGTAGAAATATGAAAGGAAATCAACAATTGGATAGTCCTTGGTCCATGCAAAGGAAATAATTTGGATAGAATTCATGAATTCAATAGCTAAAATCTGGCCCTACATTCATATCATATTTGAGCAGAAAGAGTTGATTAAGAGAGAAACAGAGGATATAACAGAGATTAAACAAGAGTTGGGAGAAATGACTCCAACAACAAAACATATAATCAAATTCCTAAATTCTAAAAACAGATATGAACTATATGATTTAGGAGTTGATGAAATAATGGAAACCATTCTGGAGGTGAAGAATATTCTTACCAAAACGAATCTGGTTGTTTAGGTAGAGGAGAAGTGTCATAGTTTGGAGATAACAGTGAACATATTTTTTACCAGAATTGAGCCTTTAACTTAGAAGGGGTTACCTAGTTTATTTGTAATTAATGACAAGTTATTTGCTTATGAATATTATGCTATAAAGTTGAAAGAGATAACCAGAGACAACTCTAAGTTTGCAAGCATCAAAAGCTTCATAACAAATAAATCATTTTTGGAAGCTATGGGTAATGATTTCTTCATCCAGCATGAAGTAAATCATATTTTTGTTGTAAAGCCCACTTTTTATAGATATACCGAGGTTGATGAAATTTACCAAAAGGTAATTTAATTAACCATTCTAGATGAAGGTAGGTGGGATAAAATTTGTGAGTTATAGGATTGAGCTGTAATTCAGATGCTGTCAAAACACAGGCCAACACATCAAGTAGTGTAGCATAGGAATAGGCCTATTCAACAACTAACTCCTCCAAAATAGAGCCACCTTTCAAAACTGTTGTACACCTTGCCTATTATTTTGTAGAAGATCGGTTTTATTGTTTAGAATAATGACAATAATACATTGTCGGTTGAGACAAAGATTTTGTAAATCATTTTGTAATTTAGTGTATAAATACTTCACAGTTTTAAGTATTAAGGGTTGATTGTTGAGTATAATTTTCTCTAAGAATTTTAATTTTCTAGTTGTTGGAAGCATCAATAATACAAGGAAATTCTTCACAGGATTCACGTGGTGTATGAATTGGTGATTTTTTTCTTCTATTAATGTGTTATTCATTATTTTATTTCTCTGTATTTCTGAAAAGCTTAATTCCATAACCGAAACTGTGATGAATAGGATATGTTATAAAGAACACCCTATTCTGGTTGTTTGTAATTTATATGTTTTCTGCTAAAGTAAAATTGAGGAATACTTCATTGCTCCTTAATTTCTACTAAACTTTACATTTCTTCCATTTCATAATTCATTTAAAATCCCGAAATATCCAACTAGTGCAACCTAGCTTGCCATGTGAAAATAATTCAAATTTTGATGTAGATCTAGTTAATCTTTAGACTCCATAGCCCAATGGAATTATAACAATTTAATCAACTGAAAAATCCAAATCAATTCACAAAGAAACAATCAGTATAGTAATAACTAGCCTAAAATTCACATTAAACTAGCTAAATTTTACAGAGAGATCCCTATCTAAAGTTGGCAGGGCTAGATCATAGCTTCCAAGGTGGTTTTGATGTTGTCCATCTATGTTTATTCTCAGAATAACGTAAATTATAGAACGACAACAGAATTTAGGAGAAACCTCGGTTAAGGAAGGGGTAGTCTGATTTCTAGTTAGTGATAAAATAGTGGCATGAGGAGATTTCTTAGACTAAGGTTCATAGTATGTCAACTTATCGATATTAATAATATTTCCATTATGAGGAAAGCACATCTTGATCAAAATCTGGATCAGGGGCAGAAATTAGCTCAAAATTAAAAGTGCTCATAATTGCACCAAACTAGAACAACATCGACGAGTCTGTCGCCAAGAATCCAATGCAACTTGTTTCATCGAAAACCGAGTTCGGATGAAGAAGTTATGGTATGCTATTTATCATTCAAAACATGTAATTTTTTTTTAAAAATTGCAGAACAGGTACATGATGGTGACGTAGCAGCCCAATCAGCATGTAGAGAATATTATTCAGTTTTTGTCCAATGGGACTATGACAAGTGTCACTGCAGATTTGACAGTTTGGTTTGTGAAGGAGAAATTTGTCCAATGCCCTCTAAGGTTGAATGTGGGTTCATTAATTTTTATGTGCTAGAAATTATTTTTTAGTGTATTAAGGTTGGATATATATATATATATATATATATATATATATATATATATATATATATATATAATCATTTTAAATATCATATAGTATATTATTATATTAATATTAAATTACAACCTTATATATTACAATTAATATATTTTATATAGTTTCGCACATACATACGTGGTTATTATTTAATACTAACCCAAAGTCGAATTACATTGCAATGATGGACCACATTCATATTAAACCAAAGGTTTTGGTTAAACAAAATTATTGGGATGCATGTAATCCAATTTTTGATATATGGTATCGCAATTTAAATCCGCGACAAAAACATGTATGAGGGGTGAGGTAGGGGCTCGACCCCATGAACACCACCACTCTTCTCTCTTTGTTTACCATTAGGCCATATCCATGATCCTTGAAAGGATTGGAAACAAACTTTTATTTAAATAAAATGGATTTCCAATGGTGGAGGAACGAAGGGGGCCAACCCTCCTCCTCATAAAATCGTGCCATAAGACCTCAGCACAAGCGCCCAGGTTAGTCACACTTAGTGCACACTTATTACCTCCTAATCCAAAGTTAAGGATTAATTAATCTATAGTTATGTTGGCAAAAATTTTGGCGAAATATCCAAATCTGGCGCCACCTCCAGATTTGTCGGAGTTAACTGGTAGTTTTCTAGATTTAGAGGTAGAATCGAGGGGAAACTTTAAGGAAGCCTATTGTGAGAAATTTTTGATCAATTTGGGCTCAAGAATAGTGATTCCTAGTATATTGGCATGCTATGGATCCATTGGAATAGCTTTCAGAGGTAATGGATCAAATATATGTGTGTTTTTGGTCACTTGAAGAATTTTGAAGCCTAGGGCCACCAAGAGGGAAGGTCATGCCCAGATCAGCTAAAGGCCAAATGGAGTGAATGAAAAATAATTTTTAGATGTATTTGATGTTATGAACATAGTGGTATACTTTTCATAGGCATTGGAGCGCATCTGAAGGTGATTTTTTCACTTTGGATATTAAACAATCCCATTTCCACCAAGATTAGAGGTCAAGCCTAGATCAGGTGGTAACCAAATTCAGAGATTGAATAGTCATTTTTGGGGTTTTAATGTCTTCTAAAGCCAATGGATAATTTAGAAAATACATTGAAGCATGAAATATGCTTGTAATCATACATTTGACTCATAATCCCAAGAGGTCCTAGCTAGTTAAAGCAAGTCCATGGAGATGTATCCCAGGAGGGGTGAACTCCATTATCATCCATTGTGTTATGTGATTGTTGTGAGTTATATTTCTACATTTCATTTTTTGTTCATGAGTTTTTAGAAGTTAATTAAATCATAATTTGATCATTAAATACACATGAAACTTGAAACTTTAACCCCTTCACAAATGGTTAACATGAGATGATCCTCATCACACATTTTAAATACTTATGAGGGAGCTAGGATAGCAATAACTAGTTTACCCATATTCAAATCACATCTTGCGAAAAACAAAAAATGTGACAACTAACATGGCATAGGTGTAACTACAACCCAAAAAAAGGTTATATTCTAATGGGGGATCAATGAATTCGATATCAATCAAGATATGCTTGCCATCAACAGTAATGGCATAGCTGCAATATAAGTCGAGGGGTTGCGAGGGGTGATCATCCCATGCATGAAGAATGATGGTGGATGGGGATAGGTCAAGTGAACCATGTTATGAAACCACCTCACAAAATAGAAGAAAAGAGAGATCAACGACTTAGAAATCAGCCTCTTCGAGTGGGAAACCTCCTTTACATTACATAAATGAACAATCATTGGATGATATAAATGACAAAACCACCTTTCTATATAGGAGTTTAATGGGTCAAAATATAATCCTAGCCGACATAACAATAAAAATGTAAGGGAAAAAAAATAACAAAAGTGGGGTTCTATGGGGCACAATAATAACAATATGGGGACTACATGGGCACACCAATAATAATAAGGGGGCTATACTAACAATAAAAATAAGGGGATACACTAGTATTGTAGGGACTAGCATGACCCTCTCCTTCAAAAAAGTGTTGTCCTAAATGCTTGAGTAGTTTTGGATGCTTCTGTATAAAATTATCATCCTCGCATGTCAAATCTTCAGTAGGTAAGTTCTTCCACTTGATGAGATACTGTCAAATTGATCAATTTTGTAGTTGTCAAGTTCATGTTTCTGTGATCGCTTTAGGTTCCAATATTATTTTTCTTTCTTCGTCAAGTTTTGGTGATATTGTTTGAATTGGGAGCTTGTCACCTATAACCTTCTTTAAGCATGAAACATGGAAAACTGGGTGCACTCAGGAAGATGCATGAAGCTATAATTTGTATGCCATAGTACCAATATTTTGCAACACCTTGTAAGGACCACACTATTTTGGTGATAATTTATTATCCTTGTTAGCTTGCTTGAGGGACATTTGTTTATAAGGTTGTAGTTGTAAAAATACCCATTCACCTACATCAAAACTTATTTCACTACGATGTTGATCTGCCTATTTTTTCATTCAATTCTACACCAAATTGAGGTTATCCTTTAAGAGTTGGAGAAATTGTTTTTGATGCTCGATGTGATCTTCCATTGCTTGAAATTTATAATTTTCTCTTAAATATGATGTGATGGATGGTGGATGATATATATAAATTTACATAAATGGGGTCATTTTTTCTGCAGTATGGAACGAAGTGTTATACCACCATTTAGTCAAAGGTGACCACTTGAATCATTATGTATGTTTATCAGATACAAATCAACGAAGATATCCTTCCAAACATGTTTTCACTATCTTAGTTAGCCATCATATTGAGGATGATATGATGAGCTATGAGATAATTGAGTACCCAAACAAGACAATAATTCCATCCAAAAAATTCTTGTAAAAATGGGATCTTTGTCACTTACAATGATCTTCAGGTTTCCATGTAGCTTTTGAATTGTTTCCATAATTGTGGTAGCAACTTTACTTTCTTTAATTGGATGAGACAATGCACAAAAATGTGCATACTTGGTAAGTCTGTCAACTACCACCATGATGAAATTATTTCCTTCAAAATTGGGTAAACCTGTGATAAAATCCATTGAAACCTCCTCCCAACCTTGACTTGGAATGGATAAAGGTTGTAAAAAACCTAGGGTCTTAATTGTCTAAAATTTATTTTGTTGGCAAACCAAACATTCTGCCACGAACTTTTTAATATAAGATTTAAGCCCATCCAAAAAAAATCCTTCTTGACCCTATGGTAAGTTTTTAAAAATTCCGAGTGCCCTCCTAAGGGAGAGGTTTGCAATTCCAAAAGAATGTTTTGTTTGAGTTGGGAATTCTTACAAAGATATAAGTGATATTTGTACCACAATGAATCAGTTTTCCATCTAAATGTTTTAGATGTATTAGGATCTTGCTGCAACTTTTGAATGATCATCCACACCTCTTCATCATTCTTCCATTCATCCCTTTCTTCGGTTATCCATTTATTTTGGATAATAGAAATAGCACAAAGTAATGCTTCCACATCCTCATCCTTTCTTGAGATTGCATATGCAAAAAAAAATTCTTCCCTTTTTTGTAGATTATTTCAAAGTCATAACCCAACATCTTTGTCACCCTTCTTTGTTGCTCTTTTGAAGATAATATTTGTTCAAAGAAGTATTTAAGACTATCATGATCTGTTTTTACCTTGAACTGTCCTCCCATTAGGAAGGTTTCCATTGTTTTAGTGCATGTACTATTGCCAACATTTCCTTCTCATAAATAGGTTTCTTTAAATACTTTCCTTTGATTGGATGACTTTCCGAAGCAATGGGTCTTCCTTCTTACATTAAAACCACACCAATTCCATTTCTTCAGGCATCGCATTCCGAAATAAAAAAATTTGTGAAGTCTGGTATAGCTAAGACCTGTGCTTGTCACATTGCCTCTTTAAGATTTTCAAATGCCTTAGTTTCTTCTTGAGTCCAAGAAAATTCATCTTTCTTTAGTAATAATGTTAGAGGTATCGATATTCTCCCATAATTCTCAAAAAACTTGCGATAATACCCTGTTAACCGTAGAAATCCTCGAAGATCCTTTATGATTGTGGGGATTTTCCATTCCTTAATAGATTTAATTTTTCTAGGGTCTACCTTAACACCCTCATGAGATAAAATATGACCCAAATATTCCACCTCATGTACTCCAAAGAAACATTTGAAGGTTTTTTCATATAATTTTTTCTCCTCCAATAGTTTGAGAACCATGTCAACATGTTGAACATGATGCTTCCAAGACTTGTTGTAGATTAGTATATCATCAAAAAATACTAACACAAATTTTCTAAGGAAGGGTTTGAATATGGAATTCATCAAACCTTGAAATATTGAAGGTGCATTAGTAAGGCCAAAATGCATTACCATAAATTAATAAGGACCCTCATGAGTTCTGAATGTTTTTTTTGAAATGTATTCACTCTTCATTCTAATTTGATGATATCCAGAATGAAGATCTAGCCTGGTGAAGTAAATTGTTCCATGAAATTCACCCAATACTTCATCAATGACGGGGATGAGAAATTTATCTTTAATAGTGAGCTTTTTGAGGTCCCTATAATATGAAAATATACACCATCATGCATCCTTCTTGTGCACTAATACTGCTGAAGAAAAGAAATAACTTTGTCTAGGTTGAATTCTACTAGTCTCTAGAATTTTAGCAACCATACGTTCAATATCACTCTTTTGAGCATAATGATATTTGTAAGGCCTGATGTTTTTAGGAACACTTCCTGGAATAAAATTAATAGCATTATCATGATCACAAATAGGTGGGAGTCCTTTGGGAGTCTCAAACACCTTGGAATGATTATCTAATACTTTTTGGAGATATGCAGAAATATATCATTTTGATGTTTGAACCTCTAGTGAGAATAATTGTGCATTTATGCCTCGTTTTTCTTTCTTCAAAAGATTTTAACATGAAATTAGAGCTGATTATGTTTCTCGGCTTCCATGTGATACCCGTAATTCAAATTTTTTTTCTTCTGAAAAAAAAAATTCAAGAAAAGTTCTTGAAAATTAAAAGTTATCGTCCCCAAATATTGTAACCATTGTAATCCTGGTACATCATCAACACCACCCATTAGAATGGAGAGAATTGCACTATTCAATACATATTCCCCCATGGTTAGCTTGGTATTATGGCACTTTCCAGAGAAATTTTTAGCTCCTCCATTTGAAACCATCACTTGACACTCTGGTGTTGGGTATAGGAAGCAATTCAATTCCTTGGCTACCTTACAATGAATAAAATTATGGGTACTACCCGAATCAATAAACACTATTAAATTTTTCTTCTTGATATGTCCTTCTATATTGAGAGTTTGAGGAGTGGTTATTCTTGCCAATGCATTACAATATATGGTCAGATTCATTTCTTCTTCTAGAAGGGTTTGTTCCTGGTGTATATCCTCTTCTTTTGAAGTTTCTTCCGTTTCTTCCTCCTCTTCAAAATCTATGTAAAATAATTTCTTCTCAACACACTTATGACCTTTAGTGTATTTTTATCACAATTATAGAAAATCCCTTTTACTATTTTTCCTTCCAATTGTTGTGTTGTCAACATTCTAAGTTGTGGAATTTTAGGAGTAGAAATGATTCCATCTTTATTTTTGTGAGTGGTAGGCTTCCTTGTCGCCATAATTTTGATTTCAATTTTTCTTGCCAACCTAAATGCCTTCTCCAATGAATCAGGCTCCCAAAGGCGGACCTCATGTTGGAAGTTATCCTTTAAAGTCACTATGAAGACATCAATCTTGTGCTCCTCAGGAATATCCTTTACCCCTATATTCAATTTTTGGAAGTCCTTAATGTGCTCCACCATTGAACCCTTTTGTTTGAGATTTATCAATTGGCTAAAGAAGGTGTTTCTGTTTGTATCCTCATAATGTGCTATCATTTTCTCCAAAAAAATTAACCAAGTGACAATTTGTTTATGAGAGCAAAGCCATTAATACCATAGAAATGTATTGGGTTCTAAATATAACATTGAAATGTGTACCTTTTGCGTGTTTTTCACATTATGGAGATCAAAGTATTGCTCCATTTGTAGTATCCATGTTATGGGATCCCTGCTATAAAAATTCCTCGTATCGATATTTGGAATATGATGGTTATACAATCCAACATTAGAACCTATGAAATCATGATTAACATTTATATTTTACTCATCGTGAGTTTCCTCTACTACCTTTTCGCCATTAGGAATCATTTCTTGTAGCAACTTTGTCAAACCTTCCTTCAAACCTTTTATGTATTCTTTTAGCTTTTCTTCTATACCATCGATCATAGCTTCCATTCCTTCCATCTTAGCTTCTATGCCATTATTTAAACCATCCATCTTAGATTTTATGCCTTTCTTCAAACCATCCATATTAGCTTCCATTTCAGTTTTGGTTACTTTTTACGAGAGCAAAATTTGTTGCACTTGGTATCATAAGTTATATCATGTTGTACTTCTTCCTCTTCATGCATCATATTAGAGCTTTCTGAGGGGTTAATGGGTGTGGAATCCTTTTTAAGAGGAATTATAAAACTCAATACTGATATATCTTCTTCAATATGCCCTTGGAATCACTTCAAACTTATTATTCAAAAAAATGTTATGCAATTATTTTTTTAAAAATACACACATCTTTCTTGTTTTTAGGATCTCAATCATGAAATGGTTGTAACTCTGTAATTTTGGATCTCCAAATCCCAAATCTGAAATTTGGTCCTATCGTAGCCCTCTAAGTATTCTTTCAAATTCCATAGGTCAGACCTAATTTGGATTCTTCAAGTGAAAGTTATGCCCAATCTCCCTCAATGACCTAATTCTGGGATGGTTCAGTAGAACGAATTTATATGGTGTGCCAAGTGTCATTGTTTTGACCTTCAGCTCTGAAATTGATATACAAGAAAACACAGTCCATGAAATTTTGGTCGCATCTGACAGAATTCTAATCTGATATCTGAAACAAAATTTATGATGACTTTCCCTCGGCCACCTATTTGAGATAAAATTCTGGAGCCTATAAAAAACCTAACTTCCTTAGATTATAGCTCCGAAAATATATTGAACCAAGCTCTGAAATTTTTAAACAAAGTTCCTCGGGATTTTGGCTCAAATGAGTTTTATTTAAGCTTCTAAACCTTTGTAGAAAAAAATTATAGAAAAAATTCCAAGATGGCCTATTTGCAACAACGAAATCCTAGAATCCAAATCTCTGATACCAAATGTTATGAAACCAACTCACAAAATAGAAGAAAACAGAGATCAACGACTTATAAGTCAACCTCTTTGAGGGGGAAACTTCCTCTAAATTACATAAATGAACAATTATTGAATGATACAAATAGAAAAACCTCCTTTATATATATAGGAGTTCAATGGGTCACAATATAATCCTAGTAGACATAGCAATAACAATGTAAGGTCACAAAAATAACAAAAGTGGGCTTCTATGGGGCACAATAATAAAAATATGGGGACTACATGGGAAAAAAATAACAATAAGGGGCCTATACTAACAATAACAATAAGGGGATACACTAGTATTATAGGGACCTGGCAAACCAAGTTGCGTCCAAACAATAACGACCATCACACAGGTGGAGTCACCTTCGTCTATGATACACCATTGAATATTGGAAATTTTTATGGATAGTGATATTTCATGTTATGTAAAATTATCTCAGGTTTAGAGTCAAGGTTGACCAGGTTAAACAATGATGGTTTTTGGGTGCATGGTATTTTGTACCCATGGTTTTTTCCCATGGTATTTCATGTAATGGAGCCTATAAAAGGTTGGAAAGACTTCATTGTAAGGTAGGCCAGGGAGGTGAGCAGTGAAGGCTCAGTTGGCCGGGTTCGTCATATTTTTTGCCAAGGATAATGAAGTTCCATTGGTTTGGGATTTTCCACAGATTTTAGGTTTTCCCAGATAAATATTGTGTTTAATTTTTATGTGTATTGTTGTTGGTTATTTGTATTATTCCTCTTGGTATTTATTTATTTTCTCTAGTAAATTCTTAACAATTGGTATCAAAGCTAGATATTGGATTCAGAGGGATGCCTTTGTCTCCAAGGGTTTATGGCCTCAAGAATATATTTTCATGAAGAAGGATCTACTGCATCTATGCGTAGTTGGAAATCGAGAAGGAAAGTTTTAGCAAAGAGTGAGGTTTTGGATGTTGGTCGTAAAGAATCAATGTTCGTAAAGAGTTTTTAGTATTGTATAGTGTTTTTATTTTATGGTGAATTCAGTGTTAAGTTATGAATAGGAAGACATAGGGAAATACCATCAAAATTGATCCAGGCACTTCATACAACTGCGTGGTAGTATGGTGACGGGACATAGTGGAGATCATAATTGCTAAGATGTGTGCACAAACAAAGAAGATGTCCTCAAGGCCTATGATTGAGTGGCCCTCAAGTTCATAGTTCATGGAGGAGGATGAGGCTATCAATGTTATCAGTGTGCTTCAGTTGAAGTATTATCTCAAGATTCTAAAGGGGCTCATTGAGCTACTAGTGTAGTTTCATCATCAGATTGGTGATTTATTAGGGGAGGATGTTAAAGGGTGTTAGAGGGTAGTTAAGGGTAGGAATATTACTGCTTCTAGGGCTTCCTCGTTGCTGCCCTATATTTCATCAATATGTTTAAGGATGATGGATAAATTCATGCATCGTACCCTTTGGGATCCTACAACTATAGGGGTTGCTCTGCTAAAGGTGCTAAACCCTAGAATATTATTGGCTTATACAGGTGGAAGCACGCAGAAGAGGACTCATATTCAAAATTTTGCACTCGATTTTGTGACGATAAAGATGGAAAACATGAAATTCCAATTTGTGAGGAGGGGAATGGTGGTTATGCCCAATTATTTTAGTTTCAAGTCACTAGAGAAGATAGATTTTCAGGAAATGGTGGTGGAGGAAATATTGATGGTTTTGAAAGAATTATGAGGTAAGGAGCAAAGGAAATTCAGTAAGTTTGTAGTGAAACTTTCTTTTGGGAAGCTGCCATTTTGTCTCATGGCATATGATCATATTTTGTGCTTATTGGAGGCTTGCGTGATCGTCTCAGGATCAACAGAGAGGATTACGATGAGGATGAGCATCCCTCCATGGAGGAACGGTTCGAATATGTTGATATTGGTGCATTGTAGGAGAAAGATGCAGATGTTGAGAATGAAGTAGATAAAGAGGGGAAAGAAGAGGATCTGAATGTAGCAATATAAGAAGCACAATCCTCTTCTCAGAAGGATCAAGGGTTTTCATAAGTTTATTCCAATGACGAGGTTGGTAAAGCGAATGAGCAGTAGAGTGGTAACTTAAAAGGTGGCTAAGGTATCATTAGAGAGCATGGGCATGAAGAGGCTTAAATACTACAAAGGTGAGAGAGGATGTGTTAAGATAGAAGCAAGGGTAAAAAAAACAAAAAACAAAAAAATTATTAATGATTATAATAGAGTTAATTATTGCATGTAAATGTGAATATTGTTGTAAGATCTGGTAAGGCATGTGTACCACTGGGTAATTACACGTAAAGCCTGGGTTAGACTTAGGTGAAAGGGGGGATGTCAAGTTAAAAAATACCTCAAGTATAAAAATTTGATGGGGGATAAGGGCTAAAATGAGTGGGGGTGACTCACTTAGCATATTTGCCTAGATTTAGTCAAGGAAACCCCATGTCAAGTTTAAGGTGGGCATTTTTAGGTAAAATTGTCTCAAATTTAGAATCAAGGTTGACCAGGTTAAATAGTGATGGTTTTGGGGTACATAGTATTGTGTACCCATGGTTTTATACCCATGGTATTGCATGTAATGGAACCTATAAAATACTGGAAGTACTTCATTTTAAGGTAGGCCAGGGAGGTGAGAAGTGAAGGCTCACTCAGTCGAGTTGGCTAGGGTTTTTTCCAAGGCTAATGAAATTCCATTGGGTTTGGGTTTTACATGGATTTCGGGTTTTACGAAATAAATATTATGTTTACTCTTTATGTGCATTGTTGCTGGTAATTTTTATTATTCCTCTCGGTAATTATTTATGTTCTCCTGTAAATTCTTAACATTTGAAAGGAAATAGATGAAGGAAGGGGGGGGGATTCTGCTTTTTCAACATCAAATACAATCAAATTGATCATCAAAGGGATCCACAATGACCAAATAATATAGTATATCTTTCCATTGGGATGGTAACATCTAGAGGACTTCCATGATTGAGATGGCAACAAGATACTGTGCCAAGTCATCTATTATGCTATAGTTATGGGCACCTTTAGAAGAAGAAATATTTCAACGTAATGAACCTTTATGGATATTGGGGGTGCCCTTGACCTTAGGTGGAGTGATATGTAAGTTACCATTTGGTGATGACAGGGGCTCAATGGAAATTTTGGGTTGGGAATCATTCGTTGACTTCATAGGAGGTTTTTCATATTAGCGCAACCAAGTCTATATGTTGAATTTTTTGGTTATTATGAAGCAAGAGGGGGAGGAGGTGGAGAAATTAACTGAGGTCCTCTAGGAGAATTTTCTTAAGCTTCCCATGCTTGGTGCATCTAAGGTAAATGGGTAAATTCATGGGTATAATTTCCAAAAACTCCACAACATGAATTTTTTTTTTTAGTTCTAAGAGCCTTGTTTTGAATAGGTTGCCTTCCATGTGTCTGGGTTGGGGGATTAGGCTAATCACCTTGAGGGAATTAGGTTGTCGACCTTGGTTACCCTAGTTTCTTTGAGGTTATTGGTTCTGGCTATATTTCCCCTAGTTCCTTCTCTTGGATTTAAGGGGATTGGTAGTAATTTTCTAAGGATACGCTTGATTCTGTGGAGGTGGTTGTTGTTGGGGAAGAGGAGGTGTAGGCATGGGAGGTTGAGGAATTATTATTGGAGGGGATGGAGAGGTAGGTGGTCCATAATAGTAGTAATGATTCAAGGAAGCACTCAGATAACTAGGTGGAGCAATATCTGGCCCTGGAATCGGCTGATGTGGATGGGGATATGCATATGATGTACTTGTACCCTGGTAATTATTGACTCGTGAAATATCAAGATGGGGATAGGTGTAAGTGGAACCAGTCCTCCCTTGGGGTTGACCATAACTCATAGGAGGTTGAGGATATGGTGATGGTTGAGTGTAATATTCCTAAATTAGCACACAACTAATTGGAATATTAATTTTTTTTTTGCTTCATTGTTTGATGAATAAAAGGGTATGGAGACCCATAAATCTCCTTAATATGAATAAAATGAATGCTAATGTGAAAGTAGGACATCTTAGCAGCTTAATTAAACACCCTTGTGTGTGAAAAGGGGCTAGAGCACCTACGCTGGGTCAACTTTGACCAAACCCACAACGTTGTTATGGAGGAGTGGAGATTTATGGAGGGACACCACAGTTATGGAGGGAGATATCATTCATGGAGATAGTGCCTTTGATGAGTGGGGCCAAGGGTGAGGAATCTCATCACTTATATAAGGAAGAGGATGAAAGCCATGTTATGCTATGTTTATGTATTTGATATTTCTGTATATATGGTTTGTTTAGACATATAGCTTTCTTCAGCTGTTTAGCTAATATTGCAGTGTTGTTTAGCATAGGGTGTTCTCGAGCAGGAATCCCACCTCTATCCTTGAGGAGCCTCAAAGGAATAATTTTTCACTACATTCCACAATCAGGCATTAGGCCAAAGCTTCAGTCTTGTGGTACAACGCAGTTTCTGTTGAGAGATGTGTTGAGTTGCAGGTTATAGCAGTGGAGAATAGATCTAGGTGATTTCTGATCTGTTTTTTAGTGGAGGAAATTTTCCTTCCATTGGGAGGCTGGTGAGGAAGGCCTTTGAGCCTTATTTCAGTATTTCACATCATGCCACTTGATCATTTTCCCCTACAACATAGTTTCTATTTTGGACTGCATTATTTTAGGGAGGATTTGCAGGGGTGGTTTTAGTACGCCATTTGGAGAGGAGGTTTTCCAGTGGAGGGATCAACTTTTCATCTAGAGGATCTATTGGAGGAGGATACATTATTCGTCATATCAGATCAACCACATCTTTCTAGCTTATTTTTTGCAGTGAATCTTTAGCCCTAGGGCTTGGGTTCCCATCTTGTATATTGGTGTATTTATGAAAACCCTTTTTGGGTTCTTGTTGGAGGTTGTATATAGCCTAGATCTACATTTGTTTTATCGTTTGAGTCATATATCAGCCATACATATTTTTTGTATTCATTTTTTGTAGCAGTGCACCTATGACTGTGTTGTAGCAGTCTTCTGGCATTTTGATATAATAGCAACACTTCATTCTTGATGGTTTTATCTATTGGAGGCTTCTTATATATTGTTATATGTTTTGTGGCCCATTATGTTATACATATTTGCTACTATTATGATGAATGGAAAGGATCCATATTGGTCTCATACTTTTATATGATGTTTTACACTGTTATTCCAGCATTTTATTCTATATTCCTACTTTTCCCATTGGGGAATATTACAGTGGTATCACAACATAATATCGGCGCAGCCTGTACATATTAAGCCAATATGTCATCAGAAGAAGGAGATCCTCTCACAGATAGAGATAAGAGGTATCTCAAAAGAAGAAACCGGGAGTATGAATATACATATGATAAAGAAAGCAAGGGTAAAACCCCATTATCAGGAGGAATGAAAGGGAAGGATTTATCTAGACTTCTTTTCCAAAATATGTAGGGCATTAACAAAGATATCATAGAAATGAGGGTGGAGAGATATAGAGATTCTCCAAGATATCTTGCACATAAAGGAAGCTCCGGTTTTTCACCTTGTGGGTGTGAGAATTTAGCTACACCATCAAATCTACAACATGGTACCATGCCTACATTCTTGGCAAGAGAAGAAGGGGAAGGAGAAACACCAAAGGAGGAGAATCTTGGTGACTATCTCCAAGAATATGAATCTCATTCTAGTAGATTCAAAGAGAATATAAACTTCCAAGGGTTTTGTCAAGTCAAAGAAGATAGAAGACCTAATAACCACAATAGAAGAAGAGGGTGAACGCATCACACTCTGGGTAGATTCTTTCTATCTACTTTTGATGGGTCACCCAAGAGCACAGCCAAGGCTTGGGTAAAGAAGCTAGACACATATTTTTAGCTGCATAAAGTTTCAGAAGAGGAGGCCATTAGAGTAACAACCCTGCATCTTTAAGGTATTATGCCTGGTGGTTTTATGAATCTTCTTCATTAAATAATCCAAATATATCTACTTATGCAAAGTTCACTAGGAGTTTAGTGAAAATATTTGATATAAAACATTCTGAAACTTCATTGGGAGAGCTAACCAAGCCTAAGAAATCAAGACCTTTGCATGAGTTGGAAGGATTCATGAACCCAACTCCATTTGAGAGAATTTTTGAGGGGGTTAAAGATCAGAAAAATATTTTTCCAAGGGAAAATGCCCTACTTTAGCAAGAAATTTCTTCTCAAGAAGAAAACATGAGGATTCCTCCTTCAAGGGGGGATCAAGCCAATCGATATCTTAATGATGAGGTATTCACCTATGATGAGGACGAAGAAAATGGAGAAATGGAAAGAGCCTCCAAAATTGTAAGAGCAGGAGGAGATCTGCCACTATTTGGAGATGGATATGAAGTAATTGCTTCAACTCGAGGAGCTCTTATATCTTTGCAAGAAGTTCCAAAGGATCTCACATATGAAGATTAGGAGCAACATGTGTCTATGTTGATAGGCAATGAGACAAAACATTGGAGGAAGTGTGTTCCAACATTTAATCCAGTCTTGAGGACACACCCTATGATAGATCACTCCCTTGTGATCAAGAATTTTCACACCAATGAGATGTTGGGTGTACATGGGTTAATTACATTTGAAGAAGACACCTTAGACTGTGAGATCTTGCATAAGGTAGGAGAAGATGATAAGGAGGGACAACCTCAAGTGATTGGGAACGTACACACCCATCCTTTTTAGTATTTTTATGCATTAAAGCAGGAGGATGATTAGCGTAGTGAGGAAAGGGAAAAATCAGCCCACTCACATATAGAGCCTGCTCCATGCCTATATGTTTCATTACATGGAGGCATTCTACCAGGGAGCCCTGTGATTGGAAGATGATCAAAGAGTTCTCTCAGCATGTTGCACCACTCATGGATCCAGGAGGAGTGGGAGAATTGGGAGGCTATGGTACAACACTAAGAGTCTTGGGTAGACTTAAGGAGGAGGGAGACATTCTCTGAACATCATCATTGCCCATTCTCATCTCAGATCTAGCGCTGAGAAAGGATCATCAGAGGAAGGATAGAAGCCTTCCATTATGTGACTTTCGCATGGGAGATTTCAAAGAGAAGGGCAGCCATATGACAGATGATTTCTATGATAGATCATCAACGCTGTCACTTTGGAGGATAGATCCATATTGGAAATCCTAGCTGTTGGTGGAATATTCCAAGGATATTTTTACATGCATGATACTTGATGACCAACTATTAGAGGAGGGATATTCAGTCAAATATGAGGTCATCTACTATCATGGTAGGATCTTCTTATCTAGATCTTCCAAGCTCAAGGAGAAGTAACTACATGTAGCACATGAAGATTTTCTCTTCAGCCATACTTATTCCATGAGAGAATACCACACTATCATGGAGGAATACACTTGGGAAGGCTTTGAAGAGGAGATATATCAGCATTTGAGGAGATGCATGGACCTTGTGGAGATGGGAGAGATACATGACTCTTTGAAGGATTTATCATAGCCACATCCTTTGTCTATAGGAATGATAGTATCTATCTATGGACCACCTACATTTGTATGAGCAGAGATTATGGTAAGGATCATGTTTATGTGCATAATGATTTACTTGATGATTATTGGCATTCCTTTACAATATATGTGAAGGCCATTGCTCCAAGTAGGATCATTATTCCATATAAAATTCATCGCCAACTTTTGGCCCTAAACATTGTTGAGCATGGCCACTCCCTAGGAGGGTATAGGGAGATGATTTATCATTCCGGGTGCACACCAAAGGCACCAAACATTTCTCACCTTTTTGAAACATGTGAGAAGAATATGGAAGCAATTAAGTGGTGGGGAAACCACTTACCATATCATTATCTGATGCAGTCAGGAGATATGTTGCACTGGTTCCACATGTGGGACTATGATCCACCTCCATTATTGCATTTGGTTGTTTATGTATCACTGGTTTTGTTCCCATATATTGATGATGTCCTTATTCTTTTTATGCGTGTGATTGGAGGGAGGATGGATGGATTGGATGTGCCCTTTGGGAGAGAGATTCTCCATGGTTCTTATGTTTCATATTTCTGGGAGAGAATTGGACCATCCATGATTGCTACATTGGGTCTCTTGTTTACTTAGGGGATGAGCCATTTGGGTAATTTGAGCACTTGTGAGGTGCCTTCATGAGAATATGGGAGGATTTTTTCTATGAATTACCACTCTGGAGGGTGATTCATTTTTTATGATGATAGCTTGGAGATTGGAGCTCCATATGGGAATGAAGGTTCCCCACATTTTATAGTTCTATCCTTGCAGTTGCTTGGGGACAAGCAACACTTGGGAAGGGAGGATTGTAATATTCCTAAATTAGCACACAGCTAATTGGAATATTAATTTTGTTTTTGCTTCCTTGTTTGATGAATAAGAGGGTATGGAGACCCATAAATCTCATTAATATGAATAAAATCAATGATTATGTGAAAGGAGGACATCTTAGTAGCTTAATTGGGCTCCCTTGTGTGTAAAAATGGGTTGGAACACCTAGACTGGGTCAACTTTGACCAAATAAATAGCACTATTATGGAGGAGTGGATATTTATGGAGGGACAACGTATTTTTGGAGGGGGATCTCATGCTTGGAGATAGTGCCTTTAATGAGTGGGGCTAAGGGTGAGGAAGCTCATCACTTATATAAGGAAGACAATGGCAGCCATGTTATGCTATGTTTATGTATTTGATATTTCTGAATATATGGTCTGTTTAGACATATAGCTTTCTTTAGCTATTTAGCTAAGATTGCAGTGTTGTTTAGCACATGGTGTTCTCGAGTGGGAATCCCACCTCTATCCTTGAGGAGCCTCAAAGGAAGATTTTTTCACTACATTTCATAGCTAGGCATTAGTCCAAAGCTTCAGTCTTTTGGTACAACACAATTTCTATTGAGAGATGTTATGAGTTGCGGGTTGCAGTAGTGGAGAATAGATTTGGGTGATTTATGATCTGTTTTTCAGTGGAGGAATGTTTCCTTCCATTGGGAAGTTGGTGAGGAAGGACCTTGAGCCTTATTTCAGTATTTGGCACCAGGCCACTTGATCATTTTCCCCTACAGTGCATTTTTTTGTCTCGGACTGCGTTATTTTAGGGAGGAGTTGCAGGGGTGGTTTCATTACACCATTTGGAGAGGAGGTTTTATAGTGGAGGAATCAACATTTCCTCTAGAGTATCTATTGGAGGAGGACACATTATTTTTCATATCAGATCAGCCACATCTTTCCATCTTATTTGTTGTAGTGAATCTTCAGCCCTAGGGCTTGGGCTCCCATCTTGTATATTGGTGTATTTTTAAAAACCCTTTTTGGGTTCTTGTTGGAGGTTGTATAGAGCCTAGATCTACATTTTTTTTATATTTTGAGGCATATATCATCCATACATCTTTTTTTTATTCATTTTTTTTAGTAGTGCACCTATGACTGCATTGTATCAGTCTTCCAACATTTTGATATAGTAGTAACGCCTCATTCTTGAGGGTTTTATCTATTGGAGGCTTCTTGTATCTTGTTATATGTTTTGTGGCCCATTATTTTATACATATTTGAAGCTGTTATGATGAATGGAAAGGATCCATATTGGTCTCATACTTTTATGCGATGTTTTACACTACTATTCTAGCATTTTGTTCTATATTCCTGCTTTTCCCATTTGGGAATATTACATTGAGGGTGGTAAAGAGTCCCAATTATACTATTAAACACATGATATTCCCCTGACGCATTAGAAGCACCTGGCCAAGGCAGATCGGGGAGGAAAATATAAACATAACCTGACTGGGCATGTATCAGATCATATTTAAAGGCTATCTAGATGAATTCTTCCTTATTATGAGGGAAGTGAGAGGAGACATATTTACCTATGGGAGAAAAAATATTTCTAAGAAACCAATTCATATATACATGATATTAAAACTTAGGGTATCAACACATGCTCCTCCTTCTGCGCCATTCTAGGAGATGGTCAGCAAGTGGGGAGGCAGAAGTGTGACAAAAAGAGGTCAAGAGTTAAATACACATGTCATATCGGAGAGGTAACTAGAAGTATGAAATAAAGTATTTGGTGAGAGTCACAAATGTGGAATGGAAGGCATGCAGTTGATCTACATACCATTTGGTAGCAACTCCAATAAGGGTGCATTAGAATTGGCGAAGGCGAATGGAGTCTTTGGTAATGGAATTTGATGAACACCACACATGAAAAGAGCGAAGGTTATTTTTGGGATCTTCTCTAGGATTACCTTCAAATTTGGGGATATCAGAAGGAAGCTTGGTAGGCATAAGGAGCTAATTGGGTTCATGGAGAGGAGCATCATTGATGAGTTGGCTGAAATCAGGGAGGCTCAAACTAGCCATATAAGGAAGCAAGGTAGGGTTACTTGCCATACTGGTAGAGTTTTTTCCTATGGGGTTACTTTGGTCACCCCCTAGGTTTCCACTACCTATATTAGTGTGAGACATGGTGGTGGTACGAGGTTGGGAAGATGTGGAATTAGAGGAAGAAGTTGAAGAATCAGAAAGACTAGAGTCAGCATGGGGACTCAATGGAGGACTAGGAGGATGTGTTTGAACTTGAAGAGAGGGAGTAAGATTTCCTAAAGGAAAGTTGGGGAGAATTCCACCAAGTATCTATGAAAAATGCTTATTGGGGCCAATGGTGTCAAGAAAAACATGACTCAATATAATAAAGGGTGATGATAGGAGAAAAATATAAACAAACAATAAGAAAAAGACTAGTGTATTTGTTCCAAATGTAAACTAACTATATTATTATGCTACTCTAATTCAAGAAAACACTTCCTATCAAAGAAAAAATGAACTCTAGCCTATAGGTGATCTAAATCCTCAAAAAAATCCTAGATCTACTATTTCACATGGCCTTCCAAATACTTCTTACTTGACAGAATCTAATCCCTGAAAGAAAAAAAAAATCTAAAGAAAGGTGGGGTAGACTACCAATTTCTTGCCCACAACTAGTCCTATAGGGTCTTTTCGTAAGGTTGGCCTCTAAGGTTACCTTTTTCCCATAGGGATAGTCGAATCTTGAACTTCTTGGTGATCAACCATGACACATCATTCCATATCACAAGTTGGGTAGCCTCGAGGAGAATCACTCGCACTATGATCTAGCCTAACCCCATATGAATTGGGTTTCCGACACACTTTGGCTTTGGGATATGGGATGGTGAAGAATTTTAAGCTCCCTAATATGTGAACTTTCTATGTCTCAATGTATGTGATCAATGATTTTTATTGGAATCCTATCCCACTGATCCTACACCTAATTACAAATATTTTTTTGGCCTTGATGCCTAAGTGGGTTTAATCTATGTGAGTTGAATTATTAAGGTGTATTGTTTCAACTCTTGGCTTGGAAATTGTTTATTCAATTTAGTGTCCTAAATTGTTAACATAAATTATCAACGAGGGCTAGTAAACTGATGAAGTGTAATGCACTATATGTGCCTAAGTATCCCTTTTTCCTACTTCGTTGTTTTAAGGTTTTGTTGATGTTTTTGGGAGTTTTTATATTTTGATTCTTAACATTCTATGAAAAATATGAAATTAATCTATTTAAAAGGGAAGGAAAGAAAATCTTTATTAAAGCAGGGTTTTATTCACAAGTTTTATTAAGAAATTATGAAAACTAGAAATCCTAATCCATGGATATTGCAACTCAATTGAAATTAAAGAAATGAAAGAAACTAATAACTCAAACATTACTACTCAATCCAATTAATTTAATTGAGATTTATTGGAAGAGCTTGTGAAAAAGATTAAGTGTAGTGTAATGAGGATCTCCTATAACATGAAATGAAATAATGAAACAATTAATAACTCAAACCTTACAACTGAATCCAATTCATATAATTGAGATTTATTGGAGGATATTTTGAAAAATATTAAGTGTAGTGTAATGAGGATCTCCTATAACATGAAATGAAATACTAAAACAATTGATAACTCAAACCTTACAACTAAATCCAATTCATAAAATTGAGATTTATTGGAAGAGCTTTTGAAAAAGATTTTAAGTGTAGTGTATGAGGATCTCCTAGACAATTAATGTATCTATAAGTCACTAACCATTTCAATTTAAGATTTAAATGGTCTTTACTTGGTCGAGCACAGTAATTGTTTAACCATGAAAGACAAGAAATGAAACCTAAGCAACTACTGCACCTATGAGTCACTATCCATTCATTAGCAGACTTTACTTATTTGGATACAATAATTGCAAATTATGAAAGCAGTAAAAAAAATCCAAAGAAATGCTAAATAGAAACTGCAATAAACTTAGCTATAAAATTCATGAAACCTCCTCGAATAGCAGGGGCCCTCTGCTATCAATTCGGTATAATCCTTTAGCTCCTTAAAATTTTAATTAGAACAACATCAAGGCTAATCTCCTTTTATTAAAACAGTGCTTGAAAAACAAAGTATCACTGTGATTCTGAATGAGTTATTAACCGTCCTTTCTCGGTTCTATAGAGCTTAATTTATATTCAAATTCATAACTAATGTTTGAGAAAAAATAGGTACAAGTGTATTATTCTAATCAAAATTGAATTGAGACTCTCATGATTTTCTGCAAAGCAAATCAGGAGTCCTAATTCCTGTAGAAGAGAGTATCTTTGACTCTTGCTTTGACCATTGGATTAGACACCTCCAGTTGTCGATTCAGTCTTCATGGATAGGAAGGAATCATGTAGGGAATATTTTAGAACTACCCATGTGTGCCTTTTCTCCAATTGACACTTGCGTCATACTTAAACACAAAAACAGCATCAGAATGCTTGACTGGCTACATAATGCCTCTATTCTGTGGCTAAACTATTCAAAATTATTAAGACAATGAAAATCATGAAAATACAACATGTTAATCATTTTTATGTAACCTTTAAGCAATATTAATCATTCTTCTTTGATTTTTAGGCTTATGAAGTGATAAAGAAATGATGAAATGAAGTGAAGGTTTGCAACAGAGAAGACAATTTTAGGGCTCAAAAGAAGTGTTAACCAAACTCTCGTTTGACCAATGTGTGTGTGTGATGAACATGTAAAGTGGATGAGTTAATTGAGCATGCTTTGTGATTCCATGTTTTGCTTAAAATAGTGTTGAAAAACTATAAATAATGTTGAAAAATGGATAGTAAAATAAAGAACCGATTCAAGCACACAAACCCCAACCTAAGGCATATATCAAGTAGCTAATAAAATGAATCTAGACAAGCAACTCAAATACACAAAAATTTCCAAAATATATAATGTCTAAAGGTCCGGGATATAAAGGAAAAAGGTTGTTGAAAATGATGCAAAAAATCAACAAAAATCAAAGGTGAAAATGCTAGAAAAGGACAAGGAAGAAGCTCTAAAAGACAAGATACAAAAGGGGATCCTTAGGGTAAAGATAACAAAAAAATATAAAGTGAGTAAAGTGATGAATTAACGTATCAAAAAGGGTTGTAAATAGTGGAAAAAAACCCTAAAATGTAGTGTTTGAAAGTGCTTCACACTAGACTCTTGAACTCAACAATTCCATTCCTAAATAGTGGAGGCGTACTCTAAACGCTAGGGGGATTTTTCATTCCTCAATGAGAAACTACTAAGAGGATTGTTAAAGGTAAATTTGGGCATCATCCCCCATGAATTTTTCGAACTGGAAATCATCCCCAAGACCAATTAAATAGGGTCTATCATCCCCTCATATTTCAGTTGCAATATGCCCAAAGAGAAGAAAAATTCATTCATGGCTTCTATTGTGAGATTTCCAAGGTTTGAAGTATATGTTATATAAATTATTGACTGACCAATGTAGACTCTAAAGGGACTAATTGTGTTGCAATGCAAGATCCTCCATTCAAGGGTGCACTGCAATGCACTTCCCGACATTTAAGAGTGCGTTGGACACCTGGGAGCATAATTCTCATTGTTCCAGGATTCTCCACATGGCTAGTGCCTTCTAGAAGAGTCCATATGTGTCAAAATTCAAATCCAAGTGTCTATATAACACCTCTGAACTTGGGAACATGTCTTTCCTATTATTATAAATTCATTCATTAAGAAACTACCATCAGTTTCTGTATAAATTGAGCACTCATTCTAGTGCTAGGGAAGGAAGAAATTTGGTAAAGTTATGTTGTTGGATTCTCATTTGAGAGAGTGAAAGTACTGAAAGGCTTCTGTTATGATGCTGGATGTGATGAGGCTAGAATGAAGCTAGACCTAGTTGGCAACAAATCGATCATTGGTTGTAACCTCCCACTTCTACTCTTTAATAAATATTGATGTTCATTTTCCCATATAAATATCTCTATTTCTTGTGCAATGGATTCTTGAATGATATATATATTTCATATCTAATCGATTTGATTGAGTAATATAAGTATATATGTATATTGCATGTCATTTGATGTTCTCTGTTTGTGTTTGCAGGAATCAATATGGTGATTTGAGTTAGATTGAGAGTGACGACAACAACGATAGAAGGAGAAGGAGAAGCAATTGAATCACAAGTAGGCTCTTTCACCCTTCTGTATATCTGCTTGTTTTAGAGAAAGTGATTGTAATTATTTCCTCTATTATTCTAAGTGACTAGCACCACACTTAGGGAATTTGGTTTATCCTTAGATCATAATTCCGCATAAAAAATTGGCGACTCCATTGCGGAGTATCCTCTCATTCCTGGTGTTTTTGCCTCTAATTATCCTCATCAGTAGCATCTAGTTTCAATTATTAGAAATTTGAATGAAATAATTGCATTAGAAGTGTGTTATGTTGCATGGATTTTCAATCCCTGCTATGCCCAATGCACTATTGGTCAAGAAATAGTGCAATGCAGTGCACTGTCTACCACTCAAGGGTGCACTGCAACATACTGTCTCCCCTTAGAGATTGTGTTGGTCCCTCAACCAACAAAATTCCATCTAAATTTTTCATTTCTATCATTCTCAACCATTTGTTTGTTGTATTATCAATTGTATGATACCTCTTAGAGACCAGTTAAATTTCCTGATTCTTCCTCCTTTGAAGAGTAAATTTGTTCAATGTTTCTTTAGTGTTTTTCTCTTTCATTGGAAAATCAAATTCAAAGTATTTCATTTCTGAATTAGTTCAATTAGTTTTCATAAAGGAAATTTTAGTTTCATTCTTCGTTTCCTGTAGGAAAAATTGTAGTTCCATTCTTCATTTTTCATAAAAAGAGAAATTGTTGTTTCATTCCTCATTTCTCAAAGAAGAAAACACTTGTTTTATTGATTTTTTGCATGTAGTTATGTTTCTTGTATTTACATTAAAGGAACTAAAAAGAAAAACATGCATGTGCATATAGTGAATTGTGTGTGTTGCATAGGAACAAGTTAGGAAAGTTGCATTTTAGTTTTTTCTCTGTGTTATTTGCTCTAAAACTAATTGCTCTTTCCCTTAGTAGCTAGGATTTTCATTCAAAAAGCTAAATTGAAAAGTGTGCTTATCATTTAGATTGTATTTTTAGGAATTTCCATCACAATCATTCGGTGAACCTCAAAGACAAATATCAACACAAAATTTACATCAATTTACCTAAGAAAGCATTGGAACATTAACGATAACATTTAGAAGGTCTAGGCTAGAGATGTGTTCCAACGTTGTTAAAAATACTAGCTGTCGCTAAATTGTCTGCGATACATTCTGAGTGTGATACCTCACTCCACGTACGTCAGTATATCGGAGCTCATTCAAGTACCTTTGGGTATATAGGGCGGTGTTCTAGTACGAAAAGTATAAGGTGGTTCTCTCGCTGTGCGGTTTCACATTAGAGAACGCTAATATGGACTTAGGCCTCCACGTACCTTCATGTATATTTGGGAGGAAAAATTTAGGTTACTATCCATCCATAGGTAATTGATTCAGTTGCCTTGTAACTTTTGATACATTGAACACAACTTTCAGGGATATTTCCTACCCGTACTTCTTGGTTCGCCAGGAGGTATTCTTCTGTTCACAATTACTTGGTAAACCTTTTGCCTAGAAATTACCCTTTTATTTTGTTTATTTTTTTTTGGTCATAAAATAAATTAGTCATCGTGGAATAAGAACATCCCTTTCCCCGTCGTTCGCATAGAATAGCACTTAAACCACCTTTACCACCGGAAGCCATTTCTGGTCGGCGAAGGCGACATTGTTCTACTAAAAAAAGTACTACCAGTACCTCTAGTGCGACATCATCCTCACATATACCAGAGTCATCTTCAGTTATTTCTACAAATCCTAGTTCATATACTTTTGTTGAGATGGAGTCCTCACAGCTACCTATGGTTGCGATCCATCCAATCAGTGAGACCATACCTTCCGAACCCAACATTTTTCAATTGGAAGTTGATCCAGATCTTGTCATCCTTTTACTAGAACATTTGAATCCCGAAGTCAAACAACTGGATGTTGTCCATGTATCAGTCACCCCATAATATATTGTAGCCATTGGGTCTCCCATATCGCGCAATAAACCTCCTAAAATATTCTTCGGGCCTGACGGAAAAATTCTTCCACTTGGTTTTATTTCGATTGAAGAAATTAAATAAGATTAAACACCTTCGACTCCAACCCATTTTGGATCAGACCTTTATCTTTACGAGACTTTTCCTCAATCACCTCACTCTACTTTCTTTGATGTTGTGTCTATTCAAGTTCCCATAGATCCTGTTAGACTCCTATAATTCACAGTATCACAAGGTGATTCATTATTTCTATTTAGATTATTTATATTGAAAATAATATTCCATGACTATCATTTATTTCCAAGAAGGTACTTCTGGCACAAAAGATGGAAAAGGATGGTTGTATTCACCTCATTTCAAATATAGTCCAAACTAAGCCTAAATGCATCGGTTAGCACTATCCATCTCATCAAACCCCCAAAACCCACATATATAAAGTTTTGTGATATTATATCAAGTCTCGACACCTCCATTTCAGCTCCGCCCACCCACTAACAACCATGTCATATTTCCCTTTAAACTTACCATATATTTCTTTTATCGCAACTCTCCCTGAAATTTATCATTTTTCACACTTAACCATATTAAAACCTTTACCTTTCATCGCAATTCGCTTATCATAGTTTTAAACTCCATTCATAACACAATTTTCGAATCCTACACAACCCTTGAAATGTGATTTGTGATATTGGCTGGGACCCATCACCTTTTCACATCGCAAGTTCACAAATATTACTTAACACTTGCACTTACTTCCACCTCATTCCCCAATATGCGATTTGTGATATTGGCTAGGACCCATCACCTTTTTGCATCGCAAGTTTGAAAATATTACTTACCACTTGCACTTACTTCCACCTCATTCCCTGATATGCGATTTACGATATTGGCTGGGACCCAATTTCATATCGAAAATCATAAATCTCAGGAGGAATGGAACTCATGAACCAAGTATGAAATGCCAAAATGTGATAAGGGGTGGATGCGATGTAGTTTAAGAGTTAAATGGCAAAGGATTTCATATCCGGAATAAGGCCTTTTTATGAAGAAATCATATCAAAGCTAGAAATGGTGAATATAACACAGAACCACCAACAAGTACGAGATGTGATACAAAGAGCATACCCAATATAGTCCAAAGCTAAAATATAAAGGAATTGAAGTCCGGTTGTGGGACCCAATCGTATATCAAAAATAACAATCTCAGGAGGATAAGCGCTCAAGAATCATGTTGAAACACTGAAGTATGAAGTGCGATAATGAAGCGAATGCAATGCAAGTCAATGCTGAAGCCTAAAGGATTTCAAGTCTGGGTGTATGTGGTTTTCCATTTGTTAAATCACATCAGAGAATAGAGGAGGCTTATAACGTAGAACAATTGGACCGCCAAAATGTGATTAAGGGACCAGACGCGAGGCTATTCAAAGGTTAATTGGAATTTATTTAAGTTCGAGGGTTCTTTGTAGCTACGTTGTTTTATGAAATAAAGTATTAATGCAGGCAGAAAGGCTCCTGTAAGGGACTCGAAACAGACCAAAGGGCAGAGTAAGTTGAATGTCATGATAATGAGGAGATAGACACCACGGGTCGAGTTGGGCTCATCAACACTTCGGGCAGAATCAGTTATTGAGACAAAGGTGAAACGAGCAGAAGAGGAAGAGCCAGGAAAAAGGACATATGGTGGCACTGTTGGAAACATGCCAACTGGGTTGAGTCAGGAAAAAGGAATTTTTGCATAAATTTTATGATATAATAGTAGAAACAGAAAATATAGTGAACACATCAACACAACCACCGATTGACAAAATGTTTCTAGCACCGCATCATATTTAATTATCCAGCAAAGGCGGCCCAAAAGTAGAGCCAAATGTTAGAGCCACCCATCGTTGCCTCTTCATGACCATCTCAGCCACCTTCTTCTTACTTTTGGATTCACGAAGAGCCACCAAAGTTTTTGGATTCATGAAGAGCTGGCGAAGTTAATTCCACAGGCAGTGTTTTGTCAGAGATATTTTGTTCGGGTCTTTCATGGCCACACTTGTCTAGTTTTTCTTAATTGTAATTAATGAAAAGTTACAGAAGTAGATAGGGCAAATGATGTAGTTTTTAGTTAAATATTGCATGCATTGGCAGTATTAGGGGTTGGACCTTGTTAGACCCTGCATTGTAGGAACTACTATATTGGAGCGCTGTAATTTTTGGAGCTTGGCATCAATAATAAAGACCGTGCTACAAGATAATTGAGTTGTGTTAAATGGTGATGTGTTTCCTGTCTGTGTTAAATGTTTCCATCTTTTTTCCTTACTATGCGTCTATTCATATGATTGTAAAAAAAAAAAATTAGATTAAGATTTGTTGTTGGAGCACCTTAATTCTGTCTATATTTACAATCTGAATTTTTTTTGCTGAATTTTGGTTAGAGAATTCTTAACTTATCTTTAATCATTATTGAACACTACTATTTACTCCACCGCATAATTCACACTACATTAGAGATCCAATTAGTACAGTTATCTTTCCCTATGATGCTCTTGAAAAATTGGTGTCACAAACTAGACCTTTTGAATCCATAGCCCAATGGATTAGTTTCTGCAGACCTGCTCATCTTTAATATCCCAAAATAGGGAAAATCTACAACAATGAGAATATCTTAAGATATTCCAAAGTTGGAGCTACAACAATACATGAACACAATAATGGATTTTCAATGATAAATGGACTCATATGATGTGTTAAAAGCACATAGCCATCAATTAAAGCTACAAAAACAAATTATACTTCATTCTATGATCCAAAAATTGGGGAAAAGCAGCATTTTAAGCCCTAAAAACATTATTAAACAGTAAATAGCATAATAACAGGGGAAAATAACGGCTGGATCCTTCATCTTATGCTATATGGGACTCACACCCAGAAAATGTTCAGAAACAAACCTCTTATGCTTGCTTAAACAGGTCTCATGTTCCCAGTGTGACTCAGAAAGGCCCAAATCCCGTGACTTAGCTTATGTAGAATTTATTGAAGAATATAAAGTGTGATTTTATGATGGTTTATAATTAAATATGATGGAAATAACATACATGGAGTGTATTACATTAGATCATGGAGAAAAATGGAGAAAAATGGAGAAAATGCCTCTTTTACACATTATAGAAATGACTCAGCAAGGGTTTCATGAAGGTACAAGTGAAAAATGTTAGATCTGTAGATCTGGATCTGAAAAACATAGTCTAACTAAAGCTCTGAATACATACAGCTAAAGAATACAGAAAATGAAGGAAAATCCTTCTTACAAGGTTTCCGGGAGAAGGGTTGGCCATTTCCTTGAGAAACAAGCTCAAGATTGAGGGGATTGACCCTCACACTGCTACACTACAAGAAATAACGCAGTTCCTACAAAGGAATGTGTTGTATATGTTGGGATTACTTTTTACAAGTGTCAAGATGTGCAATACTACTCTGGAATTCTTCCTCACTGATCTCTCAAAGGAAAGAGAGCCTCCTCCTTTGAAAAATAAGTGCTGGAAGTGGTGTTGTGAACCCTCATTGCAACACCCTGCAACACAACGTTATACTACTGTAGAAATAACGTTGTAGCTAAAGGAGGATGTTTGGGCTCAAGCCTGGATGTGAGGAAAATCAATACACTCCTTCAAGAGGCCTCTCAAGAAAGGAGAAGGATTCCTAAACAGGAAATCCTTGTGCTGAGTAGCACAACAATATCAACTAAACAGTTACAAAAAGAAAAATAGTCTTCTAGACCAAAATCAAATCATAAGCGTAAACTTGTTATGGATGCGTTTCCCTCCTTTTAAAAATGTGTGAGCCTCCTTTCCTTGGGCCCCACTCATTAGGGTTTCCTTCACTAAGGAATCTTCCTCCCACTTGCACTACACTGTCTCTCCTCCTCTCATACCTGCGTTGTTGACTTGGTCAAACTTGACCTTGTCCACATGCATTTGTCCCTGTTCACACATGGGAGTGTAAAATATAGCTGCTACCTTGATCCCTTTCCTCAATATGAGGGATTTTATTCATATTTTTATTATGCATGGGCCTCCTTACCCATTTATTCATCTCCTAAGTGAGATCAAAAAAATTTAATATTCCAATTTGCTGCATACAAATTTTGGAATATACAGTCCTCCCCTCCCAAATGTTGCTTGTCCTCAAGAAAATGCAAGGATAGAACTGAAGAGTTGCCTCCCAAGGCATGGAGACTAAAATGTATTGGGAAAACACCTTTTCCCAAGTGGATCCTCCATCCCCAAGCAATCATCCATACAAAATGAGTCACCTCCCACCATGGCACCTCCAAAACATTTTCCTCCACCTTGAGCTCCTGCAAAGTAGGTGGGCTAGAAATCTACACATGGTAGACAAGATAGCCTACCCCACACTATATTCCTCTCCACTTATGATAAGTGTAGAGTATATGCTGATCTTGGGCTGCAAAACAATTGCCCTCAAGTGGCAATATGAAGACTAGATCTCCAAAGATCTCCTCTCCAACGCTGTGAATCAAGTTGGCCCAAATCATCCCATATGTGATGGATAGGAAATCATCACCATCTGGTATCCCATCAATCACATGGCCCATCTAAAAAAGAAAAAAAAAATTGACTGTGTTGGCCATATCTCCTGCCATGCTCCCATTAAAACATGTAATGTAGAAAATGTGGGAATCCTCTTCCCAAAAGGACACATCCATCCCATGTGTCTCTCTCCCCATCATGCTATCAATAGAGATAAGAACAATATCAGAAAAAGAGATCATGATCAGCATCAAAATGAGGGAAATACTAAAGGTTTCATGTGATGCAAGGAAGTACCAACAGTTTCCCATGTATTTATAGCGTAGTTTCCCAAATTGTTGCTTCAGAAAATAGTATGGCAAGTTGTTTTTTAATACATGGATAGTTATGTATGTCATCAAGTCTGCTAATGAATAGTAACTTGTTAGGTACAATATCTGATCATACATGTAAGTAAAACATACTTTCCCAAGGTCATATAATAGATGGATGTCTCCATCATATAGATTGGCCCAAAATTGACCATGAAGTCAAATGAAAAGCTTGCCCTCTTGTAGAGCAATGCACTGCATAGAAATGGTAAGAGCACGAAAATATTGTATTAGATAATCAATAAATGCAAAAAAAAAATTTCTCACCTCCTCCTTGTTTACCAAGTGCATCAAATGTGAAGTGATCCTAGGGACACTCCATCAATAAGTCCAACCCCCAAGGTGACAACGTTGTTGGCCCATGCAAATAGGCTCTTGCCAACTCATAACTCCATTATTTGACATGCACAATGTCAAAGGAATCTCCCATAATGCTTCTACTCATAAGAGGTTCCTCCCAAGGTGGAAGTACCTCTTGAACATCTAAGGCCAAGGATTAGCCCCTTTGCACCATGATAGTGCCACCTCCTACTCCTGCAACATCATGCAAAGTGTGAGAGCAAATCTTCCCTTGCTCTCCCTAGAATAACCCAAGCAACAAAAGTTTTTGCTGCCTCCTCATACCTCCATCATAAAAATAATGTAGTGAAAACATGGTGAAGAATGTCATATCAACACAATGCATCCATACTCTTTGCTTCTCCATGATGCAAGTATCTTGCCACATACCCTTAGAAAGAGGATGATGACCAAACTCTTTCAAGAGTAACCAACGTAGCCAAGCCTCCTGCTGCCTAGTATCATAGATTTGCAAGTATCTTTCTAGCTTCTTTCTCATCATCCACACCCATCCATCCACATGTGGGTGCCTTCCATCATGCTCTTCCTTAGCACTCTGCCAAGGAAGACTATCATCCTCCCAAATCATATTTCTGTTCTTGCATTTCATGGGATGTTGAGATGCAAATCCTTGGAGATCTTCTAGAGAATATCTCTCATTAATGTCCTTATTGAATCCATAAGGATCCAAGTGTGATGAGGGGAAAGCCTCCCTAAAATGTTGAATAAATTTTCACTCCATGATGTGTTGAAGTGCACCTCCCATGAGATCTCTCCATGAGACCTTCTTCCCATCAATGGCCTTCCAAAACCAATAAGGTTCTGAATCTGCTATAGGTAGAAGTTTCTCTTTGAGCTAGGGAGTGCTCATTGAGAAAGGGTCATCTAGAAAGGAGAAAGGGTTTCTCACTTCAAGATTTCTACCATCTATCATTCCATCCACCGTTGCTTCATGAATGAAGCTGCCATTTGAATGCTCCCATGAGGAATGGGTCCTATTTTCTTCATCACTGCTCTTGTACAGCGCAGTGCAACTATGTTTCTCTAGATAAACATTATTCAATGATGTATATCCCTCCATAAGTTTTTCTGAAATGACAAGAGATGGAAATTTAATCATACCATGGTGAAATGTGGAAGCAAGAGTTCCTTCCTCAACTATGTTGGCTTCCTTCAATGTTGAACATGAAGGCTACTCCTCCAAGGTTGTGATAGCATTGGTACATGCTTCCTCAAGTGGTGGTGAGGGTCTCTCTTTTTCTGATATTCATACCCCAAATCTCCTTATCAAATTTTGAGAAAACTCAACAAGAGTAGACACTCTTGCATGGCTCAAATGGTTGAACCACCAAGTGTTTGCTTCACCTTCAAGGTGCAGCGCTGCAATTTCTACAGCCTCTCTCTCTACTAATGGATGTAGTAGGAAGAAAGCCTCTAGTTTCATCACCCAAGCCTTTGCTACACATGTGAGTGATCCATCAAAAGTGGACAATAGGAATCTATTGCCCCTCACTATTCCATGGTTGTAGAGTCTCCTTTCTTCTTCCAGCTGAATGAACTTTGGTAAAGCTAGAGCCTCCTTGAAGGCTCTAGGTTTAGCTTGGTACTCAACAAGGTATCCACTTAGAATTTCAGATCCCAAGTGTCCTTTATGTCTCTTGTCTTCTCCTCTTTGAGAATAGGAAGTGCACGACTCTTCATCTTCTTGAAACCCTCTACGAGTTTCACTGCAACTCTTCATCTGCTTAACCTCCTTTGGGAGGTCCTTCTTGGATCTAGAAAGTGATGAGATCAAACTCATTTTATTCATCATTTTGATCTTTCTCCTTCTGATAGCTGGAAGTCATAGGCTGAGCCAAAGATCATGATCTGATACCACTGTAATATCCCAAAATAGGGAAAATCTACAACAATGAGAATAACTTAAGATATTCCAAAGTTGGAGCTACACCAATACATGAACACAATAATTTATGTTCATTGATAAATAGACTCATATGATGTGTTAAAACATGTAGCCATCAATTAAAGCTACAACATCAAATTATACTTCATTCTATGATCCAAAAATTGGGGAAAGAAACATTTTAAGCCCTAAAAACGTTATTCCCAACATATAGCATAATAACAGGGGAAAATAATGGTTTTATCCTTCATCTTAT
The DNA here is from genome assembly GCA_034641835.2 of Pinus albicaulis. Taxonomy (NCBI): domain Eukaryota; kingdom Viridiplantae; phylum Streptophyta; class Pinopsida; order Pinales; family Pinaceae; genus Pinus; species Pinus albicaulis. The sequence continues at coordinate 417,901,046 of CM076570.1, read as the reverse complement.
GCTATATGGGACTCACACCTAGAAACAATTCATAAAAAAATCTCTTCTGCTTTCTTAAACAAGTCTCTCGGTCCCGGTGTGACTCAAAAAGGCCCAAATCCCATGACTTAGCTTATGCAGAATTTACTGAAGCATATACAGTGTGATTTTATGATTTTTTATGATTAAATATGATGGAAATAACATACAGGTAGTGTATTACATTAGATCATGGAGAAAAAGCCTCTTTTACACATTATAGAAATGACCCGGCAAGGGTTTCATGAAGGTATAAGTGAAAAATGTCAGATTTGCAGATCTAGATCTGAAAAACACAGTCTAACTGAAGCTCTAAATACATATAGCTGAATAATACGGAAAATTAATCAGAATCATTCTTACAAGGTTTCCGGGAGAAGGGTTGGCCCTTTCCCTGAGAAACAAGCTCAAGATTGAGGGGATTGACCCTCACACTGCTACACTACAAGAAATAACGCAGTTCCTGCAAATGACTGCATTGTAGATGTTGGGATTACTTTGGCCAAGTGCCAAGATGTTAAATACTACTCTAGGATGCTTCCTCACTGATCTCTCAAAGGAAAGAGAGCCTCTTCCTCTGAAAAACAAGTGCTGAAAGTGGTGTTGTGAACCCTCACTACAACACCCTGCAACACAACGTTGTACTGCTGCACAAATAACATTGTAGCTGAAGAAGGATGCTTGGCCTCAAGCCTGGATGTGAGGAAAATCAGTACACTTCTTCAAGAGGCCTCTCAATAAAGAAGAAGGATTCCTAAACAGGAAATCCTTGTGCTAAGCAGCACAACAATCTCAACTAAACAGTTGCAGAAAGAAAAATAGTCTTCTAGACCAAAATAAAATCATAAGCATAAACATGTTATGGCTTCCTTGCCCTCCTTTTAAACATGTGTGAGCCTTCTTTCCTTGGGCCCCACTCATTAAGTTTTTCTTCACCAAGGAATCTTCCTCCCACTTGCACTACGTTGTCTCTATGGATGATCTCTTCCTCTCATACCTGCGTTGTTGACTTGGTCAAAATTGACCTTGTCCACATGCATTTGTCCCTGTTCACACATGGAAGTGTTAAATCCAACTGCTACCTTGATTCCTTTCCTCACCATGAGGGGTTTTATTCAGATTTTTATTATGCATGGACCTCCTTACCAATTTATTCATCTCCTAAGTGAGATCAGAAAAATTTAATATTCCAATTTTCTGCATGCAAATTTTGGAATATTACATCATCCAAGCAACAAAATCAATCAAAACAACTAATACCACCATCACCGTAACTAGCCTAACATCAGCATTCATAATATTGAAGTAAAATTAAATCATAAATAGAGAGAGCCCTCTCTGAGTCTAGGAAGGCTAGGTCCTGGATTCCAAAGCGGTTTGATGTTGTCCTCTATCATTTATTCTTGCCAATCTTATTTATTATAGGGTGAAAACATATCTTATAGGGTATAAATTAGGTCATATAACCATGCTTGAGCCAACATCTTCGACTGAACCATCTATTCCATTTTCTACTACATCTACTCTTGCTACCCCATCAATGTTCACAACATCACTAGAGTCACATCTATATGGTGGCCCTTTCGTCCCACCTGGTTGCAAATATTTATCTGGAACCTTCTATGGTGAATCCTCAAACCCATGGACTTCACCAATGTCATCATCTAGTATTCTATCTAGTACATATATAATGAGCACTGAACATCTTGATCCTTTATATACATCATCAGGGCAATACCAAGCTGGTCCATTTAGGTATATTCCATCCAATACAATTTCAACTGGACTCTGAGCATTTGGAGAACAATATTTTCTATATTATTATAATCCCCATGTTGGGGGGAAACCTATGGTCACCTATTTTGACAGTACTCTGTTGTTATTCGGTCATACTAATGTCGGAATGAATGTTCGTTAATGGAAATCCACTCTACCCATCCAACCACAAACAGTTGTACAATTATATCAACCAATTGAACCTGTCGCACCCACATATAATCTACTTGTTAATAAATATTTACCCTTGTTACAGACTCAAAGTGTTGTACCTCCACCGTCCAGGTGGGTCCTTCCACCCAATACCCTCAACGATTGGGCCCTCAAACTCCAACTCCTTCGGCTGGTTTACAACAACCACCTGTATCTAGAATTATTTATTCACAAGCTGGATTACCATATTATGGGATGTCGGAGGCAAAACTAGCTTATACCTATTCACAACCAAATCCAATATATTCAATTTTGGGTTATAATATTGGTGGACAGACATCTTGGCAGACACAAGCACAAATGCAACAACCCTCATTTCAACAAATAGCACACCTGGGTTTTGGTCAATAGAATCCTCAAGCATTTTCTTATCAAAACAATCCCTATCTGGGTTACTAGCAAAAATTTCCCTATGTTGGTTCTCAAAGGCTTGTTGCCCAAGAAATTCCATCATACTCTGGCTATGCTCAACTTGACTTAAATTGACAGTTTCCCTTTGTTGCAACTTTAGAATTACCAGATTTAAACCAGCCTACAAACAATCGAATCAACTATGCTCCTTGGTGGCTAGTGATACCTCAAAATTTGCCCTCAACTATTCCTAAGTTCAATGGAAACCCTGGAGAAGACCCGTCGACGCATGTTATGACTTATCATTTGTGGTGTCCATCTAACTCCCTAAATGATGACTCCCTTTGACTACATCTTTTCCAGTGTACACTCACTGGTTTAGCCAGAGAATGGTACATTGAGTTACCAAGAGCTTCATTTGATAATTTCGCTGCCCTAGCTACTGCCTTTTTGACCCACTTCCAGTTACCAATACAATATGAAACTAGAATGGAACTCTTGACTAATTTTAAGCAGACTAATTCTCCTCACATTTTTTATCATATTAATGAGTGGTGTCGTCATCGTAGAATAGTCAAGACATTTGTTCTTGATTAGATACTTTTTGAGTGGTTCATTAAGTCCCTGTTACCATCCATAATTGAGGATGTGGCCAAGGGTGGCATCATCACAAAGAGAAATTCATTGCTCATGCCTAGTACTTAGATTTGATTTATACTCAGTATGGTAGGCTTTATGAGAAAATTCGCAACGCACCACGACCTAATTTTATTGTTCCTCCTCCATCTAAGGACTCTCATGCCAGAGACGATATGATCAGTACTGAAAGAACACATCAATATACTGCACCTGATCCTGAACCTTCTTCCGAAATCCATGCCGTGTCATATGACAAGGGAAAAAATGACAAGCAACCTAGAAGCAAGAAAAAGGGGAAATGAAAGACAAAGAAAACTTCTACTCCGTAGGATTGATCATCTGATAAATCGTTTGGAAATCAGAAACCTCGTTACCCTTGCATAATTTCTAATGAGGGGAATTTTGTTAGAGACTGTCCTCACCACGCTGAAGTCTCAAAATTGATTAAGACTTCACCTGCATCCATTGTGTTTACAGATCCATTTCCGAATCTAGACATAATTTTGGTTGCTACGGATCCAGCTTATAGTTCCAAAGTGATTATACTTTCTTCCTTGAAGCCATCAACTGATGTTTTGGTGTCAATGCATAATAAATATTACAGTAGTCAGGCTACCGATCAACCTACTACTTCGACTACAAATCCGTCTACGAAATCTGTTCCACTAACTGCTATTCTCGAGTTAACAGTAAATCCATTGAAGGGAGTCAGCCATAAATCAACATTTAATCCTCGAGCTCGAGATTCTCAAAATTATAATATAATTAAAGATTTGTCTCAATCACCTTCAGCTATTTCAATGCTTAAGTTACTTCAAAATTGTCCCTCCCAGAAATAGGCTTTCTTGTCGACAATTGGTGGAATCTGTTAGGCCTTTGTAATTTAGCAAAGTGGCAAGACTAAACGCTGCAGAGACTACATCATAAAACCACTTTGGGATTCTAGAGTCTAGCCCTCCTGAATCTAGAGAGGGATCTCTCTATAAGTACAAATATTGATTTATTTTTTAAGGTTTTAGTATGATATTAGGCTAGTAATTAAGAATAAGGGTTTTTGTTTGTTTGGTTGGTTGGGTATGATATTTAATTGAGTGGAAAGTCCTAAAAATGAAAGATTTTCAGAGGGGTGAAGGTGTGGATAATCAAAACAAGGTTCAGCTGATAGGATAGGCATGAAATTGCACTTAATCCATTGGGCTATGGAGTCACAAAAGGTTTTAATTGCATAACAGTTTTCAAGAGTGGTCCATGGGGCAAGTCATCTATATCAAAGGGTCTTTTAGATAAAATGATGGGATGGAACATTAAAGTGTTGAGAAAAAAGTAAAGCTAACAACTCAATCAAGAATTCATTAACTCTGCTGAACAAGAAAAAGCCTTTAAGTAACTGTTTTGAAGTAAACCAAAGGACAGGGCTAACCATAGACTTCTTTGGAAAAACTTGTACTAAAGCCAACTTATCAGACAAACAATCCATTAATCCACATGACTACTTTCAGAAAGGATGAAAACATATAAGAAAACAAAGTGTAGCCTAAGATCAAGTAATATATCATTAAAATATAGGCTTGCTTTCAGCATACTCTTAGGGAAACTTTCAAACAATCATTGGAGAATGAACTAGAAGACAGGGAAAACCATAAACCTTCCTAGTTTAACTCAGCATGTAATGAAAATATCATTCAAGAACAATGTTTAGAGTTTATACAGTAATACATGGGCTCACCAACATTCCTTGACTGGTTTAGACTGTATTAAATCATTCTTAAATACACTATTGGAGGAAAAAATACAGATAAAGCTTATCAGTGAGAGTAGGGTACTTCTAAGAGTAAATCCTATCTCTATATTTACTGTTCTTTATCAGAGAAAAATGGACAATTTTATTGAAAACATAAGAAGGAAAATAAGTAAAATGAGAGGTACATCACTAATGGTATAGACCAGGATCCCATGAATAATATTGTATATTGATGTCAATCCAGTTACATACTTCAAGTCCAATGTTTTAGTACAGCAACAACTTCTCTTCTTAGCCTAACTTCTTTGATTACAAACAGAGCTTCAAAAGCCTCTGAAAAATATTTACATGCAGAAAGTTTCGAGCAACAAGTATTACATCAAAATTCCAACAACCAACAACATCTCATCTTCTTTAGAAGTATTTATAGAAGAAAGAGGAGGTGGGATGAAAAATAAGGTCTCTAGATCAATTAATACAAGTTTTAATGCTTCTCTGTCTTTGAGGGGTTCAATAGAGAAGTTTTCAAATATTTTCTCTATATTAGTTGGTTTTCACTAAGTATTAATCTACTTGGCACTTTTTGTTGACTTTAAAACTCTTTAGGCAGGCTGGCAATAACTCTAGTTGTATTTAGGCAAAAATATCACTGATCAAGCCAATTACTATGCCTTCTTTTGATTTATTGAGGCTGCAGGTGGCACTTTGGTAGCTGAAGAGGATAAATGACCTTTGATGTGGCAGTGGAGGCCTCCTTTACTGATATTTTTCTCTGTTTTTCCTTAAAACACCTTTAATCTACTTTTGGTCTGTGTTTTAGTCTTAATTAGCCTTGATATTTGCTCTGATTCTTCATTCATTGATATTGTCTTTGTTTCTTTAAACCTATGGATTGAAACTCTAATCTTCGGGCTTAGGCATTAATCACCTTTTAATGTTGATTTCTTCACTTTGATACACTTTGTTTGTTTTTTTTTATACAGGTGGATTTCTGCTATTGGAGGGTTTTTGTTAAACCTTGGATCGTGCTCCAGATGATTCAAATGTATATTTCGAACTTTGCAGATCCTTTATTCTTTGATTTTAAGCCACAAAATCGTCATTCTGGGCCTTTTTATCACCTATCTGTGACTATGGAAAAAACGAAGATCAACCACCATTAAAACCCCGCAAAACACAAAAAATAATTATAAAATCTTGTGGAATTTGGTTAAAACTGCTTCATAGGCTCGTGAGGGTGGAGGAGCAGTGAGGAAGAACGTGGATGTAGCAGAAAAATGGAGGAAAACCCTGGCAGAACAACTAACCAGGTGAAAATAGAGTTTGGGCGCGACAGCGAAGAGGAACTGTTGGATTAGGATAATCAATGGTGGAGATCGCCCGATGAAGTCACTTGGGAGAAAAGATGAAGGAAAATGACTTGGGGTCATGATATAATGAGAGCCGTTCGATCTCAGAGATCGATGGCTAAGATTTAAAAGTGAAAATGACGTTTGAGGAGGATGGTGGTTTGGCAGAAAACCGGCAACGGTTTTCGCGTGGGCTCTGGGGGTAGGCAATATTCACAAAAAAAACACGATTCCATACACCTTTTGACATGCGTCCCTCCGAATACCGCCCATTTCGCTTAATTTTTTGGCATTAATGTTTAGGTGCAAAAATTGCATGAAACAGAATGTAAGTCGTCGGATCAAAGGCACCAGATCCAATGGTCCTGGTTGAATGCGATGGAGGGCAAGATGCACGGAGGAAGTATGGTGGGACCGATGATTGCATCAGTGACTTTGTCGTGTAGCGAATGGGTGAAAAAGGGTCATCGGGTTTAGTCCCGATTGTCTGATATTTTGAATGGATGGTTAGGATTGAAAGGAGGAGTAGATTATTTGAATGGGGAAGGAAGGAAAGGAAGTTGATCGGGCATAGAGCGGGTAACCTAATGGTCATTGATCTGCAGAGATCAATGGTCCAGATTCGTCTTTTATATTTATATGTCGAAAATGGAAAAACAAAGGAAAGTTGGGTTTGGAAAGGTTTTTTAAACACTTTAGCGCCCGATTGCAGGGCTTTAGGACACATGAGGGAAGGGGCTTAAGACCTATAATGCAAAAAAAGCGCTTTTAAGGCCAAAAATAGGGTTTTAAGGCCAAAATATGGTTCCGGTAGGTGAAATGAAGGGATTTAAAACCAAATAAGGGGGAATAAAAGGTTTTAAAGGGGGGTTTTGATGATTTAGAAGCCAAATGAAGGTTTTTAGAGGATTTTCATGAAGGAAATAAGAATGGAAAATGGGGTTTTATAAGCAGTTTTCTCTTGGTAAATAGCAGGTTCTTTAGGATTAATAGTTAAATAGCAATGAAGATTAACTCAAAGGTAAAAGATCATCATAAGACTTCAAGAAATCACAATTTGGACTTGAATTGTTTCTTGAAAGCTAAAAAATATTTAGCCACCATTTGATATGACAAATTTTTTATAGGTGGCTAATAGTGGCTACACATGGGGAGGACAGCTGGTTCTTTAGGTGTCCAGAACTTCAGACAATTTTCTCTGGAAGCTGATCAGTGCCTTACACTTTGATAATATTTTTATCAGCTGCTAACAAAAGTGATTATAGCTTGTTACATCAGCAAAAAATTATTTCCCAATCAACTACTTACACAACCTACTTCCTAGCATTTTTTATTCAACAGGTGCATTTGGACTTGCAAACCTTTTCATCAATAATTTTATTCTTTTATTGAAAACATATAACTAGTCCAAGTCTACTCTTATTTCTCCATGAAATTAGTTTAAACAGTTGAGTTCATAAGTTTCTCTACCTAACTATTATCTCTCAGGATTAGACTGTCTGACAGACTTTTATTCTCTAAATTATAAAACAGGAAATTTAAAAGCAGCCAAGCCAGGATTAAGTAGTCTGACTTGTTGTTGATCTATGGCATAAAAACAAGCTGCACATAGACTAAAATTTGTAGAAAATTTAAAACAAAACAATGAAGGCTTAAGATCTGAAAATTAAAACTTCCTTCACTATTTCTTCAACTTTGATTTGGATTTGTTTGAGCTGTGTTTTCTCTCTCATTTGGTTCAAGTTTTGAGCATATTGGAACCAGTTCTTTTGAAATTCATAGGTTCAGATTTTGAATTTGTTTGAACCTTTATTTTTCTATCCTAATCTAACTTGCTGATAAGCCAAGATTGTACTGTTTGGCTGATCTAATTCACTAACCTATCAGCAGTAAATTGAAAAACTAATTAGTCATGATTAGGTTGTATGACTAACTAGAAGTGTGTTTTTAGGAGTGGCATTTGAGCTTGCACACTTTCAGACTTTGTTTCTCTTTTTGGTATGGGGCTATACCTTTTTTGTTTTCATTTTTCCCTCTTTTCTATTTTTATTGTTCTTGCAATTTTCATCTTTTTTCTAACTTTAAATGCAGTGATGGATATGATATTTACAATGGGAGAAAAACAAAAAATATTCAAATTGGTATAGTTAAGAAAAATAATATTTGAGCATCCTGCCATTGATAGGACCTCCAAAAAGTTCAGTTCCATTCACTTCCTGCAAGAAATAATCATTGTTACCAGTAGTAGAATGAATGAGATAAGGGCCTAGCCATAAGTTATCAAATTTTCCATGTTTTCCCTTATCTTCTCTCCTAGAATCCCACTTCAAAACTTTGTCACCAATGTTGAAATCACTGACCTTGGTTCTTTTATCAAACAACTTCTTGATGTTTTCTTTCTTATGCAGTGCTCTGTTGTAGACTTCCTCTCCGGTCTATTGAAGATGTATAGTCTGATTGATTCTTCTTGTCATATCATTATCCTCAGACTATACTTCTTGGATCAGCTTCATGACTGGCACTCCTAGACTGGTTGGGAAAATTACATCTGCTCCATAAACTAGCTGGTAGGGTGACATCCCAATTGATTTCTTAAGTGTCAATCTATCAGCCCATAGTGCATGTACTAGCTTTGTGTGCCATGATTTCTTATTGTCTTCCAACAATTTTTTTATTATATTCACCAAACTCTTATTTGAGGATTCTGCCAACCCATTACCTTGAGGGTAATAAGCAGTGGAATGGCCTAATGTAATCTGATATTTATGATAGAATTCAACCATATTTTTGGATCCAAATGTAGCAGCATTGTTAGTAATAATCTTTCTAGGACAACCAAATCTAGATAGGATATTATTTTCAAAGAATTTTATGATGACAAATTCAGTGACTTGCCTAGAAGGGATGGATTCTATCCATTTGGTAAAGTAGTCTGTTGCAGTGAGGATCCATCTATGTTGGGAAGATGAGGTTGGATGGATTTCCCCTATGAAGTCTAGACCCCACTGTTGAAAAGGAGCTTCAACAGTGATTGGATGCAAGGGTAAGGGAAGTAGTTTTATTTTTCCTTCAAAGAGTTGGCATTTGTGACAAGCAATAATCATTTTTTGGACATCTTGAAAGAGGGTGGGCCAATAGTAACCAGCTCTAAGGATTTTATTGGCAGTTGTCTTCCAATAGAGGTGGCCTCCACATTCTCCTTCATGTAACTCATGCTTGATCCTATCTGCATCATTCTCAGGCAAACATTTAAGCAATAATCCACTAGCATTTTTCCAATATAGACATTTATCCAAAATATAGTAATTAACAGCTTTCAACTTTAAAAATCTTGCCTTTGTTTTAGACAAACCAGGAGGTGTATTTAAATTGAGCAAAACATACAAAATATCAGCATACCAAGATGAAAACAGAAAATGATCTTCAATAATGGGAGTTGGAAACTCCTCTTGTTCATCTAATGCATCTATCATGTTTAAATCAAGAGCTTCAAAATTAGACTCAGCGATTAATCTTGCTAGTCCTTGGCCTTTTATGAGCTTAGTGGGTTTGATTTCTAAATCATATTCAAGTATCACAACAATCCACTTTCCTCTTTTTCCATCTGGATCCTGGGTTAGAATGTCTTTTACAACTGAATTTGGCATAAATGCAATTATGTGGGAATGTAAAATGTAAACTCTGAAGTCTTTTAAGGATTTGAATAAGGAAAAGGCTTGTTTTTCCATGATATTATACTTTAGAGGTGCATCTCTTAATGCCTTACTAAAGAATGCAATTGGCTACTCTTGTCCCTTCAAGTTCTTCTGTAATAGGACAACAGCCACTGTGTGTTTTGATGCAAAGGAAAAAATGAAGAAATCCTTTGTAAAATCAGGAATAATGAGAACTGGTGTTTTGGTTAATGCTTTTCTTACCAGCTCAAATGATTTCTTTGCTTCTAAGGTCCATTTAACTCCTTCTTCCTTTTTGAGCATATTTGTTATGTTTCTAAGGAGTTCAGCCAGATTGGGTATGAACCTTCTCAAGAAATTAATCTTCCCAATGAAAGATTGAAGTTCCTTGATGTTTCTAGGATGGTTGATTTGCAATATACCATCAATCCTCTTTGGGTCTATCTTTACCCCTTATTCTGATATGATGTGTCCAAGTAGTTTGCCTTCTTGGAGACCAAACATTGTTTTCTTTGGATTTAAAGATAACCCATATTTTATGTATTTCTCAAAGACTTTTCTCAAGTGTTCTAGGTGCTCTTCATCTGTCTTGGAAAAAACAGTGATATCATCAAGGTAAATAATGATGAAGAAGCCTAATTCTTCTGAGAATACAATATCCATGGCTCTCTGAAATGTAGCACCAGCATTCATTAAACCAAAGGGAATTTTAACATACATGAAAGTACCCCAAGGTGTGGTGAAGGATTTTTTGAGTTGATCATCAGGATGTACTAATATCTGATTGTATCCTGAGAAGCCATCTAACAAAGAAATCATTTTAGAACAAACAACCTTTTGTAAAATGTGATCCTTCTTGGGTAAAGGGTAGTTGTCTTTCAATGAGGCTCTGTTTAAGTTCCTAAAATCAATACAAAGCCTTACTCCTCCTGTTTTCTTCCTAACCGACACAAGATTAGATACCCAATCTGAATATCTAACAGGGACTATAATTCCAGCATCATACATTTTCTTAATTTCTTTCTCAACCAGGGGTAATTGAACAGGGTTTATTCTACACAATTTTTATCTATAGGGCTTCTGGTTTTCTTTGAGGGGTATCTTATGTTGAATTATATCTGTGTCATAGGATTTTAGATCCTCATAAATCCATGCAAACACATTATGAAATTATCTAAATAGTTCAATATATTTAGGTTTGATGTGAGTTGGCAATGTTTTAGACAGTTTGTTCATTTTTGGCTTTTGTTCACTTCCTATGTTACATTCTTCTACTTCAGTTTCAAGAGACTCCAATTTTGGTTTTTTGGCAACATCATTGAAATCAAACAATTCTTCTAAAGGGACAAGTCCTTTTGGCAAGCTTTGAGTGTTAGATTGTAGAATTTATAGATCTTCTTTTTCTAAATCTGCACTAATTTCTGTTGTATGTTCAAGTTTATTAGCTAACAGATTTATCTCAGCAATCTCTGGAGACTTTAATTCTTTATCAAGCATATTTTCTTCAATAGGACAGTCTGGGTCATACTCTAAATCTAAACTTGGTGGCTCAAATTCATTTCTGGACTGTAAGAAGTCTTCTATTTGTTTATCTCCCTCAAACACTTGCCAGTATTTTTCATTGTCTGGGACAACTGGTCTAAATTTGATTTGGGTGGTGCATTGTTTGGTTTCATAAGGTGTTAGACAAGTTCTAGCAGCAAAGGCTAAACCATTGGCAAGAACATTTCGATTTCTTGGGACAAAGATAAGTTGGAATTCATCAAATGTTTTTAATAAATCCATGACATCATTTCTATACGCTCTAAGTCTGGGGTGTTTGGTACTATATTCTCCATTCACTTGCCTAATAATCAGCTCTGAATCCCCATGAACCTTTATCCTTTTGGCCCCTAATTTCTTCAATAAGTGCAGGCCTAAGAGGAGGGCTTCGTAATCATCTATGTTATTTGTACATTGAAAACTTAACCTATAAGAATTCCCTTTAGCATGATTGTTTTCAGTGTTGTGTATCCATATTCCTGCTCCGGCATTATTCTTAGTGCAAGATCCATCAAAACTCATACTCCAAAGGGGACTAGTTTCCAATTGACTAGTTTGACTACTATCCTCTTCATTTTGTGTGCTTTTAGATTGTTCTTGTAAGCCAGCACTATGTTGAATTTGGTCTAGTTCCTCATGTTCTTCATTATGTTGAGGATTCTTCTCTTGACTCTCAAAGTTGACAACCAATGGATGACTGTTTTGTAGCCCTAGACCTGTGATTAGTTTGTTGTGATTTTCTATTTTGGCAAACTGTCTTGATACTTTTGTCTAGTCTTCCTCCTTTTCTGTGTCTGCCACTATGGTATAGCAAGGGGTGGACATTAAGTCAGTTAAGGTTTCTTTCTCATTCAATGTTTCATGATTGAAGAGAATAAACGATTCAAGGCCTGTATGCACAGAATAAAGAGGATAATTTTCCGGTCTCTCTTGGCTACTGACCATGTATTGCATGTGAGATTCCCTATAAAGTATTCTAGTTTGATTGAAAATGGGGATGGTAGCATATGTCATATCTGTTTGCATTGTTCCTTGTAACTTAGCTCCCCATGATCTTGATAACATCATACCATACTTGGGGGGTACATCAGCCACTACAATATCCATCACTAAACACTTGGCTGGAATTTGAGCTAAGTTCACACAAAGGTCTTTGATCAAACCTAAACATTTCACTCTACTGGAGTCAAAGGAATATAGATCTTTGTATGGTCTGCTAATTTCAAGGCCTAGACTCTCCATTACTACTTTGGGCATTAAATTGTGAGAGGCCCCTGAGTCATACATAGCATTGTGTAAAATTTTGTCATGAATTTTCAAACTAACATAAAATGGAGGAACTGGCCCTTCTTGGTATCTTCCTTCAATCTTAGGACAAAATAAGAGCTCTGGTTGGTCATCCTTGAGGTTTATAGTGTCATTATTCTCCGTTAAGTTGAAGGCTTTCAAAATTTGTGATCTATAGACATCTTGGGTGACTAATTTAGTGAGGGGAATAGAGATTTTAATCTTGGAAATTTCCTATTCCAAAATGAAAGGCATCTGACTTTTTACAATGTTTGTTTCAGCCTTTTTAATCACCACTCTATCAGCAAAATCAACTTGCTAATTTCCTCTATTTATATTGGTCAAAATTGTTTTAATAGGAGCACTAGCTGAGGTGCTAACGCTGCTAAGGTCTACACCCTGTTTTTCATTAATTTGAGTGCCTTTCTCTTTGTTTTGATCAGAATTTATAGCCATCATTTTATCTCTTTGTTTAATGTTTTTGGGTTTGCTTGCAGGGATTTTTTTTGTAGAATTGTCAGAGGTTTTATTCTTGGGAGCTTCCTAATTCTTTTTACTCCTAAGGTCATATTCTTTTGGGGTATCTATGATGAAATTTTCCAGCTCTTGATAGTAACGTTCATCTTCCATTCTTCCATCATCATAGTGTGTATACAAACCTTGTTTCCTATTGTGAGGAATGTCAAAATGGTCACTATCTACTCCCAGCATGTTTATGTCATCTTCCTCTATTTGTTCAATTGTTTCTTCAACCTCACTTACATAGTTTTCTTGGAAAGGAGGTCTGATCTATTGATCATCCTCTCTCTGTTTGTTTTGAGGTTGATTTCTTCTAAAGTTCTGATTTTAATTTTGAGATTGATTTCTATTTTGGGGAGATGATTGGTTTTCTCTAGCTTGTGCTCTCTCAAGTATGCTCATCCTCTTCATCATCTCTTCCATAATTCTCTCCATTTTTGAACTAGAAGTGGAAGATGCAGATTCCTCCCTAAATGATACTTTCTTCTCATTTCTCATTTTGGCTCTTTTCTCATTCAGATTTACTTCCACAGCAAGAGCTCCCTTCTACATGTCTTCTAAAGTCAAGGGGTATCTTTCTCTAAACTGATAAGCCATTTTAGGATAAAATCCTTCAGGAAATTTGGCTAAGGCTGATCCTTGTGGAGGTTTCAATTCTGGGAATAGTGCATTATAAACACTATTGAACCTAGTTCAATAATTTTGAACACTTTCCCCAGTGTTTTTTTTTAGATTGTTATAGTCTGAAAGTATTTGGAGAGGGTTTTTTCTAACTTCCCATTTGTTTAAAAATAACTGATGGAGAGATTGGAGGTCATTAATAATGTTAGGGGTTAAGCTTTTGAACCATTTTCTTGCTTCTCCCCCTAGAATTTGAGAAAATAACCTAAGTTAGACAATTTCATCATCAATCTCATTTCTATCAAAATAGTAATTCATCTTTTCCACATGTTTTGAAGCAGCAGTAGCACCACTGGCATCATATAATGGTATCTTGGATTGATAGTCCTGTGGCAGATTGACTAGAGGTAAAGGAAGGACTAGGGGAGCATACCATGTTTCCATGATAGGAGGTTGTGGGTGTTAGTGTCAGTTTAGCATACTGCCATCAGTGATCAAAATTTCTCTTTCACATTTGCATATTAGGAGTCCCATACCAATAAATTTCACCATTCCGCTAGGTCATGGATTCATTGATGGTAGTAATTTTTTTATTATTTTTCCCTCATGTGAAACTTGTTGATTCTCCTTTCTATGGTCTTTAGTCATGAGCTACTTTCACTTTGTGAGTCATGTCAATAGGTCATAGGATGGGCCTCATTAGGTCCTAGGATCTCACCACGGTCAAATTGATGAGTCAAGTGTCAATAAATATCAATAGGGTCATGAGGAAGTCAATAAAATTAAAGTCAGAGCACCTGGGAAGATCAAAGAAATGTTTTATTCAGTCTGATGTAATTTTCACCTCAAAACTATGTTTTAAGGTGAAAACATGATATTTTACCTTTATTATCATTCATTATGTAATTTCATGTCAGGCTATGTAATAAGTCACATTTTAGAAGCTATCATCTCCAAAAAGTCATCACCCTGCCTTCAGAGAAGATTTCCACTACATGTTTAGCATCAAATCATGTTCTAAGTAGATTCAACAGAAAGAGCCCGGAAAGAGCTTTCCAATGGTATACTACACTCTCAAAACTTACTCCTGGATTGAAATTTGTGCCTAAGTGAAGTAAAAGGTCCCATATTCCCTAACCTTCCCCTTTTTCCATCTTTCCCTTAAACTTTATATTATTAAAGTTTAATATTTTCTTTAAAAATCCCTTCCCCCCCCCCCTCCAATTACAAAATTGCATTATAAAATAATTTAAAACACATATGTGATTTACACATAATCACTTCCCCTCCATGCCATACAACTTTATAATAAAGTTTATGTATATAAAAACCCCGCCATTCCAAACAACTTCCACTCCATCCCATTTAAAACCTTATGATAAATTTTAAAAGGTTTTATATTGTAAAACCCAATTCCCTTCCCTTTTCCGTCACATCACAACATCCAAACGACGCGCCCCGATTGGCCCTTATGTTAACAAAGGTTCCAATGTGATTGACTATCTCTGATGGCCAACCACAAATGAAAAACCCCTGATTAAAATCTCCGATGTGCATCTCGATCGTTGATCGGCCCCCCTAATCCGACGGCCCATATGCGATTGGGCCCATCACAATCGGCGATTCCATAAAATGCAACTCCCAATTGAGCGCTCCCGATTTGATTTCTCTGATGGAAACCCACCCGATGTACATCCTGACCATCGATCTCATCATTAATCTGATGTCTCTTATTCCATCATTGTGTTCCCATCGACGATTTCCTTTTTCTCTATATGTTTCAATCTCTGCTCTCCGATGCCGATGGACCTATGGGTCCCACCACCTAAAGTCTTCCGCCCGTTCATCATAAAAAGGCCATTCGCCTTTGTAAATATTAAACTATGTTTTTTTTCATTTTACATAAAGAAATCAAACCCATCACTTATCCCATCGCATCGGCACTTTCCATCTGTGCTTTGCTTCCGCTCCCTCTCCCGATTCTGATTGCGATGTATAATCCCTGGGTCCCACCTTGCCAGCCCTCCGCCCTTTCATATGAAAATCCTTCCTCCCTTCGTAAAAAGTGAAAAACCATTTTTACTTATTTACAAATGAATTTCCCGTTCTCTTATTGATTGCCCATCGGACAGACGCTAATCGCTTTGGAGTTTATGCCGCTTCTCAATGCACCTTCCCTTCTCTCCGATCCCTGATTGTGATTACCCATGTGTATTAAAATGCATCCCACAACATATTACAAGGTTTTGTTATATGTTATATTCCTTCTCCCACCCCTTCCAATTCCGATTATAATATGGACCCCACCTCCTTTCCTTTCGTTCCCTCCATTCAAAAAATCAGTCTTTCCCTTCACCAAAAGCATAATTCCATTCCATTTTATTTCAACAGCATTTTATTAAAAAGTCAGTGTTCTTCAAACAAATAATGGAAAGCAACAGTCAACTGGCTGCAAGCTAAATAAAACAAAGATTTCTACAACAACATAAAGATAGGGATTTGCTCCTCAAATTTCCTATTTATCATTTAACAACGAAATCGTGAATCTGCCCAAGTAATCAAATGTAATGTTGTTCCTTCTTTAGGGCAGATTGTTGGACTTCTTTCTATGATTTGATTTCAGTTCTTTAGCTATTAAAACAACTCCTCCTTTTGTGGATCCATGTTCCCACATTTAAGCCTATTGTAAATCATTTTTAAAGCAGTCTGTAACTCAAAAGTAGGGGAATAGTGTGGAAACGAAAGCTCTGCGCTCCATTGTACAGTTTGACATGGAATTAATAAGAGATGCAGCTCTGATTTGTGGGATCTATGTGGTATGATTTTTAGCATTTGTTCTCTCCTTTGTTTCATATGTAAATTGTTATGTTTCACCTATCATCCATAAATATTTATTTTTGAATGCTTTCAAGATAGAAAGGTAGAATCCATTTTTATGCTCTGCCTTGGGGAATCATTCATACTCTGTGTTTTTCTTCTGTTTGAAAAGGATCCATATCCCGTGCTCTTTTTCAGCTCCTCACCGATCTTTCCATCCCATCATTATTTAAACTTTATTGCTAAAATATCTTGCCTATATTGCCCCATGAAATACCTTGTATCCTGATTTAATTCCTTAGTTTCAACTGTCCCATTTTTATTCCATACATCCCTGAAAATTCATTTCATTTATTAAAATTTCTTTCCCATCATTATACCTAGCCTAATATTAGTCCATTATTTCACTTTATTGAATATTCTTTCACGGAGAGAGCCCTCTCTTGTCCTTGTAGGGCTAGCTACAAGGTTGCGCGTGGTTTAATTGTTACCCTGTTTTGCCCTTTTTCAGCTTGGGGTCCAGATGAGGTGCTAACATCTCTGGCGACCATATTGGGGAAAGTCGATCTAACTGTCTACGAGCTTATCTTCTTGGCGCTCATTGACTGTGTTTATTCTGTTTGAATAACAAATCATAGTGAGGCTTTGTTAAATTAAGAATATCGAAACCTTTCTCTAAGGTTAAACTTTGGTTATATTGAACGCGACAAACCTTTACAAAGCTTTGTAATTGAAATTTAAAGCTTTATTATTTAGCTAATGGAGAAATAATATTAGTGGGACCCAGCCTGACTTAACGCGAAGAGTTAAAGTTCCAAACCTAAATTAAAGTGTGGTTTAATTACCACCAACGGGTTTCGAAAACCCATACAGCCTTCATCACACTACTTTTGGCCAGGAGCAAAACCAATTCAAAGTTGTGTGATCTAGTAATATTTGGGCACGTCATCTCCCCAATACTGCCCATATTGCACAACTTTTCTGGGTTAAACTTCGGCCTTTGAAAAAACGCGATATTCATGAGCATCGTTCGATTTGGAGAGCTTTAGATCTGACGACAATCGCGCGCTGAAAAGCACGAGCGATAAATCAAGGTACGATCTGGAAGATTTGAATTATTATATGCTTATTTTATTCAGAAAAAGGTGAAATATGGATTGCATGGGCCCCTGTTGAATCAAATGTGTGCCGCGTTTGTTAGAATAAAAAGCTTTTATGTTGTAAGTTCGAAAGGTTTAAAGGAATGCGCCATTGTTATATCATTTTATACTACGACCAGAGTAAGGTTCGTTGAAGTATATCATATGAAAGATTAAACTGTGAAGAGCTTTGAAATATTATTTCACGGTGAACATTGTTGAAGTGTTTTGGAATGGAATATAACTACAGCCACTTATTCCACAGTCATAAATATATTTCTGCTATCAGAGTATAAAGTCAAATCACCCCAGTAAAATTTTTCTTGTAAATTCCTCGATTCTGGAAAATGATTTTCAGAGTCTGTTAGGCTGAAACATAATTTTTGTATAGTAGAAATTACGCACACTGGCTTCAAGAAGATACACAAGGGCTAATCCAGATCCAAATCCTCCCCCTATGTTTGAAAATACAAATCTTATCCCAAGAATTTTCAGAAGACAAGAAGGATCAATAAGTCCCAGACCTATCTTCAGATCCCATACTTGGCCCAGTGAGTGGTTTCTTGTAGAAGATCTTTCATTTGATGAGAGTTTTGAGCTTTCTTTATTTATAAATAAGTCTGAATCTACAATTGATGACATAGTTTTAGATCCAGAATTCCTTGTAGATATTGAAGTTCAAAGAGAAAACTCCTCAATTGATGACTACATTTTGAATTCTCCTCAGTCATCTATCACTGTAACTAATATTCCTGAGCCTTCAGGGCCATCAAGAACAACATTCCCTCTTCCTGATTCATCAACATTCCCACCTGTTAATTCTCATTTATCATCTCCTCCATCAAAACCTCCTTTAAATCCTAGTACTACAAAAACAGCTATAAATCCACCTAGAGCCATGGCTGCCCGATATGCACCCATGGTTTTACCTCAGGTTCTCAATGACATGCCTGCTAATTATCAGATTAAAATTCCTATCTTTGATTCCACCCAGAGCATCAAAGCCTAGTAGCACGTCGATAAAATGAATGAATTTTTTGATCTACATGAGGTAGAAGCAGAGAATGTAACTACCAAGTTGTTTTTTCAAAGCTTCGGAGGTGAAGTCAAAAAGTGGTTTAGAGCCTTACCAGGAGGCTCAATTTTCACTTTACAGGAGTTGCACACACAGTTCTTGGACCGGTGGGAGGTAAAGAAAAACCCACTACAAATTTTGTCTAAGTATGAGAATATTAAGAGAAATGTGGGTGAAATTGTACAGGATTATTGTCTGAGATTTAATGTTGTATATAATGCTATTCCAGCTAACTTGAAACCTCCTATGGGATTATCCTTGCTGAATTTTCCAGATGGTTTCGATGTCGATATGGCATATCAGCTGTGGGAGAGAGATCCCACTACCCTAGAAGACATGCAGAAGATAGCGGTAAGTGTGGAAGCGAATCTGCTAGCTAAAAGAGCTCGAACCAGAGCGGAAAAGAGAGTCATGGTGAAAGAGGAAGCCTCTCCTTCAGATAGAAAAATGGACATGTTGATCCGAATAGTTGAAAATATGGTTGATTGATTGACCATTATATATAGACGTGAACCTCAAATAATAAATATGAATTTCAGAGGGCAGCAACCACAATTCAGAATTAAACAGAGAGAACAGAGAGCGTAGGACCAAGCAGCACTACCACAACAACAGATTAAAACACCATTGCAGTAGAACTACGTGCAAGGAACAGATACAGATGAGGATGATGATCCTCTGTTTGAAGCCAATCATTTCTTCACAGCTGATGGTGCACCAATTTTCCTCACAGAAGATGAAGAATACACAATGGCGACTCCAGAAATTCAGAAGGACGAATATTTCATTTTGGCTAATGATGCAGTGTTGGAAGAAGAGTCCGATGACTACCTGAGAGGGTACATGAATGTTTTATCGGCCCAACAAAAGAAATATTATTTGAGGAACAGATATGCTACAATCAATCCCATCCAAAAGATAAAAGAGCTTCAAATGAAGAATGATTCTTAGAAGAAAGGGAAAGAGTCGGCCGACCCTTCCTCCAACAAAGCACCTTCAGCAAATAACACTGCAATTGAAAAGAATCAGCAGAACACAACAAAGGAGCAAGCAGAGAAGAAAGATCCTCCAGTTGAAGAGGTAGAAAAAGCTCCTCCCTTTAATTTAGAGAATGAAATTTCTAAGCTGAAAGTGTCTATGCCCCTGATTGAGTTGGTGAAAAATAGTACTTATAAACACCACGTGTCTAGAGTCTTGCAAATAGACTCTCTTTTTGATAAGGTTAATGTTGGAGATGATTACCCTGAACTCATCTTTGGTCCAGCCTCAGAAGATCAATCTGAAGAAAGTGAAGTCCCTCCCTTTTACCTGAGTCTTAGGTTGCATGAGTTCATCTTGCATAATGCTATGTTGGACTCTGGAACCTCACATAATTTGATGCCCAAAGCCATCATGGAGAAGTTAGGCCTTGATATTACTCGAAAATACCATGATTTGTATTCCTTTGACTCAAGTAGGGTCCATTGTATTGGTCTTATTAAAGATTTGGTAGTGTCTTTAGATCAAATCCCAGCCAAGAATGTCTTGATGGATGTAGTCATTACCAATGTCCCACCATGGTTTGGAATGCTCCTATCTAGGTATTGGGGTGCAAAACTTAAAGGAACCATGCAGCTTGACTTCTCTTATGCCACCATTCCCATGTTTTTCCAATTTAGAAAACTATATAGGGAGAAGAAAATGAAATATATGATTACTAGCAAAGAGAAGCCAGTAAACCATCCCATTAATGTTGTCCACACAGATTTAGAATCTTTTGTCTTATATTCAGATGGTGGTTTAAATGATGAGAATGTTCAGTTAGTACAAGTAGATGAAATACCTAAGATTTCAGAGAATTTTAGAGAAGTCCTCAAACAGGAAAAGGAAAAAGCAGCAAGCACTTCTGAGTCTCCTGCCTGCCAATAGCAAAAAGACAGTGAATAGCTAGAAATCAGCCAAGGTAAAGAAGAGAAAGAAACAAAATTCCAGCATCTACAATAAGAAGAAGAAGGCCTTTGGAGCATGTAATTTGATGGGGTTGTTGGTAAGGATGGAGCTGGTATAGGAATATGGATTAGGAGCCCTGTTTTCCAGCCTGAAAAGGTTCCCAACAATGCTAGAGTATGTGCTTATAAGTTGGCTTTTGACTGCTCTAACAATGAAGTTGAATATGAAGCTTTGATTGCAGGTCTCAAAATTTTGAAGAAGGTGAATGCAAAGAGGATTTCTGTGTATGGCGATTCCGAGTTAATAATCAAACAGGTGAAAGGAGAGTACCAAGAAAAGCATCCAAGATTGAGGGCATACAGAAATGCAGTCCTGGATATCTAGAATACTTTCCCTGAGTACACTTTGATAGCAATACCCAGGATGCAGAATATTATTGCTGATTCTCTTGCTGCTACAGCGAGCAACTTGAAGATTCCGATGAACTCCAGTAATAAGTTTGAAATCTATGTCAAACATAGGCCTGTTGTTCTAGAAAATTTGAGGTATTGGAAAGTGTTTTGGGATGACAATGAGATTAATGCATTTTTTCAGGGTGATGGAAAATTAAAAGACACTCCAATAGAAGGTGAGTATGAGGTTGATGATCAATAATTGGAAGCAAATCAAATGGAAATATTGCAGTTGAAGGATAATGTAATTCCTAGAGGTCTTATACCTTTAGAAGAGATTTTTGATTAGGACTCTTTTGCAAAGAAGCCAAGCTTGGTGCCTACTGAGAACGGAGTTGAAGATGTGAATCTTGGAACACTTGACCAGCCCAAGTTTGTGAAGTTGTCAAAGGCATTATCCCCTGAGGTAAAGGAAAAATACGTTAAATTTCTTTCTGAATTTTCTAATGTGTTTGCATGGGATTATTCAGATTTGAAGGTGTATGATAAGAACATAATCCAGCGTACTATTCCTATCAAGCCAGATCAGAAGCCATTCAGACAGAAGCTGAGAAGAATCAATCCGAAGCTGCTGCCATCCATTGAAAAAGAGGTAAACAGGTTGTACAAAGCAGGTATCATAGTTCCTATTAGATTTTCTAACTGGATTTCAAATTTGGTCCCGGTGCGTAATAAGACAGGAGAGATAAGATTATGCATACATTTTCGGAATTTGAATAAGGGATCCTTAAAGGATAATTATCCACTTCCGAAGATGGACCATATTCTATAGAGAGTAGTTGGAGCATCTAGGATGTCACTACTTGATGGCTACCTAGGCTACAACCAAATCTTGGTGCATGAGAAGGACCAAGACAAAACTACCTTCACAACACCCTGGGGAACCTTCTAGTATGCTTAAATTCCATTTGGACTGAAGAACATTGGAGTGAATTTCCAACGAGAAATGAACGTTGATTTTTCCAATGAAAAAGATGTTTTTCTTGTTGTTTATTTGGATGATTTGACAGTGTTTTCAGGTTCAAATGATGAGCATCTGCACCATTTGAGAGTTTTTTTTCAGCGATGCAAATTTTTTTGGATTTCTCTTAATCCAAAGAAGAGTCTCTTTGCCATGGATGAAGGCAAGTTGCTGGGGCATATCATCTCTAAATATGGTATCCGCATCAATCCATCTAGAGTGGAGGAAATTTAGCACATATATCTTCCACAAAACAATGAGATTCAGGCCTTTAATGGTAAGATGAACTTTTTGCGCCAATTTATACCCAATCTGGCTCAACATCTAAGAGAAATGACCAATATGTTGAAGAAGGACAACACTGTTAAATGGAGTGAGGAGGCTATCAAGTCATTCAATCTGGTAAAGTTTTCTTTTTCCAATGCCCCAGTCTTGATTAGTCTCGACTATACTCAAGATTTTATTATTTTTTTCATTTGCATTGGAGCATACTATGGTTGTTGTTTTAATGAAAAAGAGAGATCAGGTTGAAAAGCCAATTTCCTTTTTCAGTAGAACTATTAGAGATGTTGCTTTGAGGTATACTATTATTGAAAAACAAGCATTGGCTCTTATAAAGGAATTGAAGGATTTTAGGGTCTATATTCTACATTCACATACTATAGCATATGTCCCTAACGTAGCAGTGAAGGATGTGTTGATGCAAACTGATCCAAAAGGTCGAAGAGGTAAATGGATGACAACTATGTTGGAGTATGATCTGGAGATAAAGCCCACGAAGTTGATCAAAGGTCAAGGCTTGGAAAAATTGATGGCCCAATCAAATCTATGTGCCCTGGATATAAACCTCATTACAACAATGTCAGAAGATGAAGATGAAGGTTTTCTTTTTTCGCTTTCAAACATTTTTCTACAATCCCCTTTGTATTCAGATATTGTTTATGTCCTTCAGCATCTTTCACCACCTTCAGTCATGTCTAAGAGGAAATGTATATCTCTAAAACTTAAATCTGCAAAATACTGCATTTTAAACAGTGCTCTGTATTGGAAAGATCCAGGAGGCATTCTGCTCAATTTTTTGGTTGAACAAGAAGCTCAGAAGGTAATGCATGATTTCCACAAAGGTGATTGTGGCAGTCATTTGTTTTGGAATACTACAGCTAACAAGGTATTAAGAGAAGGATATTATTGGCCCACGTTATTTTCTGATTTATATAAAACGGTGATGAATTGTCATGAATGCAAAATTTTCCAAGGGAAGAAGAAATTGCTGCCTCTTCCTTTGAAACCAGTTTTAGTAAATTCTCCCTTTCAGCAGTGGGGACTCGATTTCATAGGAGAATTCCATCCCGCTTCATCAACGCAGCATCAATGGAACCTGACAGGTACATATTACTTCACTAAATGGATTGAGGCCATCCCAGCCAGGCAAGCTATAGACAGGGTAATTATTCAATTCCTAGAATCGAATATTTTATCTCGTTTTGGCTGCCCTTATAAAATTATAACAGACAACGTAGCAGCGTTCAGACCTAAGAAAATGGTGGAGTTATGCGATAAGTATAATATCTTCCTAGGCCATTCAATAGTGTATTATCCACAAGGCAACGACCTAGCAGAATCATCGAACAAATTGTTGATAAATATAATCAAGAAAATGCTGCAGGCAAAAAAAAAAAATTGGCGCCGAAAGCTCATCAACACACTGTGGGCAGACAGAGTTAGCAGTAAAAAATCCATAGGTATTTCACCTTTTGAATTGGTTTATGGTACTGATGTTGTCTTCCCTACATCCCTTACAGTTCCAGTTATGAGATTATTGCAAGAAGTTGGTAGTGAAGATGATGACAATCAGCGAAGGATCAATTAGATGATCCATCTTTAGTAAACAAGAGAGGAAGTGTCACATAACGTTGTTCAGTTGTAGGAAAAGATTAAAAAGATCTATGACCAGAAGACCAAAGCCAAAAAATTTCAGCTGGATGATGTAATATTGAGATGGGATGCAAGGAATGAAGACAAAGGGAAACACGGTAAATTTGACAACCTTTGGAAAGGACCATACATGATTTCAGCATACAGGGGACAAAATTCCTTCTTGCTTTCAAAGATGGATGGCCAAGATTGCCCTAGAGGAGCAGTAAATGGTAGGATTTTAAAGCACTACCATAGTTGAAGATAATGGATCAGAGACTATGTCACCATCATTGTATATACCATGTTATTTTTTATCAGAGTTCAAGTACACAGTTATTAAAGTTTGGGGCCTGAGGTGAAGGCTATAAAACTTAAATGATATGTGTATGGTTTGGTTTTATTTCAGTTTTTAGTCTTAGTCTTGAGTTAGAGTCAGTCTGCATTGTGTCAGTTTTTAGTGTTTTGACTCCATGCCCAATGGATAAGGCTACTTGGTCTACGGTGTTCTTGGCACCTCCAAGGAGCTACCATCCCCATTGGAGCCAATGTTAGTGTTAGTTTAGTCATACTGCCATCAGTGATCAAAATTGCTCTTTCGCATTTGCATATTAGGAGTCCCATACCAATAAATTTCACCATTCCGCTAGGTCATGGATTCATTGATGGTAGTAATTTTTTATCAGTTTTCCCTCATGTGAAACTTGTTGATTCTCCTTTCTATGGCCTTTAGTCATGAGTTACTTTCACTTTGTGAGTCATGTCAATAGGTCATAGGATGGGCCTCATTAGGTCCTAGGATCTCACCACGGTCAAATTGATGAGTTAAGTGTCAATAAATATCAACAAGGTCATGAGGAAGTCAATAAAATTAAATTCACAACACCTGGGAAGATCAAAGAAACATTTTATTCAGTCTGATGTAATTTTCACCTCAAAACTATGTTTTAAGGTGAAAACATGATATTTTTCCTTTATTATCATTCATTATGTAATTTCATGTCAGGATATGTAATAAGCCACATTTTAGAAGTTGCCATCTCCATAAATTCATCACCCTGCCTTCAGAGAAGTTTTTTGTAGCATGTTTAGCGTCAAATCATGTTCTAAGTAGATTCAACAGAAAGAGCCTGGAAAGAGCTTTCCAACTGTATACTACACTCTCAAAACTAACTCCTGGATTGAAAATTATGCCTAAGTGAAGTAAAAGGTCCCATATTCCCTAACCCTCCCCTTTTTCCATCTTTCCCTTAAACTTTATATTATTAAGGTTTAATATTTTCTTTAAAAATCCCTTTCCCCCCCCCCCTCCGATTACAAAATCGCATTATAAAATCATTTAAAACACATATGCGATTTACACATAATCACTTCCCCTCCATGCCATACAACTTTATAATAAATTTTATGTATATAAAAACCCCGCCGTTCCAAACCACTTCCCCTCCATCCCATTTAAAACCTTATGATAAAGTTTAAAAGGTTTTATATTATAAAACCCAAGTCCCTTCCCTTTTCCATCACATCGCAACATACAAATGACGCGCCCCGATTGGCCCTTATGTTAACAAAGGTTTTGATGCGATTGACTATCTCCGATGGCCAACCCCCAATTAAACTCTCCTATATGCATCTTGACTGTTGATCGACCCCCCTAATCCGACGGCCCATATGCGATCGGGCCCATCACAATTGGTGATTCCATAAAATGCAACTCCCAATTGAGCACTCCTGATTTGACTTCTCCGATGGAAACCTGCCCAATGTACATCCTGACCATCGATCTCATCATTAATCCGATGGCTCTTATTCCATCACTATGTTCCCATCGGCGATTTCCTTTTGCGTTATATGTTTCAATCTCCGCTCTCCGATGTCGATGGACCTACGGGTCCCACCACCTAAAGTCTTCCACCCGTTCATCATAAAAAGCCCATTCGCCTTTGTAAATATTAAACTATGTTTTATTTCGTTTTACATAAAGAACTCGAACCCATCGCTTATCCCATCTCATCGACACTTTCCACGTGTGCTTTGCTTCCACTCCCTCTCCCTATTCTGATTGCGATGTATAATCCCTAGGTCCCACCTTGCCAGCCCTCTGCCCTTTCATATGAAAATCCTTCCTCCCTTCGTAAAAAGTGAAAAAATATTTTTACTTATTTACAAAGGAATTTCCCGTTCTCTTATTGATTGCCCCATCTGACAGACTCTAATCACATTGGAGTTTATGCCGCTTCTCAATGCACCCTCCCTTCTCCCTGATCCCTGATTGCGATTACCCATGTGTATTAAAATGCATCCCACAGCATATTACAAGGTTTTGTTATATGTTATATTCCCTCTCCCACCCCTTCCGATTCCGATTATAATATGGACCCCACCTCCTTTCCCTTTGTTCCCTCCATTCAAAAAATCAGTCTTTCCCTTCACCAAAAGCATAATTCCATTCCATTTTATTTCAACAACATTTTATTAAAAAGTCAGTGTTCTTCAAACAAATAATGGAAAGCAACAGTCAGCTGGCTGCAAGCTAAATAAAACAAATATTTCTATAACAACATAAAGATAGGGATTTGCTCCTCAAATTACCTATTTATCATTTAACAGCGAAATCGTGAATCTATCCAAGTAATCAAATGTAATGATGTTCCTTCTTTAAGGCAGATTGTTGGACTTCTTTCTATGATTGGATTTCAGTTCTTCAGCTGTTAAAACAACTCCTCTTTTTTTGGATCCATGTTCCCACATTTCAGCCTATTGTAAATCATTTGTAAAGCAGTCTGTAACTCAGAAGTAGGGGAATAGTGTGGAAAAGAAAGCTCTGTGTTCCATTGTACAGCTTGATAGAGAATTAATAAGAGATGCAGCTCTGATTTGTGGGATCCATGTGGTATGATTTTTAGCATTTGTTCTCTCCTTTGTTTCATATGTAAATTTTTATGTTTCACCTATCATCCATAAACATTTATTTTTGAATGCTTTCAAGATAGAAAGATAGAATCCATTTTTATGCTCTGCCTTGGGGAATCATTCATACTCTGTGTTTTTCTTCTATTTGAAAAGGATCCATCTCCCATGCCCTTTTCAGATCCTCACCAGTCTTTCCATCCTATCATTATTTAAACTTTATTGCTAAAATATCATGCCTATCTTGCCCCATGAAATACCCTATATCATGATTTAATTCCCTAGTTTCAACTGTCCCATTTTTATTCCATATATCCCTGAAAATTCATTTCATTTATTAAAATTTATTTCCCATCATTATACCTAGCCTAATATCAGTCCATTATTGCACTTTATTGAATATCCTTTCATGAATATATCCCTCTCCTGTCCTTTTAGGGCTAGCTACAAGGCTAAGCGTGGTTTAGTTGTTACCCTGTTTTTCCCTTTTTTAGCCTGGGGTCCAGATCAGGTGCTAACAGTGGGAAAAGTGGGGGTTTAAAAGTGGAGAGTGTAAGATGGGAGGGGGTTGATGGAATGGCCCGGTGATTTGAACAGTGGGTGAATGGATAATAGAAGTGGATGGACCAGCAAGAGATTGTTGAGCAGATCTAGGATGAGAGAAACAAAAATTATGGATGAAATGGAAATCGGGAGGGGTAGTTTCTCTACTACTAGGATGTTCACCTCTATCTTGAGATGAAGGGGGAGATTCAAAATCTATCTGATCTATATCATCAAGTGACCTAGTTCTAAATGGGTTTCTTAAGTCAACTTGTGAATCTTGTAGAGATGTGAGGTTTCTAGGAACAGAATTAGCTCTATGGAGTGACCTAACAATAGTTGAAGTTTTGGCCTTGGGAGATTTCCTAAGTATACTTTCAGGGTTATCAACTATCTCAGGAGGATTTGGGTTAGGATAGGCTCTAGTATGAACTCTTCTAGAAGCCATTGTGTTGTGTCTTAGACCTAATGACAAGAAAATTTAACCAAATATGAAAATCTTTAGGAGGCTAACTGATCTTTTTAGCAAGAAAAATTTAATCCTCAAAGTATTCTTAACTAAGTTTGAATGATGTTATGATAAATGGTTTCCCAGTGGAGTCTTTAGGTCTATTTAGGATTTTTGAGTCACCAGGTGGAAATTTTTAGCTATGGAAGGTAAAATGTTTTATGGTCCACCACCATTAATAGGTTCGAATACAAAGGAAAATCAATGGAGTTATCGGGTGAAGAGTTTTTATTTGATTTCAGGACTTTGAAAGTTTTTCACCATCAATAATCAAAACCACTCTAGGCAGACACTTGGTTCATTGTTAAAAATGGGATTATCTAAGTTGTGAAGTTATCTATTAATTCAGAAAGTCCCCAGTGGAGTCACCAGAAAATGTTAGGCCTATGTAATTTAGCAGAGTGGAAAGACTAAACGCTACAAATACTACATCATAAAACCACTTTGGGATTCTAGGATCTAGCCCTCCTGAATCCAGAGAGGGATCTCTCTATAATTGCAAAGATTGATTTATCTTTTAAGGTTTCAGTATGATATTAGGCTAGTTATTAAGAAAAAGGGATTTTTGTTTGTTTGGTTGGTTGGGTATGATCTTTAATTGAGTGGAAAGTCCTAAAAATGAAATATTTTCAGAGGGGTGAAGGTGTGAATAATCAAAACAAGGTTTAGTTGATAGGATAGGCATGAAACTGTACTTAATCCATTGGTCTATGGAGTCCCAAAAGGTTTTAATTGAACAACAGTTTTCAAGAGTGGTCCATGGGGCAAGTCATCTATATCAAAGGGTCTTTTAGATAAAATGATGGGATGGAACATTAAAGTGTTGAGAAAAAATTAAAGATAGCAACTCAATCAAGAATTCATTAACTCTGCTGAATAAGAAAAAGCCTTTAGGTAACTATTTTGAAGTAAACCAAAGGATAGGGCTAACCATAGACTTCTTTGGACAAAATTGTACTAAAGCCAACTTATCAGACAAACAATCCAGTAATCCACATCACTACTTTCAGAAAGGATGAAAACATATAAGAAAACAAAGTGTAGCCTAAGATCAAGTAAGATATCATTAAAATCTAGGCTTTCTTTCAGCATACTCTTAGAGAAACTTTCAAACAACCTTTGGAGAAAGAACTAGAAGACATGGCAAACCATAAGCTTTCCTAGTTTAACTCTACTTAGCATGTAATGAAAATATCATTCAAGAACAATGTTTAGAGTTTAGACAGTCAGACATGGGCTCACCAACATTCCTTGACTGGTTTAGACTGTACTAAACCATTCTTAAATACAATATTGGAGGAAAACATAAAGATAAAGCTTATCAGTGAGAGTAGGGTACTTATAAGAGTAAATCCTATCTCTATAGTTGTTGTTCTTTATCAAAGAAAAATGGAAAATTTTATGGAAAACATAAGAAGGAAAACAAGTACAATGAGAGGTACATCACCAATGGTATAGTTCAAGATCCCATGAATCAACTTGTATATTGATGTCAATCCAGTTACATACTTCAAGTCCAATGTTTCAGTACAGCAACAACTTCTCTTCTTAGCCTAACTTCTTTGATTACAAACAAAGCTTCAAAAGCCTCTGAAAACTATTTACATGGAAAAATTTTCGAGCAACAAGTATTACATCAAAAGTCCAACAACCAACAACATCTTATCTTCTTCAGAAGTATTTATAGAAGAAAGAGGAGGTGGGATGAAAAATAAGGTCTATAGTTCAATTAATACAAGTTTTAGTGCTTCTCTGTCTTTGAGGGGTTCAATAGAGAATTTTTCTGATATTTTCTCTATATTAATTGGTTTTCACTAAGTATTAAGCTACTTGGTAGTTTTTGTTGACTTTAAAACTCTTTAAGCAGGCTGGAAATAACTCTGGCTATATTTAGGCAAAAATATCACTGATCAAGCCAATTACTATGCCTTCTTTTGATTTATTGAGGCTGCAGGTGGCACTTTGGTATCTGAAGAGGATAAATGACCTCTGATGTGGTAGTGGAGGCCTCCTTTACTGAGATTTTTCTCTGTTTTTCCTTAAAACACTTTTAATCTGCTTTTGGTCTGTGTTTTAGGCTTAATTAGCCTTGATCTTTGCTTCGGGTCTTCATTCTTGGATATTGTCTTTGTTTCTTTAAACCTGTGGATTAAAACTCTGATCTTTGGGCTTAGGCATTAATCACCTTTTAACATTGATTTCTTCACTCTGATACACTTTGTTTTTTTTGTTTATACAGGTGGATTTATGCTATTGGAGGGTTTCGTTAAACCTTGGATCGTGCTCCAGATGATTCAAACGTAGATTTCAAGCCCTGTAGATCCTTTCTTCCTTGATTTTAAGCCACAGAATCATCATTTTGGGCCCTTTTTTCACCTATCTATGACTATGGAAAAAACACAGATCAACCACCATTAAAACCCTACAAAACACAAAAACTCATTATAAAATCCTACAGAATTTGGTTTAAACTTCTTCAGAGGCTCGTGAGGGTGGAGGAGCAATGAGGAAGAATGTGGATGCAGCAGAAAAAGTTAGGAAAACCCTGGAAAAACATCTAACCAGGTGAAAATGGAGTTTGGGCATGACACCGAACGGGAACTGTTGGATTAGGATAATCAACGGTGGAGATCACCTGATGAAGTCGCTTGGGAGAAAAGATGAAGGAAAATGACTTGGGGTCGTGATATAATGAGATTCGTTCGATCTCAGAGATCGACGACTGATATTTAAAAGTGAAAATGACATTTTAGGAGGATGGTGGTTTGGCAGAAAACCGATAGTGGTTTTTGCGCAGGCTCTGGGGGGTAGGCGGTATTCACAAAAAAAAAGCGATTCCATACACCTTTTGACATGCATCCTTCCGAATACCGCCCATTTCGCATAATTTTTTGGTGTTAACGTTTAGGCACAAAAATTGTGTGAAATGAAATGTAAGCCGTCGGATCGGAGGCACCAGATCCAACGGTCCAGGTTGAACGAGATGGAGGGCAAGCTACATGGAGGAAGTATGGTGGGACCAACGATTGCATTAGTGGCTTTATCATGTAGCAGATGGGTGAAAATGGTCATCGGGTTTAGTGCCAATCGTCTGATATTTTGAATGGATGGTTAGGATTGAAAGGAGAAGCGGATTATTTGAACAGGGAAGGAAGGAAAGGAAGGTGACCTGGCAGAGAGCGGGTAACCTGATGGTCGTTGATCTATAGAGATCAACGGTCCAGATTCGTCTTTTATATTTATATGTCGGAAATGGAAAAACAAATGAAAGTTGGGTTCGGAAAGGTTTTTTAAACCCTTTAGTGCCCGATTGCGGGGCTTTAGGACACATGAGGAAAGGGGCTAAAGGTCTTAAGCCCTCGAAGGCTTAAGACCTATAATTTAAAAAGAGCACTTTTAAGACCAAAAACCGGGTTTTTAAGGCCAAAATAAGGTTTTGGTAGGTGAAATGAAGGGATTTAAAACCAAATAAGGAGGAATAAAAGGTTTTGAAGGGGGGTTTTGATGATTTAGAAGCCAAATGAAGGTTTTTAGAGGATTTTTATGAAGGAAATAAAAATTAAAATGGGGTTTGTTTATGAGTAAAGGAGGAGTGAAAATGATGGAAAATGGGGTTTTATAAGAAGTTTTCTCTTGGTAAATGGCAGGTTCTTTAGGATTAATAGGGAAACATCAGTGAATATTAACTCAGAGGTAAAATATCATCATAAGACTTCAAGAACTCACAATTTGGACATGAATTGTTTCTTGAAGGCTAAAAAATATTTAGCTACCATTTGATATGACAAAATTTTTATAGGTGGCTAATAGAATCGATCCAACATGTTCCAATCTTGTAGTATTTAATCATAGGGGATATGTGCCACATTTACCAGTAGAATTAGCATTCTCCATCCAAGTAAATGTTCTCAATCACCTCATTCATCATACTATTATTGATGAGGGAGAATCTACCTGCATTATGTCTCTAAAATACTAGAATTCACTTGACTCGTTATGCCTATCTCAATCGCCTACGATGTTGAAAGCTTTCGACGAACGTACATATAAGCCTTGAGGTATCATCAATAACTTGCATGTTGAACTAGGGGGAAAATCAGTAAATGTTGAAGTTGAGGTCATTGATGGACCCCTTGATTACAACATCTTACTGGGAAGGCCATGGGTATATGCTATGACTACGATCGCCTCTACATATTTTAGAATGATCGACTTTCCACATAAAGGTTTCATCATAGTCATCAATAAACTCTCCTTCTTTGCTTCCAGTTCCCAAGTAATTGGAAGCATTCTATTAGTTCATGCACCCCAACTAGAACTTCAGAACATTGGTGTAGGACTCTTAAAGGATTCTTCCTTCATGGGAACCTTTTCATTACTGTTGCCTACGACGTCAGCATAATTTGCAAACATAGAGACCTGCCATATGATATCTTCCACTCCATCTGGCTTAAGGAATATTACGAGTGATTCTAAAGTTGTTACGTTTGATGAATTTCTATCGCCCAACCCAATTGAGCTGGCATAGTAATCAATTTGCATGGATTGGGTGAAGAATCTGAAATCATCATTGCCATTCGTTTGGGTTGATCGTTCATTAGATTTTGGTACTCCATCTGATCCTTTTTCATCCACTTTATTGATAGATGAGAATATTGTCGAATCCATGATGCCAGAAGGAGAACCATGGGAAGATCATCATCATCGCTCTCATCTTTAGGATTACGAAGAATATAATCTTATTGAACTATATCACCCATCGATCAAAAAATTCTTTTTGAATTCTTTTCCCATTAATGCAATCAGATCCGAGAAAAAATTATCAAATATTGAAGAAACCATTTCTATCCATATTTTGACCAAACATGACAATGTAGAAAACATTCATGTAGGCGTGTCTTGTTCCCTATCATAACTCGAAACATATCGCTCTCTCTTTCATGAATTTCATGATGTATTTTCTTGGTCTTATGAGGAAATTCCAGGAATAGATACTAGTATCATTGAACACACCATTAACATGTACCCTGATGTCAAATTTGTACGTCTATGCCTTCGTCCTATTCATCTAAAGAAGGTTGTTATCATTAAAGCAGAAGTTGAAAAAAATTTGCGTGTTGGTTTCATTTACCCTGTTCCACTAAGTGATTGGATTTCCAACATTGTTCCTTTCATGAAAAAACAAGGGAAAATCAAAGTGTGCATCGATTATTGGGATGTCAATATTTCTTGTCCAAAAGACAACTATCCTACTCCCTTTATTGACCAAATTATTGACGATTGTGCTAGATTTGAAATATTTTTGTTCATGGATGGATTTTCTGGCTACAATCAAATAAATATCCACCCATAAGACCAATATAAGATATCATTCATCTATCCTTGGGGCATATTCTCTTATCAGAAACTCCCATTTGGTTTAAATAACACTGGGGAAGCATTTCAGAGAGCAATGGATTATGTTTTCAATGACATCAAGAAAATTGTTCAGCCTTATCTAGACGATTTAATTGCGCATTCACGAAATTGGACTGATCAACAGATGCATTTGAGAGCTATATTTCTACACTGTCGACACTACAAAATACACCTCAATCCACTTAAATGTGTGCTTTTTGTTGGTTCTGGTCGTTTTATAGGATTCTTCGTCTCAAAAGAAGGATTTCAAATCGACCCATTAAAGTTCCAGGCCATTCTTGATTTTCCTACACCATCAAATTTGCTTCAGTTACAAAAAATTAAAGGAAAGGATGACTTCCTAAGGAGGTTCATACCCAAATATGCCAAAATGGCTAAAGGATTTACTAGACTATTGAAAAAGGGGATTCCCTTCCATTGGGATAAGTTTGCGCAAGCTTCTTTTGATGTTGTCAAGGATACACTTTTTTGGGCGTCATTAATATATCCCCCCAATTATCAGAGTGATTATTTCTTATATATTGCCGTGATTGATGCGACCATTGCTATGGTATTTGTCCAAGAAGAAGATGGGATAGGACATATGATATATTATTTGAGTCGTAATCTCAATGATATGGAGGTGAAGTATTCATACGTCGAAAAGCTTGCCTTAGTGGCCATTCAAGCTACCCAAATATTTCGCCACTATATCCTGTTTCGGAAGACCATTTTCATTTCGGATTGTAATCCCATGACTTACATTTTTTCATGCCAATTTCTTGTGGGCAAGTATTCAAAATGGATTGTCATTTTGTGGGAGTTTGATTTGGAATTCATCAAATTCAAGTCAAAGAAGTCTTTAGTTTTCGCTGAGCTTCTCTGCGACCTTCTCTTTGATGGTACTGCTACTACATCAAAACCATCTATTCCTGATGAGTCTTTGTTTTCGATTTGATCATCTGATCCTTGGAATGGAGATTTTCTCATTTATCTCCAGACCCATACTTTTCATCCCAATAACACTCACTCTGAACAATTACGTATTTGATACCAAGCCAAATATTATCTGATCGTCGAAAATACACTTTATCGTCCTAGTTTCAATACAATTTTAAGGAGGTGCCTCACTCATCAGGAGGCCGAAAAGGTTTTAAACGATTGTCATCTTTGGGCTTGTGGTGAATACTTTTCTGGATAAGCTACCATGCAGAACATACTCTGTGCCGATTACTTTTGGCCAACCATATTTCACGACTTCATCCTCATGGTTGTCATGCATGCTAGATATTTTATCGTAAATTCTGTAAACTGCTAGCGTAGATGCATCTTGTTATTGCTGTGGTACCATTTTCAAAATGGGGCATTGACTTCATGACCTGCAACCCTCGTTCATCCGGGGGGCATGGTTATATTATTTTCGTAGTAGACTACTTTACAAAGTGGGCCAAAGCAATGCCTACATTAAATAACACAGGCGGAACAATTGCATTATTCTTTTTTAATCATGTCATTTCATGGTTCGGTGTTCCATAGGCTATAGTCACAGATCATGGGAAGCATTTTTGCAATCACATGATGAATGAGTTGACTCCCAAATTAGGACTATCACATGATAGTTCTACTCCTTATTATCCACAATCAAATGGACAAGCTGAGGCTATTAACAAGATTCTTAAACGAACGCTTCAACGAATGATAGGAAATCATAAATGAAATTGGAATTTGATATTGTACTTGGATTTGTGGGCATACTGAACCTTGGTAATAAATGAAACCGGATTTACCCCCTTTCAATTGGTGTATGGTCTAGAAGCTATCTTGCCTATCCAGTGTGAAATACCATGATAAAACTTGTCGTTGACTTGTTACCTGACACCTCTTCTGAAGAAGTGTGTCTTTTTAACCTCATCCATCTTGATGAAACGTGTTGTGAATCCACATTGGCTAACAAAGCACATAAGAGACATATAAAGGCACAATACAACAAGCATTTCTAGCCTCAAATATTCTCATAGGGTGACCTGGTCCTTCTTTATGATTAGGAAGTTGATGTAATAGGTACAGGGAAAGTTGAGTCGTTATGGCATGGCCCCTATATTGTCAAAAGAGTTCTTGCTAAGGGTTTCTACGAGTTGGTATATTATGATGGAATTCCATTGGTGCAACCCCAAAATGGGTTGTATATGAAACATTACTATGCTTAAAAATGAGCATAGTAAACTATTGTATTATATTGTACATATGTTTTTGATTTGCGTTTACTATCTAAGTTTATTTTTCTAGAGTTTTCTT
Source organism: Pinus albicaulis (assembly GCA_034641835.2). Taxonomy (NCBI): domain Eukaryota; kingdom Viridiplantae; phylum Streptophyta; class Pinopsida; order Pinales; family Pinaceae; genus Pinus; species Pinus albicaulis. The sequence goes on along the minus strand of CM076570.1, from coordinate 417,865,376 downwards.
GAAGTTAGTAATCCACTTTACATTTGATCGCAGATGTTTGAATCTTTGGAACCATTTGTTGGTTCTGCTGATGGTGCTAGTTGTAGTATGCAGAATATATCCTCTACAGTGTGGGCCCTTTTCGCTCTAAATGGCAAGTTAGTGAGTTTTCAAGGGATTTGTATTGGTCGATCTACAAACAATATCGTTGAGTATATCGCATTGATTGAACTTCTCTCTGATTCCATTTCATTTGGTATTAACCACATCATCATTAGGTTAGACTCACAACTTGTGGTGTTGCAACTTACTAGTGTTTATACTGTCAGAAATCTAACACTGCATGATATGTTCCTAAGATTTTGACTTTTGGAAAGACATTTTTGTTTCATTCAATATCAACACATTTCCAGAAACTTTAACAAATTAATTGATTCCTTAGTGAATTATGTTATAAATAGACATTGCAACACAATTAAAGACATATTTTCAATTTACATCACATAATTGAATAGGATTGTGTAATAAACATAGGAAAACAATGAAAACAAATAGATAGATAGTTATAGGTTTTTACAAAATTTGTGCCCAAGACACATTGTTCATCTGACCTCAAAATTTATGCAAAATGTCAAAAGTAAACAAGTGATGCTCGTGATAACATGCTACTGATCTAGCTATCCTACGTAATAACCGCATCCAATGGTTAGGAACGCCAATAGTATGGTGCTGTAGTATCATGGGCATATCTTTGACTAGAAATTTGGAATCCCAAGATTCAATCCCTATATGTGCTAATGTAGCTCAGCAAGAGTCTCAACCATATACAAATCCTGAAGGACTTCTCTCTCGAAAACCATTTGTACTGGCTCATCTGATCTCTCCTTTGGCTGTCCCATTGGTTGAGCTCGACCTACATCTAAATTACATCAAAACTTTAGTTTATTCTTTGGAAACATCAAAATAGAAAAACATGTATAATCCTTAGAAAAATAAAAAAAACATGGTAAAAAAATTCTTACCAATTGCACCCCATTAAGCGTCATCTGGTAAAGCCAAATTTGGATCTCCTCGGAATTCTACACATGCATATGCATAATAATCGATGGAGACCATCTGTCATCTGAACTAGGCAAAGAATGTAGTCGAGAACATGATGGTCGATTGACTAGCATGTCTAGCCATCAGTTCTACCCATCTATGCATCCTTGAATCTCTAGGACCAGATATACCCAGTGTCACATGTTGGGGCTGCATCAATGGAATCCACTCTAAGGCAAAAGAAATCAAGATCGAACCATAGTTGAATTTTTTTATTCCTTCCCCCCTTTCCCTTGGTCAGTTTTTCTTTCATCTGAAAGAGGACAGCTTCAGCCAAGTTGAAAATTTATGGTCCCAAGCACTCTAGTGCATATTGCATATAAGATCTATTTGCCACATGTAGTGTAGCAGTACCAGCAAGCTTTTCAATAGTGAATAGGATGGTCCTCAATGTAAAATCATGTACATCATGGATCTTTATTTTCTTGTCCTTACCAGGTTCAGTCCCTGGATTGCAATACTGCAATATATAATCTCTCACTATCTTTCCTCCAAGAACAAACCCTCAAATAGAATTGGGTGGACTTTTCCTTGATAATCCTGTGAGAAAATAAATATCCTCCACTAATGTTGGGACCACCTTGTCCCCAATGTGAAATACCTCTATCGTTGGATCCCATGAACAAACAAGGAACTCCAATAGTTCCATTTTTGCCTCATACCCCACATTTTGAAGTACTTTAACAACCCGTAGTCTCTGAGGGCTCTTACCATACCCAGATCATTTAGGGAAATCATGTTATGTTCCTCATGTTCTCTTTCCCTCCATGTAATCGTCATTTTGGTCTGATGAATACCTGAAACACTATCTATAATATTCCTACTTTAGCAAGCAGCTAAGGGGAATATTAAAATTTTGATTTTTGCACTTAGTAGTTGGATAAATTGGTAAGGAGGCCCATGCTTAATAAAAACATGAATAAAACCCATTATAATGTGAAAGGGGATCATCACAGTAGCTAGATTTTACACTTATGGGTGCAAACAAGGGAAAATGGATGAGGACATAGTCAAGTTTGACTAAGTCAACATGCATGCATTTAGAAGAGGAGATCATCAATAAAACCAGTTCAATGTGAACAAGGATCAACATAGACAGAAATCTGTGAGCTAGATTGATTACACTTGAGTGTGAAAAGGGATGAGGTAGATTGAAGAGGTCAACCTTGACCAAATCAAACAGCACAATATGGAGGAGTGGCCTTGATGAAGGTACAACATAATTTTGGAGGGAGATTGCTCATGTGGAGTTGGAAACCCTAATGGGAGGGACCAAATGTGAGGAGGCTCAAAAATTTTAAAAGGAATAAGAGGGCATCCATTTTGGGTTAGCTTGGATTATTATTTATTTTTTCTGTTTAGACTATTGGGCATCCTCTTGCTGTTTAGCAGAGCTGCAGTGTTGTTTAGCACAAGGATATCCTGTTTAGGAATCCTTCTCCTTTATTGAGAGGCCTCAATAAGGAGCATTGTACTTCAGTTTTCCACACTCAGGCTTGAGGCCAAGAATCCTCCTTCAGCCAAGGTGTTATTTCTATAGAGAATAGTGTTGTGTTGCAGGGTGTTGCAGTGGAAAGTCCCCAACACAACTTTCTCAACTTATCTTTCTGAGGAGGGAGCTTCCCTCTCTTTGCAAGATCTATTAAGGAATTTTCTGAGCATATTTTACATCTTGGCATGTGGCCAAAGCATTCTCCACCTTCTACAACATATTCATTGGCATAAACTGCGTCATTTTTCCCAGTGTTGCAGTAGCAGGGTTTGAAACCTTGCTTGTGAGCTTATTCCTTGGAGGAAGGGTCAACCCTTATCTTGGAAATATTTGTATTTAATTCTTATTCTATTCATTGTATATTTCAGATATTTATATTCAGAGCTGTAGTGTAATTGTGTTTTCCAGATCTAGATCTACAGATCTGATATTATGTACTTGTGCTCTCACGAAACCCTTGCCGGGTTATCTTTTTTATGTATAAAAGGAGCTAAATTTCGATTTTCCTCCATGTTCTAATATAATAAAATCCATATATGTTATTTCATAATATTATATCTGAAACCCTCATAAAATCATGCTGCATACGCTTCAGTAGCTTTCTGTTGAGCTAAGTCATGGGATTTTAGCCTTTTTAAGCCATACCGAGACCGGGAAGTCTGTTTAACATAGCTAGAGTGACTTTTTTTTGCTCAAATTTGTTATATGAGTCCCATATGACATATTATAAGGGAAAACACCGTTATTTTCCTCTTTTATTATGAAAATAGTTGGGAATAACGTTTTTTGGTCTCAAAATGTTGATTTTCCCCAACTTTTGGGTCAGAAAATGACGTATAAGTTTATGCTGTGACACCAGCTGATGTTAGTGTGTTTCTTGACACATTCCATGGATTAATAGCTTGCTGCAGCTCCAACATTGTGTTTATATATTGTTGCAGTCCCAATATTGGGCATTTTTCGGCCATTTTAGGTGTGATAGGCTTGTTTATCTCAGCTAGTTTGCTTGGTTCCTAATTTCCTCTTGGATTTGGATCTTATATTATCAGATCTAAGATATCCAAGGGATAATCTTGTTTTCTATAGCATACATTCCTAAAAAATTCATTTTTTAGGGATGCCTTGCTAGCAGTCCCGGTTTTGGGATACTACAGTGGTATCAAAGCATAGTCTTCGCTCAGCCTGTGAGTTCCAGCCATCAGAGGGGAAAGATTAGAATGATGGAGAGGATGATTTTACTCTCATCACTTTTTAGATCTAGAAAAAACCTCTCCCATGAGGTTAAGATGATGAAGGAGGAGAGATGCCAAGAAACTCCTAGAGGGTTTCAAGAAGAGGAAGGACCATGCACTTCCTATTCTCATGAAGAAGAAGACCAGAAGCATGGAAGACACTTGGGATATCAGATTCTAAGTGAATACCTTTTTGAGTACAAGACTCAACCTAGAGCCTTCAAGGAGGCTCTAGCCTTCCCACAGTTCATTCAACTGGAGGAAGAAAGGAGGCCTTGCAGCACAAGAAGGATGAAGGGCAATAGGTTTCTATTGTCTACTTTTGATGGATCATCTTCATCAAGGACTTGGAAAATAAGACTTGCAGCATTCTTCCTACTACATCCAGTGGTAGAAAGAGAAGCGGTAGAGATTGTAATGCTGCACATGAATGGAAAAGCAAGCACTTGGTGGTTTATCCACATTAGTCATGCAAGAGTGTCTACTCTTGTAGATTTCACTCAGACGGTGATCAAGAGATTTGATGAAGAACATTCAGAGAGGGTGGAACCCTCACCATCTCTTGAGGAGACTTATATCAGTGTGGTCACAACCATGCAGGAGCAGCCTTCAACATCAGCAGTTGAGGGAGCCAATACAGTGAAAGAAAGAACTCTTGCAGCCATGCAAGGTGTTCCCAAAGTCCAGCAAGGTATGGTTTCATTTCCACTTTCTATTGTTGTAGAAAATATTTCAGAAGATTGTGGGAATATGTTGTTGTATGACCCAGGATCATCACTTACTGCTAATCTAGAGTAGCAAGGTTGCACTGCACTATCCAAAAGCAACAATGAAGAGATAAAGACCCATTCCTCATGGGAACATTCAAATGCCAGCTTCATTCGGGAAGCCATGGAGGAAGAAATGTCAAAGGGTAGACATCTTGAGATGAGAAACTCTTTCTCCTCTCTAGATGACACTCTCTCAATGAGCATGCCATAGCTCAAAGAGAGACTTCTACTTGCAGAATATCCAAGGCCTCTTTGGTTTTGGAAGGCCATGCATGAGGAGGAGGTCTCAACAAGAGATCCCATTGGAGGTGCACTTCAACATTTCATGAAGTGCAAGGTTCTTCAAAGGATGGAGGAGCAGAGTGTCCTACCATGGGAGGATACCAAGAATTTGTAGAATGAGATCCATCCCCCACATTGGGATGAGTGGATGGCAGTATGGAGCAATACGTTTCCAAACCCCTTGCAGATCTATGGTACAGGCCAGCAAGAGGCATGGCTATGCTGGTTTTTTTTGGGTGAGTTTGGTCACTACCCAAAAATTTCTTTTTCTTTGTCTCATGCCTTCAGTCTCAATGATAGGATGCATAAGAAGGAGGCATGGTTGTTGTGGCTATTAAGAAGAGAGTTTGGACATCATATGTCAAATCTTATGTCCATGTATTTACCTTTGTTTGAGATATGTCTCATGTGCTCACATGTATTTATGTTTGAGATGTATTTCATGTATGTACATTGTTTCGGGAAGGAGGATAACTTCTCCATGATGTATGATGGAGTTGGTTTGTACTTATTTGATGAGAAAACTCACATGTCCATCAATTTATTATTGATCCATGATCTGCATTTTGATAATGCAAGGAGGTAGCAAGAGTCCTTGTTGCTATGGTTATTATTAAGAGGGTATGGGCTGAAATTTTTCCATACTCATCATAATGTTTTAAAAGGAATGCATGGCACATTGTCTTGTTACTTGGATCACGTACAACAGATATATATTTTTATTTACTACCACACAGTAGATGAGCACTCATGCAAAGCTAGTACCTTGTTGGAGGACAACTTGCCACATGGCATTCTCAAGCAGCAGTTGGGAAAACTGCACTGTATCCCTTGGAGAGACGATTGATATTATGGAACCATCAGCATTTTTCTGATTTGGATGCCAAATTTTGATGAAGTGCTATTCATTTTGGATGGGATGGTTTGGGCCAGCATGATTCATGACATGGGAGATAAGATCTTTGGTGATCTATCCTTCTTCTTGCCACTTGAGGGCAACCTATTTGTAGCCCAAGATCAGTATGTACTCTACACTTGCCATGAGTGGAGAGGAAGACAGTATGGGGTAGGCCATTTTATCTATCATGTTCATCTATTCAGCTGACCTTATTTGCAGGAGCCTAAGGTGGAGGAGATATTTCATGAGTTTCCATGTTGGAGGGTGACTCATCTTGTATGGATGATAGCTTGGGGATGGAGGTTTTACATGGGAATGTTAGTTCCCAAACACATTTTAGACTCCATGCCTTAGGAGAAAGTTTCTCAGTTCTATCCTAGTATTTTCTTGAGGACAGGCAACATTTGGGAGGGGAGGACTGTAATATTCCTATTTTAGCAAGCAACTAAGGGGAATATTAAAATTTTGATTTTTGCACTTAGTAGTTGGATAAATGGGTAAGGAGGCCCATGCTTAATAAAAACATGAAAAAAACCCATTATAATGTGAAAGGGGATCATCATAGTAGCTAGATTTTACACTTATGGGTGTGAACAAGGGAAAATGGATGAGGACATAATCAAGTTTGACTAAGTCAACATGCATGCATGAAGAAGAGGAGATCATCAATAAAACTAGTTCAGTCTGAACAAGGATCAGCATAGACATACATTTTTGAGCTGGATTGATTACAATTGAGTGTGAAAATGGATGAGGCACATTGAAGAGGTCAACCTTGACCAAATAAAATAGCGCAGTATGGAGGAGTGGCCTTGATGAAGGTACAACGTAATTTTGGAGGGAGATTGCTCATGTGGAGTTAGAAACCCTAATGGGTGGGACCCAAGGTGAGGAGGCTCACAAATTTTATAAGGAAGAGGAGGGCAGACATTTTGGGTTAGCTTGGATTATTATTTATTTTTTCTGTTTAGACTATTTCGCATCCTCTTGTTATTTAGCAGAGCTACAGTGCTGTTTAGCACAAGGATCTCGTGTTTAGGAATCCTTCTCCTTCCTTGAGAGGCTTCAAGAAGGAGTATTGTACTTCAGTTTTCCACGCTTAGGCTTGAGACCAAGCATCCTCCTTCATCCATAGCATTATTTCTATAGATAATAGTGTTTTGTTGCAGGGTGTTGCAGTGGAAAGTCCCCAACACCACTTTCTCATCTTATCTTTTTGAGGAGGGAGCTTCCCTCTCTTTGCAAGATCTGTTAAGGAAGTTTCTCAGCATCTTGTATATCTTGACATGTGGCCAAATAATTCTCCACCTTATATAGTGCAGTCATTGGTAGAAACTGCGTCATTTTTCCCAGTGTTGCAGTAGCAGGGTTTGAACCCTTGCTTGTGAGCTTATTCCTTGGAGGAAGAGCCAACCCTTCTCCCAGAAAGATTTGTATTTCATTCCTCTTCTATTCATTGTATATTTCAGCTATTTTATTCAAATATATAGTGTAACTACATTTTTTAGATCTAGATCTGCAGATCTGATATTATGTACTTGTGCTCTCATGAGACCCTTGCTGGGTTATCTCTTTGATGTATAAAAGGAGCTAAATATCCATTTTCCTCTGTGTTCTGATATAATAAACTCCAGATCTATTATTGTATCATACTATATCTGAAATCCTCAGAAAATCACGTTGTATATGCTTCAGTATATTTCTGTTGAGCTAAGTCATGGGATTTGGGCCTTTTTAAGCCATCCTGGGACTAGGAGGTCTGTTTAACATAGCTAGAGTGATTTTTTTTTGCTCAAATTTGGTATGTGAGTGCCATATGACATATTATAAGGGAAACCACAATTATTTTCCTCTGTGATTATGCAAATAGTTGTGAATAATGTTTCTAGGGCTCAAAATGCTGCTTTTCCCCAACTTCTAGTCAGAAAATGATGTATAAGTTGTTGTTGTGACACCAGATGATGTTAGTGTGTTTCTTGACACATTCCATGGATGAATAGCTTGCAGGTCTAGGATTGTGTTTACATATTGCTGCAGTCCCAGTATTGGGCATTTTCTGGCCATTCTAGGTGTGAGAGGCTTGTTTATCTCACCTAGTTTGCTTGGTTCCTAATTTACTCTTAGATTTGGATCTTAGATTATCAGATCTAAGAGATACAAGGGCTAATCTTGTTTTCTGTAGCATAAATTCCTGAAAATTTCATTTTTCAGGCATGCCTTGCTAGCAATCTCGATTTTGGGATACTACACAATCATAAGACTCATAAGGATCCATTTCATTAAAAAATATAGGACAAGTACCTGAATGATCAAGTGAACGAGATAAAAAGACCCTCAATCTAGTTTCATCTATCTAGGCTGTGATTTCAGGATTTTTGTACACATCATTTCTACGATGAATTTACATATAGATCGTCATCCCAACATGGGCCTATATTTGTAGGCATGTCTGTATTGAAAAACATTCCAATGTAGACGAATTTTTGAACTATGTAAATGTTATTAGAATTGGAATGGGAATACCTCCCTCAGAAATTCAGGATCAAGATGAAAAATATCATGATGTAATGTATTGTAAGATTGATGTAGGTCACCTCTCCGCTTCAGTTCCAGCTCATCGCATAGTAAAAACTCTCATCCAAATACTATTATTGTTTTGAATTCATGCCTTAGGGAGCAATTGTTATAGGTCAATTTGGGCATCATTCCCCATGACCTAGTCAAACTAGACATCATCCCCAGGACCAATGAAATAAGGTCTATCATCCCCTCATATTTAAATTTCTATATGCCCTAAGAGAAGAAAAATTCATTCATGGCTTCTATTGTGATATTTCCAAGGTTTAAATTATATGTTATATCACTTATTGATTCACCAACACAACCTCTAAAGGCATTAACTGCGTTGCAATGCAAGATCCTCCATTCAAGGGTGCACTGCAATGCAATTCTCAACATTTAAGAGTGTGTTGGACACCTAGGAGCGGAATTCTCATTGTTTTGGGAATCTCCACATGTTTAGTGCCTTATAGAAGAGTCTATATGTGTCAAATTTCGAATCTAAGTGTCCATCTAAGACCTTTGAACTTGTGTAATATCCAAAAATAGGGAAAATCTACAATGTTAGGAATATATTATAGTATTCCTAAATTGGAGATCTAGCAATACATAAACATAAACTGGAAATAACAATGAATAATATCATACCAAAATGTATGGAAACCATGGAGCCATTTTATTATTTAAATCAGCAGCAATCATGTACAATACAACTCAAATGATTAAGGCAAACAAGCCTCTCATGAATACATATGCAAAAAGTGGAATGTTGCTCTATTGTAGAGTGCTCATGAACATGTACTGCACAGTCATAGATGGTACACCACTACATGGGAATGTGAAATAACATAAATATTCATATATATGGCTCATACAAAATTGGGAGAGAAGATCTAAGCTCTTGATCACAATTTCAAGACAATCCTGGAAGGATTGGCTGAAATATGCAAAACTGCAAAATGCCGGAGTTGCAGGGTAGCAGCTGCAACTCAAGGACTGGATCTGAATGGAGATGGCTAAATATGCTACATCATATGAATAGACCTCCTCCAATGGATCTTCTAGTGAAAGGCTGATCCTAACACTAAAGGTCTCACCCTCCAACAATCACTGCAATCCCTCACTGCAAATACTCCCTGAAAATAACGCAGTCACTGAGGGACACTACGCTGTAGATGCAAGAAAATGTGTTGGCCAAGTGCCAAGAACTGGATTATTATTTTTCTTCATCTCTTATTCTTCTTGTCTTCTGAATAGCATAATGGCTGAGATCCACAGGCTGAGCCAATATTATGCTTTGATACCACTATAATATCCCAAAATAGGGAAGATCTACAATGTTAGGAATATCTTATAGTATTCCTAAATTGGAGATCTAGCAATACATAAACATAAACTGGAAATAGCAGTGAATAATATCATAAAAAAATGTATGGAAACCATGGAGCCATTTTATTATTTAAATCAGCAGCAATCATGTACAATACAACTCAAATGATTAAGGTAAACAAGTCTCTCATGAATACATATGCAAAAAGTGGAATGTTGCTCTATTGCAGAGTGCTCATGAACATGTACTGCGCAGTCATAGATGGTACACTGCTACATGGGAATGTTAAATAACATACATATTCATATAGATGGCTCATACAACATTGGGAGAGGAGATCTAAGCTCTCGATCACAATTTCAAGACAATCCTAGAAGGATTGGCTGAAATATGCAAAACTGCAAAATGCCGAAGTTGCAGGGTAGCAGCTGCAACTCAAGGACTAGATCTGGATGGAGATGGATGAATATGCTACATCAGATGAATATACCTCCTCCAATGGATATTATAAGTGAAATTCTTATCCTAACACTGAAGATCTCACCCTCCGACAATCACTGCAATCCCTCATTGCAAATACTCCTTAAAAATAAGGCAGTCACTGAGTGACACTGCATTGTAGGTGCAAGAAAATGTGTTGGCTAAGTCCAAGATCTACAATATGCTCCAAGGGATTCCCAAATAATCACTGAAAGGAAAGAAAGCTTCCTCCTCTGGAAGATAAGCTCCGGAAGTGGTGTTCAGTAACCTCCATTGCAACACCCTGCAACACAACCCAACTCTAAACAAAAACTACACTGTAGCTGAAGGAGGATGCTTGATCTGAAGCCTTAATGTGGAGAAATGAAGAGAGAGCTCCTTCAAGAGGCCTCTCTTGAAAGGAGAAGGAATTTCTAAACAGGAAATCCTTGTGCTAAGCATCACTTCAACTCCGCTAAACAGCAGGAGAATGCACAAAGTCTAAGAAGACCAAGAAATAAATAATACATATCATGAATAATAATGGATGCCTTGCCCTCCTTTTAAACAAGTGAAAGCCCTCTCACCATGGGTCCCACTCATTAGGGTTTCCTTCAGCAAATAAACCTCCTCCCATTCATACTGCATTGTCTCTCAAAGTTTTCTCCACTTCCTATCCTAGTGCTATTGACTTGGTCAAACTTGACCTTGTCCACATGTAAATGATCTTGTTCACACATGAGGGTGTGAAATCCAGCTCTTATGATTACCCCCTCTCAAATTATGAGGGATTTTATTCATATTTTAATATGCATGTGCTTCCTTACCTATTTATTAAGCTGCTAGGTGATAAAAACAAAAATCAATATTCCAATTAGCTGCATGCTAATTTTGGAATATTACAGTCCTCCATCCCAAATGTTTCTTGTCCTCAAGCAACTGCAAGAATAGAACTGTGAATTTTCCCGTCCTCCTACTGTAGAATCCACATGTGATATGCTCCTCCAAAGAATGAGATGTTGTCTCATCAATAAATCTCTGTATTGCCCCTCCCAAGCATGTAAGTTAGAAAAATAACTATTATCATGAAAAAGTAGAGTACTCAAGAAGGAAATAAGGTGCTATCCAGAGGTTCCCTTGAGGCATGGGATCTAAAATGCATTGGGAATCATCATTCCCATGTGGATCCTCCATCCCCAAACAATCATCCATACAAAATGAGTTACCTCCCAACATGGCAACTCATACAAGTCATCCTCCACCTTGAGCTCCATAATATAGGTGGGCTAAAAATTTGACCATGGTAGACAAAATAGCCTACCCCGCACTGTCCTCCTCCCCACTTAAGATAAGTGTAGAGTGTTTGCTGACCTTGGGCTGCAATAATGTTGCCCTCAAGTGGTAAGAAGAAGACTATATCCTCAAGGATCTTCCCTCCAATTTTATGAATCATGCTGGCCCAAACCATCTCATATGTGATGAGCTGGAAATCACCATCATATGGCATCCAATCAATCATATGGCTCGCCTCAAAGGGAAACGAGTGTTTTGCTGTAGTGGCCACATACTCTCTCATTCTCCCATTAGAACATGCAATGCAAACAATGTGGGAAATCTCTCACCCAAGGGACACATCCAACCAATGTGCCACTCCCCCAATCATGCTCCCAATAAATAAGAACAGCAACAACATAAGGAACTACAATGAGAATCATGCTAGCTTCCATATGAAGCAAGGGAGAAGGATAACGGTCCCTCAAATGTATCTAACATAGTTTGACTCCCAAATTAAATAGAAAATGAAATGATGGGTGGCATCCCCACCATTTTCTTGTTGCCACAATCTCCTCACAAGTTTGGAGAATGTGTATGGTGTATGGTGCAAAGCGAGCATGCTTTGCAAAAGATAGAGCCTCCCCAAGTCCTCCTAGGGAGTGACCATCACCAATACTGCTTATGGCCTCAAGTATACCATGAGAGCTAGAAGGAGTATTTCTCCTCATTTGGGAAAATTCTTGCATACATATGGTTAAGGGATGCATATATACATTATACAAGTCATCACGCAAACAAAAAATACCCTTACCATATGTCTTGCTCATACAAATGGAGTGGCTCATAGGTGAGTCCCCTCTCATCCTAAAAGAGAAAAGAAGTGGTTTTTCTAACTCTTCCAAATATTTATGTATCTCCTCCATCTCTACATAATCCATGCATCTCCTCATATGTTGATATATCTCCTCCTCAATGTAATGTTCCCAATTGGGGAAATAAGAAATATTTGACAAAAAAAATTTATGCAGCATCCAATAATGTCATAACAGATTTTAAATAACAAATCATTCAGTTGATACAACAAAAAAAACCTTATACAGCGTTTTATGGGAAAAAAGGTGGGGAAAAGTGATGATTTTGGCCCTAAAATGTGTATATTCAGATATCTACGTGAAAATAAGGGTGGGAAGCGGTTTTATCTGATAGATTAGGTCAAGAGGGACCTATGATCCAAATTTAATCTTAAAAAAATGATTCTATCTTAGTTAAGCAGCTCCTCCTTCCCAAACTAGGCTTTAAAACCCTGATTTCCCAAGACTTGGAGTATGCAGAATTTTCTGAAGCATAGAGAGCGTATTTTCTGAAATGGTTTCTACAAAAAATGATGAGAGTTTTCTGATATAGATTTTACATGAGTCATACAGAAAATAAATGGAGATTTAAGCACTTATACACAAGGAGAAAGATACCCGGCAAGGGTTTCCGGCAAAATACATGAATAACAAAAGAACTACAGAAATAACGCAGTTACTGCATCTCTGTATTAAAAATTTTTGTACATGACCTGAAATATCATAATAATAAAAAGAAATTTCCCTAGGCCTCTTATTACAACTCCCGGAGGGAAATGAACACCTCCTCCTCAAGGATTTGCATTAAATCAAAGGGTGCAACTGTGTTGCTGCTGCTGCTACACAAAGGACGCAGTTTTCTGAAGATGATTGTGCTGCAGCTGAATGTAGATGAATGACCTCAAGAAAAATATAGAAATTAAGCTATAATACTTCCCTCTTGATCCCTTAAGCAAGTTGATCTAAAGAGAGGATGGAATTCCCGCACGGGAATTCTTTGCACTAAGCAGTGCAACAACTCTGGCTAAACATCTGAAGTATGCCAATGGTATCTAGAAAAAAATATCTGAATACATGAAAATGATTCTCCTTTGATGCTATGCCCTCCATTTATCTTTGGTGAGCCTCCTCACCCCGGACCCCACATAATATTGAGGTGACTTCTTCATGAAGCTTCCTCTTTCAAAATTGCATTGCCCTAGCTAGCTTCCCTCCTTCTGTGGCTGCGCTGTTGACTTTGGTCAACTAAAACTAATCCACCTCCAATGCCTCCTTTCACACTAAGTATCTTCAATCTAGTTCACATATTTGTGTCTTAGGTTGATCCTTGTTCACATTAAACTGGTTTACTTAGGTGATCTCTTCCTCCTCAAGAATGCATGTTGACTTAGTCAAACTTGACTATGTCTTCATCTATTTTACCTGTGTTCACACTTGTAAGTGTAAATTTCAGCACCTGAAGTGATCCCCTTCCTTATTAAGGTGGAAATTATTCATATTTTTATTTTTCATGGGCCTCCTTACCCATTTATTCCTCTTCTAAGTGAAAGTGGAAAAATCTAATGTTCCAAATTGCTATGTGCAATTTTGGAACATTACAGTTCTCCCCTCCCAAATGTTGCTTGTCCTCAAGCAACTGCAAGGATAGGACTAAAGCATACCCTCTTCTCCCCCCTACAACAATCTCATAAGATGAAAGTCTCCAATGATCAAAGTTCTACATCATCAACATCTCTCCAATTTTCCTCTCCCAAGTATGTAAGCTATCCAAATAGCTGGCATTATGTGACAGTGGATCATCCATGGAGGCAACAATGGGATGTTTGAAGGTTCTCTTGGGCATGAAGGCTGATATAGATTGGGATTCATCATCCCCCACTTGAATTCCTCCTGCCCAAGCTATCAACCAAGCAAAATGAGCCACCTTCCAAAATGGTAACTCATGTAAATCATCCTCCACTTGAAGCTCCGACAAGGTAGGTGGGCTGAAATTATGATCATGGTGGACATAGTAGCCTACCCCAAGCTGCTCTCCCTTCCACTTAAGGCAAGTGTAAAGGATTTTATGATCTTTGGATGCCATTATGTTTCCCTAAAATGACAAGAAGGAAGCTAGACCTCCAAAGGTCCCTCTCCCAGTGTTGTGAATCAAGCTGGCCCAACCCATCTCATACATGATGGATAAGAAATAATCATCATAAATCACCTCATCCATCTCATGGACCTTCTCATTAAGATGAAAATATGTTGTTGTAGAGGCCATTTCCTCTCCCATGAGCCCCTTAGAGCATGTAATGCAGAAAATTTGGGGATGCTCCTCCCCCAAGAACACACCCACTCCATGTGTTCCTCCTCCAATCATGCTCCTAACAGTCTCCCAAATGGTCACAGCGTAGTCTTCCCCACTGTAGCTTCACAAAAAATTATGGAAATTTTTCTCTTGACGAATGGATTGTTGTATAATTCATCACACCCACTAGTAAATAGTAGATGGCTGAATATGTCAATTGAGCACATAAGAAGAAAATATATACTTGCCCTGGATTATACATTAGATGGTTGTCTCCATCATAATAGCTGGCCAAATATGGACCATGGAGCCCAAATAAAAAATTGCCCCTTTGTAGAGCAATGCACTGCAAGGACATGGTAAGAGTATACAAATATAGTGATGAACAATCAATAAGTGCAACAACAAAGTTCTTACCTTGTGATGGAAGCAAGATGGTGACAGGATCCATAGATGAATCCTCCATACTGGTGTGGCATATCAATCTGAAGAGGGGTGAATCACATGTCCCATGAAAATCCTCTCTCTTATGCTTGGACATCCAAGTCAAAGTGAGCATATCACAACAACCAATGAGTCCATCCACCATTCTAACAATCTCACCTCCTCTATGCCCACCAAGTGCATCAAATATGAATTGATCTTGAGGACATCCCACCAATAATCTCATGCTCCCAAGTGACAACACTATTTGCCTATGCAAATAGGCTCCTGCCAACTCATAAATCCATCCTTTGACATGTTCAATGTCAAAGACTCCTCTCATAATGTTGTCATCTCCTCCCATTGCAACATCATGCAAAATGTGAGAGCAACTTTGCCTTTGCTCTCTCTCAATCCTCCAAACCAACAAATGGATTTTCTGCCCCATCATACCTCCACCATAAAATTGTTGTAGTGAAAACAAAATGACCCTACCATCATAATTCCTCCACACTTCTTGCTGCCCCATGATGAAAGTATCCTGCCAATCTCTTTCCCTCCACATGCCCTTGAGAAAAGGATATGCCTCATGTTGGCCAAACTCTCTCAAGAGTAGCCAACGCAGTCTTGCCTCTTGTTGCCCGGTATCATAGAGTTGCAAGTAACTCTCCAGCTTCTTTCCCTCTATCCACTTCCATTTAGCCACCGATGGATGCCTCCTACCCCTCTCCATCTTGGTACCCATCCAAAGACGATCAACAGCCTCCCATATCAATCTCTTCTTCTTGCATTCCAGGGAATGCTGGAATGCCACTCCTTGGAGACCTCCTAAAGAAGATCTCTCACCACTAATCATATTGAACCCATAAGGATCCAAGGGCCTTGAAGGCAAAGCCTCCTTACTATTATTGTTTGGTAGCACTGATAGTCTCCCTAATGACATAGTTTTTGCCTCATACTTCCTCCCAAAGCTTATGTCATCCTCCAAGAGATCATACTCCAACCTCAAGGGTTGTGTGTAGCTCATTAGTGAAACATGAGGCTGCTGGTTCAAATCTCCCTTGAACCATTCAAGCTTTCCCAACGTAGTGCAATCTTGCTGCTTTATCTCTGCAACATCATTTGATCCTGGGCCATATGCAAACAAATTTCCAACCCTTCCCATAGAATTTTCTGAAATGTTAAGACATGGAAATTTATGCATACCTCTGTGAGTCTTTGGGACATCTTCTATAGCTGCAAGAGGTCCTTTCTTCAATATGTTGGCTGATCCAATTGCTGGTGTAGATGGCTACTCTCTCAAATTCATGGCAGCGCTGGTACTTGCCTCCTCCCATGGTGGTGTGGGTCTTCTTTCTTCTCTCAGTTGAATAAACTGAGGAAAATCTAGGGTTTCTTTGGAAGCCCTAGGTTGGTACTTGTCTTCTGCCAAATACCCACTTAGATTTTCATGCTCTAATTGGTCTCCTTTTTCTTCACTTCCTCTCCAAGAACAGGAAGTGCATGCATCTACCTTTGCTTCTTGAAACCCTCTAGAGGTCTCACCGCAATTTTATCCTCCTTGAAACCCTCTTGCAGTTTCAGTGTATTTCTCTTATCCTCTCATCTTGGTTCTAAATATGGATGAGAGTAAAATCATCTTTTCCATCGTTCTAACCTTGCTTGAAGCCACCACTAAAGAAACCATTTGATGGAAATATGAACAAGGCTATTTCAGAGATGGACTGAGAGGACATTTACCAGATATGTTACCTCTAAAGAGAGGATGAGATCTAGAGGCTATCTGGCCCCTTATCAAGCTCTGTCTATATCTATGTAAATATTCCTCCTTCAAGGAGTCAGCATTTTGGCATGAAGCCACAGGCTGAGCCAAATATCATGCTTCGATACCACTGTAATGTTCCCAATTAGGGAAATAAGAAATATTTGAAAAAAAAATGGTTATTCAGCATCAAATAATTTCATAGCAGATTTTCCATAACAAATATTTCAGTTGATACAACAACATCAACCTTATACAACATTTTATGGGCAAAAAGGTGGGGAAAAGTGATGATTTTGGTGCTAAAATGTGTATATTCAGATATATGCGTGAAAATAAGGGTGGGAAATGGTTGGATCTGATATAATAGGTCAAGAGGGACCTATTCTCTGAATTTCAGCTGACAAAAACGATTCTAGCTTAGTGAAACAGCTCCTCCTTCCCAAACTAGGCTTTAAAACCCTGATTTCCCAAGACTTGGAGTATGCAGAATTTTCTGAAGCATAGAGAGCGGATTTTCTGACAAGGTTTCAGAAAAAATGATGAGATGATTCTGATATAGAGTTTACATGAGTCAGATAGCAAATAAATGGAGAGTTAAGCACTTATACACAAGGAGAAAGATACCCGGCAAGGGTTTCCGGAAAAATACATGAATAACAAAAGAACTACAAAAATAATGCACTTACTGCATATATATATTAAACATGGCTATAAATGACATGAAATATCAGAATAATAAAAAGAAATGTCCCTAGGCCTCTTATTACAACTCCCGAAGGGAAATGAACACCTCCTCCTCAAGGATTTGCATTAAGTCAAAGGGTGCAGCTGTGTTGCTGCTGCTGCTACACAAAGGATGCAGTTTTCTAAAGATGATTGTGCTGCATCTGAATGTAGATGAATGGCCTCAAGCCAAATACAGAAATGAAGCTCTAATCATTCCCTCTTGATGCCTTAAGCAAGCTGATCTAATGAGAGGATGGAATTCCCACACGGGAATTATTTACACTAAGCAGTGCAGAAACTCCGGCTAAATAGCTGAAGTATGCCAATGGTCTCTAGAAAAAAATATCTGAATACATGAAAATGATTTTCCTTTGATGTTATGCCCTCATTTTATCTTTGGTGAGCCTCCTCACCCCTAACCCCACATAATGTTGAGGTGACTTCTTCATGAAGCTTCCTCTTTCAAAACTGTGCTACCCTAGCTAGCTTCCCTCCTCTTGTGGCTATGCTATTGACTTTGTTCAACTAAAACAAATCCACCTCCAATGTCTCCTTTCACACTAAGGATATTCAATCTAGTTCACATATGTGTGTCTTAGGCTGATCGTTGTTCACATTGAATTGGTTTACTTAGGTGGTCTCTTCCTCCTCAAGAATGCATGTTGACTTAGTCAAACTTGACTATGTCTTCATCTATTTTACCTTTTTTCACACTTTTAAGTGTAAATTTCAGCTCCTAAAGTGATCCCCTTCCTTATTAAGGTGGAAATTATTCATATTTTTATTATTCATGGGCCTCCTTACCCATTTATTCCTCTTCTAAGTGAAAGTGGCAAAATCTAATGTTCCAAATTTCTATGTGCAAATTTTGAAACATTACACTCAAAGCCTTCCCAAAAGTACCCCTCCATGATGGTGTGGTATTTCCTCCTAGAACAAGTGTGGCTGAAAAGGAAATCTCCATGAGCTTCTTGTAGCAACTTCTCCTTTAGCTTGGAAGCTCTAGATAAGACGATCCTAACATGATAGTAGATGACCCCATTTCTGATTGAATATCCCTCCTCATGCAACTGGTCATCCAATATCATGCAAGTGAAAAGATCCTTGGAATACTCCACCAACAACTGGGAGTTCCAATATGGATCTATACTCCATAGTGATAGCACTGATGATCTCTCATGAAGAACATTTTTCATATGGTCATCCTCATCTTTGACATCTCCCATGCCAAAGATGCAAGTTGGAAGGCTGCTATCCTTCCCCTGTTGCTTCTAACACAACGCAGAATCTGAAATGAGAGTGGGTAAAGATGACATTGAGAGAATACCTCTCTCGTCCTTGAGTCTACCCAAGACTCTCAGTTTTGTACAATGACCTCCTGTTGAAGCCTCTAAAATCGCCGCTTCAAACATTGGGGGAAAACCACCTGGTCGGGACCTTAGGACAACTCCTTTTCCATTTGGTGTGGTGGCTCCGACTGGATTTATAGGACCAATTTCCTAGTAACTAATGGGTTGGTGATGGAATGATTTTATGATTGGTTGATGGAACTAAAATGACTGAAATAATCTATCTAATTTATTCTATAACTTATAAATAAATTCTTAAAACTAACCCGGGTGTAAATTACGAATACAACTTTTAAGATTATTTCAATCAAACCAATAACCATGAAAATGTATTACAATTTAATTGAAATATGAAGTATCAAATAATGATAACTTTGTTTAAGAAATTAAACAGAGTTATAATAACATATTGCATTCATCATTTAATATATCATTTGCACATACTGTAAGAGATAAATATTTCTATACAATAAAAAATGATATGTATAAAGAAATATTTGTAAAGAAAGTACATATAAATGATAGCAAATTTAAAGAAAATATATCATAACATAAGAAAAATAGCAGTAAATTTAGAGAAATACCAGATTCATCTTGATACTTTTCCTGATGCAATTCAATATCCAGATCCAGTGCTTCAATGTAAAACAAACTCTAAGGTACAGAAATGCAATTCTCAGAGGTAATTTGCCATAAACCACTAGATGTGATCCTTTATAAAAATATAATAGTCGATGGAGTACAAAAATGTAACATCCAAGTCAAAAATATTACAAACTCAGGACCCCTTTCTAAATGCATGAAATGGGTTTAAATAGAAACTTAATAAGACAAAATAACTAAAACTATTGCTACAATCTATCATCGGAAATCTAGAAATAGACTTGCGATATTAAAATGAAATAGATTCATTGATTTTCTCCTACATTCAATGTGTCGAGGTGGAAAATTTTGAGCATATCTTTGACCTCTGTTGGATGGCTTAGCCTCGAATGTAACTGACCAGTATACGTGGCATCAAAAAACTCTGGAATGATGCAACTAATGGCATTGGAAAGGAATTTTATTGCCATTTGTTGACTGTGTGGTTTGATTAGATATGTCCACATGATGTCCCATGAAATTCCTTGAAGTTTGTTGATTTGCTGATTCTTATTGACTAGTTCTTGCTTCCACCTAGAATCAGTCTCTTATACCTTTGGTAATTTACCTGGGATACAATTTGAAATTAAATTGGTGGCATATAAGCTATCATTAACCAACTGTGTTATATTATTCATCATAGTCTTGGCTCTTGATGTGGCTCTTTCTCCTTTTATCAGCTGCTTTTCCCATTCAGTAAACAAAATTTCTTTGTGTCTTTCTTCAATCCTGGGAAGGTTTGCATTCCTTCCCTACTCTGAGTCTTTCCATGAAAGAAATTAAGAAATTTTCTCATCTACATCATCAAATTCGAGCCTGAGGCTGATTCCTTCATCTATAAGAGATGATGTTATTTCACATAAGGGCTCAGTTTGTGCCATCTTTTGACATAGTTCATTCAACTGCTGAGACTGTAGTTTGTTCGTTTCAAGAGCTTCAGTTTTAAATTGATCTAATTTATGATAATCTCTAAATTTGTCCAATCTTGCTTGGAATATTTTTTCTTGTTCAACCTTAGCAATTTTCTCATTTTGCAGTAAGGTTGGTAACTTTTCCACTTCTTGATTTAACTGCTGAAGCTTATCCAAAGCTTGTTGATCAATCTTTTTCTTTTCAATGCTAAGTTGCTCTTCCAACTGTTTAGATTTGAGCTCTTCTTCTTGCAACTTTCGTTCCAACTGCATAATCTTTTGTTGATTTCCTATTGCTTGTTCCTCCAGTATAGCTATCTGTAAGTCTTTTTGTTTCATCATTTGGCCAACTTCAGAAGCTTTGTCTACAGTGGCTACACTATAGGCGCCTGCATATTGTGACAACTTGGTGAGATCCTCTGAAGGATTCACCTCAGTATTTTTCCAGACAATGTTCATCAGTTCAACTTGTGATGTTGAAAGAGACTCTTGATCTATTCTTCTTCTTTTCCTCTGTTTCCTGAAAATAGCCCTATGCTTAGGACTATAAAAGATATCTAGAGGAAGAATATCTTCTACTTTCAACACAATTTCTTCTGTAGGATGCTCAGGGATGATTTCCATATCTTGATCTTTCAGAATGTCAACTTGAGGATTCTTTTGTGATCCTATTTGCTGAACAAATTGTTCATATTGACTTAGCAAATGGGAAGTAATAATAACTTCAGCAGAATCCATTGCTTTCTCTGTGGCCTTTTCTCCATCAAGTTGATTATCTGGCTTATTACTATTACACCATTTTTTGGTAATCTAACCTATTATCATTAGATGGACCCAAGTACACCATGTAAGACCAATTTTACCCTAAGTAAAATTGCTTTCACTATGTAAAATAACTTAATAAAACACATTTATTAGGTTGTTTATGGTCTAAACAAGAAACCCCAAGGGGAAATATTAAGCAAATATATATTTGTTTGATTTTCCTCATGGAATAATTAATTAAACAATAATTTAACTATTATTTCTAGTCATATTTAACCCAAAACAAGGAAATTAATTAGATAAATCCTTATTTATCTTCTAGGAATAATTATTTAAATCTTATTTAAGTAATGTTCCTTGTTAAATATGACTAAATCATTTATAAATAATTAAATAAATCATTATTTACTTAATTATCTTTCAACCACTTCCTTAAAATGATAAATAAATCATTTATTTATTTATTATTTACAAATAAAGGGATTTGACCCAAGTCAAATACTTTTCTCCTCCAACAAATATAATAAAATATTTCATAAAAGGTGGATCTAGATTTGATTAATATTATTTTAATCATACACCAAGATCTAGAATGACCCAATATTTTGTTATAAATAGGAGGGTTTTTTCCTACCATTCTTCACATTTTGTTGCCTATGATATCACTCTGGATCTATACTCTTGGTCTGACTTTGAGCCATTATCATTGTCAAATTTTCCATTATTTACTTTGTGAGCTCCCTCTGAGTTCTATGTTTGTCTAGGTTTTCTACACCAACAAGAGAGAGAAATTCTAAATCTGAAGCGCTGAGGACTTTCAAGAACCCATCCCATTGAGGAGAATTGGAAACACCTTTCTTGTTTTCCTCCTAGGTGCCCTTAAATAAAATTCTTTAAAACATATTATTCTTGTCTTGTCTATTGGATGCATGGAGCAAAACCTTATTTTTTTTGCTTAATGTCTTTTTATGCATAGATCTAGAATTTTGCAACATTTGTCTTGATCAACTAACTACAGATCTGAAGATATTGGCAGCCATATTTGATGTTAGGGATATAATTTATGCGTAGCTAAAGTGGTATTTGTTCGGACACTTCGACAAAATATTCATACTAACAATTACCAATATTTTCTTTCCCAGTTTGCACATTAGTCTGAATGCCTGTGCCTTCTTTTTCTGTTTGAACATTAGCTTTGCTAGATGTCTCTCCTTTCTCAGTATTTACATCAGTCTTGCTGCCAGCATTTTAATTCTGTTTATCAGGCTTATTTCTTGTGATTCCCTTCTCAGT
The DNA here is from genome assembly GCA_034641835.2 of Pinus albicaulis. NCBI lineage: Eukaryota > Viridiplantae > Streptophyta > Pinopsida > Pinales > Pinaceae > Pinus > Pinus albicaulis. Next base: position 417,842,984 of record CM076570.1, on the reverse strand, counting down.
CTGTACATTGATTCTGCTAGTAGATGCTTCTTTCTCTGCTTTTCTAGCTGCATCTTCTTTTTCCTTCTACTTCGTTTCTATATTTTCAGCTCCTTGTGAATGGATTCTTAATTGGCAAAGAGGAGATTTTAGTAGTCTCTGACTTCAAAACAGCATGAATCTATTCATATCTTCAGTCTGAAACTTGTATTTAGCCAAGTTATAGACTTGGGAAAATTTATCAACAGAAACAAATAAATCGTCGAACTAATCGGGCTCATGCTAAAACCGAGCAATTGAAACTGAAGTTGTGAAATAAAATGCTACTTTTCTCAGGTCGTACTGCCTGCCTGGGACTGTTGAGAGCTTAATATTCCTTATTTTGATGACTTCCTTCTCAGCATGTATGAAGTTATTAAGAGTAAAATGCCCACAGTGAAATGGAAAAGTAGGCCACATTATTTTCTTGTTATTCTTGAGACACCTTGACATGCCTTCTACTGTTAACTGGTAGGAGATTTCTTGTGCTAACAGTTTTTCTGGGACATACAGAGGTAAAATATGGGGCTCCACTATACTCCCAAATATTCTAATATAAGTAAATCTTTCTTCTCCGAACCAGTCACCAATCAGGGATATATCATTCTTAGCTTTTTCAGAAAGCCTGGAAGGAAATCGGTCAAAAATGGTTTGATAGACAGGGATGAGGAAACCGTGACAAATTCTATAAACATGGTTTTTAAAATGCACCTTCCATAAGAGCTTATGGTAAATATGAATAGGAACGGGATCTTTGGGGGTCCATTTCCAACCAAGAATGGGAAATTCAGAGTTAAAACATAGGACATCTAAAATGTAGGCACAAAAGTAAAACGGGGTTGTGTTTCCTATGTCTTTATCTTTTCTATACTTTAGGATTCTATTGGCTATCTTATCTGAAAGGATAACTGCCCAGTCCATGATTTCAGAATTCACAGCATAATGGATTAAGGGTACCATTTGTATTGAAAATCTACCTAAATTATCATTTCCAAATAGCATGCACATCATCGCGGCAGCATAACAATATGGAGACGAAAGGGACTCCATGGAGTACATACCTGATGATTCATTTTATGCTTCTCTGGAGCTTTCCTCCATTCTCTGATTGGTTTAGACTAAGTCTCATTACCGGCAAAAAAATCTTTGATGAAGGCTTTGTTGTAGAGTTTCTGAGGGTCTTGAAGATGGTGCATTGCCTTCAAATCCTCTTCTCTAAAAGACCCAAATATTGTTCCAGAAGGTTAAACGAATGTCTTGTTTTTGATGGTGATATTGTCTATCACCCACCGAATTACATCATAATAAGGGAATATATTTTCCTGAGATGCAATTTAGTGAAGGAATGAATTTGCGAGCACTTTAAGAGTAGTCTCAAAATCAGAATCTAAGTCTTCTTCATCAGGAACTGTTGCCTTCACCTCAGTAACCTTAGGGTTTTCTCTTTCAATCAGGTTATATACATCTTCCCAAGTCATTTTTCCAAGTCCCTGGCATGATGAATCTGTAACCAGCTTAATTTTTGCTGGTTTTTCTTTTGGTACTATGGGAATAGTAGCGAAATTTGCAGCGGTGGTAGCCTTTGATTTCTTAGATCTCTTAGACATTTTGTCGTCTGATAATGTCTCACTTGCTCAGCAAACGAAAGGATTGGGTGTTCTGTGGTTCTACAAAGGAGAAACGTTTTCAGACGTAATGAAAATGCAATGAGGAGAACAGCTATATGGAAAGATTTATTTGTTATTTTCAATTTATTAACTTCGTGTTAAAACTTAAATTCCCTCAATAAGAGTCAATCTCATGCATTCAAAATAGAATAAATCATCATTATTCGTTTGATTTTATATTTAATAATAAATGTACAATCGGATATCAACGCTTTTGAAATGAGAATATAAAACTTTCCTTTTTAATTTTGTGATTGCGATGAATAAATAACGACGTATGCGCAGTATAAAACAAACATAAACATTAAGTATTTATTGTATCGGGAATTTTCAACAAGGATAACAAATAACATATCATGATCTCCACCAATTTCCAATTGCGATGATGGTATATCGCATCGTCTATTTTTAAAAAGAGTAAGTTGTAAATGATATTCGCCGATTTTGCGATTGCGATGATGGTGGGGTCCATCGCATCGGAGTTTTGTAGAATGAGTGAATATAATGGTTGTTTCTCTGAAATGCGATTGCGATAAATCGCATTGCATCGAGGTTTATAAAACAAGTCCATATAATGTTACTCTTCCAAAATGCGATTGTGATGAATTGCATCGCATCGGATTTTTTCAAAACAAATGTGACAACTTAAAACCTTTGCGATTTGAGATTGCGATTTGTTCTATCGCAACGGAGTTTTTTCAAAACAAATGTCAAACTTTAAGATATCTCCGATTTATGATTGCGATTACTGTATCACATCGAACTTTGTTTAATATGAACACTTTATGTATTATGTTGATGTGATAAATTTTTTTATATCTCATCGGATCGGAAAGTTTCAATATTACATTTTTTTATAAGCACTTTGTGATTTATAAAACAATGAACTCTTTATTTGTTTTATTCAAAATGATCGGATTTCCTCTAAGTATTTTATTCCTAAAGAGAAAGGGGACCTATTTCTAAATGAATTTTCTTCTAGAAATTTGAAATGGGGAGTGTTGTTGTACTGTACAACAATTGGTGATTCATTGGAAGAAACAGTTATCTCTGAAAAATAAAATGAATACTATATTTCTAGTAATTAAATTTTTTTAAAGATAATGAAAACTATCGTAGAGAAATTTTAAATAAAATCTAACTCTGAAAAAGAATAAAAATCACTTACAATTTATTTTTAATTCCCTAAAAAAAATAAAAACATTTTTTCGGTTTTCTCAAGCCTTGATTGGTTGATAATAATAAAGTAGGGGGCTCCTCCAATTTTAGCTTTTATGTTTTACTCTATTCTCATAGGCATTGCCTCTGCTTCCTGCAAACATTCATAGTTTTGAAAGGGTTACCTTTTAACCATTAACCATTTCATTGTCCCATCCAACTAAAATCATGATTATTTAAAAGATAAATTCATAAGACATTGTATCTTATTTATTTTTTATTTATTTATTTATTTTTAAAACAAATGTTCTGGTTTGGTAGCTAGTTGATAACAATGCCATTCACTAGTTGTAATCAAACTGAACAAGATGGCTCGTGATGAGACCCCTTGTCTTATAATTATAAGCCATTACCCTGTTTTGGTATGCAATGTTGGTAATGTCATTTTTATTACTTCTTATGATTATGGTAAGCAGGCTTGTGATGAGACCTCTTACCTTTTAATTTTGACATATAATTTCTTTAGAATTACATTCTAAAAAATCACAACCTTAATGGATGGGGTGAAATTATTTTATCCTTAAGAATCAATGGATGAAAATTTTCAGAGTTTTTTTTGAATGCCAAAGCTTGGAAAAGTCTTTACTTTTTATGGATAACCTTTCTCTGCTTAATAAACTTATAATGATTTACATTTTTCTCAAGGTTTCAAAAGATCATGCAAATTTTTTGAACAAATTTTCAAAGTTTAACATTTTATTTTAAACTATCCAAAAATGTAATCATTTCTATAAAAATTCCTATTTACATAAAATAAGTTTATAATATTTTCTTGAAGATATTTTCAAATAGTAAAAATTCAATTAAAGACTATTAACAACCTTTATTTACAAAACAAACTGAAAATTGCAGAAAGGAATATGTACAGGTAAGAAGGGGTTACCTCCTGAAGAAAAGAATTTCCTTAAAATAAGCCCATTGACAGGAAGAGATTCTCTCTTTCCTGTTAAGTCTTGTAGTAAGAATGTATATGAGCCTATATTTTTAGCAATATGAAATGGCCCAAGCCACATCTTTTGAAATTTGGTATGCTTACCTTTATCTTCATGTGCTTTATCCCATTTCAAAACATGATCACCAATTTGCAAAGTTTTTGATCCAGTGGTACTTGAATCAAAAGAATATTTTACAAGCTATTGATGTTTCTCATGAATATTTTTTTCTTTTTCTCTATCTTCTTCTAATTTAAGAATTTGATCAAATCTTAACTGAATAGATGATGAAGGATTCTCTTCAATAAATCGCACTAGAGCTAATGATCGGAGAGCTACATTTGATGGTATCACAACTTCTTTTCCATAAACTAAATTGAAAGGTGAAGTTCGTATTGAAGCTTTATGAGTAATACGATCAGCCCATAGTGCCAAAATTAAATACTTGTGCCAATTCTTTTGATTATGATCAATGGTCTTTTTAATGATTTTGATGAGATTTTTGTTAGTATATTTAGCTAAACCATTACCTTGTGGATAATAATTTGTTGAATATTTTAATTTGAAACCTCTTTTGAGTGAAAATTCCATTATACTATTTCCAAAAAAATAAGATACATTGTCAAAAACAAGAGCATTATGTACACCAAACCTGGTAATGATGAATTGATCGATTAAATCAATAATTGCATCAGAATTGGCTACCTTTAAAGGAATTGATTCTACCCACTTTGTGAAGTAATATGTTGCTGTAAGGATGTATCTGTGTTGTTTGGAAGAATGAGGTACTATTTCACCAATAATATCAAGCCCCCATTGCTCAAATGGTTGCTCAATGCTTACTGGTTACAAAGGAAAAGTTGGCTTCCTTTGTCTTCCACTAGCAGTTTGACAAATTTCGCACTTCCTCACATAATCATGTGTATATTTGAAAAGGATAGGCCAATAATATCCAGCATGGATTATTTTGTGAGCTATGGTATCACCTCCAAAATTTCCACCTGCTGGTCCATCATGTAATTCCTGCAATACCTTTTTTGCTTCAGTCTTTTCAAGACATATTAATAGAATTGAATCATAATTTCTCCTGAATAACACATCATCAATGATTTCATAATGTTTATATTTTAATCTTAGAGCACGTTTTTTCTTATAACTTAGGTTAGAAGGATCATACCCATTCCTCAAGTAAAATATCAGATCAGCATATTGAGATTCAAAATCCATAACACTTATATGGTTTTCTTGGATGATATTAGCTTGATCTTGATGTTCTGGTATGTTGTGAGCTCCTGCTAACAATCTGAAAAAACCTTGTCCTCTAAAAATCTTGGCTGGTTTAATATCAATATCATACTCTTCCAAGGTTGTTACCCAATTAGCTCTCTTTTCTCCTACTTCTTTTCGAATTAACAATTGTCTTACTGCAGAGAATGGGACAATAATTTTTGTGTGTGTCTTTAGGAGAAAAGGTCTAAAATGTTTAATTGATTTAAGCACATCGAAGAATTGTTTTTCTACATCGAAATAATTAAGCTCAACTCCTTGCATATTTGAGCTAAAGAAAGAAATTGGTGCTTCTATTTGTTGATCATTGAGTTGTGTTAAAACATCAGCATAGGATGTTTCAGTAGCTAAGGTATACAGAATAAAAGCTTTAGAAAAATCAGGAGTATTCAATGCAGGTGCATTAATTATTGCTTGTTTGATTGTATCAAAGGCTTCCTTCTCTTTATACCCCCATTTGAATACTAAATTTTTCTTAATCATTTTCTGCATAGGTAAAACAATTTGAGAAAAATTAGGAATGAATCTTTTTACAAAATTTATTTGCCCTAGAAATGATTGCATGGATTTTTTATTATGAGGTAAATAAATATCAGAAATTTCTTTCACTCTGTTAGGGTCAATATATATACCATATTTTGAAAAAAAAAACCCTAATATTTTTCCTTCATTGAGAGCAAAGAAGGATTTATTTGGATTTAAAAAAATACCAAATCTTCTACATCTTTCAAATATCTATTTCAGATCATGCAGATGATTGGCTCTTTTCTTTGAAAATATTGTTATGTCATCAAGGTAAATAACAACTAATCTATTAATCAGACCCTTAAATGCTATATCCATGGCTCTCTGGAAAGTAGCTCCTGCATTTATTAAACCAAAATGCATTTTCCGATAAGCATAGGTTCCCCATTTGGTTCTGAAAGTGGTTTTCAGTCTATCATCTAGATGTACTAATATTTGGTTATAGCCTAAAAAACCATCAAGAATAGACATGAGCTCAGAACTAGCTACTTTTTGAAGTATTTGTTCCATTGTTGGTAATGGAAAATTATCCTTTTGACATGCCTTGTTTAAATTTCTAAAATCAATGCAGATTCTAATATCTCCATTCTTCTTCCTAACAGGTACCATGTGGGAATCCCAATTAGAATGCCTTATAGGAAAAATTATTTTGGCCTTTAAAATTTTATTGAGTTCTGCCTTGATTTGACTTTCAAGATTTGGATGAATTTTTCTTAACTTCTGTTGAATAGATTTGATATAAAAAAGCATTGGAATTGTATGTTGAATAACAGAAGTATCATAAGTTTTCATGTCTTCATAATTCCAAGAAAAAATATCTTTATATTTACTCAGAAGTTTGATGAAAGCATTTCTTTCTTTTGAAGTTAATTCGAGTCCTAAATTAAAATTTTGAGGTTTAGACTCAGAGCCAAGATTTACTAATTCAAACTTCAAAGTAGAACTTTGAAGTTTAGCATTAGTAAATTTCTTGAATTTGTCTTTTATATCATATAGGTCCTCAAGTTTAACTACAGATTTAGGAATAGGATTTTCATTACTTTTGAGGTATTTTGAAGATCATTATCATTTTTATCAATAATTTGTTCATCATAGGATTTCTTTGAAGTCAAGAAATTCAATATATCTTCATCATGATAGAATACTCTCCAGTTTGTGATATTATCAGGAACATATGGTCGAAATATTAATTCGACTGAAAATCTATCAGGATTGTAATCTTCAGCAGGGAGGAGTTTGGATGCAACATTAGCTAACAAATCAACTGATGAATTTTGAGTTCTAGGGATAGAAAACATGTTGAATGCTAAAAATTGAGTGGTGAGGTCTTGTACAAGGGTTTGATAATGTTTGAGATGCCCTGAAAGACAGTGGATAGTATTCCTCACTTGTCTTATGACAATTTCAGAATCACCATATACTTTCAAGTATTTGAAATTTAATCCTATTGCTTTATAAAGCCCTTGGATCAAGGCTTCATATTCTGCAGTATTGTTTGTGCACTCAAATTCTAGTCTACATGACAGCATGGTTTTCTCTCCATCTGGATCAATCAAAACACATCTTGCTCCTGCTCCATCACTAGATTTTGATCCATTGAAATATAATGACCAAAATAAAGACTTATCTACAGGTTTATCTATAGATGTATCAGAAACATTAAAAATTCTACAGATGTATTAGAAACATTAACAATTCTAGAAGAATCAGATTGTGAAAAATTTTCAATTTGCGAAATAAAAGTATTTACAGAAAAGGGTGATTGTGGTGCTATGAAATTCCCAAGGAATGATTCAGCAGAATAACTTCCAAGGATATTATTATTAAAAGCTACAGGTTCATTTGCTTGTTCAAATTATGTTACAGTATGCATCATGTTTTTTTCTTGCTCAACTTTGATTTGATTTGGTTTCCCTTTGTAGGGAAGCCACATATGTGAATAATCAGTTGTGATATAACCATTAATTTTTGCAGACCAATCCCTGCTTAAGACTAATCCATAGAATTCAGGAATATCTGCGACCAGAATATCAATTCTTTGGACAATCCTAGGATCATAAGCTAATCGAATAGTAACTAAATTAATTTCTCCTACAACTTGAACTTTAGAGTGATCCAATTGAACAATGTGAACTGTAGACTTTTGTGGTTCAATATTCAATTTTGCACAGACTGAAGTAGGTATTATATTAGAGGATGCTCCTAAATCTATCAAACAATTATGCAAATTATTATTGTAGATTTCATAAGTCAAAAGAAAAGGAGGTGTCTGAGAATTTGATTTTTCTCCAATAAGAACAATATCAGTGGAATCTACTTTATCTAGTGGTTTACCTGTTCCTTTAGCTACTTTGGCAACTACACCACTTGGTAGAGGAGCAATAGGTGTTGCATTTAATTCTTTCAATAGCAGCTTGTGTTGATGTTTAAGTTTGTTGAGTTCATGTAAGGAAATGTTCGCTCTGGTTTTCTTCATGTCTTCAACAATGTTATAATCCATAGGATCTAATACCACCAAGGTCTTAGATGTTGTTGTAGGAGGATTAGAAGATGATGGCTGATTTTGAGTGGGTAAGGGAGAAGTTTTCTTTACAGGGGATTTGTCTTTAGTAATTGGATTTGTACTTTTCTTCTTAGGAATAGATTGAGCAGGTTTCGCTATAGATTTACTCCTTGTACTTACAGGCATGGCTTCTTGTTCATTGTCCGAGTTAGGGAGAATGAAATCCCACATCCCATGTAATTCAGTTATTTTCTCTTTTTCTTCTTCTTCATCTGATACTGGAGGAGTATTTTCTTCTTCTTCCTCTTCTGATTCTACATTGGAGATTGAATTGGGGGGTTTAGATTCAGCTTGATTTCTTTTGAAGTTTTTGAATGGTATTTTGGTAGAAGTCTCTGCCACTTTCTTTTTAATCTCAACCATCTCATTAGACATGGTTTTGAGAACTTTCTATAAACCTTCCATGTCATATGTGTCTCTAGGTGTCTTCTTTGAATCATCTTTAAAGCTGACTTTCTTGGATTTTCTTTCCTCGATAGCATTTTTCTTATCTAGAGAAATAATCTATTTTTCAACTGCAATAGCTTCTTTCATATTTTCAGCTAAAGTAGGTTTTGCAGCTCTATCTACGAAAGTTTCTATGTTTGAGGGCAAAACATTTATATACCATTCACTTCTAACCTGCTCACTAGGTTTTGAATCTGTAGGGATTTTATTCAAAAGTTTATTGAATCGAGAGTTAAAATATTTGATGGGTTCTTTGGGTTCTATCCTCAGATTGGAGAGATCATTGATTAGGGTAGCTATGGATATGTCATCTCCAAATTTGGTCAAGAAATGATTTGAGAAAATATCCCAACTTGTAATAGATCCTAAAGGTATGAAATACTAGGATCTTGCTGTCCCTTGCAAAGTATAGGGGAATAACCTAACTACAACATATTCATGTTCAACTCCATTTAAATTTACAGCGAGCATAAAATTATTGATGTGTTCTTCAGTTGGTATGCTTAGGTCAGGACTGAATTTTGGTAGCCATTTTTCAGCATGATATGGTAAATCATGTAAAGGTGCAGGCATATTAACAGCTCCTGGTCTAGCCTATGGTCTTGGTGCTACTTGTTCCATTGTTGGGATAACAATTGAAGGATTTGAAGAAACAACTGGGGTTCGAGTAGATGTTGTTGGAATAACTATGCTTTTCTGAGTTGAGGTTTGGGAAACAGAAGATTTAATTTGCAATGAAGAACTAATATCACTCTCTGATTCCAATGGGGTTTTTCTTGTTTTAACTCTACTAGGTAAATGAAATACCTTTGGAGGAATACCAAGTTTTTCACTTTGTGACCTAGTGAGAGGTGTGGAAGAAATTTTTTTTGAAGTAACACTACCTTCAGATATTTCAGACTCTTCTAATGATAATGAGAACCCTTGGAGTTTATGAACTAAAGCTTGTATTTTAGGGACTTAGGAGGTTGATTATTTGATTGATTTGAGACTTTAGTAGTGGGTGTTTGAATATTTCTGTCAATTTCTTCCCTAGTGATTTGAGATGTAGAAGAAATTGAAGAGGGTGATGAGGGTGAGTTGCTATTAGAATGGCCTATAGATTTGGATTTACCTGCCATTCATAGCTTAAGCCCTCCTTCTAGCGCCAAAAGTGTTGAAGCCTCGAAAATTTCTGCTTCAAACATTGGGGGAAAAACACCCGGTCGGGACCTTAGGACAGCTCCTTTTTCGTTTGGTGTGGTGGCTCCGACTGGATTTATAGGACCCGTTTCCTAATAACTAATGGGTTGGTGATGGAATGATTGTATGATTGGGTGATGGAACTAAAATGACTAAAATAATCTATCTAATTTATTCTATAACTTATAAATAAATTCTTAAAACTAACCCGGGTGTAAATTATGAATACAACTTTTAAGATTGTTTCAATCAAACCAATAACCATGAAAATTTATTACAATTTAATTGAAATATGCAGTATCAAATAATGATAACTTTGTTTAAGAAATTAAACAGAGTTATAATAACATATTGCATTCATCATTTAATATATCATTTGCACATACTGTAAGAGATAAATATTTCTATACACTCAGAAATGATATGTATAAAGAAATATTTGTAAAGCAAGTACATATAAATGATAGAAAATTTAAAGAGAATATCTCATAACATAAGAAAAATAGCAGTAAATTGATAGAAATACCAGATTCATCTTGATACTTTTCCTGATGCAATTCAATATCCAGATCCAGTGCTTCAATGTAAAACAAACTCTAAGGTACAAAAATGCAATTCTCAGAAGTAATTTTCCATAAACCACCAGATGTGATCCTTTATAAAATATAATAGTTGACGGAGTACAAAAATGTAACATCCAAGTCAAAAATATTACAAACTCAGGACCCCTTTCCAAATGCATGAAAAGGGTTTAAATAGAAACTTAATAAAACAAAATAACTGAAACTATTGCTACAATATATCATCGAAAATCTAGAAATAAAATTGCGATATTAAAATGAAATAGATTCATTGATTTTCTCTTGCATTCAATGTGCCGAGGTGGCAAATTTTGAACATATCTTTGAACTCTGTTGGATGACTTAGCCTCAAATGTAACTGACCAGTATACGTGGCATCAGAAAACTCTGGAATGATGCAACTAATGGCATTGGAAAGGCATTTGATTTCCATTTGTTGACTGTTTGGTTTGATTAGATATGTCCACATGATGTCCCATGAAATTCCTTGAAGTTTGCTAATTTTCTGATTCTTATTGACTAATTCTTACTTCCACCTAGAATCAGTCTCTTTTACCTTGGTAATTTACCTGGGATACAATCTGAAATTAAATTGGTGGCATATAAGCTATCATTAACCAACTGTGTTATATTATTCATCATAGTCTTGGCTCTTGATGCGGCTCTTTCTCCTTTTATCAACTGCTTTTCCTATTCAGTAAACAAAATTTCTTTGTGTATTTCTTCAATCTTGGGAAGGTTTACATTCCTTCCCTGCTTTGGGTCTTGCCATGAAAGAAATTCAAAAATTTTCTCATCTGCATCATCAAATTTGAGCCTGAGGTTGATTCCTTCATCTATAAGAGATGATGTTATTTCACATAAGGGCTCAGTTTGTGCCATATTTTGACATAGTTCATTCAACTGCTGAGACAGTATTTTTTTTGTTTCAAGAGCTTCAGTTTTAAATTGATCTAATTTAGGATAATCCCTAAATTTGTCCAATCTTGCTTGGAATATTTTCTCTTGTTCAACCTTACCAGTTTTCTCATTTTGCAGTAAGGTTTGTAACTCTGCCACTTCTTGATTTAACTGCTGAAGCTTATTCAAAGCTTGTTGATCAATGTTTTTCTTTTCAATGCTAAGTTGCTCTTCAAACTGTTTAGATTTGAGCTCTTCTTCTTGCAACTGTTGTTCCAACTGCATAATCTTTTGTTGATTTCCTGTTGCTTGTTCCTCCAGTATAGCTATCTGTAAGTATTTTTTTTTCATCATTTGGGCGACTTCAGAAGCTTTTTCTATAGTGGCTACACTATAGGCGCCTGCATATTGTGACAACTTGGTGAGATCCTCTCAAGGATTCACCTCAGTATTTTTCCAGACAATGTTCATCAATTCAACTTGTGATGTTGAAAGAGACTCTTGATCTGTTCTTCTTCTCTTCCTCTGTTTCCTGAAAATAGCCCTATGCTTAGGAATATAAAGGATATCTAGAGGAGGAATATATTCTACTTTCAACACAATTTCTTATGTAGGATGCTCAGGGCTGATTTACATATCTCGATCTTTCATAATGTCAACTTGAGGATTTTTTTGTGATCCTATTTGCTGAAAAAATTGTTCATATTGACTTAGCAAATGGGAAGTAATAATAACTTCAACAGAATCCGCCACTTTCTCCGTGGCTTTTTCTCCTTCAAGTTGATTATCTGGCTTATTACCAATATTTTCTTTCCCAGTCTACACATTAGTCTGAATGCCTGTGCCTTCTTTTTCTGTTTGAACATTAGCTTTGCTAGTTGTCTCTCCTTTCTTAGTTTTTACATCATTCTTGCTACCAGTGGTTTCATTCTATTTATCAGGCTTAGTTCCTGTGATTCCCTTCTTAGTCTGTACATTGATTTTGTTGGCAGATGCTTCTTTCCCTGCTTTGCCAGCTGCATCTTATTTTTCCTTTTGCTCTGTTTCTATATTTTCATCTCCTTGTAAATGGATTGTTAAGAGGAGCTTTTATTAGTCTTTGAATTCAAAATAACATGAATTTATTCATATCTTTAGTCTAAAACTTGGCTTTAGCCAAGTTATAGACTTGGGAAAATTTATCAACAGAAAAAAATAAATCGTCGAACTGATCGGGCTCATGCTCAAACTTAAAAATTGAAACTGAAGTTATGAAATCAAACGCTACTTTTCTCAGGTCGTACTGCCTGCCTAGGATTGTTGACAGCTTAATATCCCTTATTTTGATGACTTCCTTCTCAGCATGTATGAAGTTATTAAGAGTAAAATGCCCACAGTGAAATGGAAAAGTAGGCCACATTAGTTTCTTGTTATTCTTGAGACACCTTGGCATGCCTTCTACTATTAACTGGTAGGAGATTTCTTGTGCTAACAGTTTTTTTGGGACATACAGAGGTAAAATATGGGGCTCCACTATACTCCCAAATATTCTGATATAAGTAAATATTTCTTCTCCAAACCAATCACCAATCAAGGATATATCATTCTTAGCTTTTTCAGAAATCCTGGGAGGAAATCGGTCAAAAATGGTTTGATGGACAAGGATGAGGAAACCATGAAAAATTCCATAAACATGGTTTTTAAAAATCACCTTCCATAAGAGCTTATGGTAAATATGAATAGGAATGAGATCTTTGGGGGTCCATTTCCAACCAAGAATGGGAAATTCAGAGTTAAAACATAGGGCATCTAAAATGTAGGCACAAAAGTAAAACGGGGTTGTGTTTCCTGTGTCTTTATCTTTTCTATACTCTAGGATTCTATTGGCTATCTTATCTGAAAGGATAACTGCCCAATCCATGATTTCAGAATTCACATCAGAATGGATTAAGGGTACCATTTGTATTGAAAATCTAGCTGAATTATCATTTCCAAATAGCCTGCACATCATTGCGGCAGCATAACAATATGGAGGCGAAAGGGACTCCACAGAGTACATACCTGATGATTAGTTTTTATGCTTCTCTAGAGCTTTCCTCCATTCTCTGATTGGTTCAGACTGAGTCTCATTACCGGAAGCAAAATCTTTGATGAAGGCTTTGTTGTAGAGTTTTTGACGGTCTATAAGATGGTACATCGCCTTCAAATCATCTGCTCTGAAAGACCCAAATATTGTTCCAGAAGGTGAAACAAATTTCCTGTTTTTGATGGTAACATTGTCTATCACCCATCGAATTACATCATAATAAGGGAATATGTTTTCCCGAGATGAAATTCATTGAAGGAATGAATTTGTGAGCACTTTAAGAGCAGTCTCAGAATCAGAATCTGAGTCTTATTCATCAGGAACTGTTGCCTTCACCTAAGTAACCTTAGGGTTTTCTCTTTCAGTTAGGTTATATACATCTTCCCAAGTTATTTTTCCAAGTCCCTGGCATGATGTATCTATAACGAGCTTAATTTTCACTGGTTTTTCTTTTGGTACTATGGGAATAGAAGTGAAATTTGCAGCGCCAGTAGCCTTTCCTTTCTTAGATATCCTAGACATTTTGTCATATTTTAATGTCTCACTTGCTTGGTGAATGAAAGGATTGGGTGTTCTGTGGTTCTGCAAAGGAGAAAAGTTTTCAGACGTAATGAAAATGCAATGAGGAGAACAGCTATATGGAAAGATTTATTTGTTATTTTGAATTTATTAACTTCATGTTAAAACTTAAATGCCCTCTATAACAGTCACACTAACACATTCAAAATATAATTAATCATCATTATTCGTTTGATTTTCTATTTAATAATAAACGTACAATCAGAGAACGACACTTTTGAAATGAGAATATAAAACTTTCCTTTTGAATTTTGCAATTGCAATGAATAAATAAAATATGCGCAGTATAAAAGAAACATAAAGATTAATTATTTATCGTATCGGGAATTTTCAACAAGGATAACAAATAACATATCATGATCTCTACCGATTTCCGATTGCGATGACGATATATCGCATCGGCTATTTTAAAAAAAAGTAAGTTGTAAATGATATTCGTCGATTTTACGATTGCGATGATGGTGGAGTCCATCGCATCGGAGTTTTTTAGAATGAGCGACTATAATGTTTGTTTCTCCAAAATGTGATTGCGATAAATCACATCGCATCGGGGTTTATAAAACAAGTCCATATAACGTTACTCTTTCGAAATTCGATTGCGATGAATCGCATTGCATCGGATTTTTTCAAAACAAATGTGACCACTTAAAAACTTTGCGATTTGCGATTGCGATTTGTTCTATCACATCGGAGTTTTTTCAAAACAAATGTCAAACTTTAAGATATCTCCAATTTGCGATTGCGATTACTGTATCACATTGAACTTTGTTTAATATGAACACTTTATGTATTATGTTGATGTGATAAATTTTTTTATATCTCATCGGATCAGAAAGTTTCAATATTAAATTTGTTTATAAGCACTTTGTGATTTATAAAACAATGAACTCTTTATTTGTTTTATTCAAAATGTTCGGATTTCCTCTAAATATTTTATTCCTAAAAAGAAAGGGGACCTATTTCTAAATGAAATTTCTTCTAAAAATTTGAAATGGGGAGGGTTGTTGTACTGTACAACACCTCCCATGGTCTCCACTCCTCTGAAATCAATGAGTGGTGCCTCAAAATGTGAAGCATCTCTCATCATCTGCTGATCTGGTGGTCTCCTTGGTGAAATTTCTCCATGCAATGAGACATCATCATCAAGAGTAGACTGCATATATCGATGGAAAAACTTGTCCTTGTTCTCACTGCGCAATCCAGTCTCCCTCTTAGGTGTATCAACCTCATGAAATAGACGAGGGCATGTGCTCCTCGTCACATGATGTTGGTCCTCCTCCCTATCCCCTCCTTTCATCTCCATAGTCTCACACATGATCATCAAAGGCACATGTGGAACATGAGTTGTTTCTTTATCTCCACATATGAGATCTCGGGGACTTCCTTGCAAAGATGCAAGAATCCCTTTAGTTGGAGCAAGAGCCCCTCCTTCCTCTGCATGAGGTGCTAGATCAACTCCATATATGACAATGTTGTTTCCCTCAACCTCCTCAACATGAGTGGGAAACCCTCCAATGATTGAATCATCTTTTGAAAAAGGGATCTCCATGCCTTCTTGTGCCAAAATACAACATAGAGGTCTTGCCTCCAGCAAGGTATGATGCAAGATATCAGCCTCCTCCAAGGCTTTCTGAAGTGGTTTTGGGTTTATGGTTTCTTCCATCACATGCAAGATCTTTGTTTGTTTATATTTGTTTTTCTTTACCACATGTGTTTCAGAAAATTTTCTATCAAATCTCTCCACCAATGTTTTAAGGAACCTTGCATAAGAAGAATTATTTTCATTCTTTAAAGAAAAAGACTCAAATATCCACCATGCATAGGCATTACCTCCAAAATGCAGTGCTGCTACTCTGACGGCTTCATCTTCATAAATTTGATGCTGCTGCAAAAAGGTGTCTAGTTCTTCCATCCAAGCTCTGGCTGAACATGCAGGTGAACCATCAAAGGTAGATAGAAGGAATCTACCCATATTATGCTACTTTCTTCTCCTCACCTTGATCTTTCGAAACTCAAGAAGAGTGACATAATCTCTAAATTTTTGAGTTTGAGACTCATACTCTTGTAATAAATCAGTAAGAGTTTCCCTCTTAGGCATTCCTTATTCCTCCCTTTCTCTCATGGAAAAACCGGGCATCTGAATGTGCTATGCATCATAGGGTGTGGCTGCACGCTCACACTCCCCATAAGAAAATCTATATTTTGATTCAGATTTTGATTCAGATTCAAACCCTCTTGGATATTCTTTACACATCTCCTTTCTCATCTTCTTGAGATCTACATGAATGCTCTGCAAAATTTGAGACAAAAACTTTGGAAGTTTCTCATCCTTTCTTCCTCCAAAGAATGGAGACTTATTTTTCCTCATCTCTTCTTCTTTTTGTCTTCTGAATAGAATAATGGCTGAGATCCACTGGCTGAGCCAATATTATGCTTTGATACCACTGTAACATCCCAAAATAGGGAAAATATACAATGCTAGGAATATCTTATAGTATTCCTAAATTTGAGATCCAGTAATACATAAACATAAACTGGAAATAGTAGTGAATAATATCATAACAAAATGTATGGAAACCATGGAGCCATTTTATTATGTAAATCAACAGAAATCATGTACAATAAAACTCAAATGATTAAGGCAAACAAGCCTCTCATGAATACATATGCAAAAAGTGGAATGCTGCTCTATTGCAGAGTGCTCATGAACATGTACTGCGCAGTCATAGATGGTAAATTGCTACATGGGAATTTCAAATAACATACATATTCATATATATGGATCATACAACATTGGGATAGAATATCTAAGCTCCCAATCACAATTTCAAGACAATCCTGGAAGGATTGGCTGAAACATGCAAAACTGCAAAATGCCAGAGTTGCAGGGTAGCAGCTGCAACTCAAGGATTGGATCTGGATGGAGATGGATGAATATGATACATCAGATGAATATGAATCCTCCAATGGATCTTCTAAGTGAAAGGCTGATCCTAACACTAAATATCTAACCCTCCGACAATCACTGCAATCCCTCACTGCAAATACTCCCTGAAAATAACGTAGTCACTGAGGGACACTGCGCTGTAGGTGCAAGAAAATGTGTTGGCCAAGTGCCAAGATATAAAATATGCTCCAAGGGCTTCCAAAATGATCACCCAAGAGAAATAAAGCTTCCTCATTTGAAATATAAGCTCCGAAAGTGGTGTTCAGTAACCTCCACTACAACACCCTGCAACACAACGCAGCTCTAAACAGAAATTGTGCTATAGATGAAGGAGGATGCTTGGCCTGAAGCCGAAATGTGGAGAAATGAAGAGAAAGCGCCTTCAAGAGGCCCATCTTGAAATGCGAAGGAATTCCTAAACAGGAAATCCTTGTGCTAAGCAGCACTGCAACTCTACTAAATAGCAGGAGAATGCACAAAGTATAAGCAGAACAAGAATTCAATAATACATAACATGAATAAAAATGGTTTCCTTGCCCTCCTTTTAAGCAAGTGAAAGCCCTATCACCATGGGTCCCACTCATTAGGGTTTCCTTCAGCAAAGAAACCTCCTCCCATTCATACTGCACTGTCTCTTAAAGTGTTCTCCACCTCCTATCCCAGCGCTGTTGACTTGGTCAAACTTGACCTTGTCCACATGTAAATGACCCTGTTCACACATGAGGGTGTGAAATCCAGCTCTTATGATTATCCCCTCTCACATTATGAGGGATTTTATTCATATTTTTAATATACATGGGCTTCGTTACCCATTTATTAAGTTTCTAGGTGATAAAAACAAAAATCAATATTCCAATTAGCTACATGCTAATTTTGGAATATTACAACTTGGGAACATATCTTGCATATTATTAGAAATTCATTCATTGAGAAACTACTATAAGTTTCATTATAAATTGAGCACTCATTCTAATTCTAAGGAAGGGATAAATTTGGTAAAGTTATGTTGTTGGATTCTCATTTGAGAGAGTGAAAGTACTGATATGTTGTTGGTATGATGTTGGATGTGATGAGGATGGAATGAAGCTGGAGCTGGTTGGAAACAAATTGATCACTGGTGGCAACCTCCCCCTTCTACTCTTTAATAAAGATTGTTGTTCATTTTCCCATATATATATCTCTATTTCTTGTGCAATGGATTCTTGAATGATATATGTATTTCATATCTAATCGATTTGATTGAGTAAGATAAGTAGATATTTGTATATTGCATGTTGTTTGTTGTTCTTTGTTTGTGTTTGCAAGAATCAATCTGGTGATTTGAGTTGGATTGAGAGCAAAAACAACAATGACATGAGGAGAAGGAGAAGCGATTGAATCACAAGTAGGCTCGTTCACCCTTCTGTATATATTCTTGTTTTAGATAAAGTTATAGTAATTGTTTCCTCTATTGTTGTAAGTGATCAGCACTGTACTTAGGTAATTTGGTTTATCCGTAGATCACAATTCTGCATAACAAGGATCTAGGCCTAGAGGTGGCTTAGAAAATAATAGGAACACTTCCTAACACACACACAACAGTCTCTACAAAACTAGAAAAAAACTGAAAAAATTATTGATTAAGGAAAATGACCTGAAAAGTGCACTGAGTGCAGTTTTCAGGATGAAAAGTGTGTTTTGGAACATAGTTTTTGGGCCAAAAAGTGCACTCTGCTCCTGCTTCTCTTGATTGGTAGATAAGACCCAGATTATGAAATCTACTTCTTAGCTGGAACCTTTGACCTATGGAAATATGCATAACCCCAACATAAAAAAAAGGAGATCTAAAAATATAAATTGAGAGGGATAAAAATAGATAGAAAAACATTGAATATAGCTGAACCAACTGTCACCAATGGTATGAATTACTACACCAGTGGAGTTTTCATCTATTGACAACTATGTATCTAAAGACCTAGTGAAGTCTCCATTTATTAGTATGAAAATTCTTAGCAAGTGTACCAAAAATACTTCACTTAAGTCACTAGTGAAAAGTGACCCTAACAACAAGATGTGAATGTTTTTTCTCTAGATATGCAATGATAAAATAAGAAAACCTTGCAGCAAAATGATCATATGCAACCAAAAACATACAATAGAAAGAAATAAATAGTGTAGTAAAATATTTCAAATGAAGAATTATTTTATTAAAGCACCTGGTGAGGAATATTTACAGCATGGGTCTATAGATCCCCCTCTATGGGATCAGCCCTTTTGATGTCCTTCTGCTTCAACAATTTGTTTATGTCTCTCAATATGCAGAAAACCCAAAATCAAGATGGAACTCAAATGGGAACTTGAATGTCATAATACGATAATGGTGATGATGATAATGATCATTGTGAAGAATGAATGGAAAACCCCTCTTATTTATAAAAAAGTATTGAGCTATATCAGGAATTGAAAAATAATAAAATGTTATTGACCAAATCAACATCTACCTGTCAGTAATACTTTATTATATTTTTTGGAGAGGGAAAATATATTCAAAATGATCAAATATATTTATTTATAAAATGGTTGAACTAATTAACAAATTAAATGATTTATTAATATATTTGTGAGGATTAAGAAAATTGTGAATTTGAAATAATTATTAAATAATGGTTTAACGATTATTCCAAAAATAAAATTAAGGAATAATAAATAAATAGTTATTTATTTAATTACTCCAAGGTGATTTAGTTAAATATGATGAGGAATAATTATCAAATAATTATTTAATAATTATTCCTAAATGATATAAAATAAATATTGATTTATTTAAATATTTCTATTAGGTTTTTTTTTAATGAGAAATAATTTAGGAAAAATGGTTTACTAAATTATTTCCATGGTTTTTAGTGAATTTACTATGGTAAAATTAATCCTACATGGTGTATTTTGATCCATCTAGTAAGAAATGGGTAGGTGATAATTTTTTGGGTGATGATACTTCACATACAAATAGGTGTTGATTGGGATCCTTAGTCCCAAAACCATGAAACACAGGAATTCTTGTAGTTGGATCTACCATTTTATTATGTGTACTAGTCCTCGGAAAGGATTGCTAGGTATTTTTTCTATTTATTGTGGAACAATATGAAAAATTTTCTTTAATGGATATTTCTTTGACACGCTTCCCTTAAACTTATTGGCTTCACTACTACTATTATTATGGGTAATCCTACTTTCTTTATTGAATAAGATATGAAACACATTGTTAGTTTAACTTACCTCTTGATCAATTTATGTGTGGGATCATGGATTATTCACAAGGTGAGTGTGAGGAACAATATTTAATACTCTTGGGCTATTATATGAGGGTCCTCCATCCTCTCCATCTTTATGGTATGTTAAATTATGCTCTTTCATTGCTTCTTTAATATCCACTACTCTTTCTTCTCCTATGACCTCTTCTCACCTCCTTCACTAGAATTCTATCACCTATAGGTATTGACACAAATATCTCTCCTATATCATCACCATCTCGAAACCTACTTTCATTAGGTAATGCTCCACTTTTAAAACTTGTCATCCTTTTCTATTACACTCTTTCCTTCTTGATTTTCTCCTTTTACACTATCAATTATGTAGCATCATGACATACCTTCT
This sequence comes from Pinus albicaulis, assembly GCA_034641835.2. Taxonomy (NCBI): domain Eukaryota; kingdom Viridiplantae; phylum Streptophyta; class Pinopsida; order Pinales; family Pinaceae; genus Pinus; species Pinus albicaulis. Next base: position 417,822,440 of record CM076570.1, on the reverse strand, counting down.
GATAATTAGTTTGGATTTCTCAACAATTCATCCACCCCCTACCTCCTTCTTTCTCTGAACCATAAGCCTTTTCCCCTCAGGTTATCCCCTAGTCATCCCCCAGCTTTCCCATTGTGCACATTTGATTCCACCTTTAGGACTCCCTTTTCACATAATACAATTTTAATGAAGGTTGGAAATGATTTAATATACCTTCCACGTGGTCCTTTCAGGAAAATCCTCTCTACTACACTATAGGATGCTACAGAATCAACAAAAAACTCTATAATTTAACCCTCCAATATATTTTCAAGCTAATAGTCTACAAAATTAGAGATATTATTATTCACATAATTCAGTTGTTGAACCAATTTGGGGTCCCGTATTTTTTATTCAATAGGACACCGATATTATTTTATCTTTCAACCTTTGTATCCTCTTTGCTAATAGATTTGGTAATTAAAGAAAGAAAATCACATAAAAATTAGTGAATACATAACTTTGTAGCCATTATTATTTTTTGATCCACTGATTTTAATATACCAAAATAGGGAAAATAAGCAGCAATGGGAATATCTTAAGATATTCCAAAAATGGACTACTCAGCAAGGCATTCACAGAAAAACGCATTTCCAGAAATTTAAGCCATAAAAATGAAAATCAACACTTGGATCCCATAGATACATACACCTAGCATATAATTACAAGAGTATATCATAAATAAATGAAACTATGTGGGGTAAATAGACCTCCCACACTAGTGTAGATGAAAATGAGCAAAAACCCCAGACACTGCTACGCAGAAATTATGCATAAAAGGGACTGCATAGTATTATGAGGGTGTCAACTCAAAAAATAGGAGAAAAATTATATATACTCATATATTAATCAATAATTCTTAATAAATAAGATCTAGTCTCCTTATACAGAATACAAGAGAACCCGGGAAGGGTTTCTTGTCATACACTCTGCATACAAATTTGATCTTCAGAAAATTACTAAATAATCACTGCAACACTGAAGCATAAGAGTGTAGAAGGCTGAAATATTTCTGATCTATTGTATATCCCTCAAGGTATTCCTCCCATGAAATTTTTAACCTCTCAATCACAAGAAAACACTGCAACGGAGCCACTAGACCATCCACTGAAGCTGCCTCAAAAAATAACGCATTCCCTAGCAGGAACAGTGCTGGGAATGTTGGGGAAATGAGTATTATGCTACCAAATATCTAAAATTAGCTCTATAACTCTCCAAACAACCCTCTCAATTGAAGGAAACCTTCCCCCAATGAGAAACTAGCTCAGAAAGTGGGATTCCAATCCCTTCCAGTGCTGCACCCAGCAACACTGCACAATCACCTGCAGAAACTGCGTTGATGAAGTAGGCTGAAGCTTGGCCTAAAAACCTGATGTGTAAAATGAATGAAAACTCTCCCAAGGTACTCCTCAAGGAAATAGGTGGGATTCCTGCTCGGGAACACCCGGTGCAAAGCAGCACAACAACCCTGCTAAACAGCAAGAGGAAGCAAAAGTCTGAGCAGAAAAAATAATAATCTAAGACATGAAGAATAATGTTGCCATCCTCTTCCTTAAATAAAACATGATTTTTCTTGCCCCTTTCCCCACTCAATTAGGTCATCTCCATCCAAAGATTCATCTCCCTCCAGAACTGTGTTATTCCTTCTTTGATTCCTCCTCCTCCACAACTGCGTTGTTGACTTAGTCAAAGTGGGCTGAACCAACTTGATATTATCCCTGTTCACACATGGAGGTGTTTTATTAAGTTGTAAAGAGTGTCCCCTTTCACATGGAGTGTTTTTATTCCCCCTTAGGAGACTTATGGGCTTTTCTACCCATTTATTCACCAGTTAGAGATGCTGCTAACTCTAATGTTCCATTTAGCTTTGAGACTAAAATTTGGGAAAATTACAGTCCTCCCCTCCAAAATATTTGCTTGTCCTCAAGAAAATGTATAGGGTGACCAAAATTTCTCCCCTATTCATCTTTTGGCCTACCATCAATAGCCTACACCAAGATAATCTGCAATAAAACTGTCATCTAATGTTTCCTCCCAAGTGTGCAAAGCCAAATGGTCTACATCAATTAAAGGTGGAAAGTGTGAATGGAAACTTGCTTGTTGTCCCATGGCCTCCTCAAAGTAGGAGTGATGACAAACATGGTGAATGAATGACTCCCTCATCCATTCTATCAACCAAATGAAATGAGTCATCCTAGGTAGCTCATCAAAATAATCATCAACCCCTATTTTATACAATGTATTGGGGCTACAAGGAAAGATTGGATTCTTCCATCCAAATGGTTTCTCTCTCCATTTATGGTAAACATGGGGCTGTTTATATCCTTGGGCTGAAATGACACGGCCTCCAAGAATGGCCCAAGTTTCGCCATCAAACAATTCAGCCATGAAGTGTGTCCTCAAATTCTTCAAGTGGATCCTCCCATAAGAAGGGAAAAATAGTGATGTGGAAATCATGGTTTGCCCATGGTTCCTCCTGAAATATACAACATGTAAATCAGGGAGAATCATGCTCCCAATGGGCATCTCTAATACCTCAAGCACTCTCCAAACAATGCTTCCCATGAACATAAAATTGTCCATATTAAATGGAAGCAAAATGCAATAAAAACAAGCTGCCATATGACAACCGGAGAGTGGTTCATAGTTCCACCAATGGAACCAGTGCAGTGAATCCTTTTCTTGCACCAAAAAAAAAATTAACAAGTGCTTTCCCAACCACTTTTTTGCTACCACAGTCATCTCATAAGATGGAATCATGAATATACAATTTGGTGTCAATGGTGCACACCAAGAATTATGTGGCTTCCCCCACAAACCACCAACAAGATAGCCAACCTCAATGCGGAAATTAGCCTCAAGTATATCATAATATAAAGTATAATAAGGGATGATCATTATTAATGAAACATTCTTGTGATACAAAGTAAATAAAGGAAAATCATAATGCAAATGTATACCTTCTCTACCATGTACTTTGGTCCTTGAGCTGAAATGACTCAACTGAAAATGCTCCCTAACTCCCAATGAGTAGGAAGGCAGTTGTGACATCCTCTCCATTACCATCTGGGCTATGCATCTCTCCATATGCTGAAATATGTCATGCTGGATGCCCTCCCAAGTGAACTCCTTTGCCAAAGAAAGGTATGCATCATAATGCATTGAAAGGAAGTCCTCATGTGCTGCAAGTAGCAACTTCTCCTTGAGACTAGAAGCTCTAGTCAAGAAGACTCTTCCATGTGAATAGATGACAATATCATCCACCATACACTCATCTCCTCTACTCGGATCATCAACAATCATGCATGCAACAATATCCTTGGAGCACTGTACTAAGAGCTGAGATCTCCAATAAGGATCAATCCTCCTAAGAGACATCACTGGTGATCTAGCATGTGAAGTTCCCCTCATGTTGTTGCCTGCTACTCTGAAATCCCCATGCCAAAGTCTCTCTCAAAACTCTTCACCTCTCCAAAATCCAAGAACGCTGAAATCAAATACAATATGTCTTTCATCACTTCTAGATCTGGTGGCCTCCGAGGTGGAATTCCTCCATGTAGTGAGACATCAATGTCAAGAGTGGACTGTAAATATGGTTGGGTACTCTTTCCCTTGCCCTTATAGTGTAGTATATTTTTCCTCCTCTTTTCATTATCTTCCTAAAATAGAGAAGTGTGTGTGCCTCTCATCAGGTGATGTTTCTCTTCCTTCCTACCTCCTCCTTCCAGCTGTAATGTTGCATAATCATGCTTCTCACTGATTGTTCTTGGACCTCCATGTATGAGATCCTGGGGAACTTCTTGCAATGATACAAGAATCCCTCCTATTGGAGCATGTGCTCCTCCTCCCTCTGCATGAGGTACTAGATTTTCTCTAGATGTGACAACATTGTTTCCCTCTTCTTCACCAATGTGTGTATAGGATCCCCTTGTGAAAAACTGATCCCCATTCCCTCTTGTTTAGGAATACGAACTAGAGGTTTTTCCTCCAGCAGTGTGTAATGCAAGATGTCAGCTTCTCCCATGGTTTTCTGAAGTGGAGTCTCCCCCATCACATGAAAGGTTTTTGTCCTCTCAATTTGTTCTTGCTCATGTGTCTTAGGAATTTTTCCATCAAACCTTCCCACCAATGTTTCAATGAACCTTGCATAAGAGGAAGTGTTTTCATTTCTCAAAGAACAAGATTAAAAAATACACCATGCATGAGCCTTACCTTTGAAATGCAGCACTGCAAATCTGATGGCTTCATCTTTAGAAATATGGTGCTGCTGAAAATAGGAGTCTAGCTACTTCACCCAAGCTCCAACTGAACATGTAGGTGATCCGGAAAAAGTAGATAGAAGAATTTTACCTGCATCCTGCTGCTTGATATTCTCCACCTAGATCTTGCAAAACACTTGGAAATCAGAATTATCTCTAAACCTCTTAGTTTGAGATTCATACTCCTGCAAAAAATCACTAACAATCCTTCTCTTATACATTCTTCCTCCTTTCATCCATCTCAAGATAGACCTGGGCACTTGACTACGCTGTGCATCATGGTGTACTGTAGTTACATGCTCACACTCACCATGTGAAAATCTAGATTCAGCTCTAGATCCAAACTCCTTTGGAGATCCCATCTCCATCCTCATTTTCTTCATCTCTCCTTGAATGCTCTGCATAGATTTTGGAAGAAGCTTTGTAAGCTTGTCTTCCTTTCTCCCTTCACATACTAAAGCCTTCTCTTTTCTGTCCATCTCTCCTAAAAGTGTAATGGCCTGAGATCCACAGGCTGAGCCAATATTGAATCTTTGATACGACTGTAATATCCCAAAGTATGGAAAATAAGCAGCAACGAGAATATCTTAAGATATTCCAAAAATGGAGTACTCAGCAATGCATTCACAGAAAAAATCATTTCCAGAAATGTAAGCCATAAAAATGAAAATCATCACTTGGATCCCATAGATACATCCATCTATCATCTAATTCCAATATTATATCAGAAATAAATGAAACTAGGTGGGGTAAACAGACCTCCCACACTAGTGTAGCTGAAAATGACCAAAAACCCCTGACACTGCTACTCAGAAATTATGCATAAAAGGGACTGCATAGTATTATGAGGGTTTCAACTCAGAAAATAGGAGAACAATCATATCTACTCATATATTAATAATAATTCTTAAGAATTGAGATCTAGTCTCCTTATATAGAATACAAGAGAACCTGGGGAGGGTTTCTTGTCATACACTCTGCATACAAATGTGATATTCAGAAAATTACTGAATAATCATTGAAACACTAAAGCATAAGAGTGTACAAGGATGAAATATGTCTAATATTCTATATATCCCTCAAGGGCTTCCTCCCATGAAATGTTGAACCTCTCAATCACAAGAAAACACTGCAACAGAGCCACTAGACCATCCACTGAAGCTGCCTCCAAAAATAATGCATTCCCTAGCTGGAACAACGCTGGGAATGTTGGGGAAATGAGTGGTATGCTACTAAAGATCTGAAATGAGCTCTAGAACTCTCCAAACAGCCCTCTCAAGTGAAGGAAACCTTCCCCCAATGAGAAACTAGCTCAAAAAGTGGGATTCCAATCCCTTCCAATGTTGCACCCAGCAACACTACACAATCACCTGCAGAAACTACGCTGATGAAGTAGGCTAAAGCTTGGCCTGAAAACCTAATTTTGAAAATGAATGCAAAATCTCCCAAGATACTCCTCAAGGAAAGAGGTGGGATTCCCGCTCGGGAACACCCGGTGCTAAGCAGCACAGCAACCCTGCTAAACAGCAAGAGGAAGAAAAAGTCTGAGCAAAAAAAATAATAATCTAAGACATGAAGAATAATTCTACCATCCTCTTCCTTAAATAAAACATGAGTTTTCTTTCCGTTGGCCCCACTCAATTAGGTCATATCTATCCAAAGATTCATCTCCCTCCAAAACTGTGTTATTCCTTCTTTGATTCCTCCTCCTCCACAACTGCGCTATTGAATTAGTCAAAGTGGGCTGAACCAACTTGATATTATCCCTGTTCACACATGGAGGTGTTTTATTAAGCTGTAAAGAGTGTCCCCTTTCACACAAAGTGTTTTTATTCCCCCTTAGGAGACTTATGGGATTTTCTACCCATTTATTCACTGGTTAGAGATGCTGCTAACTCTAATGTTCCATTTAGCTTTGAGAATAAAATTTGGGAACATTACACTAATCTCCAATCTCACTTGCAAAAAATTATTTCTCCTTTTCTTTGATCTACTCATTTATTTCCTCCTTAGTGGGATTCTGTATTCCCTTTAGCAATATATATTAGTCTTGGAAATAGGACCATTTTTTAGCACTAGAGATAATATAGCCCAAGTTAACACACAAAGGTTGGCCAACAAAGCCCCACTAGACACTTGACCTTTCATCATCACCTGCAGAGCAAATAAAGTCTCACTCGAGGCACCTATGGGGACTATAGGAGCCAAGATTTTCTAGTAGTGAAGGGAAATGGAATTTGTACTTGAACTTCCTCCTTCAACATTCTACAATATCCAACTAACTCTAGTCGTAACCATTATCCACAACATACATTAAAAAATTAGCAAATTTTAAAAATGGAGTCTTTCATTTTTACACATAGCATAGTCTCAGACACTATAGTTTATGGTGCACTGGGAAATAGTCAATACATCACTCCCACACTGGAAATAAAATAATATAATGTAGTAAGCATTCATCATAGAAATAAGAAGAAATTTAGGAAAAATAAACCATCAATTGTATTTCATTAATATAAAAGGGCATTGAATGCAATATTACAACAGTGCGATTTTAACTATAGTTCAACTCACTAGCCTAGTCAAAACAACATTACAACAACCACACTTCAACTAACCAACAAAATAGTAACCAAAATGTAGCCAACCTGAAATATTCTTGGCTTCTACCTATTTTATATACAATTATGTGGTCCCAAGCTGACATCATTACCATGGAAAATAATTACCATCGGAAGGTAAACTACAATTTCCATTCTTGAATAAATCAAAACTGGTCCAAAATATTCCGTCAAACTATACTATTTTTAACTCATCTACAACACACATTGATACCTTCCATATACTCTTTCATTCTCCAGAAATTTAGGGTGTTTACTCTTCTATAACTATTCTATGCACTAATCCTTCTACATCAGTTTTTCATGTTAGTACTATGTGTTGTTTCCAACTCTTCACTTCTATGCACAATTTCACCAAAACTTTCAAAACTCCATAAACATTTCTTCAACTATTTACCCCAAAACTGGCCCCAACAAAGAGTTTGACTCTTTGGTACATAACCATTCTTGGGACTTGGTCTCATTACCTATAGGTAAGAGATAAATAAAAAATAATTGAGTTTATAGGTTGAAGGAAGAAGTTGGAGGAAAAGAAAGGTACAATGAAAAACTTGTTGTAAAGGGGTTTGCACAGAAGGAACACATATATTTTGATGAAATATTTTCTTCATGTCAAAATTACTTCAATTAAAACTATTTTAAGTTTAGTTGCAGTAAAACATTTTCATCTAAAGTAGTTAGATGTAAAGAAAAAATTTCTCCATTTGGACTTGGAAGAATATATTTATTTGCAACAAGTATAGGGATATGATGTCAAAGGGGAGGAAAAATTAGTATGTAGATTGAAGAAAAACTTGTATTGTCTAAACCTAGGTCTAAGGTAGTGTTAAATGAAATTTGGAATTTTTATGATAGAAAATTTTAATAGTAGATGTTATTCTGAACACTATGTTTATTTTAAGATATTTGATAATGGTAGATATTTTATCAAGTTATTGTATGTAGATGAAAATATTGTTATGGGGTCTAACATGAAGGATATTAATGTGCTCAAAATAAAATTATCTAATTCATTTTCTATGAAGGACTCTGTTGTCACTCTGTAATTTGTGAGATTGGCAAGAACAAACAACAGAGGACAACATCAAACCACTTTGCAGTCCAGGACCTAGCCTTCCTAGACTCAGAGAGGGCTCTCTCTATTCTTATGATTTAACTTGATGATTATAAGGCTGATATTAGGATAGTTACAATGATGGGGGTTGTTTGTTTTATTGATGGTGTGGTTGGATAGATAGGGTTGCAAGGACTAATCCATTGGGCTATGGAGTTAAAAGGCTGGAATGGCACATTAACATTCAAGAGCATCATAGGGAAAGATATCTGTGCTAAATGGATCTTAAGAGTTGTTTGAATTATAAGGTGAAAGAAAGAGTGAGGTTCAATAGTGACTAAAGAGTAGTTAAGAATTTTTTAATTAAACTTTAGCAGAAAACATTCATATTGTAAATGCAGACAGAATTAAGGTGCATAGAAAAAACATCTTAATCTAAAATTTCTAATTTACAATTAGATCAATAGACACACAGCAGAGAAAACAATGAAAACATTTAAACATAGAAGTAGCACATCACCATTTCGACACAGCTCAAGAATCCTGTAACTGGTCTTTGATTATTGATGTCAAACTCCAAAATTACAGTGCTCCAATATAGTAGTTCTTACAATGCAGGGGCTAACAATATCCAACCCTTGATAATGCAAATTCAAGCGATATTTAACTAAAACTAAGTCAATTTCCCTAATTTACTTTGGAAAACTTCATTAATTACAAAAAAAATGAAATTAGACAAGTGTGGCCATGAAAGGCCTGAACAAAGAAAATCTCTGGAAAACACTACCTGTAGAATTTATTTTGGTAACTCTTCAAGAATACAAAACTCATGGGGCTCTTTGTGAATAAGAAATATGGCTTGGAGGTGGCTGATATGGTTGCAAGGACACAACTATGGGTGGCTCTAACATCTAGCTCTTCCTTTTGGGCTGCTTCTACTGGATCATTAAATATGATGTGATGCCGACATTTCTGATCAACCGGTGGCTATGTTGAGGTGTCCACTATGATTTTTCAATCTTGGTACATACATAACTTCTTCCACTCCTTTTTGCTAGGAATTGTCCTGCGTATGACCTGTCAGTACACTTCATCCACTTCTGTGTATTTTCTGAATGTGGGCCTAGTGAGAAAAACATGCTTAAGCTCAAGTTGAATAAATATGTCATTGCTCAAGTGGTCCTAGACAACTTTCCCAGTCATATTTCCTTTGATGCTAGTGAGTTTGGTGGTATCCTTAGCTGTTCTTTGAGTTTGGTCTTATCATCTCCCCTTTGGATCAATTTTTTATTTATTACATACAGTGAGGGAAATCCTTTTTCCACCAGGGGTTCAATCTTGTTCAGGAATCTGTCGATGGCTAGGTCCAACTCACAACATTTCTCCTCCAAATGCCTTACTAAATTCCTCTTAGTGAGGGAATTTCTCACTTCTAATATGGTTTTTTTATATCTTGTACATCCATACCTTCAAGCTCGTAGCTAGTTCTGGAGTTTAGGAATTTTATGATTTTAGGGGTTGTGATTAGCATGTTTCCTAACTCCTAGTTTTCTTTTTCAATGGCTACTGTGAACTTGTCCACAAAATATTTTTGTTCAAAAATGATGTGGATGGAGTGCCAAATTTCCTCCAATGACTTTATGATACTTCCCCAAATTATCAACTTCATTTTTCCCAAAATGTTGTCGTCCGAAAATTCCTTCTCTGCCTTCTCTAATCTTTCAATCTACTTTTGGGCTATCTCATGGGTAGTTTCAGACTTGGCCTTTTGATCTCTTGGGATGCCAATCTGTTCTTCCAATTTCTAGATCTCTTGTGACTGCAGGGTCATAATTTCCATGGCCTTTGAAAGTTGTTCTATCCCACTAGATATTCCAATAGTTGTGGGAATAGTTGATGGGATTGTTGAAATGTGGACAACTTCCACTAGGATGAGTGCCACTCAAGCAGTTTCTTATTTTTCCTTCAACAGCTTCTCCATATTGTTTTCTATTTGTTTGATTTGGGAATACTATTCCACAACTAACTTCAAAAGCTCTGCCTTATGTGACTCATCTTCCTCAATGACTTTGGCCAAGGGGTCTTATGTTGTTGGCATACTGCATTATTTCCCGAGGGTTGCTATTTCATCATTTGTAATATTCCAAAATGGAAATAGCAGCAATACAAGACATAATAATGTAAAACAAAACAATTTTGAACATGTCATAAGAGAGATCAATATGCAGCCATCATTTTATTAAGATATCAGCAACAATATACAAAATTATCTTGAGGGTCTAGCCACTGAAGCAATAAGAACAAGCCTCCAATGATCTTATCAATAAACACATGAGTTGTTGCTACTGTATAGAATGCTGAAAAGCAATGATAGTGTTGTCTATATTAGTGTAGTTGCTATTGTAACATACATTAATGGAATATGGCTGATAGATACAAAAGAAATGCCCAAAAGGGAATATGTGGGCTCCAATACAATATTTCTAGCCAACCCAAAAATATTTCTAGAAATACCAAAGAAAATATACAATGTGACAAATAACCCTGGGTTTAATATGCCACTGCAAACTAGAACTGAATAGAATGAGGCTATGAAAAATCTAAAATGATAATTTCCTCCTCCAATAGTATTTCTCAATAGAAGGGTGATCCCTCTATTCAGAAATAGACCCTCTTGATGAGCTCAATGAACCCTCCTAGTAACTGCCTCTGAAAATAACGTAGATATGGGTTGAAACTGCACTATGAGGGATGGTAGATGGTTGGCCTGATGCGAAAAATATAGAAATATGCCCAGGTTCCCTCCTTGCTAATCCTTCAATGGATAGGCTACCTTTCCACTGAAAAACAATCCCAGAATTGACTCTATGTGATCCTCCTTTACTGCACCCTGCAACACAACCTAGCTCTAAACATAAACTACATTGTAGCTGACGGAGGTAGCTTGGCTAGAATTCTGGAATGAGGAAATGCAATCCAATGAACCTCTCCTTCCTTTAGGATGAGGTAGGGATTCTCCATCAGGAACACCCTTGTGCTAAACAGAACAACAAACCCCGCTAAACAGCTAAAGGATGCAAAGTCTACACAGACTAATATCAAATAATAATCTAAAACATGAATAACAATGGCTACCATCTCCTCCATATATAGTGTGTGAGCCTTATCACATTTGGTCCCATCCATACTTTCCACTAAACTCATGCAAGTTTTCCTCCACTAAAATTGCGTTGTCTCACCATAAATGTCAGTCCTCCGTGACAATGTTGTTGATTTGGTCAAAGTTTACCTATTCAACATGTATCCCCTCCAATTCACACCCAAAGGTGCTTAATCCAGCAGCTTATTCTTCCACCTTTCACATTAGGAGTGTTATTTTTCTTTACAAGGAGATTTATGGCCCTCCCTACCCACTTATTCACCTACTTAGTGATGAAACAAACTATAATATTCCATTTAGCTGAAGGCTAAATTTTTGGAATATTACAGTCCTCCCCTCCAAAATGTTGCTTGTCCTCAAGCAAATGCTAGGATATGGAAATTTTTTCCCTCCTTCCTCTTTTAGCGTCCTCATCAAATATTCCCCACTAATGCTCAAAATAATCTGCAATAAATCTGCCCCCAATGGTTCCTCCCACATATGCAAAACCAAATGGCTCACATCATGAGAAAGTGGAAGGTGTAAGTGGAAACCTTCTTGTTTTCCAATGGCCTCCTCAAGGTGACTAAGATTATGGAAATTTTGGATTTCCATCCCAATAAGGGACTCCCATACCCATGCTATCATCCAAATGAAATGATCCATCCTAGGAAGCTCATCAAAAAAACCCTCAACCCCTGGTTCATGCAATGTATTAGGGTTGTATGGAGAGATTAGATTTTTCCACCCATGTTGTTTCTTTCTCCATCTATGATATGTATGGGGTTGCTGCTGATCTTGGGCTGAAATATTATGGTCTCCAAGAATGTCCCAAGTTACCCCATCAATCAAAACATCCATGAAGTTCCTCTCCCATGAACTCAAGTTATCCAAATGGCTCCTCCCACATGAAGACAAGAGATGTAGTGTGGAAATCATGGTTTTCCCATTGTTTCTCCTAAAACATGAAACATATGAAGTATGGAGAATCATACTCCCAATGGGCACCTCCAACTCTTGTGCCATTCTCCCAACAAAGCTTCCCATAAAAACAAGAACATCATCAATATATGGAAGCAAAAATAAATAAAAACAAGTTTCCATATGACAACCGAAAGGTGGATCATAGTTCCACACGTGGAACCAATGCAGTGCATCCCCTGCCTACCTCAAAAAAAATTATAACAAGTTTCCTTTTAGCCACTTGTTTTTTTCCACAGTCATCCTACAATATAGGATCATAAAAGTAAAATTTGGTGCCAATGGTGCACACCAAGAATCGTGTGGCATTTCCCACAAACCACCAGTATAATGGCCAACATCAATGCTGCAAATGGCCTCAAGTACATCACAATACAATATACAATAAGGAAATATTCTCCTTGGTACAATATGTTGCTCATAAAAATTAAAGGAGTTTAAATCACAATGCATAAATGTACATCCTCTACTATGTACTTGGGTCATTGAGCTGAAATGGCTCAACTGAAAGTTCTCCCTCACTCTCAATGAGTAGGGAAGTGGTTGTGACAACCTCTACATCATCATCTGGGCTATGCATCTCTCCATATGCTGATATACATCTTGTTGGAGGCCCTCCCAAGTGAACTCCTCCATCAAGAAATGATATTCATCAAAGTGCATGGAAAGAAAGTCCACATGTGCTGCATATAACAACTTCTCCTTGAGCTCAGAAGCTCTAGTCAAGAAGACTCTACCATAAAAATAGATGACCCCATCATCCACCATGTATCTATCATCTCCCTTCGGGTCATCAAGAATCATGCAAGCACCAAGATCCTTGGAGTACTCTACCAAAATTTGAGACCTCCAATATGGATCAATCCTCCTAAGAGACAATGCTGAAGATTTGAAATGTGAAGCTCCCTACATGCTTCTATCTTTTCCTTTAACATTCCTCACACCAAATTCATCCTCCAAAGTGATGCCATGTACATCATGTAGCTACTCATGCTGAAGTAGAAGTGGTGGCCTTTGGAAGTTGGCCTCCCATGAGAAGCCACCATCCAAAAAGAACCTCTTGATCTTGGCCAATGTAAGCATAAGTGGCCTCCATCTAATCCAATATATGGAGGATTCCTTCCTTAGAGGAAGTACCCATGGAGCAAAAACTTCTGTTAGTGCAGAATATGTAGTGAGAGTGGGTAATGCTGAAAATGGGAGAGAGTATCCCTCCTCCTTGAGTCTACCCTGGACTCTCTGCGCTATACTAGGCCCCTCCAAGGTATTCACCCCTCCGGAATCTAAGAGTGGTGAACCAAATGGTAATATGTCTGTCACCAACTCTAGATCTAGTGGCCTCCTAGGTGGAATGCCTCCATGGATTGAGACATCAAGATCTAAAGAAAACTGTATATATGAGTGGACTGATTTTTTCCTCCTCTCATTGTGCAATACAGTCTCCTTCTTATGTGCAGAAACATCCTGAAAGAAATAAGGGTGAATGTTGTGAAGCCAGCTCCAAAAATAGAAGAAGAGAGATATCAACACCTTAGAAATAAGCCACTTCGAGGGGGCAACCTCCAATACATTACATGAATGAAAAATTCTTGGATGATACAAATTACAAAACCTCCTTTCTATATATAGGAGTCCATGGGGCCACAGTGTAATCCTAGTGGGGCCACAATGTAATCCTAGCCGACCTAAAAATAATAATTTAAGGGCACATTAATAACAATATGGGGGTTATGAGGGTTCGATAATAACAATAAGGGGGTTACACTAACAACAATAAGGGACTATACTAGTAATATAGTGACCTAACATGCCCCCCTCCATCAAAAAAGTGTTGTTTTCAACACTTGAGTATCTCTAGGTGCTTCTGTATAAAATTCTCATCTTCCCATGTAGAATCTTCAGTGGGTAAGTTCTTCCACTTGATGAGATACTCTGAAATTTATTGATTTTGTAGTTGTAGAGTTCTTGTTTCCGTGACTGCTTTAGGTTCCAATATGATTTTTCCTTCCTCATCAAGTTTTGGTAATATTGTTTGAACTGGAATATTTTCACCTATAACCTTCTTTAAGCATGAAACATGGAAAACTAGATGCACTCGTGAAGAAGCATGAAGCTCTAATTTGTATGCCATAGTACCAATCTTTTCCAACACCTTGTAAGGACCATAGTACTTTGGCGATAATTAATTATTCTTCTTAGCTTGCTTGAGGGACATTTGTTTGTATGGTTTTAGACATAAAAATACCCATTCTCCTACATCAAAACTACTCTCACTACGATGTTGATCTGCTTATTGTTTCATTTGATTTTGTGCCAAATTCAGGTTTGTTGGGAAAAATAATGAGAGGGGGGTGAATCAGTATTTAGTGCAGACTGATAACTTTTTACTCTTTCTTTCTCTAAAACCCATACGCTACTTTACTGAACCCAACTCGTGTATACATGCGGATATTCTTAATAAAACTTGCGTATTACCAGAGATCTCATTATGCAGATAATTCTTTACTTAGATCATTTCATCATTCATTCATTAGATGTTTAGTAAGCAGTAAACATGTGCAGTAAGAATAGAATAAATCATCACACATAAGAAACACACATGAACACCAAGATTTAAGGTGGAAACCCAATTCGGGAGAAAACCACCACTTCCGTCGTCTCAGTCTTCAATATTTATTATAAAGAAAACTTCTTACAACCATGTACTGGCGCAGACTCATACCAGCACGCAGGAACCCACTCGCAGAAGGCTACAACCTTCTCTCGTTTACCAGCCTCTCCTAGAAGGGAGCTACAACCCCCTGTTCTAGTTTACCAGCCTCTCCTGGAAGGGAGCCACTACCCCCTGCTCTTGTTTACCAGCCTCTCCTGGAAGGGAGCTATTACCCCCTGCTCTCGTTTACCAGCTACCATTGGAAGGGAGCTACAACCCCCTCACTGAAGGCTTCGACCCTTAGCACCATTGCGGACCGCGTTTCATCAATTTTCATACTAGATCCAATAGCTTCCATACAACACAACTTGTAGGCCTCTTTTCATCAGATTTTCAGACTAGACCCACTCCACACATTTAAGCTCATAATACATTAAACTAAAACTTATAACCCCATCAATTCATTCATTGAATCATCAACCAATCAACCAACAGCTTGATCTTTAATCAACATAATCAGCAGCATAATCAACATTCAAACAACCCAGATATGTGTGAATACATCATTGACAGATAGCAGTAAAACAACAGAATAGATTAGACATTTCATTCCACATACTTCAGCAGAACCCTAGATTCCATACACGCTTTTACTTCACTGAACCTGCGTATATACGTTCTTTCACAGAGAAAAACCTGTGTATACTTCTGCACATATTTCAGAACTGATCTCACATTCCATACGCGCTTTTGCTGAAGCCAACCCGCGTATATACGCGCTTTCTCTGCCACGAACCTGTGTATAGATATTCAAACATTGTAGGGTTGTGCAACTCTTCAGAATAGATAAATAGCTCAAATCTTACCCTTCACTTCAGAAAATATTCACCTCATCTCAGATCTAAACATTCCATAAACAGATCTAGAAAATACATAGTCATTTCAGATCTAGAGATCCCTCTTCATATGTGTTTCGGGGATTTAACACCCTAGAGGTTGGTTGGGATTCAACCTCCACAGAGCAGGGGCGTACTACTTAACAGAGACTCACACGATCATGCACATTCATAAAAACGAAATAGAGCAGAATGAGAGGTTTACCCGTTGGTCCTACGTTTGAAGTAGATCACGTGGAGGTTCAAACTCCACAACCGTCTTTCCTCCTTCACTGAAATGCAAAGAAAGAAACCGGCCTAAGACCAGAGTTGTACAGTATATTTCTACTCTATATGTTAGTGTGATTCATATAAAACATTAAATAAATCATAATGAATGCATGTGTAACAAATATTCTTCATACATTAAAGCATACACTAACACGTTTATATCGGGAACATCATGATACTTCTGTATTATAAAATAGTACATACAAAAGTAAGTGGAGAGATCACCTGATCCTTCCAAGGCCTTCGCAGACCGTCGTCCGGATCCGTCCAGCCCTTGCCTCGCTAAGACTCCTTCCAAACAGGTGCATACGAGATAACATATAAAGGGATGTATATCTCAAGGAAACAAGGGTTTCCTGAAATGAACTGGGAAAGTGCAGGAGGCACGGGGAATCAGACTTGGATAGGGAACCAACAGAGTATAATATCAATACTTTCTCTCTCTCTCTTAGGCCATACACATGAGGTCTTTTTATAGTCCCTCCAAGTAGTTTCAGCAGTTGGAAACAGTTGGCCACGGGCTGGGGTGGTTGAACTACCTGAGTAACCATCAACCCAGCGCGAAATTAGGGATTTTTATATATTTTTTAATCATTAAAATGGCATACGCGGAAAAGTCTAGTTGTACTCGCGTATACACGCGGAAAAACACGGGCATAGTCGCGTATGGAGGATTTTCCATTGTTTTTAAGTGAATTTGTCCAAGTCTGTAGGAATGGGTGCCCATAAAGCCATGTAGCAATCATGAATCATGTCAAGGTGAGAAATGATGCTATAACGGATGCCCCCTAATATATGAGGTCAGAAGGGGTACATGATGGCCGAAATGTATTATGCACATAGAAAGAACTTCGCAAGGACAAGAGAGGACTTCACCAGATTTTAGCCTGCCAAAAACCAATGAAAGAAAACAGAGAGTCAACTCATGCTGAGGCGGGCATACCCATGCTCGTCAAAAATACACATCATATATATAGAAAGTCTTGAATAGATCAACATGTATACAAGTATAAGCGAGCGAAAGTACATAGTGAATCATCGCGAGGGCCGGAATTCTGATGCGTATCAATGTCCAAGTATCACATATGAAAGGTTATCCAAAGATGTTTCATTGGATCATACGATCAAATGTGATTCTCAATGCAGGATCATAAGGACTGTACAAACGGTACAATCACGCAACTCGGGGATCAACATATAAGATCTTTGTTATCTTTGAGCGCAACATATAAGGGTGAATGACAAGCGAAAGCGAGAGGAATGTCAACGATGAGCCAGGAATCATTTTAACCCGGGGAGTCTTCACCGATCACAACGGCACAATTCTGCACACTGGGAATAAATGAACTGAAGTCGACCATGTGAGAAATCGTTGGATTACCGGGCAATGATGTTTCCCGTTAACCAACGCGAGACAACCCACCGATAATGATGATGAGTGTCAAGGTGCCCCAGTACAATCTGACAAGTGTGAATGAATGAGTTGAAGTCGAACACCTGAAAGAATCTACCAATCAGGAGGCAATAATGAATCCCCATTGTCGATAGCGAAGAGTCTGCCACTAATGACTGCAAACCCTAAGGTACTGACAAAAGACTCTAGATCTTGTTCCCAGAGCAATGAGTCGGAGTCGATGGGAAAAGATCTGCTGGAAGGAAGGCATTAAGGCATCCCACATCAGTCCAGCGCGAGTGTAACCCGCAAGCCAAGATTTGGAAGGAATCGGACGAAGGAGAGTGATGGAACCAAAACCGAAGTACGTTTCCGACGTGCACAAGATGAAGCTAGCGCACGGAAGAAACCCTCTGAACCAACCAATAATGAGAGCTGACACAGAGGCGAGAAATCCACCGATAGGGTCAAATGGAAATCCAGGTACTGCACGAATCCCAAGTGTGATAATGTGTGCTGACGTCGAACACAGGGGAAACCACTCAGTCACGGACCCATGATGATGATCAAATGCTGAGCACGAGGTCACCTATCAATGATGGAAATAGGCCCAAGGTGCGGCTCTAGGCTTGCTCTCAGAGCAATATGTCGTAGTCGATAAGAGACAAACCCGCCGACAAGAAGTCAATGGGGACCTTCTCAAACCAGCACGAGCAGAAGATCAAAACATCTGATGTGATAGAACATGATACTGACAAGACCGGGAAGGCCGACTGAATAATGAGTCAAGAGACACTGCAGAATGGCCGACTCGGGCTAGACTTCCCTTGAACAAAAGCACGACTCTGTGATGACCATGGTAGTAAAAAGTGACACTGTATAAGTCTGTTTTGCAGGAGGCAAAACAAACTCTCCATATGATTGGAAGAGATAACCAACCGGGGGAGAACTGACAAGTGAAACATGGTAAAGGCTGAACCTAGGTCAAAACTAGAACCATCCCAAATGAAGGAAATATATAAGTATATGTGCTTTGTTCAAGGGCGACAAAACTGACTCTGTACTGCCATCGAAATAACGAAGATACATCCCGTTCCCGCTCTTTTTGTTATATTTAATTTTTTTGTCTTTTTCATAATAAGCCTGAAAAAGAATAAAAGAATGCTATGGTACAATAGATAGAACGAGTATCAAGAAAGCAGATGCACTAGTTTCGGGGTTTGGAACAATCCTATGCTCAATGCAAGGTGGCGAAAACTGGTCAGTGATACTCAGAGGAACGTTCCATCCATGGGTACAAAGGTGTCAAGTCGTGATAGCTAAGTGCATGCGATGGTTAACTTGTACAGAAAGTCAAGGTCAAAAGTTGGCTTAAACATCGAGTCCAAATGAAGCCGGCTAAAGGCCAGGATAAACAAGTAGCCAATATGCAATGCGGTAATACAACTTAACGACACCAGGGAGCCTCTAGGGTATAAGCCAGAAAAATGATAAGTGATGAAGGAGAAGAATGAAGCTTCAACACAAAAGACATGGCGGGACTAAAGAGGACTCCCGAGCCTACATAAAAGTAGCATGGGCAACAAGTGATAGCGAGGAACTAACTAGGAAGCCCATGTAAAGGAAGGCTCTACCATCAAGTCATGATTAAAAATCGGCGAGTGAAATGGGTGTAATGCTCATGACCTGATGGGATCGACCCTAAGTCAAGTGATCAGTATGGAGGCTAGAATGCAAGATGCAACGGAAAGTGATTCCCTAACCTATATGCCAGTGAAGATCATATACCTGCCGTGAAGAGACTGAAATCATGGGTCAAAAACCGGGAAAAGTCTCGAAATCGTCAAAATGTACCTGAAACATACCAAACTAGGCACTTCCAAGCAATCAAGTTATACAGCATAAGATGGATCGAAAAAATAAGCATAAGGAAATTTTTGCAAAAAATTTCAATTTTTTAACCATAAATACACAAATTACCTCTCAATTGGTTCATTATTGCATAGCTGATTTGGAAAAAGAGCTCTGGAGCTAAAAACTTGTTTCGTCAAATCAGGAACAACCGACCGTCGGAATTCAGCGAAACTTCAGGTAGGCTCCTTATTCATCCTGTTTAATCATTTTGTCCGTTTAAAAATTAAAATTAAGTGAATTTTTGCCTAGAAACCCTTCTTAAAAAATGCGTATCTGCGCATACGCGGGTTAAATGAAGTGAAGCCGCGTATACACGCGACTGTGCACAAGAAAAGTCGCGTATGCGCAGGTCCATAACTCAAAAAAAAGTTTCTAATGCAAATTTTAATGAAATTTTTCAGGATGACTATTTCTTGGAGGGAACATGAGCACAGCGCAATAGACCAAGAGGTCATGCAGGATTGCGCGGCACAAAATGTCCTCCGAAACTGTGGATTATTCAAATTTTTCAAAATGCCCAATATGAAAAGTAATGTGAGATTGCTTGAAATGCTTGTAAATTACTGGGAGCCAGATCAGGATTGCTTCATCATTGATCAAATGCCACTACGCATAGAAGTGGAAGATATATACTTCATCACTGGACTCTCCAGGAGGGGAGACCCAGTGGATCTGCACGGAAAGCCCCTGGGAGGGTTAACCGTGGAGGACTATGTCCAAATCTATTGCGTAGATAATTCCAAGAAAGTTGGCACACAGATTGCAATCAAAGATATCAGGGATTTGCACATAAAGATCCTCCCATTCACCATCGGCAGAGTGGCAGGGTCTGCCTCACTGCATCAGGCGTCCAGGACGCACATGAGCATAGCTGTAGAGTGCTTAATTCATGTGTATGATTGGTGCACTGCCCTGCTACAGAACATGAAACAACAACTGACCTCCATTCGCCAAACAAAAACAAAACACTTTGGCTATGGACCCATTTTGACTACATTCTTCTTCGAGAGAGTTCCAGCTTTGAGACCCAAAGTCATCTCAACTATCAGCAGCCCTCGGGACCCAAGAATCGCCCGTTGGGCAGACATGATGAAGAGACTGGGGGGCAGCGAAGTACCCCGAACTACTTGGGACGATGAGTTCTTCTTATGGTGGAGAGAACAAATCATCGCAGTGGATGACTATCCCTATGCCGGGATGGATTTCTGAGGAGATCTAGATCTAGTACTTCCACCCGGTGCAGCATGGGGAGCAGTCGGTAAGTTTTTCAAAAATTTTAAGTTATATGATTTTTTTTTTGGATTTTCAAATATGTATGAAAATGAAAAACAAACATGTTTTTGGATTGGATTCATAATGACTGACAATTAAAAATGATCATGTTTCAGATGTTGGACCAGTTCGTCCTGAGGGCCTAGCACGTCACAATCGCCGCAGAGGTGTAGCAGAGACATCGGATTCTGACAGGACACTCCAGGCCGTACAGAGAAACTTGGAGGGACTGACCCACCAAATCCCTCTGGCTGCTGTGGAGGACTTGCCAGAAGCCGTCCAGAGACGGGTTGTAGGAGTACCCCGGGACTGGGTTAGACTGTTCCGCCGTGTGGCCACTGCAGTGATGTTCTATAGGAACGCAACTTATGGGCAGGGTCCTCAGGAGTAGACAGATTTTACATATTAGATGACTGTATATTCTTTTTTGAGACTGAACATGATGGGGCATAAGCCCAAGTTTTGTACGGCATTTATGGATCCAAAATTTTGTAAAGTTTTTTGACATACCGATGATATATATACAGCGATATTTGATGTGATGTAATAAATGTATCAAATGTATGATGTTTTTGATGATTAGATTTTATTGTATTGAATGATTAATATGCCAATCTAAAGCTTGATTAGCTAATGAGTCAGCAAACCAATTGTCAGCTCGAGGAATATGAATGAATGTTAAAAATTGAAATGACCTTTGTAACAAACGTACCCTCAAGAACAATCGTAATAAAAATGGATCTCGTACCCGATAAGTGTTGTTCAACTGCGACACCACCAGCTGGGAGTCCAAGAAAACTACTAACGAATCAACACCCAAAGATATTGCCTCCGAGAGTAGATGAATGACTGTAGTGTATTTTGCTATATTATTGGAAGCAGGACCAATGCAGACCCCTCTTGATACCAACAGCTGACCGGAAGGATAATGAAGCACCCAAGCCGCGGAAGCTAAGTTCCGGGTGTGTCTACTAGCACCATCGGCGAAACCAAAATGACTCATGACATCAACACAACCTGCCAAAGCAGATCAAAAACATCACCATCTCATCAAAAAACGAAAATCAAACAGATATGTACAAAACAAAAACTACTATATACAAAGCAAAATGCCAGGCGAAAGCCTAGGCATAATACTTCTTCAAATAGAGCCCATTTCGGGGCTCCGACAACTCGTTCCCTTCGAAGTCAACCAAGGTATACGCTCCTTTCTTAAGGACCTTCTTGACGATATAGGGGCCATACCACATCGACTTAAACTTTCCCGCCCCCAAGGCATCTTTTTCTTGGGCATAGACCAAAACAAGGTCACCTTCGGAAAAGACCCTAGGCTTAACCGCCTTATCGTACTGAACTTTGACTCTGTTTTTATGCGCTTCGTTCAACGTGGCGGCATCTCGACGCTGCTCATCAAGATGTTCCAGATGAAGAAGCCGCTCTGCCAGACTAGAAGTGTCGGGAAGAAGCTCAACAGCCAGTTTAAGGGAAGGAATCTCGCATTCAATGGGAAATACGGATTCCACCCCGTGGACTAACTGAAACGGAGTAAAGCCAGTTGCAGTTTTCACTGACGTCCTGTATGCCCAGAGTGCAGGATATAGCATAATGTGCCAGTTGGATCTATGTTTATCAATCATCCGTTGAAGAATTGTCTTCAAGGACTTATTCACGGCTTCCACCTGGCCATTGGCCTGAGGATAATATGGAGATGAATGCTCCTGCCGGAAACCCAATTTAAGAGCCAACTCAGCCATCATACTGTTCTGAAAGTGACTGCCATGGTCGGTGACAATCTCTCTAGGTATACCGAAACGAGCAATGACTTGGTTGAAGAAGAAAAGAGCTGCAGTCTCACCATCGTTCCCAAAAGTAGGCATAGCTTCGACCCACTTCGTAAAGTATTCTACTGCTACGACAATGTACTTGTGACCTTTTGCCGAAGGCGGGTTACAAGTAGTATAATCCATACCCCACTTTGTGAAAGGTCCGACAGTAACGACTGGAAAAAGCGGAGCTGGATGAGCGCGCATTTTTCGAGTATACACCTGACAAGGATGACACTTCTTGACCGATTCAATACAATCTTTGAAAATCGAGGGCCAGAAGTAGCCAACACGCAAAATCTTTTGGGCTGTAGCAAGCCCTGATAAATGACCCCCACAAGCTCCACTGTGAGAATCATTGAGCACAGCCTCGGCTTCTTCGAAAGTTAAGCAGCGTCTTAGGATTGAATCAACCCCTCGACGGTACAAAGCATCACCAATAATCAGGTAACTTTTAGCTAAGTGACGCAGCTTACGACGCTCATCTTTCGAAAAAGAAGAGGGAAACTTCGCAGTCTGGAGATACACGATGATATCCCCATACCAAGGATCTTGTGGAGAGATCAAAAACAAGTGCTCGTCCGGAAAGGACTCATCATAGATCATCTCCTCTCCACAAGGCAACTCGGAGATCAATTCCGCAAAGACTAATGACTTCTTGGATTTGGCAGACATGAACTCTAAATAAAATTCTTGTAATATCACAATCCATCTATTATATTTGCCCCCAATCACTCGCCTGCTGAGGACAAACTGAAATGGATTGGCAGCTGCCAAGACATAAGTTTTTCGAAGAATAATATAATGTCGGAGTCGCTGCACAGCATGAACTGCTGCTAAGGCTAATTTTTCTATCGGGGTGTATCGCAGTTCAGGTCCTACCAGTCCTCGACTAAGGTAGTAAATAACATGCTCAGCCAGAGCATCATCCTCCTGAACGAGAACCATACCAATGGTAGATTCTGCTGTAGCCAGATACAAAAGAAAATCTCTGCTATAATCGGGTGGACTCAGTAAAGGAGCAGAGGTCAATGCCTTTTCAAGGCATCGAATGAGCGTTGAGCATAGTCGTCCCAAAGAAAAGGGACTCCTTTCTTCAACAGTCTCATATATCCCTTTGTAATCTCAGCATAGTTAACGATAAACCTCCAAAGAAAGTTAGACTTCCCTTGGAGACTTTGAAGTTGACGGATTGAAGACGGGGGAGGCAACCGAAGTATTGCCTCAACCTTGAAGGGATCTACCCTTATCCCTTCATTAGACACAATAAATCCCAACAGCCGACCGGATGTTACCGCGAAAACGCACTTGTTCGGATTCAGACGAATTTTATAAAAACGACATCTCTCAAATATTTGTCGGAGGTGACCTGGATGATCCATCCTCTTTCGAGAATGAGCAGCTAGATCATCTAAGTATGCCTCAATAATTTTCTTGATGTCGTGGAAGGCGTAAGACATGGCCCGCTGAAAAGTAGCTCCAGCATTTTTAAGACCAAAAGGCATCTTCTTATATGCAAACGTACCCCAGGGACAAATAAATGCGGTCTTATGTTGATCTTCTGGACGGATAGTAATTTGATTATAACCGGAAAAACCGTCCATGAAGGAAAAAATCTCGTTACCGGCACACTCGTCAATAATATGATCAATGAAGGGTGTGGGGTAATTATCTTTAGGACACGCCTTATTCAGGTCTCTGAAATCGATGCACACTCGAATCGTTCCTTGCTTTTTATCAACGGGAACGGGGTTTGAAACCCATTCAGTTAGAGGAACTGGGAAAATGAATCCCGCCTTAAGCAGCTTTTCAACTTCAGCTTTGATAGCTGCTGCCTTCCTAGGATTAACCGGACGAAGTTTTTGCCTGACCGGCTTAGCGTTTTCATATGTCTTGATCTCATGCTGGACGATAGATGGGTCTATGCCAGACATTTCCTCATAAGACCAAGCAAAAACATCCCTATACTCTTTGAAGAGCTCGGTATAGATTTGAACCTCTTCATGGGAACATTCAGCTCCAATGAAAACATTCTCGATAATGTTGGGATTCCTGGAGATGTTCACCGGGATAGTCGGAGAGATCACAGCCATGTTCCCTTCAGCATAAACCTGTGCTGGTGCTAAGGGGCTCAAGACTGGGTGAACAGGTCCAGGAGACTGAGGACTTGGAAAACTAGCCTCGACTTCGCTCAAGTTAGGTAGGAAGTAAGACCGATGATGCAAGTCATCCCACGGTCTCTCTATACCTGTCATTGCTTCCAGGATGGCCTCTTCAGATGGAAGAGTGGTATCTAGACAATCCTGGGCAGAAGAAGAAGTAAGCGTCCAAGCGGGAGAACTAAGCGTCCAAGCGGAGCCACATCACCATCCAACTCTTAGAGGCTGGATCGGACTGCGATGTCAACAGGCCAAGTGTGTCGGAAGTTGCGAGGAAATCGAATGCCATTCCACCCACTTGCCCTTCCTAACCATCGGCGGTTAAGGAAAGTGAGGTCAAGGAATTAGAAAAATAATGAGTTCGAAAGAACTCTCTTCGAAGAGGAGCCTTGGAGGATGAAATAGCATTAATAGACACCTTAGGAGGAGGAAGATCAAAAGAACCCATCAGGGAAGAATACATTCCCACTCCTAAATTCTCGACAGGTGCCTTGGTATTATCCAACTTAGGAACAGATGAGTTAGGAGGCGCATCCAGGTCTACAGGAGGACAGTCCAGTTGATCCACCGTGACTATCCTCCCTTCGTGGGGGAAACATACTATTCGAAATAGTGAGGATGCAATAGCATCCATATCATATATCCAGTTCCTCCCCAACAGAAGGTTGTAGTCCAAGGCTGCATCTACTACCTCAACCTCTATGTTAACGGTTTTGCCCCCAACACAGATGGGCAAAGCTGGGACAATACCATGGGGCCTATGAGAATGACCATCAAATGCAGTAAGAATAGTGCTAGATGGAACAGCTTTGGGAGATACAAGTGTCTTCCAGCATGCGAGAGACATCACGCAAGTAGAAGCACCCTCATCAACAACCGTGCGAAAGATATTAGTCTTCCGATACGATGATTTAATATGGAAGGCCATATGATGAGGAAGTCTCTTCTTAAAATTCTTCATATCAAAGGTAATCAGAAGAGAATTTTTCGGATCAATAGCCCCAATGGCGGTGAGCAAAGCACTGCGCTGAGCCGGACAAGACTGGAGTACCTCTAAAGCTGACATAGCACAAGGACTCTGCGCCAGATCTTCTACAATCGAGTAGTTCTGGGCAGCCCTCATGTTGGTTAATGGTGTGGCATAGATGCTTTTGGCATCGCGAGGCATAGACTCGACGGAGTTGGCTTCGTGATGTGAAGCGGCTCGGTAGCATCAGGAACTTCCTTAGCTTTCGAAGATTCCTCTCCGCCATAATCACGGGATCTCGTAGCGACATCCACGTGAGCACTCATCATAAAGATATTCGATGGAATTTCCCCTTCTTGAGGACCTCCAGAGGAAGCCCCAGGATTTTGATTCGCGCCAGCAATTAATTGCTGCCCTTGGGGAAAAGGGTTTGTTAGCACAGCCTGGGAACTAGAAGAACCCTGCTGAGATAACAGGCGCTGAGCATCCTGAATTTTCGGGCAAAGGTGTGTTAGATGGTCTCCAGCACAAAGCTTGCATGGAAACTTCACTTTCTTTTTCTCCTTTTGCCCTTCACCAACACGCTCGTTGGTTTTATTTGCATTGCCCTTCCCATTCTTGCCCTTCTTCTTGTTATTACGTCCCTTCTTCTTCCCATCGGATTGTTGATTTCCTTTGGGTTCTGAAGATTGGACGGCATTTATGGACAAAGGCTGGGAAGGGGATGAATCAGCAGGCACAGCCTGACCAGAAGGAGCAGATTGTAAAGACAACTACTGCAATTGAGAAAGCAGGCTGGCTGCACTACTACTGACCGATCTGACAATCCCGTCACCATGCGGACCAGGTTTGGGTTTCGATAAATCCAACTTGGAGCGAGGAGCATTGGGAAAATACTTGTAAAGTACCCCAGACTGAGAATAGATCAGTTCTAACTGCTGGGCCCTAAAAATGGCCTGCTCCTCGGAAAATACCCCAGATAGGGATACATCCTTTGAAATGTCTGACTGAAGCGATTTCAAAAACCACTCGAGAAGGAACTCACCTGGAATATGGGCTTTGATAAGCCTCTTCATTCTCCTCCATTCCTGAATATGATCAGAAATGTGAGTTGCCTCATCCTGCTTAAAATTAGCCAGGAGTTCGGTCCCAGCCTCATATCTGACAGGCAACTGGAAATGGTTAAGAAAAGTGACAGCCAGTTCTCCAAATGTGGCGAAACTGCCCCCAGTGAGCTCTATATACCACTTGGTTGCATTCCCAGGTAAGGTGCGCTGAAATAATCTCAATCTAACCGAGTCGTCGATCAGAGAGTTGGAAGAGCACCATAAATGGAATGTGGTGACGTGATCCGCCGGATCTTCACCATTCTTACCTTCAAACTTAGGAATGTCTGAAGGAAGTTTGGTTGGAACCGGAGGCCACCCCGGACTATACCGAATCGGGTCATTAGTTAACTTCGCCAAGTCTGGCAAGTTTAACGTTGCCCGAAATGGTAATCGCGGCGGAGCCTGAGAATTCCATCCTTGATGGGATGGATTTCCCACATTCTGAAAAGAATAGCCTGGATTTGATGAGGCACCAGGCTGCCAGAAAGGACCCATAGAAAACGGAGAAGAACCTCCTCCCCACGCCGAGTTACCATAACCCAGGCTAGTTCCCCCCGCTGAAGTATTGACTGAAGAGGAAAGCCCCTGATAGGGGTTCCACGCATTAGAGAGAGGAGAAAAATACTGATAAGCACTCGATGCGGGGAAAGAAGCATTCCCTGGATGACTCGCGATGAACTGATTCCCTGCCCCCGACGTTGCAAACATAGGATTCCACCCCATAAAAGCAGTCGAACTTGGCCCCTGAGCCCAAGGATTGAAACTTTGGGTCTGGGACGTAAAAGGAAACGACCCTAAAAAAGGATTGGGACTAGGAATATGCCCAGTCCCAAAGGGGAAACCCTGAAAAGAAGCTGATCCACTAGCCATGTTGGACATGGGCGTAGATCCAGCTGCACCGGCGGTAAAGGAAAAAGAGGGATTTCCAGCAATGGACATCCCTGAAACAAAAGGACCAGATTGAGAAGCATATGCTTGGGTGAACCCAGAGCCAAACATAGCAGTGCTAGAAGCACTCGAAGATAGAGCAAGAGTGCCCCCTGCCTCGACAGAAGCAGGGGTCTGAGTGCCCGCAGCACTCACGGTAGAAGCCGCGTTCCCAGTCGTGGCCATCGAAAGATAAGAAAGATATGGAAGATCGTGGTCTCGGATAAAGCACAAAAGTGCGAATAACAAACGGATGATCAAGAGGAAGAGGGAGATGGACTTGCTGTAGGCTGGGGCTCGGGTATATCTTCTATTCTAAAAAATCTTCCTCCTGAGGAAACAATACTCTCGAGGTGAGCGGAACGCTCCTCTCGGAACCGACACCGGAATCAGCAACGAAACCTTGAGACCTAAGTGGAGGATCTCTCTCCACAGCGTCAGACTCTACAGGGTGAAAACCACCTGCTAGATCGCTCCTACGCCTTCTCGAAGAAGGCTCTGCACTCTCGGGAGATAACCCCCGGACTCTCCTCGAACGTCGAGGCGCTTGATCAGCCACTTTTACAAATTTATTATATTAGACTCAAGAAAAGTGAAAATCTAGGCAAGCTAGGAGCAAAGAGCACACACTAAAAACAAAACCCTGAGAAACAGCAAGCAAACAGCCTCCAAGTATTTCCGCTCCGGGTGATGAGGACCGGACACCAAAATACAGGAAAGCGAAGTATAGGGCCTTCCGAAAGCAGTATGGGATGATTAGGGCCCAGAACAACTAGCGAAGGTATCAGAAATAGTTACGCCGACCTCCTAACAACAGCCTTTGCCGGCTCAAGCACCCAAGCTTCGCAAGGGCACCCCCCAGAAGTACTGCTGAAAGTGATGCGACGTCTGCCTCAGGTACCACGGGTATTCCCCCCCGCAGTCACCTGTGTGGAACCTAGGAATAGCAACTATGGACACCAATCCGTATCAGAAGCTGGGCGGAACGGTCTTGAGGTTAGATTCAGCTAATTGGAGGGGGGGTATCCCTCTTCTTAACCTTCACTTCCCCTCGCGCTTGACTCTCGGATGAGAGCTTTCCCAGTCCACCTCACGGAGTTGGATTTCGCTCAATTAATCAACTTCTATGTCTGTTTGAGCGGCCTTGGAGAGTTAACTCTCCTCTCACCTATTCCAAGGCCCTACAACCTAGCTAGTTGGTGATTGACACT
This sequence comes from Pinus albicaulis, assembly GCA_034641835.2. Lineage (NCBI taxonomy): Eukaryota > Viridiplantae > Streptophyta > Pinopsida > Pinales > Pinaceae > Pinus > Pinus albicaulis. Next base: position 417,793,774 of record CM076570.1, on the reverse strand, counting down.
TAATAAAACTTGCTAGTTGATTTTAGATTAAATCGCTTATTTTAAGGGCTATTGTATTAAGTCACAAGGATATGGAGTTGAAACCAATGATGTTCTGACGCAAAAGAAATTAATAAAAAACCTGACTACATGCACATGCAGTTCTTTGTCTTTCGATGAAGAGCAATTTCTATGTAAGTTCTACGAGACTAAAAATGTATTTTTCTTTTCGAATTACAAACTCACACGCACAAAAATTAAGAAGCTAACTAAATGATTCAATGCACCTAATGAAAATGACTACAAGCATGTGAATTCTAAGATGCAAAAAGTCTCTTGAAACAAGGTGAAATTTCCCAAAAAGGCTCCTTCAGTTTTAACTCATCTTTTGATATCCAGAAAGCCAATTCTTGCAAACAAGAACTCTTAATATAAGACACCAAAATACTCAACAAGAAGAAGAAGAAATCAAAAGACAACCTCTCCTCAAAATCAAGCTAAAACTAGAAGCAAGAAACTTCACTAAAGTCCCAAAAGATGAAGCCAAACGAAATGAAAAAGGAAACAACAAAAACAAAAACAAGAAACAATGTTTTTTGAGTTTTTGATATGCAAAAAAAAAAAGCAAAACAAATGTTTTTGGGCTTTTCAGTTTTATAAAACAAGAGCTTCAAGAAAACCAAGAACAACTATCCCAAACCAAGCCAAAACGAGACCGAATTCCAAGCATAAACTTCAACTATGCCCCCAAACCTTATAAAGCTAATGATAGCAAGATCAATAAGAGCAATGGAAGACTAAAAACTCAATCAAACAGCCAAGAGAAATAGTGCAAATTCGTTGCAACACAAAACTCCAAAGAAACAAGAAAAGTTCTTCGAAAAATGCAACAAAACCCTAGCCTATGAAACCCAAGAAAACCAATCGAAAACAAAGAAAAGAACGCAATGCAAAGCACAACACAAAGATAGGAGCGAGTCAGTGAGCAGAAGCTCTCTGTTCTGGTAAAGCAGAACAGCCAAGAACACTCAGAAAGCGATCTTGGAACTCAATCCAGGAGTGCTAGCACCAGCAAGAACACTTCGCCAAAAGATCAGTTTTCGGACAAACGAAAGAGAAACAAGACTTGAAACCACTTCTGTCACACTCTAGTAAGTATAGAGACTCTGCAGACACAGGCCTCCACAGCCAGAAAAGACCAAAAACACCAGAATCTTAAAATTTCAAATTCAGCCTAGGTATACGCGACCTTGCAGTTATGCAACCAGCGTGTATACGCGTCTGTGTTGAGGGAAATCCGCGTATACGCGGTTCCTTCTACACAAACTCGCGGGTATACGCGACTGTGTGCAAACAAAACTGCGTATACAAAGAAAGATAATGAAAAATAAAAAGTACAAGCCTGGGAAAGATATCAAGACTTCAAACTGACTGCAAGAAAGCAAACTGGACTGTAAAAGACAGAAAAAACTGTTGATAACCTACCAAACAGCTGAAACAACCCAACAGGAGAATCACAAAAAAGTGATCCCCAGCGGAGTCGCCAGTTCTGTTTCGGGGATTTAACACCCTAGAGGTTGGTTGGGATTCAACCTCCACAGAGCAGGGGCGTACTACTTAACAGAGACTCACACGATCATGCACATTCATAAAAACGAAATAGAGAAGAATGAGAGGTTTACCTGTTGGTCCTACGTTTGAAGTAGATCCACGTGGAGTTCAAACTCCCTGCAACCGTCCTTCCTCCTTCACCTGAAATGCAAGAAGAAACCAGCACAAAGGACAAGTTGTACAGTATATTTCTACTCTATATGTTAGTGTGATTCATATAAAACATTAAACAAATCATCATGAATGCATGTATAACAAATATTCTTCATACATTAAAGCATACACTAACACGTTTATTTCGGGAACAGCATGATACTTCTGTATTATAAAAATAGTACGTACAAAAGTAAGTGGAGAGATCACCTGATCCTTCCAAGGCCTTCGCAGACCGTCGTCCGGATCCGTCCAGCCCTTGCCTCGCTAAGACTCCTTCCAAACGAGTGCATACGAGATAACATATAAAGGGATGTGTATCTCAAGGAAACAAGGGTTTCCTGAAATGAACTGGGAAAGTGCAGGAGGCACGGGGAATCAGACTTGGATAGGGAACCAACAGAGTATAATAATAATAATTCTCTCTCTCCCTTAGGCCATACACATGAGGTCTTTTTATAGTCCCTCCAAGTGGTTTCAGCAGTTGGAAACAGTTGGCCACGGGCTGGGGTGGTTGAACTACCTGAGTAACCATCAACCCAGCGCGAAATTAGGGATTTTTATATATTTTTTAATCATTAAAATGGCATACGCGGAAAAGTCTAGCTGTACTCGCGTATACACGCGGAGAAACACAGGCATAGTCGCGTATGGAGGATTTTCTACTGTTTTTAAGTGAATTTGTCCAAGTCTGTAGGAATGGGTGCCCATAAAGCCATGAAGCAATCATGAATCATGTCAAGGTGAGAAATGATGCTATAACAATATGTGCATTATTAATTCAGATCAATCAATAAACTGTTACCCTTCCATGCAGATATACTTCAAAGTGAAGTATTCATTAAAACCCAGACTTATGCACGACCTTACACTATGATCTTCTTCTCCTTATATAGATTTAGCCTTTGTCAATACCATGAGCCAAAACCACACAACATCCGATGGTATTCCTGGACGGGATCAAATAGATAATCCAGCGCTCAATATTGTGGGCCAATACCATGGTAATGTCCCTTGGTTTTAGAAATTTAGAGCGCAAATAGGCATAATCTACTTGGTACGTACTTTTGTGCGTACATACGCTACTTAGCCTTTACAAACCCGCGTATTCTTTGTGACATACCATTTTAATCATTGCTCTGGCCCTTACAGGAATTCCTTTCTCCATTACATCTGTACTGCTCTATAGATACATCAGATTTACATCATTAACAAATACATCAAGTCATTTTCCATCAAAGACAACTTTATCAAGTAGGTTTCCATCAACTTTATCAAGTAGGTTGCCATCAAGGACAACACAGTGCATCATATTGCCAACAATCTCCCCCTTTGGACTTGATGGCAACCATGATGGTGTTTGATCACCACAACAGATAGATATACTGATAATAACCATTATTCAAACACCATGATACTCTCCCCTATTCAAACACCATCTTACTCTCCCCCATTGACATCAAGGGCAAAGGGCGGATCAAAACCAAAACAAGGTTTTTCACCATGTAGAAAGAAGAGCTCTATAGATCTGATGTGTACGGAAGTTACCATGCTCCCCCTGAGTTCATGCTGAATCTTCAAACGTGTTTTTCAATGAAGTACATGACTCTATGACTTTTCCTATCACCAAGGACTCATACTTACATCAAAGATCCAACCAAGTGGATTTACACATTTTTGACTCAACTACCCAACCAAGTGGGTTTATAAATTTGATCAATGTCCTTACATGACTGAATATTACAATTTTATATCATGGGTCTCAACATGAACTTTTCATCAAATTACAAATATGACTTTTTATGACCAACATCAAAAAGACCTCAAGAGATAGATCATATTTCAGAACCATCATAATGCCAACAATGCATCCTTTCCACATGACCAATGCTCCCCCTTAGCCTGTGCATCCTGAACACTTTCAACAGCAAATAATCAAGGCATCTTCATCAAATATCGAAATATGAGAGTTGAAACATCACCAGAGATACCAAACAGCACTGCAGTTGTGCTGAAAAATGCTGACCCAGAAAAATTTTGTCAGCAAACACCCATACGTGATTTTTTGTGTATAAACTCACGTATATACGCGACTATCCTTCAGAAAATCCGCGTATCCAACTTAATATTCTGATTTTAAGAAAATATAATCTTCTGAGAGGCAGAGACAATTCCCAACTTCTGTCTGAGATATTTGAATGCTTCCCTGGAATATATGAGAGAAGAAAGATATGACAATGTAGCTATGTTTTCAAGTGTCGTGCAACAGTTGTAGCATAAGCACATCGGTAACCAAGTCTTCAGGCTCTTTGCAGCATCAACATATTCTTCTCAAGAGGAATTATCATACCAGAACAACTTCAAGCAATCATCAATGTGATCTAATATCACCAAGATCTTCATGATTCATAATCATGATGTAACATGTGTAGGAATTATGTATAAAAGGTCTCAACCATGATAAAAGTCATCAACAACAAACTCTGCATGATATAACCTTATCTCTGAATCATAAGACTTCCATATCATCCAGGTGAGAAAACAAAAGATGCTCTTTAGCAAAAAGCAATCAGGGCTCATCCATAATCTCATCATAAGAAACCATGTATCATGTCACCGTCATTTGAGCATGAGTATTACGAGAACTAAGGAATAATAAGATACAATGCCAACAATGCAATCATTAGGAGTTAGACTGATGCTCCCCCTGAACCTGTGCTCCTGATCTTTAGCTGAATCACTGTTTTTCTTATCAGAAAATCATACACTTCTGTCTCCAGCGGAACTCGCGTGTATACGCGTCTTTAGTTCATGAAACCCGTGTATGGACAGTGAAATATTGAAAGTTTCACAGCTCCATCTCCCCCTGAACTTATGCCACCTGTACCTGTCTTCTTCACATCAGATGCACTGTCACAAATAAACATAACCAGAATTACCAAACCAACCATGAGAATCACCATACATTGCTCCCCCTGTGATGATATATTACTAATCCCTAGAATGTATCTCACATCACTCCTGCAGTCATTATGAGAAGTAAGCTTTAGAAGCGGATGACTGCAGTAGGGTCAATATTCCCTACGTTTCTGACTGCTCCTCCTTCTTTTTCTAGCTTTTCTTGAAATTTCTTATAGTGTGATGGAAATTGTCCAATTTCTCAGATCTATTCATCCTGCATTCTTTTTCTACATGTCCATACTTGTTACAAGCATAACATCTTGCATGACCAGAAAAGTAAGCATAGGGATCATAATGTGTTTTTCTATTCTTTCTTCTATTGCAATCAGTTGCTTTATGACCATACTTGCTACATGAAAAACAATATCCCTTAAAGAAACCTGAGTACCTTTCTGTGTAGAATCTGTTTGTTTGTGACTAAAACAATCTGCTTCTACAATTGGCTACAACATGCCCATAATTATGACATTTAAAGCATTCAACATTATTGATCAGAGGGAATGATTTCTTTTGAGAGTTCATGATTTTCGGTTGACCTTCTGTTTCTTTCAACACTTCAGATTTTGCATTGATATCCTTTAAATCTTTAGCACTTCCTTGTGAACTAGATTCTCCTTTAACAATTTCATGAAAACCAAGACCAAATTTAACAGAAGGAGACCTTTGACTACTAAGAATATTGTCCAGAATATTAGTACTATCTTGAAACCTCAAGAGTTTATCTTTTTCTTCTAATTTACCTTTCAAAATATTTACCTCAACCTCCAATCTTTGGCATTGCTTCTTCTTTCTTTCTTTGACCCTTCTTCCTTCTTCTACTTGATCATTCAATTTTAAAATCTCTTCTTTCAACCCATTTTCTTGTTCTTCAAAAGTTTGTAAAAGTTCTTCATTCTTCTTATTTGACGTTTCCAGACCTGTTTTGAGAGAGATGATTTCTGCTTCAAGTCTTTCACTTCGATTGGTTACTTTATCCTGCAGTCTTTGATATATTTCTATCTGTCCTTCATTGTTTCTATCTGTCCATTCATTCTAGAGATCATATCTTGGTAGATATATTCCTTCCTTTTAAATGGATCTTCGTCATTGATTTTGAGATTTGATTCTAGACTTATACTGTTACTTTCACTATCTTCACCATTGCATGCACAAGAAAGTGAATCACAAGAACAACAATCAATACCTATTTCATCTTCTTCATTTTCTGCTGCACATGTTTTCTGAGGTATCTCCTTTCTTTGAGTATCCTTCTTCTTTTGCTTCCTTGCCATGAGCACTTGCAGATCTTGGTCAGAATCTTCTTCATCCGCATTTGACATTTCATCATTATCTTCATTTGTATAATAACTCTTTCCCTTTTCAAATTGTTTTCCTTTATCATGATTTTATTCATAAGGACATTTAGCAGCATAATGACCAACTCTTCCACAAGTAAAACATTTGAAGGGAAGCTTACCTCTGAATCTTCCAGTACCTGGTTGGAGTCTTCTCACAAAATTTTCTTCTTCTTCTTCTGATATATAACTTGATTCCTTGACAACTTCCTTTTCTTTTCCTTTTGTACATGCCTTAAAGGCAACTTCTCTGATTTAAGAGGGACCTTCTTTTCTCATTTGAAAAGCGGTTAGAATACCATGTAGTTGAACAATAGTAAGAGTTTGTAGATCTTCCCTTTCTTCAATAGCTGATACTTTTGACTCAAATTTTGAAGTCAAAGATCTTAAGACTTTTTCAACCAAAGTAGTATCGGTTATGGTTTCACCCAAATTTCTCATACGATTTACAATATCATCTAGACGTAAAAATAAACTGGCAATACTCTCATCACTATGCATCCTTAAATTTTCATATTCAATTCTGAGAGTTTGGAGTTTTTCACTTTTTACCTTTGCATCTCCTTCATAGCTTTGAATGATTTTGTCCCATATTTATTTTGCTGAATTTAGCTGCGTCACTTTAACATATTTAGATTCAGACATGCTTCCTAATAAAACATTGACTGCTTTGGCATTGATTTCATATTTCTTCCTTTGTGCTGCATCAGTAGGAATAATTGCCGGATACTGATAACCTTCTTCCACGATTGCCCATACTTCTGCACCAAGACTTTGCAAATATGCTTTTGTTCGTATCTTCCAGAATAATAGATTACTTCCATTGAATAGAGGTGGCCTTAGAGAAAGTACTCCTTCATGACTTCCCATTGCGACGGATCTCCTTCAAGCAATCAAGCTTCTGCAGAAGGACCTACTATGATCCCAATTATTGGGAAAAATACTAAGAGGGGGGGTGAATCAATATTTAGTGCAGACTGATAAATTTTTACCTTTTCTTTCTCTAAAACCCATACGCTACTTTACTAAACCCAACTCGCGTATACACGTGGATATTCTTAATAAAACTTATGTATTACCAGAGATCTCATCATGCAGATAATTCTTTACTTAGATCATTGCATCATTCATTCATTAGATGTTTAGTAAGCAGTAAACATGTGCAGTAAGAACATAATAAATCATAACACATAAGAAACACACATGAACACCAGGATTTAAGGTGGAAACCCAATTTGGGAGAAAACCACCACTGCCGTCGTCTCAGTCTTCAATATTTATTATAAAGAAAACTTCTTACAACCATGTACTGGTGCAGACTCATACCAGCATGCAGGCACCCACCTGCAGAAGGATACAACCTTCTCTCTTTTACTAGCCTCTCCTGGAAGGGAGCTACAACCCCCTATTCTCATTTACCAGCCTCTCCTGGAAGGGAGCTACTACCCCCTGCTCTCGTTTACCAGACTCTTCTGGAAGGGAGCTACTACCCCCTTCTCTTGTTTACCAGCTACCACTGGAAGGGAGCTACAACCTCCTCACTGAAGGCTTCAACCCTCAGTACCATTGCAGACCACGTTTCATCAATTTTCATACTGGATCCAACAGCTTCCATACAACACAACTTGTAGGCCTATTTTCATTATATTTTCAGATTGGACCCACTCCACACATTTAAGCTCATAATACATTAAACTGAAAGTTATAACCCCATCAATTCATTCATTGAATCATCAACCAATCAACCAACAACTTGATCTTTAATCAACATAATCAGCAGCATAATCAACATTCAAACAACCCAGATCTGTGTGAATACATCATTGACAGATAGCAGTAAAACAACAAAATAGATTAGACATTTCATTCCGCATAATTCAGCAAAACCCTAGATTCCATACGCGCTTTCACAGAGACAAACCTACGTATACTTCTGCACATATTTCAGAACTGATCTCACATTCCATATGCGCTTTTGCTGAAGCCAACGCGCGTATATACGCGCTTTCTCTACCACAAACCTGCGTATAGATCTTCAAACATTGTAGGGTTGTGCAACTCTTCAGAATAGATAAATAGGTCAGATCTTACCCTTCACTTCAGAAAATATTCACCTCATCTCAGATCTAAACATTCCATAAACAGATCTAGAAAATACATAGTCATTTCAGATCTAGAGATCCCTCTTCATAGGTGCATTATTAATTCAGATCAATTAATAAACTGTTACCCTTCCATGCAGACATACTTCAAAGTGAAGTATTCATTAAAACCCAGACTTGTGCATGACCTTGCACTATGATCTTCTTCTCCTTATATAGATTTAGCCTTTGTCAATACCATGAGCCAAAACCACACAACTTCTGATGGTATTCCCTGACGGGATCAAATAGATAATCCAGCGCTCAATACTGTGGGCCAATACCATGGTAATGTCCCTTGGTTTTAGAAATTTAGAGCGCAAATAGGCATACGCTACTTGGTACGTACTTTTCCCCATACATACGCTACTTAGCCTTTACAAACCCACGTATTCTTTGTGACATACCATTTTAATCATTGCTCTAGCCCTTACAGGAATTCCTTTCTCCATTACATCTGCACTGCTCTGTAGATACATCAGATTTACATCATTAACAAATAAATCAAGTCAGTTTCGATCAAAGACAACTTTATCAAGTAGGTTGCCATCAAGGACAACACAGTGCATCATATTGCCAACAAGGTTATCCTTTAAGAGTTGGAGAACTTCTTGTTGATTCTCGAAGTGATCTTCCACTTCTTGAACCTTCAAATTTTCACTTAAATATGATGTGATTGATGGTGGATGATATCAATAAAGTGCCATAAATGGGGTCATTTTTGCTGCAATATGGAAGGAAGTGTTATACCACCATTCAGCGACAAGTAACCACTTGACCCATTGTGTTTGTTTATCAGATACAAAACAACGAATATATCCTTCCAAACATTTATTTACTATCTTAGTTTGACCATCATATTGAGGATGATAAGATGAGCTATGAGATAATTGAGTACCCAAACAAGAAAATAACTCTGTCCAAATATTTCCAATAAAAATGGGATCTTTGTCGCTCACAATAACCCTTGGGTTTCCATGTAGCTTTTGAATTGTGTCCATAAATGTAGTAGCAACTGTACTTGCTTTAAATGGATGAGATAATGCACAAAAGTGTGCATACTTGGTAAGTCTATCAACTACCACCATGATGACATTCTTTCCTTTGGACTTAGGTAAACCTGTGATAAAATCCATTGAAATCTCCTTCCAACGTTGACTTGGAATGGATAAAGGTTGTAGAAGTCCCGGGGTCTTAATTGTCTCAACTTTATTCTGCTGGAAAACCAAACATTCTGCCACAAACTTTTGAATATCAGATTTAAGGCCATCCCAAAAAAATTATTTCTTCACCCTGTGGTAAGTTTTTAAAAATCCCTAGTGTCCTCCTAAAAGAGAAGTGTGCAATTCCAAAAGAATCTTTTGTTTTAGTTTGGAATTCTTACAAAGATATAAGCGATCTTTGTACCATAAGGAATCATTTTTCCAACTAAATGTATCAGATGTACTAGGATCTTGCTGCAACTTTTGAATGAGTGTCCATACTTCTTTTTCCTTCTTCCATTCATCTCTTGCTTCGGTTATCCAATCTGGTTGGATAATATAAATGGCACAAAGCAATGCTTCCACCTCTTCATTCTTTCTTGAGAGTACATCTGCAACAACATTAAGCTTTCCTTTTTTGTAGATTATTTCAAAGTCATAACCCAACATCTTTGTGACCTATTTTTGCTGCTCTTCTGAAGATAGTCTTTGTTCCAAAAAGTGTTTAAGACTATCATGATCAGTTTTTACCTTGAAGTGTCTTCCCATTAGGTAAGTTCGCCATTTCTTTAGTGCATGAAGTATTTCTAACATTTCCTTCTCATAAATAGGTTTCTGTAAATACTTTCCTTTGATTGGACGACTTTCAAAAGCAATGGGTCTTCCTTCCTGCATTAAAACTGCACCAATTCCATTTCCTGAGGCATCACATTCCACAATAAAGGTTTTTGTGAAGTCCGGCGTAGCTAAGACCGGTGCTAGGCACATTGCCTCTTTAAGATGTTCAAAGGCCTTAGTTGCTTCAGGAGTCCATGAAAATGCATCTTTCTTCAATAATGTTGTTAGAGGTGCCGCTATTCTCCCATAATTCTTAACAAACTTGCGATAATACCCTGTTAACCCGATAAATCCTCGCAACTGCTTTATGGTTGTGGGGACTTTCCATTCCTTAATGGCTTTAAATTTGTTAGGGTCTACCTTAACACCCTCGTGAGATACAATATGACCCAGATATTCCACCTCTTGTACTCCAAAGAAACATTTGGATGTTTTTTCATATAATTGTTTCTCCTGCAATATTTTGAGCACCCTGTCAACATGGTCAACATGATCCTTCCAAGACCTGCTGTAGATTAGTATATCATCAAAAAATACTAGCACAAATTTTCTAAGGAAGGGTTCGAAAATGGAATTCATCAACCCTTGAAATGTAGAAGGTGCATTGGTAAGACCAAAAGGCATGACCAAAAATTCATAATGACCCTCATGAGTTCGAAATGCTGTTTTTGGAATATCTTCAGTCTTTATTCTAATTTGATGATATCCTGAACGAAGATCCAACTTGGTAAAATAAATTGCTCCATGTAATTCATCCAATAATTCATCAATCACAAGAATGGGAAATTTATCTTTAATGGTGAGCTTATTGAGCTCCCTATAATCCGGACACATACGCCATGATCCATCCTTCTTGTGTACCAATACTACAGGAGCAGAGAAAGAACTTTGACAAGGTTGAATTATACTCGCCTCTAACATTTCTGCAATCATACACTCAATTTCGCTCTTTTGGACATAAGGATATCTATAAGGCCTGATGTTTGGAGGAGCACTTCCTGGAATCAAATGAATAGCATGATCATGATCAAGAATAGGTGGGAGTCCTTTGGGAGTTTCAAACACCTTGGAATGATTGTCCAAGACTTGTTGGAGATCTGCAGAAATAGATGATTTTGATGTTGGAACTTCTAGTGAGCATAATTGTGCAATTACACCTCATTGTTATTTCTTTAGAAGCTTTGTCATGACATTAGAGTTTATTATATTTCCTGTATTCCGTGCAATACCCTGTAATTCGACTTCCTTTCCTTCTTGAAAAAAATCTCAAGAAAATTTCTTGAAAATTAAAAGCTATCGTCCCCAAAGATTGCAACCATTGTACTCTTAGTACAACATCAGCGCCTCCCATAGAAATGGAAAGCATTGGACTATTCAATACATATTCCCCCATGGTTAGCTCGATATTATGGCATTTTCTAGAGCAATTTATAGTTGCTCCATTTGCAACCATCACTTGACATTCTAGTGCTGGGTATAGGAAACAATTCAATTCCTTGCCTACCTTACAATGAATAAAGTTATGGGTGCTACCTGAATCAATCAACACTATTACCTTTTTCTTCTTGATATGTCCTTCTATCTTGATAGTTTGATGAGTGGTAATTCTTGCCAATGCATTACACGATATTGTCGGACTCATTTCTTCCTCTTCTAGGGCTGGTTCCTGGTGTATATCCTCTTCTTGTTCATTTTCTTCTTCCTCTTCACAATCTATGTAAAATAATTTCTTCTCAGCACACTTATGACCTTTAGTGGATTTGCTATCACAACTGTATCAAAGCCCTTTTTCTCTTTTTTCTTCCAATTTTTGTGGTGTCAACCTTGTAGGTTGTGGAAATCTAAGCGTAGCAACACTTCCTTCTTTATAGAAGTGAGTGGTAGGCTTCCTTGTCGCCATAATCTTACATTAAATTTTTCTTGCCAACCTGAATGCCTTCTCCAATGAATCAGGTTCCAAAACGCGAACTTAATGTTGGATGTTATCCTTTAAAGTACCTATGAAGAGATCAATCCCGTGTTCCTTTGGAATATCAGTTACGTTTATATTCAATTTTTGGAAGTCCTCAATGTGCTCCCCCACTAAACCCTTTTGTTTGAGATTTATCAATTGGCTAAAGAAGGTGTTACTCTTTGTATCCTCATAATGTGCTATCATTTCCTCTATAAAAATTGACCAAGTGACAATTTTTTTATGGGAGCAAATCCATCAATACCATACAAATGTATTTTGTTCTAAATGTAAAGTTGCAATGCGTACCTTTTGTGTGTTTTTCACATTATGGAGATCAAAATATTGCTCCATCTTTAGTATCCATGTTACAAGATCCTTTCCATAAAACTTCCTCATATCCATTTTTGGAATATGGTGGTTCTTCCCACCAACATTAGAGTTTATGAAGTCACAATTAACATTTATTTTGTTCTCATCATGAATTTCCTCTACTATCTTTTCACCATTAGGAAAAATTTTTTGTATCAACTTTGTCAAACCTTCCATGTCTTCTTTTATATCATTCTTCATCTTTTCCATGTTTTCTTTAATTTTTTTATCAATATTAGCTTCCATGTCATCCATCTTAGATTCCATGCCAGCTTCCATGCCATCTATCTTAGATTCCACGCCTTTCTTAAAACCATCCTTTCTTCAAACCATCCATCTTCACTTCCATGCCTTTCTTAAAAACTTCCATTTCATTTTTTGTTGCTCTTTGCAAGAGCAAAATTTGGTGCACTTGCTCTTGTAATTTTGATAGATCATGTTGCAATTCTTCATCTTCATGAGTCATAGTAGAGCCTTTCGAAGGCTTAATGGGTGTTGAATTATTTTTATGGGGCATTTTTTAGAACCCAATACTGATATCTATTCTACAATATGCCCTTGGAATAAATTCAAATTGATTCTTCAAACAAGACTTATGCAATTCGGGAAAAAAATACACAACTTTTTCTTGCTTTTGAGGAGCTCAATATTGAAATTGGATTATCTTTTTGATTGCGGCTCTTCAATATCTGAATTTTGGCACTGAGGTAGCCTTCTAAATTATCTTTCAAATGCCACAAGTCTAAATTGATTTTGATTCTCCAAGGCAAAGTTATTTCCAATATCCCACAATGACCTAATTATGGACTAGTTCAGTAGAGCGAACTTGTATGACTTGCCACATGTCACTGTTTCGTCTTTTAGCTCTGAAATTGATAGCAAAGAAACTACAGTCCGTGTACTTGCAACCAATTTTTATGGCACTCTAATCCGATGCTTAGAGAGAGAGAGAGAGTTATGAAGATTTTCCCACGGTCACCTCTTTGAGATGAAATTCAGGAGCCTGAAAAAGCACTACCTTCTACAGATCATATCCCCTAAAATATTGTGAACCAAGCTCTAAAATTTTGCAACGCGTTTCCTTAGGATTTCAGCTTCGCGCCCTAAAAATTTCATATTCTAAACCATCGTAAAAAAAATTATAGCGCAAATGCCACGATGAATTGTTTAGATTAAATTGAGGAGCCTACAAAAAGACCTAACTTCCACAAATCATATCTCTGAAAATATTGTGAACCAAGCTTTGAAATTTTGCAAAGATGTTCCTCATAATTTCGGCTTCGAACCCTAAAAATTTCAACTTCTGAAACTTCGTAGAAAAAAATTTATAGCGAAAATTCCACGATGACCTGTTTGGAGCAGAAAAACCCTAGAATCCAAAGCTCTGATACCAAATGTTGTGAAGCCAGCTCCAAAAATAGAAGAAAAGAGATATCAACGCCTTAGAAATAAGCCACTTCGAGGGGACAACCTCCAATACATTACATGAATGAACAATTCTTGGATTATACAAATTACAAAACCTCCTTTCTATATATAGGATTCCATGGGGCCATAATGTAATCCTAGCCGAACTAACAATAATAATTTAAGGGCACAATAATAACAATATGGGGGTTACAGGGGTACAATAATGACAATAAGGGGGTTACACTAACAATAATAAGGGACTATAATAGTAATATAGGGACCTTAAAGTGAATGCTCATCATCCCTTGAGGCTAATCCTTCTTTTCTTCTTCTCCTTCCATTTGCCAAGTCTCACAATCCACAAAAAACTGATTCATGATGCTCCAGAATTGTGCTTTGGTTCCCACATGTTAGATCATTTGGAACTCTTGGGAAGGACATAAGGTCTCCTCTAGTGGAAGCAATGGCTTCCTTTCCACCTATATGTGGTGATGGATCTTCTCCTAATGGTACAACTTTTTTAGTCCTTTTTTTATCATCCTCTTCACCAATATTTGAGAATGCCTCGTCATCAATGAGAGACCCTCGATTTTGGTCTTCCCTTTAAGGAGGAATCTCCATGTCTTCATCTATAGAATAGGGCTCTTCAAGAAGTGCGAATCTTGCCCTTATTAAGGTATTATGCATGTTTTTATTCCCTTCAAAAAAAATATGGAGTGGAGTTGGTAAAATAGATCCCTCCAACTCATGCAAAGGTTTTGAATTTTTGGTTTCAACAAAAGATGTTTTACAATGTTTAATATCAAATATTTTCATTATCTTCTTAGTGAAACCTACATAAGTATTTACACGTGCATGATGAAATGAAGCAGAACTATAAAACCACCAATCATGGGTCATACCTTTAAGGTGTAGTGCTTCTACTCTAATGGCCTCCTTTTTTGAGACTTGGTGTAGCTAAAAATAGGAATCTAGCTCCTTCACCCAAGCCTTGGTTGTGCCCTTTGCTACTGATCCATAAAATTTAGATAGAAATATTATACCTCTCTTGCTTCTATTATGGTTTCTAGACCTTCTGTCTTCCTTGAGTTGGAAAAACACTTGAAAGTCCAAGTGCTCTTTGAATCTCCAAGATTGAGACTCATACTCCTGAAGATAGTCACTCAAGGTCTCCTCCTTGGGTGCATCTTCTTCCTCCATTTCTCTTGTAGTGAATGTGGGAAATAAACAATGCCATGGATCTGCATGTGTGGCTAAATTTCCACACCCATCATCTAAATATCTAGGGCTTGCTTCACTTTCAAACCCTCTTGGAAATTTTCTACACCTCTCCCCTTTCATCTCCTTGATATCTTCCTTGATATTTTTCACAGTTTGGAAAATAAGCTGGGAGATCCTCTCTTCCTTCATTTCTCCAAATAATGGAGTCATGCATTTGTTTATTCTGTACAAATTCTCCTTCCTGTGATAAGCTTCTCCTCCTAATGGCATAATGTCTTGAATGCATAGGCTGAGCCAAGATTATGCTCTGATACCACTGTAATATTCCAAAATGGAAATAGTAGCAATACAAGACATAATAATGTAAAATGTATAAATTATGAACATGTCATGAGAGAGATAAAAATGCAGCCATCATTTTATTAAGATATCAGAAACAATATATGAAATGATCTTGAGGTTCAAGCCACTCAAGCAATAAGAACAAGCCTCCAATGATCTTATCAATAAACACATGAGTTGCTGCTACTGTATAGAATGTTGGAAAGGAGTGACAACGTTATCTATATCAGCGTAGCTACCGATGTAATCATACATTAATGGATTATTTCTGATAGATACAAAAGAAATGCCCAAAAGGGAATATGTGGGCTCCAATACAAGATTTCTAGCCAACCCAAAAATATTGCTAGAAATACTAAATAAAATATACAATGTGACAAATAACCCTGGGGTTAATATGCTACTAAAAAATGGAAATGAATATAATGAGGCTATGAAATATATGAAATTATAATTTCCTCCTCCAATATTATTTCTCAATAGAAGGAAAATCCCTCTATTCAGAAATAGACCCTCTTGATGAGCTCAATGAACCCTCCTAGCAACTGCCATTGAAAATAACGCAGATCTGGACTAAAACTGTGCTGTGAGGGATGGTAGATGGTTTTCCTGATGCCAAAAATATAGAAATATTCCCATGAGCCCTTATTTTTTATCCTCCAATGGACAGTCTACCTCTCCACTGAAAAACAAGCCCAGAATTGACTCTATGTGATCCTCCTTTGTTGCACCCTGCAACACAACCCAGCTCTAAACAGAAACTGCGGTATAGCTGAAGGAGGTAGCTTGGCCAGAATTTTGGAATGAGTAAATGTAGTCCAATTAACCTCTCCTTCCTTGAGGATGAGGTAGGGATTACCGATCAGAAACACCCTTGTGCTAAATAGCACAACAAACCCCTCTAAACAGCGAAAGGATGCAAAGTATACACAGACCAATATCAAATAATAATCTAAAACATGTATAAAAATGGCTGCCATATCCTCCATATATAGTGTGTGATATTCTCACATTGGGTCTCATCCATACTTTCCACTAAGCTCATGCAAGTTATCCTCCACTAAAACTACGTTGTCTCATCATAAATGCAACTCCTCCATGACAGTGTTGTTGATTTGGTCAAAGTTGACATATTCAACATGTATCCCCTCCAATTCACACCCAAAGGTGCTTAATCTAGCTTCTTATTCTTCCTCCTTTCACATTAGGAGTGTTATTTTTCTTTGTAAGGAGATTTATGGCCCTCCCTGCCTAGTGATGAAACAAACTATAATATTCCATTTAGTTAAAGGCTAAATTTTTGGAATATTACAGCATTCTTCTTCTTCAAAACCTCCTCCACAACTTGAACACAGGTTGGGTCATGACCCATATTCACTATTAAATCTTCTAAATACTTGATCCTTGAGTCTTTAGCTAGGGAAGATATCTTTTCTATCTTGATATGTGACTGAGCATTGGATAAGGATACCTGCAGATTTGACAAGCTCATAGCAGTACTTGTCAAGGTGGAGGCCACCATCTCTCCAGTCTGATTGTGTAATTCCATTTGTTCAATTGGATGGATGTACTTGGAATTAAATTATAATGAATTATTCTCATAATATTCTTCTCCTTGGCATTGTGGGATCAAGGCTTCTAGAAATTCCATCTGCATCCTTCTCTTCTTAGTCTCAAAATAAAACAACAATATGCTTTGTGAACTTGGGGTCTGCTTCCAAAATTGATTGGAAGTTTTAGTCTTCAACACTTCATTTCTCAATTTTATTTCCTTGAATGTGTCATAAACTAATTTTTCTTGGCCTTCTATGTTAGGTCTAGAATATTTCTACAAGACCTGTTGCTTTAGAGACATTGTGGTTGTAGATGTAAGGGAGGCCATTGTTTGACCACCCACTGGAGATGGCCCAGGGGTGTCTCAAATATGAACCATTGTTTTCTACCTTGATTCTCCTCCTTGATCAATATCCATATGAACTTGTGCCCTCTTCCTATATCTTATTTTGAATTATTTACTAGAGGTATCAGTCACTGAAGATGACTGATCCTCTCTTGGTATTTTTCTCCCTATCTCTTTCTCTTGCTCTTTCCCATTATCTTATTTTCCTTCTGCATTATTCATTTCTTATGGTGTTAGGGTCTAGACACCTGGAGTGGATAACACTTATTTTTCTCTTCTTGGAGGGTATTAGTCACCCATTCTATTTGATTGGCATACTTCTCAATTAAAGGTCTCTGTGTGTGAACATAGGATGTGGATTTGTTTTCCACCCTTTTCCTGGAGATAATCCCTGTAGGGTCATAAGACCAAGTGAAGTTGCGGCTGGAACCCATCTCTTTTAGTATATTTTCTGTCTCCTCTCTTGCTACTCTAGAGTTATAGATGAAAGGCTTGATTTGTGTCTTGATCTTGAACTGATCCTTCTTCTTTGTAGAGAGAAAGTGGAGCTCATCTGCATGTATTATTTTCCTTATGTATTCTAGTACAAAGACCCTTGTGGAGAGTAACTTTGGAAATTTGTAAGGGGCTAGCTCACTTCCATAGACTCTAATCTCTATGTAATTTTGGTACAAATACTAATATGTTGTCTTCACTTGCTTTTTTAGCTGCATGATCTTCCTGATTCCTTCAATTATCCTGGGCTCTGCTGCATTGCTAAGTGTGTGGATGGTTGGGTGCTCAAACAAATCCACAAAATCCTTGTATGTATAATACTTCTGATCTTTTAATAGCAAGGTGGTTCAGAACATGACAGATTGGAGCTCATTATCTTCATTTACCTTATTTGTCTAGAATTGAAACCTTCTACATTGGAAATGGACAAACATATATACCAACACAGAGGAGTATTTGAAAACCTCCTCTATATCAAACTTTAAAAATTGTTCATGAATGGCCTCTGCAAGAAATTGAGCATAGTTGAACAGGACTATGGGTTTAGAATTTGAGGAAAGAGTGGAAAAAAAACCTATCACAACTTCATCTACCCACTGATCAGTGTGATAACCCAATAAATAAGATAAAACAGACAAAATGTGCTTGGTCCTATCACAAAAGGTAGATTAGGGATAAGGAGAGATTTTGGTAGGCATTGGGATATCAGGGGCCAAGGAAAGTTGCAAATTTTTGGCTTTGTTGGCAAGTTCAAGCTTCTGATAACATTATTTGAGAGCTTCATATGAGAAAGGGACCACTTGTTCAAGAGTGGGGGCCCACATCATCTGCTGGATAGATTGGGCATTGATGGCAAACAAGAGTTCTCCTATTGGGGTGACTATGGTCCTATGATTAATGTCATAATAGCTCCAAAACGTCCTGATGAACTTTGAGAAACTATGGGTTTTTAGAAAGATGTAAAGAGGTAGCTGGGTCTCCCATAGGCTAACGTCATCACTCCTTCAAGAAATTTGTCTTCAAACCAGAAGTAGACATCGAATAAATCAGAATCTAACTCTGTCTCATGGATTTTGTAGTCTATGTATGCTAGAGCCAAGTGATCTAGGTCCACTTGTGGGTAGACCATATGATTAAATGGCTATTGATATAGCTTTGGAAGAATTTTCTTCAATGATTCTTCTTTCACAATCCTGGAATGGAGAAAGGGATGACAGAGAGGGGGAACCGAGAAAGGGAAATAGTTATGAGTCAACACTAGGGAAGGGAAAATGACAACAGGGGGTAGTAATTGGGATTGATAGTATAAAGGAGCCCTATAATCTAGTTTCGCAAAGTGCTGACAACTCTTCTTTGAAATTCACACTTTCTCCAATATTACCTGCAAATTCAATTCCTGTGCTATTTTGACAATAACCGATAGAGTAAACTCTGTAGTTATGCCGAAATTTGGCTTTTAAAACAACAATGCGGCAGTGTGGAGGTGGAACGGGTCTGTTGGATAATGGCCCAACCCTTTATGGTGCAACAGGTTTTTTAACGGGAGGGGATGTGATTGAAGCATGCAGTGGGAGAAAACGTGGCGCGGATAGTACATGCAATGGTAAAAAGGCGTAGTGGTTTTTCAAGTGGCACAAAGGGATTTTTGGAAGGGGTGGTGAGTGGTAAATGGTATTGGAGAGGGGGGTGCAGGATAGTCCTGGGCATGACACATAGCTGAATGGGATGTATGGGATACCACCCATTTCGGACCCCCTCCTTTGTTAACCTTCGTCAGATACTGGGAGTCCGAAAGGCACTGTGAACCATGCAATGTGTGGAAGTGAGCAGGGTTAACGAAGAGTTGCGGTTGATTTAGCATAGACATGACATCGTGAGGAATAAGTGGGTCTGCATGGACTTGAAAATATTTAGGCCTTTTCTCTGAATACATCGCATCCGTACCAAAATCACACTTTTCATCCCATTGTCTTTAACTTTTCTTTAGCACTTGTCTTTTAACATTTACAATGTGCATATTGCGATCGAATCCCACCATATATCATGTCTTGCTTTAGTGTTCCTTAGCTTTTTACGTTGTAATCCCTTTTCCTCCTCTAGTGCAATTACTGAAAAAGAGGCCTTGTATGTGGATTCGAAATCCTTTGCAATGTGCCTTTGAAACTACATCATGCCCGGGCCTCCATCGCATTTCGCAACTTTTCACTTTTAACCATAAACTTAACCTGTGTGATCTACAATGTGCGGTATGCGAGCCCAGACCATGTCACCTACCACGTCACCTGCCACATCACCTTCCACATCATCATAAGTCGACTATTATCTATGGGGTCGGGATGACATCATTTGCCACGTCACCCTGCCACGTCACCTACGAAATCACCTACCACGTCACCACATATTGCACTTCGATGATCATAACTCTTATCTCTGCACTTATTCTTTAAACATTGTGATTTTCAATTTTTCTATTTGGTCCCACCACATCGCACATCACACATCGACACTTTTAACATTTACCTCCCATGCTAATCCTTTAGACATTGCGGTTTGTGATTGGGAGATGGACCCCACTATAATTTTCTCCATGCAGTCAAGTGAATTTTAGTTATAAAATGGAAAATAGCTGCCCAAACCATAATTTGATAGATTTCCAAGCACCAAAGGTATACAAGGGCAACGTGGGTCCCACCAATCCACATATCGCAAATTAAAACTTTTAACTTGCAGGCACTGTAATGGGTAAGTTGTGAAATGCGTGAAGTGCGATATGTGATATGCTTGTTGGGTGTGGAGCCTGATTATCTTGTCTACTTTGTATCACAACATTGGACCCCTGTACCTTAAAAGGGGCGGCAATGCCGCCCGTAATTAATCGCTGCCGTGGGGGGTCTAGGGGGGGCGGCTGCGCTTTTCGGAGCCCCCCCCTGGCGGGGGCTTTCGGGGGCAGCGCCCTAAAGCTAAAAACAGATGTAAAATTTCCTTGTAAAAGTATAGTAATTTCTAGTCAATCTGGGCCATTCATTAGGCAAATGATCTGATGGTAGAAGTTATGTTTAGATTAAGGTTTTTTTCCCTAGAAGGCAACCCCTCATTTTTATGAGGGCATTGTATTGCGGCTATGCATTGTATGTGTATTTTTATCAGAGCGAGAAACAGAGAGGGAGACTGTGAGAGAGAACATAGGATATTACAACGGATCTGCTGTAGGTTTTGTCTCTTCATTTTTGTTGGATAATAGAAAGGAAGGACTGGCTGTTCGGGGTGGACGTAGCCCAAACTCGGTGAACCACGTATATCTGTGTCTCTCTGGTTTTATGTGTTTTGTGTGCTTGTATTTTCCGCATATTTTATGTGTTGCATTGCTCCATAATATACAATTTTATAACAACTGGTATCAGAGCCGAAGGTATATTTGGCTAATAAACTCACAGGAAAGAAGGGTTCCTAGTTCGAGTGGGAGCAATGGCAGATG
Organism: Pinus albicaulis; assembly: GCA_034641835.2. Classification (NCBI taxonomy): domain Eukaryota; kingdom Viridiplantae; phylum Streptophyta; class Pinopsida; order Pinales; family Pinaceae; genus Pinus; species Pinus albicaulis. Next base: position 417,772,609 of record CM076570.1, on the reverse strand, counting down.
ATGGTAAGTTTAGGGTCGAGAAATTTAATGGCCAAAACTTCCTGCTGTGGAATATGCATATGGAAGATTATCTGTATCAGAAATATCTATACCTACCATTGAGCGGAAAAAACAAAGAAGCCGACGGCCATGACAGACATGGAATGGAACATTCTTGATAGAAAGGCACTCGGAACAATACGATTGTGTCTTGCGGTGTCAGTCGCCTTCAATATTTCGAAGGAAACAACAACAGAGGGTTTGATGCAGATGTTGGTGAAACTATATGAAAATCCCTCGGCCTCAAACAAGGTATTTCTTATGAAATGACTATTTAATATGAAGATGTCGGAAGGTGGATCTGTTGCAGACAATTTAAATGAATTTAATACAGTTACCAGCCAGTTAAGTTCTGTAGGGGTAAACTTTGATGATGAAGTTAGAGCTCTGTTATTCTTGTGCTCATTGCCAGAGAGTTGGAATGGTTTAGTAATGGCCATTAGTAACTCTGTCTCTAGATCTAGTACTTTAAAGTTTGATGATGTTGTTGGTGCTATCCTTAGTGAGGAAATGCGACGGAAAAGCTCTGGTGAGACATCAGGTAATGCTTTGAGTGCAGAGTCTAGGGGAAGAAGAATGAAAAGAGGAAAGAGCTCGGGATATCGCAGTAAATCAAGGAAAGGCAGATCCAAGTCCAGATCGGGGATAGTGTGCTGGAATTGCGGAAAGAAAGGACACCTAAAGAAAGACTGTAGATCTCGGAAGGGAAAAGAAGGAGACACATAGCAAGAAAACAATCATGAAGCAAATGTGACAGGTGATGTGTTACAAGATGCTTTGATTCTTTCTTTCGAAAATGTTACTGATTCTTTGGTTGTAGATTCAGGGGCTTCATTCCATGCCACACCTGATAAGAAATATTTTCATGACTATGTTCAAGGAGATTTTGGACAAGTTCGTTTGGGTGATGATAAACCCTGTAAAATTGTTGGAATGGGTAAAGTTCTTGTAAAACAACAGAATGGAAACCAATGGCTACTAAAGGAGGCAAGGCATGTTCCAGATCTGAAGAAAAATTTGATTTCAACAGGGCAGTTAGGCAGTGAAGGTTGTGTGACAACTTTCACAGATAAAACTTGGAAGGTCACCGAAGGAGCGCTGGTAATAGAAAAAGGTGAAAAGGTTGGTACATTGTATTTATGCAATGGTATTTCTAACTTTGTTAATTCTTTAACTTCCAAAGGAGCAGATGGAGCATTATGGCATCATAGGCTCGGACACATGAGTGAGAAGGGAATGAAGATTCTTCACTAAAGAAATTTGTTGCCAGGTTTGAAGAATGTTGATTTGGATTTATGTGAGAATTGCATTTATGGAAAACAAAAGAGAGTCAGATTTCTCAGAGTTGGGAAAGAAAAGAAGAGCGAAAAATTGGAGCTTGTGCATACAGATGTATGGGGACTTGCTTAGGTATCATCTCTCGGTGGCTCTCGTTATTATGTTACTTTTATTGATGATGCAACTAGAAAAACATGGATTTATTGTATTCAGAATAAATCTGATGTATTTGATACTTTCAAGAAATGGAAAGCCTTGGTTGAGATTGAGACAGGAAAGAAGTTGAAGTGTCTCAGATCAGACAATGGAGGTGAATATTGCAGCAAAGAGTTTGATAGGTACTGTTCAGAGCATGGAATTCGCAGAGAGAAGATAGTTCCAAGAACACCACAAGAAAATGGTGTGTCAGAAAGGATGAACAGAACAATCATGGAGCGTGCAAGGTGCATGAGATTGCATGCAAGATCGCCTTTACAATTTTGGGCAGATGCTGTAGATACTGCTGTTTATCTAATAAATAGAGGGCCTTCAAGTTCCTTGGATGGTGGTATTCCAGAGGAAGCATGGACAGGTAAAAAGGTAAACTACTCTTTTTTAAAGCCTTTTGGTTGTGAGGCCTTTGTCCATATTAATAAATAAAATGGAACAAAGCTTGAGGCAAAGTCAAAGAAATGTACCTTTATTGGATATGGTGCTAATGATTTTGGTTATCACTTATATGATTATAAAAATCACAAAATCATTAGGAGCAGAGATGTAATATTCAATGAAAAGGTCTTGTATAAGAATCAGTTGCAGGAAAAGAAACAAGAAAAAGAAAGCAAGGAATACGCGGCTCTTGATGAGATATCTGAAAAAGTAAAGGTGCCTGAAAATAATAATAATCAACAACCACAGCAGCAACAACCACCACAACAGCAACAGGCACCTCAAACACCTGAAAGTGGTGTTAGAAGATCTACCAAGATAAGTAGACCCCCTGAACGATACTCTCCTTCATTATATTATTTATTGTTGACTGATTCTGGTGAACCTGAATGTTATGAAGAAGCAATGCAGGTTGAAAGCAGGAAGAAGTGGGGGCTAGCCATGGAAGAAGAGATGGACTCCTTAATGCATAATCAGACTTGGGACTTAGTCAGGTTTCCTGCAGGTAAAACTACATTGTAGAATAAGTGGGTTTATAGGCTGAAGGAAGAAGATGGAAGAAAACAGAGGTACAAAGCTAGACTTGTGGTGAAGGGGTTTGCACAAAAGAAAGGTATTTATTTTGATGAAATATTTTCTCCTGTTGTTAATATGAATTCAATCAGAACTATCTTAAGTCTTGTAGCAGTGGAAGATTTACATCTTGAACAGTTAGATGTAAAGACAACATTTCTCCATGGAGATTTGGAGGAAGAGATATACATGCAGCAACCAGAAGGATATGAGGTAAAAGGGAAAGAAAATTTGGTGTCCAGGTTAAAGAAGAGCTTGTATGGTTTAAAACAGGCTCCAAGGCAGTGGTATCTAAAATTTTACAAGTTTATGTCTGAACAAGGTTATACTAGATGTCACTCTGATCATTGTGTTTATCTAAAAAGGCAAAATGATGGCAGCTATATTATATTGTTATTGTATGTAGATGACATGCTTGTTGCAGGGTCTAACATGCAAGAAATAAATGTGCTCAAAAGAAAATTGGCAAATTCATTTGCAATGAAGGATTTGGGAGCTGCAAAACAAATCCTTGGTATGAGGATAACTAGAGACAAGAAAAATCGCAAATTAACACTGTCTCATAATGAGTACATAGAGAAGGTGTTGAAAAGATTTAATATGAAGAATGCAAAACCAGTTAGTACACCTTTTGCTAGCCATTTCAAACTTAGTAAGGAGATGTGCCCAAAGACCCAAGAAGACATGGATTATATGTCTAAAGTTCCATATGCATCAGCGGTTGGAAGCTTAATGTATGCAATGGTCTGCACAAGGCCTGATATTGCACATGCAGTGGGAGTTGTAAGCAGGTACATGAACAATCCAGGAAAAGAACATTGGATGGCAGTAAAATGGATTCTCAGATATTTGAGAGGTACCACAAATCAAGCATTATGCTTTGGTGGTTCAAACATTGCTCCACATGGATATGTTGATGCAAATATGGCAGGTGACAGAGATAACAGGAGAAGCACTACAGGATATGTATTTACTATAGGTGGAACAACTGTTAGTTGGGTTTCAAAAATCCAAAGTGTTGTTGCACTTTCAACAACAGAAGCCGAGTATGTTGCTGCTACAGAGGCTAGTAAAGAAATGATTTGGTTACAAAGGTTTATGGATGAACTGGGTAAGAAGCATGATATGGGCACACTATACAGTGATAGCCAAAGTGCTATTCATCTTGCAAAGAACTCAGCATTTCATTCCAGGACTAAACACATACATCTCAAGTACCATTTCATACGGCCAGTATTGGAAGATGGAGAGTTGAAGCTGGAAAAGATACACACTAGCCAGAATCCTACAGATATGCTAACAAAAGTTGTAACCAGGGAGAAACTGAGAATGTGCTCAGTTTCAATTGGTCTTCAAGGATGACGATGAAGATGAGAAATAGCCAGGTCCAAAGAGGAGTCATTGTCCAGCAAATGAAGCAGCGGTGGAGTTGCTACAATCAGTCTCCAAGTGAGAGATTGTTGGGTGTGGAGCCTGATTATCTTGTTTAATTTGTATCACAACATTGGACCCCTGTACCTTAAAAGGGGCGGCAACGCCGCCCGTAATTAATCGCTACCGTGGGGGGTCCAGGGGGGGCGGCCTGGCGGGGGTTTTCGGGGGCAGCGCCCCCGAAGCTAAACACAGATGTAAAATTTCCTTGTAAAAGTATAGTAGTTTCTAGTCAATCTGGGCCATTCATTAGGCAAATGATCTAATGGTAGAAGTTATGTTTAGATTAGGGTTTTTTGCCCTAAAAGGCAACCCCCTTGTATATATGAGGGTATTGTATTGCGGCTGTGTATGATTTGTGTATTCTCGGAGCGAGAAATAGAGAGGGAGACTGTGAGAGAGAACAGAGGATATTACAGCGGATCTATTGTAGGTTTTTTCTCTTCATTTTTGCTGGATAATAGAAAGGAAGGATTGGCTGTTCGGGGTGGACGTAGCCCAAACTGGGTGAACCACGTATATCTGTGTCTCTCTGGTTTTATGTGTTTTGTGTGCTTGTATTTTCTGCATATTTTATGTGTTGCATTGCTCCATAATATATAATTTTCTAACAGCGCTAAGTGCAGAAGGGTGTGAGAGAGAAGAAGGTAAGGAAAATGAGAAATATGAAGGTTTTCATGCGGTTTTTGACAATGTGGTAAATGTATGGCGGGTCCCACTTCATTGCATCAACGGAAAAACAAGATTCAATCTAGGTTTTAAGATGTAAGGTTAAAAATCTGTGAGCTACGAAGTGCAGGAGACATGTAAGGATTATTACGTGCCACGGGCGGATGGGTCCCATTTCATTGCAAATTTCATTTTTAAAGGTTTGTAGGAAAAGGTAATTGGAAAACTTTGTGATTTGGCCGACGCGAAAAGTGATTTGGGTGAATGGTAATGAAAATAGTGTTAGAAAATTATATATTACAGAGAAATACAACACATAAAATATGCGGAAAACACAAGAACACAAACACATAAAACCAGAGAGACACAGATGTACGTGGTTCACCCAGTTTGGGCTACCTCCACCTCAAACAGCCAGTCCTTCAATTTTATTATCCAACAAAATGAAGAGACACAACCTACAACAGATCCGTTGTAATATCCTTTGTTCTCTCTCACAGTCTCCCTATCTTTTTCTTGCTCTGAGAATACATATACAATACACAGCCATGATACAATACCCTCATACAAAGCAATGGGTTGCATTCTAGGGCAAAAAACCCTAAACTAAAGATAACTTCTGCCGTCGGATCATCCGCCTAATGAATGGCCTAGATTGACTAGAAATTACTATACTTTTACAAGACAATTTTACATTAGTTTTAGCTTCAAGGGCACTACCCCTAAAACCCCCACCAGGGGACCATTGGGCCCTGAACCCCATGGGGGGGACAAGTCCCCCCTGCTACAGGGGTGTACAATTTTCCTGGGGTATACATCCGGTTGAAAACAAGGATCTCTGAATCAAGATGAAAATCAGGCTCCACACCCAACAAATAGAAGGGAAAAGACTTAGGGAAAAATGAAAATGGGTCAGGAGATTATGAAAGGAAACCTATGGAAATATATGGAAATAGTATGTGTGTGGAATGAACTGTGAAAAAATGGAAATGAAGTGAAAAGGATGTGTGGCAAGTGAATGAAATGGAATTATGGTAGGAATGAAGTTTGATCACCATCACCCTTCTTAGCAACACCTTATTTCTTCTTTTCTAAAAATAAATGATAGCCATGGCATATCATTTTCAGTTATGACAATCTGAGCTATAATCAGTCATCTAGTGATACTATGAAATACAAGAGTCTAATAGTGGCTCCAACTAGGGATGGAAGCTCCTTCAGGAGGTGTCAAGAACATCATAGACTAGTGACCTAATCCATTGCGATAATCCCAACCCTGCAACTTGATCTACTACAACTTTTGTGGCTTCCACCTCCAAATTGAAGTCAACACTTTCTCTAGACTGAGGTCTGAAACCCACTTGATCCTGATACTGAAAAGAAACCTGAACTGAAAACTGGAAAATGCTCAACGTACTGAGCTCATTTTCACACTTACCTACCCAATCTATGATTTTAACAATTTTTCTTCTTTTTTGGCTGCCTCATTTTGTCTCTTGAATTTCTAACCTATCACCTATCCCTTGTTTCTCCTATTGGCTCAGATTGAGCTGTTGAACCAATGCCACTTTCTACCTACCTACTGATAAGCCAAGATTAAATGGTTTTGCAAATATTCATTTTCTAATCCTATCAGCAGAAAATTCAAATTTGTACGATCATGCTTAGACTATATGATTGCACAAGACTCTTTTCAATAGTAGTGGCACTTTGATTTGCAACACTTTCAGAAAAATTTATATATACATACTTTTTTTTTAACACATCAGACTAGGCTTATGGCCTTCACTTCAGGCTTCAACCTTGTCCAATGTATTATTGAAAATTGTAAGGCTATGGTATTTATAATGATGAAAATTTTAATATGAGTTTTTAACAGAGATAATGTTTTAGCATCTTACCATTGACAGGACCTCCAAATAGCTAGTTCCATCCATGTCTTGCAATAAAAATGCATTATCTCCTCTGAAAGAATGAATAATGTATGGGCCTTTCTAGAGGTTGTCAAAATTTCCATGCTTACCTTATCTTCTCTTTGGGAATCCCACTTCAGCACTTTATCTCCAATATTGAAATCATTCGCTTTTGTCCTTTTGTCAAAAATATTCTTCATATTCTCTTGCACCACCTAAGTTCTATTGTAAACCTCTTCTCTAGAATGTTGCAACTAAATGGTCTAGCTTATTCTTCTTTTCACATCATTTTCTTTAGCTTGTGCTTCCTGAATGAGTTTCATGGTTGTCACTCCTAAGGATGTTGGGAAAACTGCATCCATTCCGTAGACAAACTGGTATGGTGACATGCCAATTGATTTCTTGGTTGTAAGTCTTTCAGCCCACAATGCATGTACCAGTTTGTTATGCCAATATTTCTTATTGTCTTCCAACAAATTTTTTATGATGTTGACTAGACTCTTATTGGAGGACTTGGCTAATCTATTACCTTGGGGGTAATAAGTTATTGAATTCCCCAAAGCAATGTGATGTTTATGGAAAAATATACCATCTTCTTGGGCTTAAAAGCAACAGCATTATCTATAATAATCTTCCTAGGACAACCAAATCTGGACAGGATGTTGGCTTCAAGAAATTTGATAATCACTAAGTCAATAATAGTTTCGAAAGGGATGGCATCTATCCGTTTGGTAAAATAGTCTGTAGTAGTGAGGATCCATTTATGCTAGCTAGGGAAGGAAGGGTGTATTTCTCCAATGAATTCTAAACCCCATTGTTGGAAAGGAGCTTCAAAAGAGATAGGATGTAAAGCAAAAGGAAACAACTTTCTTTTTCCCTCAAATATTTGGCATTTATGACATGTGGCTACCATTTTTTGGGTGTCTAGGAAAAGGGTAGGCCAATAGAAACCAGCTCTAAAGATCTTATTAGTAGTGGTTTTCCAGTAGAGATGGCCTCCACAATCCTCTTCATGGAATTATTTTGTAACCTTATCTATATCTTCTTGAAGCAAACATTTAAGCAATATTCCCCTAGAATCTTTCTGGTACAAAACATTTTCTAGGATGCATAATTTTACAACTTTCAATTTAAAAAATATAGCTTTTTTTTTGGACAAACCAGGAGGAGCATTTAAATAAAATATAACATATAGTATATTTGCGTACTAGGGAGAATTTAGGAATTATTCCTTAATATGTAGAATCAACAGCTCCTCTTGTTCATCCAGTGAATGAATCATGTTAATATCTAGTGCTTGAAAATTTGCTTCAACCATCAATTTTGCTAATCCTTGTCCCTTGATTAGTTTGGTGGGCCTGATCTCTAAATCATACTCCAAGATGACATCAATCCACTTGCCACTTTTTCCATTAGGATCCTATGTTAGGATGTCTTTGACAACTATATTGTGCACGAACGCAATGATGTGTGAATGAAAAATATAAAATATAAAATCCTTCAGTGCTTTGATCAAGGAAAAAGCCATCTTTTACATGATATTATACTTCAAAGGTGCATCTCTTAAATCTTAGCTAAAAAATGTTATGGGTTGCTCTTTTCCATTGTTATTTTTCTACAGCAATACAAAAACAATTGTGTGCACTGATGCAAAGGAGAAAATGATGAAACCCTTAGTGAAATTAGGGTTGATGAGAATTGACACCTGTGTGAGTGCCTATTTTACCAGGTTGAAACATTGTTTAGCCTCCCAGGTCCACTTGACTCCTGAATCTCTCTTGAGCATGTTAGTGATATTCCTCAAAATTTCTGCAAGGTTTGGGATAAACCTTCTTAATTTTTTTATCTTTCTAATGAAATATTGTAGCTCTTTTATGTTTCTGGGATGGTTCATTTATAGAATGCCCTCAATCCTGCTAGGGTCAATCTTGATTCCTTCTTCAAATATGATGTGGCCTAGAATCTTTCCCTCTTCAAGACCAAATAATGATTTCTTAGGATTCAGGGATAGATCGAACCTTCTGCATTTTTCAAAAACTCTTCTCAAATGGACCAAATGTTCTTCATCAGTTTTTGAATTTACTGTAATATCATCAAGATATATCATAATGAAAAGACTAATTTCTTTTGAAAAAGAAATATCCATTGCTCTTTGAAAAGTGGCACCGGCATTTATTAATCCAAAGGGAATTTTTACATACATAAAGGCTTCACAAGGGGTGGTAAAAGTTGTTTTTTGTTGATCATCTGGATGCACGAGCACTTGATTGTACCCTGAAAATCCATCTATCAGAGAGACTCTTTTGGAGCCCATTTCCTTTTGCAATATGTGGTCCATCTTAGGTAAAGGGTAGTTGTCCTTAAGAGATGCCTTGTTCAGGTTTCTGAAGTCAATGCATAGCTTGATCTCACATGTCTTCTTTATTACAGGTGCAAGATTGGAAACCCATTCAGAGTATCTGATTGGGACTACTATCTTGGCATCATACATCTTCTTAATCTCCTTGTCAACCAAAGTAATTTGGATAGGATTTATCCTATGGATTTTTGTTTGAAAGGCTTATGGTTCTCCTTGAGTGGAATTTTGTGCTGGATAATATCAGTATCATAAGCTTTTAGGTCTTCATAAATCCACGAAAACACATCAATAAGCTCTTTTTAAAAAGTGATGTATTTATTTTTTAATAATGTTGGCAGTGTTTTTGATAACATTACCATCTTGGGCTCCTGCTCACTACACATATTGCATTCTTCGATATTTGCTTTGGTAGATTCCATTTTTGGTTTCCTAGCCACATCAATGAAATAGAATAATTCCTCCAAAGGGACTAGTCCTCCAGGCAGGGTGTTGTCTCTGAATTCCAATACTTCAAATTCTTCTTTTCTCGATCTTCATGTATCTCTGTCCCATTCTTATATTCATTTGCTAAAAAATTAACATCATAATTGTGAGGGGGTTCATCCCTACACATTTTCTCTTTAGTGGAACAATCTTCTTCACAGTCTAGGTCCAAATTTGAATCTTCAAACTCACCCTTAGATTGCAGGAAATTCTCAATATGTTTGTCATCTTCAAAGAATTTCCAATATCTCATATTGTCAAGAACTGTTGGGCGATGTTTAACCTACACTGTGTACAGTTTGTTGGGGTGAGGTAATTGACAAGTGCTGGCTGAAAATGCTAACCCATTAGCCAGTATATTTTAATTCCTTGGAAATGTAGCAAGGTCATATTCTTCAAATGTTTTCAGGATGTCAAGGGAAACATTCCTGTATACTCTCATTCTAGGATGCTTGGCTGAATATTCTCCCACGATTTGTTTAATGACCAGCTCAGAATCCCCATGAACAAATATTATTTTGGCTCCTAGTTTCTTCAGCAGTTGTAAACCCAAAAGGAGTGCCTCATATTCTGCTATATTGTTGGTACACTGAAATTTTAGCTTGTAATAATGCCCTTATGCATAGTTATTTTCAGTATTGCACACCCACACACCTTCTCCTGAGCGAGCTTTGCCACAAGAACCATAAAAACTCATGTTCCAAAAAGGTTCATTTTCAGACTTATGTTGCACAGTTTCCATTTGGTCTAACTGTTCTTTCTTATGGTCTTCTTCTTATCCAGTTACTTTCTCATTAATATTTACATCATTGTAAAGAATAAATGAATCAAGTTCAGAATGGACAGATGTTGAAACAGGGTTCCCTAACCTACGTTTTTGGTAAACTTTTGTTAAAGTTGGTCCTAAGTAGGGGTTTTGGGGTGGGTCAAAGCCCCTAATGTGTTGTAATGGGTTAAAGGGTAGCTCCATACAATAGTGAAGGCTACAATATTATAAATATATAGACAGTTGGGTCTAGTAAAGTAGTAAGTCGTTAAATTGATGTTAGGTGCAAATTGATAAGGTCTATTCTGGTTGTTTTGGGTAAGGACTCCTGTTGGTTGTGTGTGCGAAGATCCTCAGTCCTGCTATGTGTGGACCCCACTAGGTTGTGTGTGTGGGCTGTGTTTTGGTTGTAAGTGGATCTTGATGTTAATGAATGAGAAGTGTAGTTGAATTATCGATGTGTCATCTAGATTGATTATGTTTAATGTTGAAGTGCATATGTGATTTTTATTTAAGTTGTGAACCTAGTAAGTTATAATATAGATCTACCTCAAAATACCTAATCTCTCCCAGGGTGTGGAAACATGGTTCCAACACCCTCCCATACTACTTCGGGTGAGACCTTGGCCTGCACAAGTAGGTCATTGCCGAAAGGGCCAGTATTATAGGGTTTTGTTGGAAAACCTTAACCTCCGAACCTGGGTCAGGACCCCTCAAGCCAAAAAATGGGCACTCATCGCTTAGGAAGCCCTCGAAGATTTAGTCCTCCCCAAGCTAGAGTCAAATATGTGTGAAGGGGCACGGTATGTGAATCTATGGGATTCGAAGGTTGAAAAGAGAATTGAAGATAATAAGGTCTTCTGGGTCCTATTCCAGAGTAGGCTCGCACCTGTCATTCACTCCTGGCCATGCTTATCACCAGCAATTTATGACAAGTACAAGAGCATCGCAGGGTTTCAAGTAACAATGCATAATGTAGAAATCAGGGGTTGCAAGGATCTAGCATGGGTATCACTCCCGTACATGGTCCCTGACAAGGAGATTGACTTCCTTATTTCTACTTGGCCTCCACACTAGAAACGTGGCTTCAAATCAGGTACGAAGGACATTGCAGGTATGAGCACCATGAAGGTCACACCACCTGACACCACCAAAGAGACCGAAGGATAGGGTAAGAGTACTGGGAAGGGAGTGGACCCGAAATCACAGAATATTTGTTGCGGGATCTAGGTGCAAGGGGTCTGGATGCGGGAGGTGCTGACTCCCCTCGAGGTATGAAACTGACTGGTGACCTTGTTAAAGGACCATAGAAGAAGCAATGAGTTGTATGGCCGAAACGAGACACATGAGTTACTTTGACAGAGGGGGACCTGGAGCAGATTGGTGACACAATCACCGTTTCTATAGAAGATAAATGGTTGGCTCTAGAAGAGCAACATAAGGCCACGGTCGCTACACTCTAGTCTGAGCTTCGAGCTCTACATCTCAAGACTGACACCCTGCAAAACAAGTATGATTCAGGCAAGACAGGCCCCAGTGAAAAGCAACACATTGATCATTACAACGGAAATCTGCCTCTGCCCTCTACCAAGAGTAGCCCTCATGATGAGTCCACTTGACCTAGGAGCGCAATTCTAGGTCTGTGCAGAGGTACAATTGGATCTAGCCCGACTTCCACATGAACCATTACAGGTCCTCCACGTATCCCTATTCGAAGAGATTCAACACCGAGACCACCAAGTGCACTAGCAGCTCAGTACAACTGAGCAGATGATTGTGGAGAAAACCGTTGAGGTATCTGAGTCACAGGATGCATGTACCCTCGTCGTCGTGCAACAGACAGAGTTGGAACACCTAATCAGTAGGCTCTACGCATATGTCACTGATGATATCCAAGATTCTGCCACCTCCTAGGCCAATATTGAGGGACTTTTTGTAGCACTAAAGGCTTCAAGGATCGAGATCCATTCGATCAAGGCAGAGATGGAATAGCAGATTGTGTCCTTACAAGCCAAATTACAGCCAAAAACACCAACTGAGGTAAGGGCCCAGCGAGTTGTGCCGGTCACAGAGGCCACCAATGTCGTCACATGTCAGATTTCTCAGGGCACAGGACTATTGGAGATAGCTATGCAGCTTTGGTCTAAGGTGCAGCTCGATCCTCTCCTCCACAAACTTACTCAAGAACTGTGCTAGAAGGAAGAAGAGTTTGAGCAACTGGAAGCCACTATGCCTACTCTTATCCCTGCTCAATGCCTAGAATGACTGTGTACCAGCCACATACTTAGAGATGACATTGAAGAGATCCACCAAAAAAAGAATGTTCTCAGTGACCACTTTAAGCCTTAGGCTGATGAAGCCCTCAAGCTCTCTCAAGACATCAATATCGCAGTTAATCAAATGAACCGGACTTTGGAGAATTTCACTCCTACTACAGAAGGCCCAAATTCGTCGAAGTTGGTGGATATTGCTCAGAACACTACTGCGCAGATTGAAGGAGTGCTACCTATTTGGTCAATTTAGTGTGTCCTAAATTGCTGCATTTAATTGTCAATCCGGGAATCGTAAGCTGATGAAGTGCGGCGCACTATATGTGCAAGATAACCTCTTTCTTAACTTTTTGTCGTTTATGGTCTTTCTAAGGTAAAATGGAAATTCTAAAGTGAAAAACAAGCTTTGTTATAATTGTTCAAGGAAGTGATATCCCCTATAATAATTTACCAATCTCGAAACTTTAAAAGCAAATTGAAATTACAAATGACAAAAGAAAGTAAACTGCTGAAATGGAAAGTGCTGTTAATCTAATGAATCAAAACAAGAAACTAGTGAATATGAAAACTAAACTATTCTTGCTGCCAACTGAACACAAAAGAAACTACGCTTATGGAAATTCAAAATTGCAATAAAAGAAATCTAAATCAAATTACATCAATTCATTTTCTGACCCTTCATCATTAGACCAGCTATGACTTGCGGAAGTAATCATAAACAACTTGTGTAACTGATATTTAATTTGCAGAAAGTAAACTAATACTAAACCATACACACATGATTCAATCCTTCGCCATCAGTCCAGCTGTGGCTTTCGGAGGCAATTGAAGATGTCATACATGATTCAATATATCTAAGTTTGCGGAAAAGAAACTAATACTAAACTACACACTTCATCATGCAGCCCCTCACCATCAGTCCAGCTGTGGCTTTCGGAGGAAACTGAAGACGCTATGAGAAGCTTAATATATCTAATTTTGCAGAAAGGAAACTAATACTAAACTACACATCTCATCATGCAGCCCCTCACCATCAGTCCAGCTGTGGCTTTCGGAGGTAGCTGAAGACACTATGAGTAGCTTAATATGTCTAATTTTAACTACCGAATCAGATAAACAAAACTGAAGTGCACAAAACAAAACTGAAGTTAAACAAAGACTGTGAAAGAAAACTAGCAGCAGAATAATATCAGTTTCATATCATTAGCAAAAATACTATGAAAATGCCCCGGGCTGTCTACCTAAAACTTGCACAAGAAAACTAATCAGTATTTTAACAATCATAAAAACATAAAAGACAGGAATGCAATGGAAATTACAGAAATGTATGAACAGAAATAAAACAACTATGAAATATGAACATGTAATGGGTTATGATACAATGACTGATTAAAGAAATGAAATGAAAAATATATACATTAATACACAGAACCTCGGCTGAGCAGGGGCCCTCTACGCAGCTCTGGTATGATCTTCAAACACGAATTAAGTTATGAAACAGAGTATTTCACATTAAAAAGAAAGTCATTACAGGCTGGTGGTATTACGGCTCAAGGCAGCGTAATCACCACATAACAGAGTACGCACATCAACTTAACAACTAACAACTATCAACTCACATTCACTAACTCTACGTGCGTATGCAAACGCTCTTTATAAAGCAATAAAATGTAACTGTCTCCTGAAGTTTATGATAGCAGCCAGCACGTAGACCACTAAGGCCACGGATTTAAGAGTATGGCCATGTTGGAAAACGGATCTATGGAAGGTGGGCGCTTAAATTCAACTCCAGAACTTTGCACAGATGTCAATTAACCTCCGTAAGCTTGGAAACGGCCGTCTGGATGTTTCTATGCCACGAAACAGAGTCCAGCCGACATAGAACTCCACAGTTGACTTCCACGTGGATGGCTTTGACCGCGGCTTTTCTTGACGAATTTACTTGAACCAATAGGACACGAACCATGTCCTTGTCATTCCTAGCCTGCCCATGTGGCTCGTTTCCTTCGTTGACACCTGTAACATTGATTTCGACAAAATAGCTGCGGAAAGTTGCAGCGGCTGCGGAAAGTGACAAGTTTCCGCAGCTGTATGAACAAAATCTAAATCAAATAGAAAACACACAAACATAATTAAAAACCATGTTAGATATCCTTTTGCACATGATATTTGACAATTTTGGAGGTTTAGGTGAGTGAAAGAGATATGGAAAAGTGTATGGAAGAGAGACAAATTCGGGACTCAACATACCCCCACTGTGAAGGTGTTGCATGTCCTCATGCAACCAAAGTTTTGACACTCTTTGTTCAATTCATGTGCCTTGATACTTCAGCCAACACATCTAACCCCCTTCTCTTCTTCTTTGGTACTGCCATCATTCTGGGTTTCTTCATGAGGCACCTGAATTTGATATTCACAAGTGCTCTGCTCAATTTTTGGCATTTCCTTTTTAGCTTCTTATTTTTCTTTTGCAAAATACCCAAATGTAACATAGTATTGTCATGGATAATCTTGTCCAGTTTGCCTTGCTCTTTGAGTGTTTCATTTTCATTTTTGATATGCCGGTTCAAAAGCTCAAGCTCAA
This sequence comes from Pinus albicaulis, assembly GCA_034641835.2. Lineage (NCBI taxonomy): Eukaryota > Viridiplantae > Streptophyta > Pinopsida > Pinales > Pinaceae > Pinus > Pinus albicaulis. The sequence continues at coordinate 417,757,596 of CM076570.1, read as the reverse complement.
AAATCTCCTGTTTTAATGACTGAACCAAGTCATCCTGCACTGTATGAGGCTGAGTAGAAGAGGTACTTGGACCTGTGGCTGCCTTCTCCAGGGATTCTATATAGTCATAGACCTCCTGCTGTTTGGGGTCTACTTCCGATGTCTTTTTCATTGGACTGTCCTCAAAATGCTGCAAGGGAGAATTATGTTCAAAATTTGGCCGAGGAGAACTTTCATCAATATTTTGCTGAGAATAAGATGGAGTACGCTCATTGTCTGATTGGGAGTGAAAGGAGTCAGGTTCACTAACTGACTGAAATGGACTATGGTCAGTTGGAGACTGTTCATATGTCTCTTCACCCAAATCAATGAAATGAGGACCTTTAATTTGTGTTTTTCTCAGTTTTCCCTTAAGCCTGCTGCTTCTCCTCACTTGCTGTGGTACATTACCCTTTTGTTCTTGTTTTCCTGTTGTTGCCTTTTTAGATAGAGATGACTGTTTTTGAAGAAAAATTAATCTCTCAGATAGAATTTGGTGATCTTCTTCTTCAGAAGAAGAAGTTTTATGGACAGCCTCAACAATTTCTTTTCCTTTTGATATTATTGGCTTCTTAATTTTGATTTCCTTCTTCTTCCTTTTTACCAATCTCTCTTCTCTATCATTTTTCTTCATAGTAATAGTAGAAGTATCTTGGATTTCATCTACTGTTCTTTTCCTTCTACTTCTTTTTGCTGTGCTAGCTGCGGGAACTTCCTGTGTAGGAGCATCTTGGGTTTCAACATCCATTTTCTTTCTTCTACTCCTTCTAATTGGATTACCTTCAGGAATTTCCCGAGGTTCTTCAAAGAAGTTTCTTACTAAGAATTGTTCCCATGTATCTTTTCTTTCTTTTAGCTCCTTTTCAATCAAAATTTTTATAAGCCCATGATGATATAAATGAGGCTCTACATCTCCTAGGTGTTTTTGCACAGTCACAGCCATTTTCTTCAAGCTATTGAATAGGAAATAAGGAAGATTGAGAGTTTGGTTTTCAAGGAAATTCATCAATATCCTAGTATGATACATGTACATAGAGCCAAAGCGGGCTTCACATGTGATAAATTTCTGAACAATGAGTAATAAAGTGGCCCATTCATCTTTTATTGCATGCACTGGGATTCCTCTTTTGAAAACAGTGATATCCATACCTTGATTTCGGAGGATTGTTCTCCATGCCTCATCACTGATACTTTTGTTTTTGAACCACCGTTCTCCTTCCTGAAGAAGCTCTGTGGCTGCTGCTATTGATGCTTCATTAACCAAAAACTTGAGGTCTCCCACTTCTGCTTCCGAGCCATCAAACGATCTTGCAAACGCTTTGGTAACTTCTCTGTGGTAACCCCGGAATTTCTGAATAAAACGCAGCCATTTAGCTTTTCTCAACATCTCTTTTGCTTGTGGAAATCCCTCTATGAACTTCGGTCCTTCCGGCTCTGCCCTTAATAATTTTCCCATTTTACTTCCCTGTGCTTCACAGCTTGCCTCTGTGAGGGTTTTAAGCGGAAGTGGAATGATGGAATACACGGAGTCGAGCACAATGCTGTGGGGATGTTATCACAAAACGGAAATGAGCACCATACACAGAATGGAATAAGACTGTGGGTGAATATACGAGAATGAGAGTGAGTAAAAGGAACAGAATGGAGTGAAACAGGGAATGAGAATGAGTAGAGTGAGGTTTTGTAAACACGACAGAGAAACGACAAAGAAGTTAACAAAGCATAATGCATTCAGCCGCATTTTGAATTTTTGGTGGTTGTGTCATAAATATGAACACGTTTCAATCAATGATTATGGAGTTATGCGGCTTGTAAGAGTCCTTTGTCAACTCAAATACGTATCATTATCTTCGGTGGGCTATTTGAACATGAGTAAGAGTCGGAATTTCAATAATGAAGCCGTTTGTGAATAAATGCAAGGGGATAACATAGAGATCGTGGAGGGTTACGGACTGTCAATATAATCATTGTGCGTTATGGGTAGAGCTCATAGTTTAAAATTTCATAAAAAAAATGTGTCTTTTATACTATTTGAAATAAACTTTATTCATACCTTTGGAATCCTTGCTCTTGCCCTTGGTCTTCAACTGATTGATCTTCATTAGTGTCTCGAATGTCCCATTGATCCTCTCCTGCATTTTATTTCATGATTTTATGAAAACAACAACTAACTGTACATTCTTTTTGAAAACAGAGTAGTAGCAGCTGCGGAATCTGCTTCTGGCTGCGGAAACTGGAGTCAGCTGCGGAAACTGACACAGCTATTAATTGGCTGAAATAGAAATGAACAAATGACAAATGACCAGATGGAAATGGTCATAAAAAGATTTTTATTGATGGAATGGATGAGATGAAGTGGAATGAAGTGAAATGAAATGAAATGAAATGAAGTGAAGTGAAGTGAAATGGAGTGGGTGGTGAGATAAAATAAAAGACAGAATTTTTTTTGGAAAATATAGAGTGTCAGGTGTCCCTGATTTTCACCCCATATTTTCCGTATAAGACTGCCAATCAATGATTGGTTTTCAGGCTTATACCATTTTTTTTTCTCTTCTCTTTATTTTTTATTTTTTTTTTTCTCTTTTTTTTTATTTATTTATTTTTTTTTAACTTGAAAAACAAAAACTAGCTTGGTAGAGAAGAAGGATTCTTCTGTACCAGCCTGATTGCAGAACTTTCTTGAAACAACTTGAAAAAATCCTCTTTAGAGAGTGGCTTATGATAAAATTTCAATCTATGGCCATTCACTAAAAGAGGAGTTTGAAACTCATCAATGGTCTTGATTCTTACAGCTCCATTGTTAAAGACCTTGTCAATCTCATATGGTCCAAGCCAATGAGTCTGAAATTTCCCTTGAAAGTCTTTAAACTTGGAGTCAAATAACAATGCCCAATCTCCTTCTTGAAACTTCTTCTCTTTGATATATTTGTCATGCCACTTAGTTCTTTGATATTGAACTAGATCAGTTCTTAGAATTGCTTCTTGTCTGATCTCATCTAGCTCATTCAATTGCTCCATTCTATGCTTTTGAGCTTCTGATAAGTCCATTCCCAACTGAACTGCTATCTTGAAGGTCTTGACTTGGAACTCAATGGGGAACAAGACTTCTTTCCCATAAACAAGTTCATAGGGAGCATGTCCTGTTGTATTCCTCCATGTAGTTCTGTAGGCCCACAAGGCTTCTGGAAGCCTTTCTGCCCAATCTCTTCTATGTAGATGAACAGTTTTGGTGATGATACTTTCAAGAAATTTGTTTGTGGACTCCACTCGACCATTTGCTTGTGGATGGTAAGGAGTAGATTTTTTGTGCTTGATTTTGTATTCTTCCATCAACTTCTCCACCAAATTTGATGTGAATTGGCTCCCCTGATCTGTTACAATTTCTCTTGGAACACCAAAGCGAGTAAAAATATCCTCATAAAGAAAATGAACAACCGAATTTTCAGTAGCAGATACTAATGCTTTAGCTTCTACCCATTTAGTAACATAATCAGTGCAAACCAATATATACTTCTTTTGCTTCGATGGTGGATTAATCGGTCCAATGAAATCTAAAGCCCATTTTTCAAAGGGTTCAATGAGTACCTGTGTTTGCAATGGCATTTCATTTGAAAGGGTAGGTTTCCCCTACTCTTTGGCAGCTATCACACCTTTTGACATATTGTTTTGCATCTTTGAAGAGGGAAGGCCAATAATATCCCAAAGAAAGGATTTTATAGGCCGTCCTTTTGTCTGCAAAGTGTCCGCCGCATGGTTCATCATGACATGCCTTAAGAATATCGGGCATTTCATCTTCCCTGACACATCTTCTGATCACAAGATCTGGCCCTGTTTTAAACAATTCGTTAGAAATCCATGAATATTTTGAACTCTCCTGAATAATCTTTCGTTTTTCTCTTGGAAATAAATGTGAAGGTAGTTTCCCCGTAACCAAATAGTTAGCAATATCTGCATACCAAGGGGTCTTAATAGTTACTGCAAACAAATATTCATCAGGAAACTTATCTTCTACAGGAGAATCTTCTTTAGTATTTTGAATTCTAGACAAGAAATCAGCTACCGTATTCTGTTTTCCTGGTCTATCCAACACAGTAATATTGAATTCTTGCAAAAGTAAAAGCCATCTTGTCACTCTGCCATTAGTAACAGGTTTGTTCATTAAATATCTAATTGCAGAATGGTCAGTATGAATAAAAGTTTCATAGCCCGTTATGTAATGTCTAAACTTATTAATTGCATGAACAACAGCTAAGAACTCTTTTTCAGTCACAGTATAGTTCAACTCTGTGGGAGTCAAATTTTTACTGGTGTAATAAATGGCATAAGGAATGAAATCTTTTTGACCCAACACAGCTCCAAGAGCTGTATCTGAAGCATCTGTAGAAATATGGAAAGGAAGTTTCCAATTTGGTCCTCTCAAGATAGGTGCTTCAGATATTCTTGCTTTCAAAGTTTCAAAAGCGGATTGACAATCAGAATCCCATTTAAATTCACAGTCTTTTGTAAGCAACTTGAAGAGTGGAGATGCTATTTTAGTGAAGTTTTCTATAAATCTTCTATAGTAACCAGTAAATCCTAGAAAACTTCTAACATTTCTTTGACAATTTGGAATAGGCAACTTGGAGATGACTTCAACTTTTGATCTATCAACCTTAATTCCATCTCCTGAAATATGATGTCCCAAAACAATCCCTTCAGTAAACATCATAAAGCATTTTTCATGGCTTAATGAAAGGTTTGTTTCTTTACATCTTATAAGAACTTTTTCCAAATTTTCTAATGCCTCTTCAAATGAATTACCATAAACCGTAAAATCATCCATATAAACCTCTACACAATCATGGATTAGATCAGAAAAAATTCCTAGTACTGCTCTTTGGAATGTTGCTGGTGCATTACATAACCCAAAAGGAAGCACCCGGTAGGCAAAAGTTCCCCATGGACAAGTAAATGTGGTCTTATCTTGATCTTCAGGTGCTACCTGAATTTGATTATAGCCACTAAAACCATCCAAAAATGAAAAGTACTTTTTACCTGCTAATGTATCTAATACCCGATCAATAAAAGGCAAAGGAAAGTGATCCTTCAAAGTTGCTTTGTTCAACTCCCTGTAATCAATGCATACTCTCCATTTACCATTCTTTTTAGGTACTATAACCAAAGGAGAAACCCATCGGCTATCCGAAATTGGATAAATGAAGTTTACATTGAGAAGTTTTTGGAGCTCTTCTTTCACTATCTCCCTAAGATTTGGATTCATCCTTCTTTGAGGTTGTCTGATTGGTCTACTGTTTTCCTCAATATAGATATGATGGATGTAAGTCTTAGGATCAATACCCTTCATGTCAGTATACTCCCATGCAAATGCAGTAGAATGTTTTTGCAAGATTCTGGTTAGTTCTTCTTGTTGTGACTTCTCCAGATGTTTGTTGATATTTAATGTCTTTTCTGGAAAAATCTCAAAAACAGAAGTACCAAATTCTTCCATAGAGTAAAGAGACATTTGTCTTGATGATAAATATTCTATGTCAGATTCCAACTGAAATTGTGTGGGGTCATATTCTGAAGTTATCTCAAAATTTTCTAATGTGTTCAGAATTTGACTATCCTCACTAATCTCAGAAATGGTAAAGACAGGTTGTATAGTGTTCTCATCATCGACCCATTCATTGTCTCCTATTTCTGTAATTGCTCTTGCGGGAGGATACAAATTGAATTTCTTTTTCGAATTACCATTAGAAATGTACATGTCTCCAGATCTACAACTAATAAAAGCATCAGCTGTGGCCAGCCAAGGTCTTCCTAAGATAATTGGATGTCCTCCTAGATTGCTTTTGGGAGTCAAAATCATAAAGTCTACTGGATATTCCCAAGAATCTAAGGAGACTGAAATATCTTCTAATACACCATCCGGTTTAATAACCGATCGATCTGCAAGTTGCAATAAAGTAGGTGTAAAAAGAAGGTTAGGAAGTTTTAACTGTTCCATAGTCTGTCTACTCATAATGTTGATAGCAGCCCCTAAGTCAATCAATGTGTTTGGAATTTCTATCCCATTTATATGTGTCTTGACACTTGGACTTCCAGGATCTACATACTTCTGCATGGCAATTTTTCCCATCATAATGTCTGCAATCTTTCCTACCAGGTGGATTCTTCTTGTGTCCTTTAGCTTCCTTCCTGGTCTTTTGAAACTCAACTCCTTTATGGTTTTTGCTAGAATAGGAATTTCTCCAATGGCTTGTAGCAATGGAATCTTGATACAAACATTCTTCAATTCATCTAGAAAGTCATAGTTAGGCAACAAGATTTGTTTTTCCACCCCCTTATCAATTCGTAGTCTTTCCGGAAAAGGAGGTGTAGATGAAGATACAGGTTGCTCAACTATAGGAGTTGTGGATGTTAGCTTTTCTTTTTCTTTTTGAATTTTTGAATTTTGAAGAGATTCTTCCTCAGAACCCTTATTGACTTGAAGAGAGTCCTCCTCAGAGGTATCTTGCTCTTGAATGTCTATGGAAGGTTTTTCTAAAACTCTACCAGATCTGAGTTGTACATCGTTGAGAGGAACAATCATATAGGTAGGAAATTGTTGTCCTTCTACCATATAAGTAGTTTGAGGATTCTTATTGTTAGGATTTGGCAATGGCTGAGCTGGAAGTTGATTTGTCTTCTGTTGGTATGGGAGCATGAGTTGAGGATTTGTATTTTGTTGAGAAGGTTGATGTTGTGGAAATGACAATGAAAGTTGTTGTGGATTTTGGCTTGGAAATTGTGGAGCTTGTTGGTTTTGAAAAGATGGAGGATATTGATAAAATTGAGCAAATCTCCCATAAGAATTTTGCATTCCTTGTACCCATGGCTGATATGAGTTTTGATGTTGGGGCCAAGGTTGTTGCCAAGGAGTCCAATTTGGTGGGGTTTGAAGATTCATAGGTTTATTAAACCCTTGAGATTGTTGTCCCTGCCAAGGTCTCCTTGCGACAAAACAGAGAGATTCTATTGAATTTGGATCTTCTTGAAAAATAGCTTTGAGTCCAGGGATTGAAGGACAATCCTTGATCTCATGATTTTCTGAGCAAATCATACATGTTTCTACAACTTTTGCATCCAAGGGACATTCCCTTAAAGCATGTTTCTTTCTACATTTCTGACAAAAGATGGCTAAAGCATCTGTTTCTGCTTTCTGCTTGTTTTGGATTTTAAGGGTGTCTAGTTGTTCACTAAGACCCCCTAAGATATCAGTTTTAAACTCGTCAAGCATATTACCAATCTCTTCCCTACTTACTGATCCAGTTGCAGATTTGTTAGCCCTAATAAAAGAAGAATCCCTAGGCCCTTTTCCAGTTTTAGATCTTCCCCTTGAGAATTGGATACATAGTTCTGTTATATCATGAAATGGGAGTTGAGAAATTTCTCCTTTACCCATCATGTTTAAAATGTCTATCCATTCATCTCTAATGGCTTTCAATAGGAGGGCTTTCAAGGTTTCATTATCTAAGTTGCTCATCTTTGCTCTTTTCAAATTGTATTGAAATCTTTCAATTAAGTCTTCCAAATTTTCATCTTCTTTTTGCATCATTTTGAATACCTCATCCTTATGATTGGTGGGCATACAATAGTCCAAGTATCTATCCAAAAATGTTTGTTTCATATCATTCCAAGTCCTGATAGATTGAGTGGCTAGTCCCATGAACCATTTCAAAGCGAATCCCTTCAAAGTTGAAGGAAACAGTTTGAGTTTTTGAGAATCTTCCATATAGTCATAAGTTCGGCACACTACTTCAAACTCAAACAGAAATGTTTCAGGATCTTCACTTCGTAATCCATAAAATTTAGGGAGAACAGATGGTGAAATATTTTTCATTGTTGCATGATTTTCCTCATCAACTATAGGGAATCCAAGAAAATCGTCCCTATTTCTACCATTATTTCCTTCACCATTGTTATCTTCATTATCTCCTCCTCCTCTACCTCCACCTCTATTTATTACTTCCTCTGCCATGATAGTTTCTTTAGAGTCCTTATAGTCCTCTAGTTCTTCTATCAAGGAAGGATGAGAGAAATTTTCTTTGTTTTCTAAGTAGGCTTTAGTAGGTGGTGTAGGAGAATCCTCTAATTCAGCTGTTCTTTGACTTCCAAAAATCTTAAGGCTAGGGGTAGATGATGGTGAATCTGGTCTATGCCTTGAAGAAGATGGAGTTGTAAAAATCGAACTCTTGGCTTTAGCTATAAACCTTCCCCTAGAATCTCTTGCTCTATGCATGTCATTTTTTATATTTTTTTAATAAAAGTTGGGCTAATAATTCTCTTTCTGATCTTCCAGATCACACTAGGTGCAAGAAGAGAGCATACTTAAGAAATTACTAAACCAATAACTCTCTTTTTCTGATCCTCCAGATCACACTAGGTGCAAGAGGAGAGCATACTTCAAGAAGTTATCAAGTTTTCCCTTCTTTTATGATTTTTTTGTGTTTTTTTTTTAAGAAATTGGCTACCTAGTTACACTTCCCCGGCAACGGCGCCAAAATGTTTGGTCAATTTAGTGTGTCCTAAATTGCTGCATTTAATTGTCAATCCGGGAATCGTAAGCTGATGAAGTGCGGCGCACTATATGTGCAAGATAACCTCTTTCTTAATTTTTTGTCGTTTATGGTCTTTCTAAGGTAAAATGGAAATTCTAAAGTGAAAAACAAGCTTGGTTATAATTGTTCAAGGAAGTGATATCCCCTATAATGATTTACCAATCTCGAAACTTTAAAAGCAAATTGAAATTACAAATGACAAAAGAATGTAAACTGCTGAAATGGAAAGTGCTGTTAATCTAATGAATCAAAACAAGAAACTAGTGAATATGAAAACTAAACTATTCTTGCTGCCAACTGAACACAAAAGAAACTACGCTTATGGAAATTCAAAATTGCAATGAAAGAAATCTAAATCAGATTACATCAATTCATTTTCCGACCCTTCATCATTAGACCAGCTATGACTTGCGGAAGTAATCATAAACAACTTGTGTAACTGATATTTAATTTGCAGAAAGTAAACTAATACTAAACCATACACACATGATTCAATCCCTCGCCATCAGTCCAGCTGTGGCTTTCGGAGGCAATTGAAGATGTCATACATGATTCAATATATTTAAGTTTGCAGAAAAGAAACTAATACTAAACTACACACTTCATCATACAGCCCCTCACCATCAGTCCAGCTGTGGCTTTCGGAGGAAATTGAAGATGCTATGAGCAGCTTAATATATCTAATTTTGCAGAAAGGAAACTAATACTAAACTACACATTTCATCATGCAGCCCCTCACCATCAGTCCAGCTGTGGCTTTCGGAGGTAGCTGAAGACACTATGAGTAGCTTAATATGTCTAATTTTAACCACTGAATCAGATAAGCAAAACTGAAGTGCACAAGACAAGACTGAAGTTAGACAAAGACTGTGGAAAGAAAACTAGCAGCAGAATAATGTCAGTTTCATATCATTAGCAAAAATACTATGAAAATGCCCCGGGCTGTCTACCTAAAACCTGCACAAGAAAACTGATCAGTGTTTTAACAATCATAAAAACATAAAAGACAGGAATGCAATGGAAATTACGGAAATGTATGAACAGAAATGAAACAACTATGAAATATGAACATGTAATGGGTTATGATACAATGACTGCTTAAAGAAATGAAATGAAAAATATATACATTCATACACAGAACCTCGGCTGAGCAGGGGCCCTCTACGCAGCTCTGGTATGATCTTCAAACACGAATTAAGTTATGAAACAGAGTTCTTCACATTAAAAAAAAAGTCATTACAGGCTGGTGGTATTACGGCTCAAGGCAGCGTAATCACCACATAACAGAGTACACACATCAACTTAACAGATATATCAACTAACAACTATCAACTCCTATTCACTAACTCTACGTGCGTATGCAAACGCTCTTTATAAAGCAATAAAATGTAACTGTCTCCTGAAGTTTATGATAGCAGCCAGCACGTAGACCACTAAGGCCACGGATTTAGGATTATGGCCATGTTGGAAAACGGATCTATGGAAGGTGGGCGCTTAAATTCAACTCCAGAACTTTGCACAGATGTCAATTAACCTCCGTAAGCTTGGAAACGATCGTATGGATGTTTCTATGCCACGAAACAGAGTCCAGCCGACATAGAACTCCACAGTTGACTTCCACGTGGATGGCTTTGACCGCGGCTTTCCTTGACGAATTTACTTGAACCAATAGGACACAAACCATGTCCTTGTCATTCCTAGCCTGCCCATGTGGCTCGTTTCCTTCGTTGACACCTGTAACATTGATTTCCACAAAATAGCTGCGGAAAGTTGCAGCGGCTGCGGAAAGTGACAAGTTTCCGCAGCTGTATGAACAAAATCTAAATCAAATAGAAAACACACAAAAATAATTAAAAACCATGTTAGATACCCTTTTGCACATGATATTTGACAATTTTGGAGGTTTAGGTGAGTGAAAGAGATATGGAAAAGTGTATGGAAGAGAGACAAATTCGGGACTCAACACTACCCCCACCAGTTTATGCGATCAGGATGTTGCAGGCAAAGATGGAAACCCCACGACTGCCGTGACTCGGGATGAGTCACAAGATTGTGTTGGGGGAATGTTGGAATGGGGTTCCCTAACCTGCATTTTTAGTACAATTTTGTTAAATTCAGTCCTACGTAGGGGTTTTGGGGTGGGTCAAAGCCCCTAATTTGTTGTAATGGGTTAAAGGGTATCTTTAGGGTCCACAAACCATGGTTTGCGGACCATAGGATAGTGAAGTCTAGGACATTATAAATAGATAGATAGTTGGGTCTATTAAAGTAGTAAGTCGATAGATTGATGCTATGTGTGAATTTCTAAGAGTTGTTCAGGCTGTTTTGGGTAAGGACTCCTGCTGGATGCGTGTGCGAAGATCCTCAGTCCTGTTGTGTGCAGACCCCACTAGGCTATGTGCACGGGTTGTGTTTTGGTTGTAAGTGTATCTTGATGTTAATGGATGCGAAGTGTAGTTGAATTATCGGTGTGTCATCTGGATTAATTATGTTTAATGTTGAAGTGCATCTGTGATGTTTATTTAAGTTCTGAAGGTATCTTTGATTGGTCTATTTATATTTGTGATCTGAAAGTAGCTACGATTAGAATACTCTGTAATGGTATTTGGTAATGCGCACATGGATGCGAAGGCATTGATTAGATATGTTGATGATAATAGATTTGTTATGGTTATATGCTTCTTACACTGTTAAAAGATCTGCAGATAGATTCATTCTGTGTGAACCTAGTAAGTTATAATATAGATCTGCCTCAAAATACCTACTCTCTCCCAGGGTACAGAAACCTGGTTCCAACACCCTCCCATACTACTTCGGGTGAGACCTTGGCCTGTGCAAGTAGGTTATTTCCAAAAGGGCTAGTAGTATAGGGGTTTGTTGGGAAACCTTAACCTATGAACCTAGGTTAGGACCCCTCAAGCCAACAACAGAGTACAAGGGGTAGTTATGAGGCTTTTCTGACTGCCCACCATGTATTTCATTAGAGTCTCCCTATAGAATCTCCTTTGTTGGAAAAAAACTGGTACGGTAGCATAAGTCATATCCATTTGGAGGGTGCTTGAAAGCTTGGATCCACATGTACATGATAAAAGAATACCATATTTGGGAGGGATGTCAGCCACCACTATGTCCATCACTAGACACTTTGTCGGTATCTAGGCTAATGTAATACATAGATCTTTGATGATGCCTAAACATTTAACCTTGCTAGAGTCAAATGAGTACAGGTCTTTGTAGGGTCTAGCTATCTCCAGGCCAAGTTTCTCCATAACTACGTTAGGCATGAGGTTATGATATTCACCTGAGTCTATCATGGCTTTATGGAGGATCTTATCATGAACATTCAAATTGAGATAAAATGGGGGAACACCTCCCTCCTAGAATTTTCCCTCTTCTTCTGGCCCAAACAAAAGTTCAGGTTTGTCATCATTTATATTGACAGTATCAGTGGTTTCTACTACATTAATAAGTGCTTTTAGGATTTGGGACTTATATACATCTTGGTTTACCAATTCAGTGAGAGGGACATATATTTTTATTTTGGAAATTTCATTCTCAATGCTGAATGGTGTCTGTGTTTTTGGCAGATTTGAATCATTCTTATCAAGAATTATTTTTGCAGCAATTTGAGATTGTTGACTTGACTTAGGGATATTAGCTGGAACATTTTTGCTAGGGCTAACTGCTAGTCTACTATTTCTTCTTTCTGGATCATTATTTCCAACTATTTTAGTAATTTTCTTTCAACGCTCTTCTGTTTTCTTGGGATCAGCTTTAGATGCCTTTGTAGCAGAGTTTTCAGAATTATTTCTCTTGGGAATTCTGAATTTTTCTTGCTTTAGAGGTTATATTGTCTATGCACCTCCATGATGGCATTCTAGAATCCTTGTTTATAATCTTACGACTCTTCAAATTCTACTTTAGTTTGAGTCAAAGAAAATAAATCTTGTTCTTATTCGGTGAGGAAAACAGTATCTTCATTATTAATTCCCATCAGATTAATTTGACTTTCTTCTAGTTCCTCAACCACCCCCTCATCTTCATCAGCATAATTTTTTTGGAATGGAGGCCTAATTTGCTGGCCAGGTCCTCTCTGTTCTCTCTGTCTTAATTGAGGGGGTTTTCTTCTAAATTTTTGGCTTCTATTTTGAGGAGTTGGCTGATTTTCCCTAGGGACAACTCTCTCATTCAAGTTGATCATCTCCATTATATTCTCCATGGTTCTCACCAGGCTATCAATCTTAGCATCGGATGTGGAGGATGCAGGCTCTTCCCTAATAGTAACTCTCTTCTCACTTCTCATTCTAGCCCTTTTTGTAATCAAGTTTTCTTCCACACTTACTGCGCCCCTCTACATGTCTTCTAATGTGGCTGGATCTTTTTCTCTCACCTGATAAGTCATCTCTGGGTCAAAACCATCTAAAAATTTCATTAGGGCTAAGCCTTGTGGGGGTTTCATGTGAGGAGGGAGGGCATTGTATATTCTGTTGAATCTGGTACAGTAATATTGAACACTCTCCCCAACATTTCTCTTGATGTTTTCATATCCTGACAAGATTTGGAGAGGATTTTATTAACTTCCCATTTATTTATGAACAACTGGTGAAGGGCAAGGAGGTCATGGACACTATCAAGGGTAAAGCCTTTGAAATTTTTTTTTACTTCCCCCCCAAAATTTGAGCAAACATTGTCATTTTAATAGTTTCATCCTCTATTTCGTGGTAGTCAAAAGCGTCATTCATTTTTTCCACATGTTTTTGAGCAGTTTCAGGACCAGTCCCATCAAAATGTGGGATTTGGGATTGATAATCCTGTGGGATAGGAATCAAGGGTTTTGGTAGTGCTAATGGAGCATACTAGGCTGCCATGATTGGTGGTGGGGGAACCCAAGGAGGGTTGATAACAAGAGGGTTTACCAAGGGAGGTGGAGGGTTAAATCGAGGAAGGTGGACAGTGGGTGTATGAGTGGAGGTTTGGGCACTCCGGTGGGAAAAGTTCAAGGTAAAGGTAGGAGTTGAAGATATACTTAAGTAATTTGGCTAAGGATGATCACACCTGGAAATAACAGAAGAGGTTGCTACAGTTAGAGAAGAGTTTCTAGAGTTTCAAGGAGAAACTATTGCATGCAGCACATGAGGACTTCTTAACTGTGCATTTGGATGCATACTTTGCCTTGCTAGAGGAGTTCACTTTGGAGGGAATTCATCATGGTCTTCATCAACATATGGAAATATGCATAGCCCAGATGATTTTGGAGAGGTTGGCACAACCATTCCCTTACTCATTGGAGGAGAGGGAGAGCATTCAGATGAGCCATTTCAGCTCAAGGTCTCAAGTACATGGTAGAGAAGGTATCATTTCCCATTTTGTACCTCTTTACTTCATATGAACAGCCTATTATCTCAAGGAGGATAATCCCTTCTTGCATTTGGTATGATGTACTTGCAGCTACTTGTAGCCTTGATTTTGGCTAATTATGTGATGGTTTGTGGGGGAAGCCACATGTTTCTCAGTGTGCACCATTGGCACCAACTTGTATACTCATGTTTTATCTTATGATGAGATGTTGTGGCAGCAAACAAGTGGCTAGTACAACACTTCTTACTTTGATTTTGAGGTAGGCCAAGGAGGCACTGCATAGATTCCATGAGTGGAACTCTAAACCACTCTCTGGTTGTCATTTGACAACTTGCTTTTATTGCATATTGCTCCATTGTATTTCAAAAGTTTGTACACTCATGAGGAGCATTATTTGGAGAGTATTGTATGTACAACCCATTGGGAGCATGATTCTCCCCATTATACATGTCTTATGTTGCAGGAGATACCATGGGAAAACCATGATTGCCACATTGCTACTTGTACCTTCTTGTGGGAGGAACCACTTGGAGTATTTGCAGAGGCATTTCATGGCTGATTGTTCATGATGGGGTAGCTTGGGCCATTCTTGTAGGCCATATTTTTCTATCCCAAAGAAAAAGGCAGCCCCATATGTGTAGCAAATGGAGAAAGGGCCATCATGGGAAACCAAAATAGCTCTCCATTTAGCCCCAACACATTGCAGAAATTAGGGGTGAGATTTCTACTTGGATGATTGCATGGATGAGAGGATCATCATTGGGAGAAAAATTTTCCCATGCATATCATTAGTCCTACCTTAAGGAGGCCTTAGCACAATAAGAAGGATTCCACTACACCTTCTATCTTTCCATGAGGAGAATTTTTTTCAGCTTGCATACTTGGGAGAGAGCATTGGAAGACACATTCATTGCAACATATTTGAGCCGTGGTGGGACCATTGATGAGGAGGCCACAAGAGAAGAAGGGGGAGAAATTTTTTTTCTCTCTATGCAGTTGCTTGAGGGAAAGCAACATGTGGGAGGGGAGGACTGTAATGTTCCCAATTTCAGCCTCAAGCTAAAATGGAACACTATAGTAGCACATTTTATTTTTATTTAATAAAATGGGGAAGGAGACACCTTATCCCCTTTTGGATGAAGAAATAACACTCCACATGTGAAAAGGAGGAGAATAAAACAGCTGAAATAAACACCTAAGGGTGTGAATGGAACCCAACTCACTTGATTAGTCATATTTGACTAAATTCAACAGTTCTGCCCAAGGAGGAGAGGCTTCCTAGAGAAGCTGCGTAGTTTTGGAGGGAAGACACTCATGTGAGGGTGGAAACCCTAATTGGTGGGACCTTGGTGGATAATATTTCCTTTTGGTTATAAGGAGGAGATGGAAACCCATTTGCATACATGTTATGTTTTATAATTTTAGACATGGGTCTGTAAAGCTTGCATCCCCAGGCTATTTAGAAGGGTGATGATGCCC
Organism: Pinus albicaulis; assembly: GCA_034641835.2. Classification (NCBI taxonomy): domain Eukaryota; kingdom Viridiplantae; phylum Streptophyta; class Pinopsida; order Pinales; family Pinaceae; genus Pinus; species Pinus albicaulis. The sequence goes on along the minus strand of CM076570.1, from coordinate 417,742,159 downwards.
TCGGGCACTAGGGTGTTCCCGGTTGGGAATCCCTACCTCTTCCTCAAGGAAGGATGAGGATTGAGCTACATTTCCTCAATTTGGAATTGGCCACAGCTACTACCATTAGCTACAGCATTATTTCTGCAGTAGAGAGGATATTGTGTTGCTAGGGGCAGCAAAGGAGGAACTCATGGAGTCATTATTGTTTGTTTTCTTTAGTGGAGGAGTGGTCTATTCATTGGAGCAGATGTAAGGAGGATTCCCAAGCTGTATTTCAGATGAGTGGCATGAGGCCACACTTCCATCATCTCCCTCTGTGTAGTCCATGGAGGAAACTGCCTTATTTTATGGAGGCAGTGAAAGAGTGTTTCATTGGGCTCATCAAGAGTGTGTTTCTAAGACAAAGTGATTATCACTTTGTATTAGAGACATTATCAGAGGAGAGAAATCTCACTTTATATCTGCCATGGCCTCATTCATATTCCAGTTCAGTTGCAGTGACAACTCTGTTGTCACATTTTGTATTCTCCGGCATTTCTAGCAATCTCTCCTAGATTGGCTAGAAATCCTATAGTTCAGCCCATTTCTCTGTTATCGGGCTATTTCTTGTATTCCTTCAGCCACATATGTTTTTATTTTATATTCAGCAGCTACTTCTATCATAGATACTACACAGGCATTGTCCTCCGGCATTTTGTGTAGTTGCAGCAACATTTGTATTTCAGGGTGTAATCATGGGAGGTTGATTCCTATGGAAAAACGGGATGATTCCTCATGATATTTCTTGTATTTTAATTTTTATATCATAATAGAATGATGTTTGTGAAATTTCCCCTCTTATGATGTATTCAGAGTTGCAGATTTCATGTTTATGTTCTTATGTTGCTGTAAGATCTTTCATTGAGCATTGTATTAGAGACCTAGATTGGGGAGATCTGAATAACCCATCTAGATGTATTGTTTGAGCTCATTTTCTGCATAGGAGTTTTATGAGATGTTTTCTAGGGCATTCCAGTGTTGGTATGTCTTATTTTTGCAGCATATTCCTTATGCAACATCCTCAAGGACCCTGTAGCAGAAATTCCAGCGGTGGAATATTGCATATCCATAGACAGAGTCTATGAAGGGCCAGCCAGCCTCAGGATCTCTCCCTTCTTTGAAAGATTCATATCCTGTAAATTCCTCAACATTCAATCTCTGAAATGGACTTGTGATAGCTCACTGAAGAAGGAAATTGGAATATCTAAATATATTCCCGATGGAGCAGCAAGTTCCAGATTTGGAACATTACAGTGGTATCAGAGCATGATCTTGGCTCAACATGTTCCCAAGATCTAATGCCATTAGAAAGAGGACCTTCTCTCCAAGGATAGGAGATTAATAGAGGAAATAAGAAAAGGAATGATGGAGATAAGGTTTCCCTTCTTCTTTTCCAAACCATTGAGGAGGTTATTGCAGATCTTGATAAAAGGGAAATTTTGGAGAAATTTTATGAAAGGGTTTGTGAATGATCAAGGCCTAGATATTCTCATGAAGGGTGTGAGAATTCAGCCACACATGCATATCCATAGCGTAGTACATTTCCTATAGCTACTGCAAGAAGGATGGAGGGAAAGAGTTGAGGCCTTTGGAGGAGCAGCGCTACAACTCAAACGTATGATTCATGATGACTGGTTTCAGAGTTCTATTTCATGTTTTCATGCAAATGAGAGATTGTTTTTTGTAGTCACAAAGACGTTTGCAAAGGGGATTGATGAAAACCAATGTGAAACATGGTGTGAAAAAACTTCAAACACTTTTCATGCATGGAGGGAAACCATGAAACAAAATATCATTCCATCCTTCTCGCGGGGGAGAAATCAGGAGAATGAATTGCTAGAGGCAAGACCCCCATTGTATGAAGGGCACTCTTCCATTTTGAGGGTGTGGAGACATTTCTCTCAAGGGAAGGCCAAGATTCAAGGCCTCTCATTGGGGAGGAGATACACTCACATATTGGTAGAGAGAAGGTGCATACAATGATGCACCATTGGGAGAAGAGGAAGAGTAGAGGGATCATCATGAAGGGATGATGGGAATTCACACTTATCTACTTCAGAAATTTTCTTCACATAGGAGAAGGACTACACTGTGCAGTAGAGAGAGAGAGAGGGACCTTTTATTCCTCTTATATACACAGTCCACTTCCTATCTTGATGTCTCACTTTTGGAGGCTTTCCACCTGTGAGGCCACTTGATCTAGAGATGATGAGAGACATCATGCTATTTGGATCACCACTCTTGGATTCCAGAGAGGTGGAGACATTGGAGGAATCAATCATAGTGCAGAGATTTTGGGGATGAGCTCATGGAGGAGGGATACACTCTCTCATTTTCAGTACCACCCATTCTCATCAGTTTCACTGCATAGATAGAGTTGCTGTATGGATGGAAGATAGAATCTTCATGATGCAGGATGGCTTCTCCATGGATTTGGTGAGAGAGAGGTTACTTCCTTTGGGGAAGGACTCTTTCATTCTTTGGGGTAGATGGAGGCCACTCATGCTTACATTGCCCAGGATCAAGGAATTCTTTGGAGATGATAGTCTCTCATGGGAGGCTCATTTCAGAGAGCACCATTTCTATTTGAGCATGAGTAGCTACATGATGGGCATGGCAGCAACTTGGAGGATGAATTTGGCATGAGGGGATGTCAAGGTAGCAGGAAACAACATGATGGAGCACCATATTGCAGAATACCAGCGCTGTCTATGTGGAGGATTGATCCAGGATGGAGGACTTAACTTTGGTTGAGTACTCCCAAAGATCTTGGTGCATGCATGATTCTTGGATGGCCTTGATGGAGATGGAATATACTTAGCGGATGACATGATCATCTATCATCATGGCAAACTCTTCTTGACTAGAGTTTCTAGTTTCAAGGAGAAACTATTGCATGCAGCACATGAGGAATTCCTAGCTGTTCATTTGGATGCATACTTTTTCTTGCTAGAGGAGTTCACTTGGGAAGGAATTCATCATATTCTTCATCAGCATATGGACAGATGTATATCCCGGATGATTTTGGAGAGGTTGGCACAACCATTCCCTTACTCATTGGAGGAGAGGGAGAGCATTTAGATGAGCCATTTTAGCTCAAGGTCTCAAGTACATGGTAGAGAAGGTATCATTTCCCATTTTGTACCTCTTTACTTCATATGAACAACCTATTATCTCAAGGAGGATCATCCCTTCTTGCATTTGGTATGATGTACTTGCAGCTACTTGTAGCCTTGATTTTGGCTAATTATGTGATGGTTTGTGGGGGAAGCCACATGTTTCTCGGTGTGCACCATTGGCACCAACTTGTATACTCATGTTTTATGTTATGATGAGATATTGTGGTAGCAAAAAAGTGGCTAGTACAACACTTGTTACTTTGATTTTGAGGCAGGCCAAGGAGGCACTGCACATGCTCCATGAGTGGAACTCTAAACCACTCTTCGGTTTTCGTTTGACAACTTGCTTTTATTGCATATTGCTCCATTGTATTTCAGAAGTTTGTACACTCATGAGGAGCATTATTTGGAGAGTATTTTATGTATATCCCATTGGGAGCATGATTCTCCCCATTATACATGTCTTATGTTACAGGAGATACCATGGGCAAACCATGATTGCCACATTTCTACTTGTACCTTCTTATGGGAGGAACCACTTGGAGTATTTGCAAAGGCATTTCATGGCTGATTTTTCTTGATGGGGTAGCTTGGGCCATTCTTGGAGGCCATATTTTTCTAGCCCAAAGACAAAGGAAGCCGCATATGTGCAGCAAATGGAGAAAGGGCCATCATGGGAAACTAAACCAGCTCTCCATTCAGCCCCACCACATTACAGAAATCAGGGGTGAGATTTCTACTTGGATGATTGCATGGATGAGAGGATCATCATGGGGAGAAAAATTTTCCCATGCATATCATCAGTCCTACCTTAAGGAGGCCTTAGCACAGCAAGAAGGATTCCACTACACCTTCTATCTTTCCATGAGAAGCATTTTTGTCAGCTTGCATACCTGGGAGAGAGCATTGGAGGACAGATTCATTACAGCATATTTGAGCAGTGGTGGGACCATTGATGAGGAGGCCACAAGAGAAGAAGGGGGAGAATTTTTTTTTCTCTCTATGCAGTTTCTTGAGGGAAAGCAACATGTGGGAGGGGAGGACTGTAATGTTCCCAGTTTTAGCCTCAAGCTAAAATGGAACATTATAGTTGCACATTTTATTTCTATTTAATAAAATGGGGAAGGAGACACCTTATCCCATTTTGGATGAAGAAATAACACTTATCATGTGAAAAGGAGGAGAATAAAGTAGCTAAAATAAACACCTAATGGTGTGAATGGAACCCAACTCACTTGATTAGTCATCTTTGACTAAAGTCAACAGTGCTGCCCAAGGAGGAGAGGCTTCCTAGAGAAGCTGCGCAGTTTTGGAGGGAAGACACTCATGTGAGGGTGGAAACCCTAATTGGTGGGACCTTGGTGGAGAAGAGTTCCTTTTGTTTATAAGGAGGAGATGGCAGCGCATTTCCATACATGTTATGTTTTATAATTTCAGACTTGGGTCTGCAAAGCATGCATCCCCGGGCTTTTTAGCAGGGTGATGGTGCCCTCAAGCACTAGGGTGTTCCCGATCAGGTATCCCTACCTCTTCTTCAAGGAAGGATGAGGACTAAGCTACATTTCCTCAATCTGGCATTGGCCACAAGTACTACCATCAACTACAGTGTTATTTCTGCAGCAGAGAGGACATTGTGTTGCTGGGGGCAGCAAAGGAGGAAGTCATGGAGTCATTATTGTTTGTTTTCTTTAGTGGAGGAGTGGTATATTCATTGGAGGAGCTGCAAGGAGGATTCCCGGGCTGTATTTCAGATCAGTGGCATGAGGCCACACTTCCATCATCTCCCTCTGCGCAGTCCATGGAGGAAACTATGTTATTTTATGGAGGCAGTGAGAGAGGGTTTCATTGGGCTCATCAAGAGTGTGTTTCTGAGACAAAGTGATCAGCACTTTGTATTAGAGAAATTATCATAGGAGGGTAATCTCACTTCATATTTTCCATGGCCTCATTCATATTCCAATTCAATTGTAGTGACAACTCTGTTGTCACAGTTTGTATTCTCCGACATTTCTAGCAATCTCTCCTAGATTGGCTAGAAATCCTATATTTCAGCCCATTTCTCTATTATTGGGCTATTTATTGTATTGCTTCAGCCAAATATGTATTTATTTCATATTCAACAGCTGCTTCTATCATAGAGACTGTGCAGGCATTGTCCTCCGACATTTTTTGTAGTTGCAGCGACATTTGTATTTCAGGGTGTAATCATGGGAGGTTGATTCCTATGGAAAAAGGGGATGATTCCTCATGATATTTCTTGTATTTTACTACTGATATCATAATAGAATGATGGTTGTGACATTTCCCCTCTTATTATGTATTTAGAGTTGCAGAGTTCATGTTTATGTTCTTATGTTGTCGTAAACTCTTTCATTGAGCATTGTATTAGAGACCTAGATTTGGGAGATCTGAATAACCCATATAGATGTATTTTTTTGAGCTCATATTCTGCATAGGAGTTTTATGAGATTTTTTCTAGGGCATTCCAGCATTGGTATGTCTTATTTTTGTAGCAACTTCCTTATACAACGTCCTCAAGGACCCTATAGCAGAAATTCCCGAGGTGGAATATTGCATATCCATAGACAGAGTTTGTGAAGGGCCAGCTAGTCTCAGGATCTCTCCCTTATTTGGAAGGATTCATATCCTGTAAATTCCCCAATAGTCAATCTCTGAAATGGACTTGTGATAGCTCACTGAATAAGGAAATTGGAATATCTAAAGATATTCCCAATGGAGCAACAAGTTCCAGATTTGGAACATTACAGTGGTATCAGAGCATGATCTTGGCTCAGCCTATGCCCAAGATCTAATGCCATCAGCAAGAGGAAATTATCTCCAAGGAGAGGAGATTGACAGAGGAAAAAATGAAAGGAATGATAGAGAGGAGGTTTCCCTTCTTCTTTTCCAGACCATTGAGGAGGTTATTGAAGATCTTGATGAAAGGGAAATTTTGGAAAAAAATTCTGAAAAGGGTTTGTGAATGATCAAGACCTAGTTGTTCTCATAAAGGGTGTGAGAATTCAGCCACACATGTAGATCCACAGTGCAGTACATTTCCCATAGCTACTGCAAGAAGGATGAAGGGAAAGAGTTGAGGCCTTTGGAGGAGAAGTGCTGCAACTCAAACGTATGATTCATGATGACTGGTTTCAGAGTTATATTTCATGTTTTCATGCAAATGAGAGATCATATGTTACAGTCACAAAGATTTTTTCAAATGGGATTGATGAAAACCAATGTGAAAAATTGTGTGACAAAAATTCAAACACTTTGCATGCATGTAGGGGAACCATGAAACAAAATATCATTCCATCCTTCTATAGGGGGAGAAATCAGGAGAATGACTTGCTAGAGGCAAGACCCCCATTGTATGAAGGGCACTCTTCCATTTCGAGGGTGAGTTGTCATTTCTCTCAAGGGAAGGCCAAGATCCAAGGCCTCTCATTGGGGAGGAGATACACTCACATATTTGTAGAGAGGAGGTGCATACAATGCTGCACCATAGGAGAAGAGGAAGAGCAGAGGGATCAACATGAATTGATGATGGGCATTCACCCTTATCTACTTCAGAAATTTTCTTCACATAGGAGAAGAATTGCATTGTGCAGTAGAGAGAGAGAGAGGGACCTTTCATTCCTCTCATATACACAGTCCACTTCCTATCTTGATGTCTCACTTTTGGAGGCTTTCCACCTGGGAGGCCACTTAATCTAGAGATGATGAGAGACATCATGCTATTTGGTTCACCACTCTTGGATTCCATAGAGGTGGAGACATTGGAGGAATCCATCACAGCGCAGAGAGGTTGGGGATGAGCTCATGGAGGAGGGATACACTCTCTCATTTTCAGTACCACCCATTCTCATCAGTTTCACTGTGCAGATAAAGGTTTTGTATGGATGGAGGATAGCATCTTCATTTTGTAGGATGGCCTCTCCATTGATTTGGTGAGAGAGAGGTTACTTCCTTTGGGGAAGGACTCTTTCATGCTTTGGGGTAGATGGAGGCCACTCATGCTTACATTTCCCAGGAACGGGGAATTCTTTGGAGATGATAGTCTCTCATGGGAGGCTGATTTTCAGAGAGCACCATTTCTATTTGAGCATGAGTAGCTGCATGATGGGCATGGAAGAAACTTGGAGGATGACTTTGGCATGAAGGGATGTCAAGGTAGCAAGCAGCAGCAGGATGGAGCACCATATTGCAGAATACCAGCGCTGTCTATGTGGAGGATTGATCCAGGATGGAGGACTAAGCTTTGGTTTAGTACTCCCTAGGATCTTGGTGCATGCATGATTCTTGGATGGCCTTGATGAAGATGGCAGATACTTATTGGATGACATGATCATATATCATCATGGTAGACTCTTCTTGACTAGAGTTTCTAGTTTCAAGGAGAAACTATTGCATGCAACACATGAGGACTTCCTAGCTGTGCATTTGGATGCATACTTTGCCTTGCTAGAGGAGTTCACTTGGGAGGGCATTCATCATGGTCTTCATCAGCATATGGACAGATGCATAGCCCAGATGATTTTGGATAGGTTGGCACAACCATTCCCTTACTCATTGGAGGAGAGGGAGAGCATTCAGATGAGCCATTTCAGCTCAAGGTCTCAAGTACAGGGAAAAGAAGGTATCATTTCCCATTTTTTAACTCTTTACTTCATATGAATAGCCTATTGTCTCTATGAGGATCATCCCTTCTTGAATTTGATATGATGTACTTGCAGCTACTTGTAGCCTTGATTTTGGCTAATTATGTGATGGTTTGTGGGGGAAGCCACATGTTTCTCGGTGTGCACCATTGGCACCAACTTGTATACTCATGTTTTATCTTATGATGAGATGTTGTGGCAGAAAAAAAGTGTCTAGTAAAGAACTTGCTACTTTTATTTTGAGGTAGGCCAAGGAGGCACTGCACAGGTTCCATGAGTGGAACTCTAAACCACTCTCCGGTTGTCATTTGACAACTTGCTTTTATTACACATTGCTCCATTGTATTTCAGAAGTTTGTACACTCATGAGGAGAATTATTTGGAGAGTATGTATGTACATCCCATTGGGAGCATGATTCTCCCCATTATACATGTCTTATTTGCGGTAGGAGATACTATGGGCAAACCATGATTGCCACATTGCTACTTGTACCTTCTTGTGGGAGGAACCACTTGGAGTATTTGCAGAGGCATTTCATGGCTGATTTTTTTTGATGGGGTAGCTTGGGCCATTCTTGGAGGCCATATTTTTCTAGCTCAAAGAAAAAGGAAGCCCCATATGTGTAGCAAATGGAGAAAGGGCCATCATGGGAAACCAAAACAGCTCTCCATTCAGCCCCAACACATTGCAGAAATCAGGGGTGAGATTTCTACTTGGATGATTTCATGGATGAGAGGATCATCATTCGGAGAAAAAATTTCCCATGCATATCATCACTCCTACCTTAAGGAGGCCTTAGCACAACAAGAAGGATTCCATTACACCTTCTATCTTTCCATGAGGAGCATTTTTGTCAGCTTGCATACTTGGGAGAGAGCATTGGAGGATAGATTCATTGCAGCATATTTGAGCAGTGGTGGGACCATTGATGAGGAGGCCACAAGAGAAGAAGGGGGATAAAATTTTGTTCTCTCTATGAATTTGCTTGAGGGAAAGCAACATGTGGGAGGGGAGGACTGTAATGTTCCCAATTTTAGCCTCAAGCTAAAATGGAACATTATAGTTGCATATTTTATTTTTATTTAATAAAATGGGGAAGGAAACACCTTATCCCCTTTTGGATGAAGAAATAACACTCCTTATGTGAAAAGGAGGAGAATAAAGCAGTTGAAATAAACACCTAAGGGTGTGAATGGAACCCAGCTCACTTGATTAGTCATCTTTGACTAAAGTCAACAACGCTTCCCAAGAAGGAGAGGCTTCCTAGAGAAGCTGTGCAGTTTGGAGGGAAGACACTCATGTGAGGGTGGAAACCCTAATTGGTGGGACCTTGGTGGAGAAGATTTCCTTTTTTTTATAAGGAAGAGATGGCAGCCCATTTGCATACATGTTATGTTTTAGAATTTCAAACTTAGGTCTGCAAAGCTTGCATCCCCGGGCTGTTTAGCAGGGTGATGGCGCCCTCGGGCACTAGGGTGTTCCCGGTCGGGAATACCTACCTATTCCTCAAGGAAGGATGTGGATTGAGATACATTTCCTCAATCCGTCATTGGCCATAGCTACTACCATTAGCTACATCATTATTTTTGCAGCAGAGAGGACGTTGTGTTGCTGGGGGCAACAAAGGAGGAACTCATGGAGTCATTCTTGTTTGTTTTCTTTAGTGGAGGAGAGGTTTATTCATTGGAGGAGATGAAAGGAGGATTCCTGGGCTGTATTTTAGATCAGTGGCATGAGCCCACACTTCCATCATCTCCCTCTGTGCAGTCCATGGAGGAAACTACGTTATTTTATGGAGGCGATGAGAGAGGGTTTCATTGGGCTCATTAGGAGTGTGTTTCTGAGACAAAGTGATCAACACTTTGTATTAGAGACATTATCAGAGGAGGGTAATCTTAATTCAGATCTGCCATGGCCTCATTCATATTCCAGTTCAGTTGCAGTGACAACTCTGTTGTCACATTTTGTATTCTCCGGCATTTCTAGCAATCTCTCCTAGATTATCTAGAAATCCTACATTTCAGCCCATTTCTCTGTTATTGGGATATTTATTGTATTCCTTCAGCCACATATGTATTTAATTCATATTCAGCAGGTGCTTCTATCATAGAGACTACGCAAGAATTGTCCTTCGGTATTTTGTGTAGTTGCAGCAACATTTGTATTTCAGGGTGTAATCATGGGAGGTTGATTCTTATGGCAAAAGGGGATGATTCCTCATGATATTTATTGTATTTTACTGCTGATATAATAATAGAATGATGGCTATAGAATTTCCCCTCTTATTATGTATTCAAAGTTGCAGATTTCATGTTTATGTTCTTAGGTTGTTGTAAGCTCTTTCATTGAGCATTGTATTAGAGGCCTATATTGGGGAGATTTGAATAACCCATCTAGATGTATTTATTTGAGCTCATATTCTGCATAGGAGTTGTATGATATGTGTTATAGGGCATTCTGGTGTTGGTATGTCTTATTTTTGCAGTAGCTTCCTTATACAGTGACCTCAAGGACCCTGTAGCAGAAATTCCCGAGGTGGAATATTGCATATCCATAGACAGAGTCTGTGAAGGGCCAACTAGCCTTAGGATCTCTCCCTTCTTTGGAAGGAGTCATATCCTGTAAATTCCCCAACATTAAATCTCTGAAATGGACTTGTGATAGTTCACTGAAGAAGGAAATTGGAATATCTGAAGATATTCCCAATGGACCAGAAAGTTTCAGATTTGGAACATTACAAAAGGCTGGAATGACACATTAACATTTAAGAGCATCACAGAGAAAGCTAATTGTGCTAAATGTATATTAAGAGTTGTATGAATTATGAGGTGAAAGGAAGAGTGAGGTTCAATAGTGACTAAAGAGCAGTTAAGAATTCTTTAATCAGACTTCAGCATAAAACATTCAAATTGTAAATGTAGACAGAATTAAGGTGCTCCGACAAAAAATATTAATCGAAAATTTCTAATTTACAATTAGATGAACATATGTGTTAGCCACCTATAAATTATGTCATACTAAATGGTGGCTAAGTTTGTCTTTTAAACCTTCAAAGAGATAGTTCCCTTTGAAAACTTATCATCTTTTGAATTTTTTATGATGATTATTATCCTTTGAGTTAATCTTCACTTCTATTTCACTATTAGCCCTAAAGTACCTGCTGCTCACCAAGAGAAAGACTGCTTTAAAACTCCATTTTTCCATCATTTCAATTCTCCATTTTCACCTTTCTTCCCTTTCACAAACTCCTCAAAAACACCTTCATTTAACCTCTAAATCACCTAAATCCTCTTTTAAACCTTATATCATCCTTTATTTGGTTTAAAAATCCCTTCTCTCATTTACCGAAACCCTCATTTAGCTTCAAAAACCTTTGTTTTTGGCGTAAAAATCATTCTTCTACACTATATAGTTCTTAGGCCACTGAGGGCTTATTTCCTTTAAGCCTTTTTCCTCATATAACCTTAGCCCTGCAATCAAGTGCTTAAATACATAAAATCCCCTTCAAAAGACCTTTCCTTCTTCTATTTTTCTTTTCCCGATGATATGGTCTTGAGTGAATCTAGACCATTGAAATAAACTGATCAACATCCATCTGGCCACCTTCCGTCCGCCTGTTCACCACCTATATACCTCCCATCCATTTTCCTTTTACATCCCCGCCGCTCGATCATCAGATCTAACGGACGAGAATAAACCCGATCCTTGTGCTTTAACCCAAAACTTTCCTGCTATGCGACAAAAAACAACGTCATCGTAGGCCCCACTACTTTCCCCGACCATGCTTCTTATCCCTCATTGTGTTCATTCTGCATGGTTGGATCTGGAGCCTCCGATCCAATGGTTGACGTTGAATGTCGCAAAAATTTTGCGCCCAAACTTTAACGCTAATTTTTTTTACGAAATAGGTGGTATTGAAAATCCACATGTCGACCAATGTATCGTATCACATTCCCTCCGCAAAATACCGCCTACCCCCCAAATGCAATGTGAAAACCGCTACCAGTTTTCTGAAACCACCCTTCTACAATTTCACGCCAAATTCAAAATTAAACCTGGTTAGCTGTTTTGTGCCAGGATTTCTTCCTCCTACCGCTACATTTTCCCATTCGCACATCTCCAAAACGCCTCCATAAACCCTCCATAGTGGTTTTAAACCAAATCTTCATAGGATTTAAATTAAATTTTGTTTGTTTTATGCAGATTTAATGGTTACAAGGTTAAAAACCCACCCACAGCCATTACAGTGTTATGGGCCGAGGATGACGATCCTCGTAGCCCTAAATACAAATTAAAGGGATCATGGATTTAAATTTCACGGTTTGAAAAGGTCGATAAGTCATGATCATCGGCTTTTTTGAACAAATTCTTTTACAAACCCTCTACGCACCTACAAACAACAAACACAGTCAGAGTTAATTAAATGAAAGAGTATCAGTGTCAAAGATGAAGATTATGGCTTAATCAAACCTAAACGCAGATCCAAAGATAAATCATTGTGTTTATGATCTAAAAAATGAATAAAAGTCTCCAGAAAAGCCTCGAATGCCACATCATAGGGGCTAATTGATTCCCCAGCTACTATATTTCCACCTTGCATCTTTTTGCCTCAAAGAAATACCCAGATCAAATCTCAGTGCGAAACATTAAGGCCAAAGGCAACTGACAGTTATTACAAACAAAAGAACATATTTTAAATTGTTAGTAAAGTTATTGTAAAGGATAAAAAGAGCCTTAAATTCAATCTTTTCGCGCACTAAGCCTAAAAGTAGAAAACAAAGTTAATGAAATAGAGTTGTAAATGAAATGCTTTCCTGCCTTATTCCTTGCATGGTTTTCAAGGCTAGGAGTTGCATTTAGTATATAATTAATGATACTCAAACCTAGAACTCTTCCACCTCCTCATTTCTTCTATAAATAATTCTGAAGAAGATGAGAAGTTGTTGGTTGGTTGCTCACTAGTTGTAACACTAAAACTCTCTGAAATAATACATACTCTGTTTGAAGTTGAAGATGAAATTGAAGTCTTGGAAGCTGGATTATGTTTTGACATGCTTGTTCTTGAGAAGGCTCTATCATTGGATCCCTGAGCTTGGTTGTTCGTGATGTATTCTGAAATGTATGTTTTTTCTTGTTTTCATTATGTTTCATAAATTCTTACTACAGTAGGATGAAAATTTTGGTTTAGGCTAAGAAATGACTCTTGGAAGCACCTTAGACCTGTTTATCCTTCACTGTTTTATGTTTTCCTCTGCTAAGGCATTTTAGAGTCTTTAATCATTCTCTTGAACCCTTATGCTTGTTTATTTCTCAAATATTTCAAATAGTTGGTTCCATCATGATTTATGGTTTTCCCTGCTTGTCTACTGCCACTTGAAAACTGTTTTTGAAGTCTCCCTTTGAAGTACCATTGTTTATAGTTAGCCAAGGAGGTTTTTTTTAATCATACCCTTTGTCCCTACTTGAAAAATTGTTTTAAAGTTCTTTATAATTGTAATCATGGATATTTTTAGGTGTTCCCTCTTCTATGACTGCAATTATCAGTGAATCTTTCATGTTTTCTAACTCCTTTGAAATAAAATCTTTGAGGAAATAAGATGTGCTCCCGAATCTTAGATTTCATTTTAAAAGCTGTCTTGAAGTCATTATTTGCTTAAAGTGTGTTTTGTAGAATTCATGGTTAGCCCTGTCTATCAAATACCTCTTTTTGTTCAAATTATGTCTTTAAGTTCCCTTAGTTGAGAATTCATTTTCTCTTTCCAAATTATTAATGTCCATCTCATTCAAAAAAATAAAGGATCTTATGGCCAAGTTAGATTTTCCCTTTGGTATCCCATATCCATTGATGAGCTTGTCATAAACCTCTTCTTGACTCCATTGCCCAATGAATCTAACACTTTTTATTTCTATCTATCTTTCCTAGACCTTTCATGTTCTGTTGTGTCAATCCAACCAACCAAACAAACAAACCAAACAAAACACCTGCACTTAATAACTAGTCTAACATCAATACTTAAAAGCAAACAAGATATACCTTTGCAAAAAAATAATTTGAGACATCCCTCTCTGAGAACAGGAGGACTAGATCCTAGAAATCTAAAGATTGGTTCTGATGTTGTCTTGTCTTTTGGTTAGCCAATCTATCAAAACTCAAGAACCCCAACATGATGGCGATCACAGTGGTACCTTCTAAAACTAAATGTTGAAAATGCAACAAGATGATGGAGCTTAGTGAAATGAAGTCGCCTTCACTAAGTGGGCCCGCAGGCAAATTCTAGCGCAAAGTCTATTTTTAGACTATGTCTATTTTTAGACATATGGAGCATGGTCCAGGGATTGCAGTATGTTATTCTTGGAGTATTGGTAATGTTGGTAAAAATATATGGGACTCTATTTTTGGGACCTATAGGTCGATGTCTATTTTTAGACTGCCTATCCTTAAAATAGGGAAGTCAAATATTATTTACCCTTAATAATATTTGGACTATAAACTTCAGTTTACTCTCTTGGAGCACTTCAGTTCGAGCCTTGGAAGTGGCTCATGCATCTGATAGAGGAATTACGCTATTCCCAAGGGTTTGGTGAGCACATGCATGGTTGACTTCAGTTAGGACTTCAGTGGCAGAAGTTTGGTGGAGTTAATGAGACAGCTAGTGGAGTTGTGTTCTGCTTATTTTAGTTGAACTGGTTGAGATTAGTTTAACTAGCTAATCAATTAGTTATGAGTGGAGTGAATTAAATATTATTTAATTCATTAATTAGTAACTCATTATTCAACTCAAGAACACATCAGTTCACTACAATGCATGAACAGTTCAGTGGAGACCAGTGAAAGAGATAGATGAAAGGGTGGAGTTAGCTATCAGTGGCGACATCAGTTGTGCATGAGATTTGCACCACACTTGGAGGAATTTCCCATGATGATTGCGCTGTCAAGCCAAGGAGATTAGAACCTTGGATCTCTATATAGACAGGCCATGATTGCGCAATAGAGGCAAGGAAATTAGTGGTGAGTTTTGAACCAGTAACATGTTCAAAACCAAGCTAGTTTGTGTGTAACTTTATGAGAAAGTACTGAGTACTTGTGAGGAGTATTGTACTGAGTTTGTTACATGATTTCTCCATTATAATATACACAATAGCTGCGGGGTTTTCAGCTATAAGCTTTCCCCATACATACCGTGTTAATGTGTATGATGATTTGATGTGCTATCGCTTGTTTTATTTCCGCATGTGTGATGATCTGAGTGGAAGAGATTATGTGTTGCATATAAATTCGAATTGTATGTGATCAGGATAGTCTCGGTGGATAATTAATCATTATTCAGCAAATTTATACATGGTATTGGAGCTATTGAAGCAGAGATTGATCATCACAGTGATTACAAACTTATTTCGGTAGACAGAGTCTGCATGCGGGCCAGGTAGCCTCTGGATCCATCCTTTCTTTGAAAGGTGATATATCCAGTAAACGCCCCTTGTAGTTGATCTCTGTGCTAGAAATAATTTTTTCTCATAGATCTAGAGCGGTTGAGCTTTGCAGTGGAATTCGAATTTTGCAGCAGTTTTGTTTTCTTGGTGCCGGTGTTGAAAATGTCTTTCAACGGTTTGCGACTCGAATATGCTCTTGAAGGCAGTTTGAGTTATGTTGCATGGAAGGATTGCATGGAGGCAATATTAGAAGATAATGGTCTGAAGGAGTTCATGGATGCGGATGTCCAAAGGCCCACTGATCCTGCTGAAGTCGAAGCATGGCAAAAGAAGATGGTGAAATGTCGAAGGATCCTGTTGGAGGGCATCAAGGATCATATTGTATCCAACCTGCATGGAAAGGCTTCTCCATATTTAATGTGGAAAGCTTTGATGGATCTATTCCAGAGTAAGAGCGACCAAAGGAAGCTGGCGCTCAAAGATAAGCTCAGGAACATCAAGATGGAGAAAGGTGACAGTATCGCCAAATACCTCACGAAGTTCACTCAATGCAGAGATGAGCTGGGAAGTGTGGGGGTGACTGTCGAAGATGAGGACATGGTCGACCTGGCTCTCCTTGGTCTTTCAAAGGCTTGGCACTCATATCAAGATAGTGTCAATGGTCGGGAGAAGCTGCCGGGATGGGAGCGCCTTTGGGCGGATCTCATGCAGGAGGAGATAAGGAGGACTACTCGAGATGGATCTTCATCAAAGGGAGCCGATGAAGAAAATTGCGCTTTGGTTGCCAAAGCAAAGAAGGGGAAGGGTAAGAAACCTTCTCATTCCGGTGCAAAGGGCAAGAAGCAGGATATGGCGAAAGTGAAGTGTTTTCACTGCCATGATCTTGGACATTATGCTACCAATTTTCCAAAGAAGAAGAAAAACAAGCAAGCGGGAAGATCTGCAGATGGAGAAGCTTTGGCTTCACAGTTCGAGCTTGAATTTTCACTGATCGCATGCTTGGTTTCAAGTGTGATGGGATCGGTGTGGTTCTTGGATAGCGGTGCGTCATTTCATATGACGGGAGATCGGGAGTTGTTCTCAGATCTGGAGGACAAGGATTTGGGTATGCACATCGAGATGGGCGATGACGGTAGATACAGTGCGACTGGTATCGGTACCGTATCCTTTCAGAGGGAGTCTGGTAAACCCTTTGTCTTAAAGGATGTCATGCATGTACCTGGATTGAAGAAGAACCTGATTTCAGTAGCGATGTTGGAGGATAAGGGTTATGATGTGGTCTTCAGCGAAGGAAAAGCCTTCCTGCGCAGTAAGACTACTGGAGAGACCCGGAAGATAGGGGTTCAAACTCAGAACCTTTATCAGTTGCAGGTAGATGACTGTGCAGCTATGGCATGCAAGGCGGGAGAAGTGGTGAGCCGGGATGATGAGGGCGAACTGTGGCACAGGAGATTGGGCCACCTTCACCATGGAGCTTTGAAGATTCTGCAGCAGATTTCTACTGGACTTCCTAAGGGCACTCTTGCGCAGTCAGATCAGTGCAAGGGGTGTACCTTGGGGAAGTATGTGAAAGCCACCTTCACGAGAAGGATAGTCGCGCCACGACGATCCTTGAGAGAGTTCACATAGACGTGTGTGGTCCTTTCTCAGTTGCTTCGACAGCAAAGCACAAGTATTATGTGATCTTTGTTGATGATTTCTCTCGAAAGTGCTGGATCTTCTTCATGCAGAAGAAGAACGATACATTCGCGAAGTTCTGTGAGTTTAAAGCACTGGTCGAGAAGGAGTCGAGGAAGAAGGTGATTGCTCTAAGGAGTGATAACGGTGGTGAATTCATCTCGGCTGAATTCAAGGAGTTCTGCAGCACAGAAGGGATTCGGAGAGAGCTCATCGCACCCCATAACCCATAGCAGAACGGGGTGGCTGAGCGGAAGAACAGAACGATCGTGGGTGCTGCACGGGCGATGTTGCATGATCATGGCCTACCCCTTCACTTGTGGGCTGAGGCATGCAATACAACAGTGTATGTGCAGAACCGTTGTCCTCACAAGGTTCTTGGCATGAGTACACCGGAGGAGGCTTATTCTGGCAAGAGGCTTGATATTTCCCATTTGTGGATTTTTGGTTCTCCTGTCTACATGCATGTGACGAAGGATGCGAGAAGGAAGCTGGATCCAACTGCTGAGGTTGGAATATTTGTGGGGTACACT
The DNA here is from genome assembly GCA_034641835.2 of Pinus albicaulis. Lineage (NCBI taxonomy): Eukaryota > Viridiplantae > Streptophyta > Pinopsida > Pinales > Pinaceae > Pinus > Pinus albicaulis. The sequence continues at coordinate 417,724,716 of CM076570.1, read as the reverse complement.
AATACACCTCACAACTACCGGGTGTATTTTTCAGACAGTCGCAAGACTGTTGTGCGACGGGATATAAAATTTCAGGAGGAGAAATCCATGTAGTGTTCGCTTGAGAGGGAGCTACACTTGCATGCAGATGAGGAGCTGTTAGTTCCTAAGGAGGAGCTTCCGGATGTGGATCAGCCACAAGAGGAGGTTCAGGAGGTGGAAGAAACCACCCATGCAGCGCCAACCATCATAGGGCGCATGCGCACTATAGAAGCTGAGCGACTGGCTCGGGATGCAGAGAAGGTTGTAGGACCACCTACAGCACAGCGCAGACAGAGACAGTCACCGGATCGGTACACTGGATACATGGCTCTTGTGATTCAATGTGTTGTGACGGAGCCATCCTCTTTTGAGGAAGATGTGGAGGAACCCGCATGGGTTGATGCCATGATCGAAGAATATGATTCGATCGTCAGGAACAGTGCATGGGATATTGTCCCAAGACCGGTGGGGAAATCAGTGGTGGGTTCGCGATGGATCTACAAAGTGAAGCAGGCGGCTGACGGGAGTGTGGAGAAGTACAAGGTGAGATTTGTCGCCCGTGGCTTTTCACAGATCGAGGGGATTGACTATGAGGAGACCTTTGCACCTGTCGCAAGGTACTCTTCCATACGGACAATCCTTGCTCTCTCAGTGCAGATGGGGTGGCACATTCATCAAATGGATGTGAAGACTACGTTCCTCAATGGAGTTATTGAGGAGAAGGTGTACATAGAGCAGCCTAAAGGTTTCGAGATCTTCAGCAGTGAGTCGCCTGTGTGCCAACTCAAGAGAGCACTGTACGGGCTGAAACAAGCACCTCGTGCTTGGTACACTCGCATAGACAGCTACTTCACCGGGCTTGGATTCTCCAAGAGTGAGGCGGATCCTAACCTGTACCAGATTGTGGTGGAGGGGAAGCTGTTGATCATCGTACTGTATGTAGATGATCTGATTTTGACTGGCGATGAACAGTTGATACTTTCATGCAAGGAGGATCTTGCACGAGAGTTTGAGATGAAGGACCTGGGCATCCTTCATTATTTCCTGGGATTGGAGATTTGGCAGCGCAGCGGAGGACTGTTTGTTTCTCAGGGCAAGTATGCTCGGGAGATTCTGGAGAGGTTCACCATGCAAGGCTGCAAGCCTGTTGACACTCCTCTTCCTGGTGGTTGGAGGAAGGAGGATGCTACTTCAGCGGAGGTAGTGGATGCCACTGTCTATCGACAGTTGGTGGGGTCGCTTATGTATCCGGTCAATACACGACCCGATATATGCTATGCAGTTAACCAGCTTTCGCAAGCTATGGTTAAGCCTACCAAGCTCTTTTGGAAGGCAGGCAAGCATGTATTGCGCTATATTAGAGGCACATCGGGATATGGTCTATGGTACGGACAGGAGGATGGAGCGAAGCTTTCTGGCTTCACTGATGCAGATTGGGCAGGGAGTCCAACGGACCAAAAGAGCACATCTGGAGGAGTTTTCAGCATTGGGTCGACAGCAGTTTCCTGGTACAGCAGGAAGCAGAGATCCGTGGCACTCAGTTCAGCAGAGGCTGAGTACATGGCAGCCAGCTTGGCTGCATGCGAGGCTATTTGGATGAGGAAGATCCTCGCAGGATTGTTCAGGTTGCATTTGGAGCCTACAGTGATCTACTGTGATAACCAGAGTTGCATTAAACTCTCGGCTAATCCAGTATTTCATGATAGGTACAAACACATCGACATCAGGTACCATCATATCAGAGATTGTGTTCAGCGGAGAATCATGATGCTTTCATATGTTCCCACGGAGGATCAGGATGCCGACATCCTGACGAAGGCGCTCACCAGGAGCAAGTTCGAATTCCACAGAGGCAGGATAGGGGTTGCAGATAATCCATATCTTGCCGAGAGGGAGTGTTGAGAATGCAGCAAGATGATGGAGCTTAGTGAAATGAAGTCGCCTTCACTAAGTGGGCCCGCAGGCAAATTCTGGCGCAAAGTCTATTTTTAGATTATGTCTATTTTTAGACATATGGAGCATGGTCCAGGGGTTGCAGTATGTTATTCTTGGAGTATTGGTCATGTTGGTAAAAATAGATGGACCTCTATTTTTAGACCTATAGGTCGAAGTCTATTTTTAGACTGCCTATCCTAAAAATAGGGAAGTTAAATATTATTTACCCTTAATAATATTTGGACTCTAAACTTCAGTTTACTCTCTTGGAGCACTTCAGTTCGAGCCTTGGAAGTGGCTCATGCATCTGACAGAGGAATTACGCTATTCCTAGGGTTTGGTGAGTACATGCATGGTTGACTTCAGTTAGGACTTCAGTGGCAGAAGTTTGGTGGAGTTAATGAGACAGCTAGTGGAGTTGTGTTCGGTTTAATTTAGTTGAATTGGTTGAGATTAGTTTAACTAGCTAATCAACTAGTTATGAGTGGAGTGAATTAAATATTATTTAATTCATTAATTAGTAACTCATTATTCAACTCAAGAACACATCATTTCACTACATTGCATGGACAGTTCAGTGGAGACCAGTGAAAGAGGTAGATGAAAGGGTGGAGTTAGCTATCAGTGGCGACATCAGTTGTGCATGAGATTTTCACCACACTTGGAGGAATTGCCCATGATGATTGCGTTGTCAAGCCAAGGGGATTCGAACCTTGGATCTCTATATAGACAGGCCATGATTGTGCAATAGAGGCAAGGCAATTAGTGGTTGAGTTTTGAACCAGTGACTTGTTCAAAACCAAGCTAGTTTGTGTGTAACTTTATGAGAAAGTACTGAGTACTTGTGAGGAGTATTGTACTGAGTTTGTTACATGATTTCTCCATTATAATATACACAATAGCTACGGGGTTTTCAGCTATAATATTTCCCCATACATACTGTGTTAATGTGTATGATGAATTGATGTGCTATCGCTTGTTTTTATTTCCGCATGTGTGATGATCTGAGTGGAAGAGATTATGTGTTGCATATAAATTCGAATTGTATGTGATCAGGATAGTCTCGGTGAATAATTAATCATTATTCAGAAAATTTCTACACTAAACACACTTAAACATCCCTTAGAAGACCCACATATCCTTAAAACTGATACTATCTAATGATCTTAGCTCAACAAATAATACCTATTGAATCTATTATAGCCTAGAAAACTATTATAAACTCTTTAGTCCAACAAATATCTAAGAAAATCAGTTAGTGAGCCATAGATTAGACTCTGTTTGTTTGAGCACCTTAGCTAAGTGTTAAAATCAGACATAGGACATTCTCATAACCATAGAAATATACAAAATCCAAAAATATTTCAGATTGGCTTCAAAATAAACATGGTGGTGGAACCATAAAACATTTTACCTTCACAAAAGCTAAAAATTTTCCACTTGGTGACTCCATTGGCCCCAGTAGGCTTATTACTCATCTAGGTCTTCAGATCTCTTTAGGACTATGTTAACCAGCCTTGAGGAAGTTTAGAAGCCTAGTCCCATACTAGAATAGACATTGTGAGAGGCAAAACTTTCAAAACAATCCCTAAAAAACTTCAGCCTCTCTCATTTTTGAAAAAACAGTCTGGCTTCACATAGGATCAACACTAGATCTCATCCAGATGCTAATCCTCCTACAATAGTTGACAATCCATAGAATATTTTGTGGTAGACTTCTAAGTTTGGAAAATCAGTTGCTGATAGGAGCCTCTTAAGAACAAAATCTATCCTTGAAAACCTCGTTGTCTTAGAGGATTTACACTTTGACTTACATCATACAAAGAACATATTCAGAAGAAGATCTCAAAGTGATTTAAACCAAGCTGATCTTGAAACTACAGGTTTGCAACAGAGCTTTAGTAGAGAAGCCTCACCTTCTACTCCTCTTGATTCCCAACTTCTTCACCACTTTAGCCTCTTTCATAACAAATCTACTCAAAATCAGTTTGTTGGCCCAAGTGTTTCTTCCACTCCAATCCATACCACCACTATCCAAAACAGCCCACTTTCCCTCTTGTCAATCCACCCCTTGTAAATCCACCTTTCCTTCTAGCCATGGCAACATGGTATGCCCCATTAGTGTTACCACAGCCTATGGTTCCCCTACCAAATGACTATCAATCTAAAATTCCCCATTTCACTGCAAATGAACCTACTACTGCCCAGCAACATGTAGACAAAATGAATGATGATTTTGATTATATGGAAATAGAGGAGGAGATCATTAAGATGAGAATTTTTGCTCAAAGTTTAGGAGGAGAAGTAAAAAAATGGTTTAAAAGCTTAACTCCTAATAGCATCAATGATCTGCCTTCTTTGCATCAAACATTCATAAACAAATGGGAAATAAAAAAGAACCCTCTCCAAATACTTTCAGACTACAACAATCTCAAAAGAAACATTGGGGAAAGTGTTTAATATTATTGCACTAGATTCAATAGTGTTTATAAAGCCTTACCCCTAGAATTGAAACCTCCACAGGGCTCACCTTTGGCCAAATTTCCTGAGGGATTTGATCCTGAAATGGCTTATCAGCTAAGAGAAAGAGACCCCTTAACCATGGAAGACATGCAAAAGGGAGCTCTTGCTATGGAGGTAAATCTAATAGAGAAAAGAGCTAGGATGAGGAATGAAAGGAAAGTATCATTTAGGGAGGAATCTGCACCCTCCACATCTAGATCAAAAATGGAAAGGATGATGGAAGAAATGATGAAAAATATGAGCATACTTGAGAAATCACAACCAAGATACAATCATAACAACCCCCAAAACAGAAATAGGAACCAGAATTATAGAAGAGAAAACAATCAAGATAGACAAAAGGACAATGATCAACAGATTAGACCTCCCTTCCAACAAAACTATGTAGATCAAGACGAGGAAGAAATGGAGGTTGACAGATTGGGAGAAAATCATGTAAACTTTATTGGATCAGACAGTGAGGATGATGTCTTCCTCATTGAAGAGGAACAAGGTTTCTTCTCCTTAGAACAAAATGAAAACACTTATGGGGATTCTCAAGACTATAGGTTGGGGTTTGAGAATGCAATCATGTGTAGAAATTTGAATAATTTGCTAAATTATTCACTGAGATTATCCTGGTCACATACTATTTGAGCTTCATACATAAAAAATAATCTCTTCTACGCATTAATCATCACATGCGGAAATAAAAACAACAAGCGGTATTGAAAACATTCACATGCGCACATAGAAATTAAACACATATAACACAGTATGTATACCGAGGAAAGCTTACAACTGAAAACCCCCTACTGTCTGTATATTATAATGAAGAAGAATCATGTAACAATCTCAGTACAATACTCCTCACAAGTACTCCGTACTGTCTCCAAAAGTTACACACAAACTAGCTCAGATTTGAACAAGTCACAGGTTAAAAACTCCTCCACTGTTTGCCTGCCTCTACTGCGCAATCCAAGATGAGAGAATGAATGGAATGAATTCGAATTCCCTTGGCTTTAACTGCGCAATCCTCATTGGCAATATCCTCCAATGATTGTGCAAATCTCATGCACACTATAGTCACAACTGATAGTAGACTCCACCCTTTCACCCACCTCTAACACTGGTCTCCACTGAACTGTCCATGCATTGCAATTAACTGATGTGTTCTTTACTTGATTTATGAGTTAATAATTAGTGAATTAATTAATAATTAATTCACACCACTCATCACTAGTGTATTTATCATTTAGACTAAATACAACTATTTCAACTAAGTTAAACCGAACACAACTCCACCAATTGTCTCATCAACTCCACCAAACTCTGCCACATGAGTTCTAACAAAAGTCAACCATGCAATGGCTCAACTAACCCATAGGAAATTTGAATTTCCTTCTGCCAGCTGCATGTGCCACATCTGTAGCTCGAACTGAAGTGCTCCAAGAGGATAAGATAATGTTTATAGTCTAAATATTATTAAGGGTTAATAATATTTGACTGTTCTATTTTTAGCCCGGAAGTCTAAAAAAAGAAACCGCCCAAAAAATAGAGGTCCATCTATTTTTACCAACTTGATCAATCATCCATAAATAGCATCCTACAACTCATAGACCATGATCCATATGTCTAAAAATAGACTTTGTGACAAAAATCACTTGTGTGGTCCCCACCTAGTTTAGGTGATCACTTTCCAACTAGGATCAGGAAAGATGTTTCAGGATGCCTCCTTCACTGTTTCTTGTTGCAATCTTCAACATCATGGAGGTACACAAATAGTATGATCTTAGAAGCAAAGGGAACCTGGATAATTCAAAAGATAAAAACACTAGCATTGTTTTTATGAAAAATGCAAAAAATCATCCTAAGAAAACAGCAGAGAAACCCAACATTTTGGCTAAGAAAACATATTTAAACAAAGAGAAATCCATGCAGCCAAATTTTGAACAAAGAAGCCCTAGCACTTCAGCTAGTGGCCCTAACAAAATTTTCCCAAATAGGAGTCCAAACAAAGTTCAGCAAATCAGAATTGCTGAAAGGAATTCAATTGAAAAAATAGATGTAAATATGACAAAATCAATAGTTCCTTTCAGCCTTCAGGGAGAGATTGCAAAAATAAAAATTATCATACCTCTAACTGAACTAGTAACCAAAGAAGTGTACAAAAACCAAGTTTTGAAAGCTTTGAACTTAGGAAGTGACAATGATACTTTAAACTTGACAGATGACAAACCTGAGTTGTTGTTTCGTCCAAAATTTGAAGGAAAATACCAAGAAGGAGTTGTCCCTCCCTTCTATGTCAGTTTGAATATACATGATAGGATATTACTCAATGCCATGTTAGACTCTGGAGCTTCACATAATCTTATGCCCAAAGTAGTAATGGAAAGCTTAGGCTTAGAAAATACTAAACCATTCAAGGATCTGTATTCCTTTGGTTCAAGCTGATTTGAATTCTTGGGTCTAATCAAAGATTTATGTGTTAACTTATCTCAGATCCCTACCAAGAGTCTATTTATGGACATAGTAGTAGCTGACATTCCCCCAAAGTATGGCATTCTTTTATCAAGATCATGGGGAGCCAAATTTCAGGGGAGCATTCAAATGGACATTTCTTATGCCACCATCCCAGTTTTTAACCAAAACAGAAGATTATACATGAAATCCCACATGAAATACATGGTGAGCAACATAGCTAAACCAAAAAACTCTCCAATCTATTCCATTCAATCAAGTTTAGATTCCTTTATCTTGTACAATGAAGATCAAATCACTCAACAAGAAAAGAAAAACAAAGAGGAAATCAGTTTACCAGAAAAATCAAATCTTCCCTCAAATCAAATACAAAACATTAGCAATCAACAACAACAAGAAAATGAAAATGAGGCAGAAATACTTTGGACAATAAACTTTGACGGGTCTTGTAATAAAACAAGCGTAGGGGTAGGTGTATGGATTCAAAATACAAGTCAGGGTTATTCATATAAACTATATTTTCCATGCACCAACAATATTGCTGAATATGAAGCCCTTCTCCTTGGCTTACAGTTGCTTAAACAATTAGAAGCCCAAAAAATATCAATTCTAGGAGATTCTGAACTTATCATAAGACAAATCAAAGGAGAATATTCAGCCAAGAACCCAAGACTTAGAGAATATCAAAATGCTGCCCTTGATTTATTAAAGACATTTGAAAGATATGAACTCATTTTCATTCCAAGAGCACAAAATCATCTAGAAAATGAACTTGCCTTCACTGCCAGCAATTGCCAAGTACCTTAGATAAATGAACATCTTAACATAAAGGTAAAAATTAGGCCTGCAGTGCCTGACAATGAGGGTCACTGGCAAGTGTTTGACATTGACAAACACATAGATGATTTCCTAAAATCAGAAAATGATTTTGCCATACTAGCATTAGAAACCAGCCATGAAGAAAACTATTTGAATAATGAACAAATCCCAGAAATAGAAATGACATATTTTGCTGATATAAATCACTATGAGAATCTTTTTGAAGCAGAATTAATTGACAACGCAAACCAGAAAGACTTGTAAGTTTTACAATGTAAGAATGATACAATTCTAAGAGGTCTTACACCATTAGAGCACATGCTTGACTTTAATGATGTAGCCAAAGAACCAAGAATGGAGCCTATGGAAAAAAATGTAGAAGAACATAACATAGGTAGCCTAGCAGAACCCAAGATGATCAAACTATCCAGCACTCTCCCAACTCACATAAAATTTCAATACATAGAGCTGTTCAAATAATTTAGAGATGTGTTTGCTTGAGGATACAAAGATCTGAAATCTTATGACACGAGCATCATTCAACACAAAAATTCTCTTAAAGAAAATCAGAAACCTTTCAAACAAAAACTAAGAAGAATAAACCCTGTTTTATTACCTTTAGTCAAAAAATAAATTAAAAATAGGTATGATGCTGGGATTATAGTATCCCTTAGATATTCAGAATGGGTGTCAAACCTAGTTTCTATTAGAAAGAAGACAGGGGAAATCAGGCTCTGCATTGACTTTATAAATATAAATAGATCTTCCTTGAAATATAACTACCCCTTACCCAATATGGAACATATACTTCAAAGGGTAGTTGGGTCAAAAAAAATATCACTGTTGGATGGGTTCTCAAGGTACAATTAGGTGTTAGTGCTCCCAAGTGATCAACACAAAACTGCTTTTACTACACCTTGGGGCACTTTTATGTATGTCAAAATTCCATTTGGTTTGATGAATGTAGGGGCCACCTTCCAAAGGGCCATGGACATAGCCTTCTCAGAATATATTGGCTATTTTATAATAATTTACCTTGATGACATAACTGTTTTCTCTAAAACTGATGAAGAACACTTGATTCATTTAAGACAAGTTTTTGAGAAATGTAGGAAATTCGGCTTATCTTTGAATCTTAAGAAGACACTCTTTGTTCTCCAAGAAGGCAAGCTTCTTGGTCACATAATTTCAGAAGAGGGAATCAAAGTAGAACCTAAAAGGATTGATGGCATATTGAAAATCAACCATCCCAGAAGCCTCAAAGAATTAAAATTTTTGATTGGAAAGATTAATTTTTTGAGGAGGTTTATCCCCAACCTTGCTAAGCTATTAAGAAACATTACAAACATGCTTAAGAGAGAGGTAGGTGTGAAATGGACTATGTTGAAAATGGAAACAAGAAACAGTGAAGGAGGCCTCCTGAACCATCTTTCCTGATCCTAGTTGGAAAGTGATCACCTAAACTAGGTGGGGACCACACATGTGATTTTTTGTCGAAAAGTCTATTTTTAGACTATGTCTATTTTTGAACATATGGAGCATGGTTCGGGGGTTTAAATTATATTATTCTTGGAGTATTGGTCATGTTGGTAAAAATAGATGGACTCTTTTTTTACATATGGAGTGAAGTCTATTTTAGATACTGTCTTAAAATAGAAAGTCAAATATTATTACCCTTAATAATATTTGGACTCTAAACATAGTTACTCTCTTGGAGCACACTTGAGTTCGAGCTACAAAAGTGGCTCATGCATCCACGACAGAGAAATTCGCTGTTCTAGGGGTTTGGATTTCTAATGCATGGTTGGTTGAGTTAGAGCTCAAGTGGCGAGTTCGGTGGAGTTGATGCGACAGTTAATGGAGGTGGTGTTCTGGTTAACTAGTTGAACTAGTTGTATTTAGTTTAACTGGCTAATACACTAGATATGAGTTGTGTGAATTAAATATTATTTAATTCACAAATTATTAACTCATCATTCAACTAAAGAACACATCAGTTTAACTTAGTGCATGGACAGTTCAGTGGTGACAAGTGAAAGAGGTAGATGAAAGGGTTGAGTTAGCTATCAGTTGTGACATTAGTTGTGCATGATATTTGCACCACACTTGGAGGAAATTACCAATGACAATTGCACAGTTGGAGCCAGTGTTTGGTCAATTTAGTGTGTCCTAAATTGCTACATTAATTTATCAATCCGGGATTCGTAAGCTGATGAAGTGCGGCGCACTATATGTGCAAGATAACCTATTTCTTAACTTTTTGTCGTTTTTGTTTTTCTAAGGTGAGATGGAAATTCTAAAATAAAAACAAGTATGGTTATGTTTGTTCAAGGAAATGATATCCTCTATAATGATTTACCAACTTGAAACTTAGAAAGGAATTTGAAACTTACAATGACAAAACTTGAAAGGAAATGAAAATGTGCTGCTGAAATGAAAAGGTGCTGCTAGTCTAATAAATCAAAACAGTGAACTAGTGAGCATGAAACCAAACTATTCTTGCTGTTGTCTAAACACAAAAGAAACTATGCTGAAAGAAATCCAAAAGTTGCAATAAAGTAAATCTAAATCAAATTACATCAACTTGTCTTCTGATCCCTCATCATTAGTCCGGCTATGATTTTCGGAAGTAACCATAAACAACTTGAGTAACTGATATCTAACTTGCAGAAAGTAAACTAATATCAAACCACACATTCATAATTCAATCCCTCACCATCAGTCCAGCTGTGGCTTTCGGAAGTAACTGAAGATGTCATGCACAATTTAATATTTCTAACTTGCAGAAAGGAAACTAATATCAAACTACACATCCATAATTCAATCCCTCACCATCAGTCCAGCTGTGGCTTTCGGAGGCAACTGAAGATGTTATGAGCAATTTAATATATCTAACTTGCAGAAAGAAAACTAATATCAAACTACACATTTCATAATACAATCCCTCACCATCAGTCCAGCTGTGGCTTTCGGAGGCAACTGAAGATGTTATGAGCAGTTTAATATATCTAAATTTAACTACTGAAACAAATGAGCAAAACTGAATTAAACAAAGCAGTACTGAAATTAAACAGAAACTAAGAAAAACAAATTAGCAGCAGAACAATGTTAATTCCATGTCATTAGTCAAAAAGTTATGCAAATTCCCGGGCTGCCTATTTATAACCTGAAACAAGAACACTGATCAGTTATCAATAATATAAAACATGAAAGACAGAAGTAAAATGGAAAGCATGAAAGATTGTAAACAGAAATGAAGCATATATACCATGAAAGATGCAATGTATAAACACATGAATGGATTATGGCACAATGAGCTTTAAAGAAATAAAACAAGAACTATACAATAATACACAGAACCTTGGCAAGTGCAGGGGCCCTCTACACCAGCCTTGGCAACAATATTCAAGTACAAATTACGTTTGGAAACAGAGTCTTCTTATATTAAAATGCAGTCATAACAGCAAGGTGATATTACGGCACAGTGGTAGCGTAATTACATTACAGAGTAGACTAATAAAAACTAACAGAGACTAATCTAATATGCGTATACAAACGCGTTATTTATAACAAAATAAATATAACTGACTCCTAAAGTTTATGCTGATGGAGAACACGTAGACCATTACGTCCACAGATCTAGGATCATGGCCGTATTGAAGAGTAAATCTATGAGGAGTGGATGTTTGAATTCGGCTATGGAGCTGTGTACAGATGTTGATTTTTCCTCCGCTACTCAGAAATGGCAATATGAACCTTCACGTGACACGAAACAGAGTCTTGTCACCATGGGACTCTACAGTTGACTTCCATTTGGACACCTTTGACCGCAACCTCTTTAGATGAATTTTCTCGAGCCAATAGGACACGATCCATGTCCACATCATTTCTGACTTGCCCATGTGGCTCGTTTTTCCTGTAGACACCCGTAACATAGAGTTTCACAAAATGGCTGCGGAAAGTTGCAGCAGCTGCGGAAAGTGGCAAGATTCCGCAGCTAAATGAACAAAATCTAAATCAAACAGCAGACACAAAAATATAGTTAAAAACCATGTTAGATGCTCTTTTGCAATTAATATACAATGATATTGACAACTTGGGAGGTTCAGGTGGATGAAAAGGTATAGAAAAGTGTATGGAAAAGATGCAGATTTGAGACTCTCAACGACGGTGAGATTTGAACTTGGATCTCTCATTAGACCAGCCTTTATTGCGCAATACAGGCAGGCAAATAGTAGTTGAGTTTTGAACCTTTGACTTGTTCAAAACCAAGCTAGTTTGTGTGTAGCTTTGTGAGATAGTACTGAGTACTTGTGAGGAGTATTGTGCTATGTATTGTTGCATGTTCTCTCCATCTAATATATAGAATAGCTGAGGGGTTTTCAGCTATAAGCTTTCCCCATACATACTGTGTTAATGTGTGTGATGATTTGATGTGCTATCGCTTCTATTCTTTCTGCATGTGACAATTAATTGTAGAAGATATTATGTGTTATGCATGCAATTCGAATTGATGTGTGATCAGGTTAATATCCATTGAATTATTGATTTATTCAGCAAATTTCTACATGGTATCGGAGCTATATTAATTGTCGAGATCTATTACGGTGATTGCAAACTTATTTCCTCGAACAGAGCCTGCATACGGGCCAGATAGCCTCCGAATTCATCTTTCTTCGGAAAGTGAAAGGTCTGGTAAAAGCCCATGCAGTCAATCTCTGATTTGGAAATAATTTTTTCTCAAGTGTAGATCGGAAGCGATTGAGTTATCAACTAGTGGTGAAATTTGAATTTGCAGATTTGTGTTCTTGGTGCCGCGGTGAAAATGTCTTTCAACAGTTTGCGACTCGAATATGCCTTGGAAGGAAGTTCGAATTATGTTGCATGGAAGGACTACAGGGAGGTTGTATTAGATGATAATGGGCTGTTGGAATTCGTGGAGAAAGAGATTCCAAAGCCTACTTCTAATCTTGCTTTTGTGGAAGCACAGCGAAAGAAACAAGCAAAATGTGAAGGATCCTTTTGGAAGGCGTGGAGGGCGTAAGGATCACATTGTATCCGACTGCATGGAAAGGCTTCTCCATATTTAATGTGGAAAGCTTTGACGGATCTTTTCCATAATGGAAGCGACCAAGGAAGGTACGACTCAAAGATAAGCTTAGAAACATCAAGATGGAGAAAACCCAACGGTGTCGCAAGTACCTCACGAAGTTCACTCAGTACGAGTGAGGCTGAGAGTGTGGGGGTGAAAATTTGTCGAAGATGAGGACATGAGTCGGCACAGCTCTCCTTGGTGCCGAAGGCTTGGCATTTCATATCAAGGTTAGTGTCAATGGTCGGGAGAAGTTTCTGGGATGGGAGCGACTGTGGTCGGATCTCATGCAAGAGGAGATCAGGAGGACTACCAGGGACGGATCTTCATCAAAGGTATCTGATGAAGAAGACTGTGCTTTGGCTGCCAAAGCAAGGAAAGGGAAGGGCAAGGAGAAGGCTTCTCAATCCGGTGTGGATGGTAAAGAGCGTGACATGTCCAAAGTGAAGTGTTTTGACTATCACGATCATGGACATTACGCCACGAATTTCCCAAAGAAGAAGAAGAACAAGTAGGTTGTTGGAGCTGCAGGTGGTGAGGCTCTTGCCTCGCAATTTGAGTTGGACTTCTCATTGATCGCATGCATGTTGTCTAGTGCATTGGGATCGGGGTGGTACTTTGATAGTGGCGCTTCCTTTCACATGACGGGAGATGAAAATCTTTTCAGTGACTTGGTGGAGAAAGGTCTCTAGAGATGCATGTTGGGTTGGGCGACGGTGGACAATACAATGTGTGCGGCATTGGTACCATAACCTTTCGAGGAGGGATTCAACTCATTCTTTTACAAGATGTATTGCATGTGCAGGTCTAACAAAGTAAATCAGTCTCGTTCATGATGTTAGAGGATAAAGGGTATGAAGTTGTCTTTAGAAGAAGAAGTTTTCCTTCGGCACAAGGCAACGGGACAAGTCAAGAAAGGTTGGGATTCGAGCAAAGAATCTCTACGGACTTGAAGTAGATGGGATGTCTCTGGAGCTTCCTATTGTTGGGAAGCGGAAAGCCATATGGCGATGCTTGAGAGGGAGCAAGTTTTGCATGCGAGTTGAAAGTGAACCTCGGGATGTGGAGCAGCCACAAGACGAGGATCATGGAGTGGGAGCAACCACTCATGCAAAGAAATTTCGTGCCATATGGGCAGAGGGAATGCATGCGGCTATACCACCAGGTGAGAGGGGTGGGTAGGCTTGTACATGAATAATCCAAGAGGATATTTATGAGAACGGGATTCATGAGATGGTGTGGATCTCATGGATTGAACCTGGCTACGAGGTGCCCACAGCGCAGCAATAGCAAGATCAGTTGGAGTGATGCAGGCAGATCAAAGTGACAGTGTCGGATACTGGAGCGTGGATCAGAGTTGACAACAAGTGCAAGAGTGCATGGTTGCAAGAGTTCAACAACGCAGTAGTTTTTGATGACATGTGCAGTTGGCCAAGCAGAAGTAGAAGACTTTGATGATAGATGCTAGATGCATCAAGACTGATTGAGTTGTTTGGAGCCTATTCAGTTTCAGAGGAGTTGCAGAGCAGATGCATGGAGTTGCATGGCGCTTGTGAAGGTTGCAGGGCGAATGCATGGAGTTGCATGTCGCATGCAAGGACAGTCCTTTCTTGTTGAGAGGGAGTGTTGAAAATGGCAACAAGAAACAGTGAAGGAGGCCTCCTGAACCATCTTTCCTGATCCTAGTTGGAAAGTGATCACCTAAACTAGGTGGGGACCACACATGTGATTTTTGTCGAAAAGTCTATTTTTAGACTATGTCTATTTTTAGACATATGGATCATGGACCGGGAGCTGCAATATGCTATTCTTGGAGGATTGGTCATGTTGGTAAAAATAGATGGACCTATATTTTTAGCATTTAGGTCGAAGTCTATTTTTAGACTGGCGGGCTAAAAATAGAACAGTCAAATATTATTTACCCTTAATAATATTTGGACTCTAAACTTCAGTTTACTCTCTTGGAGCACTTCAGTTTGACCCCCGGAGGTGGGGCATGCAGCTTCCAAAAGGAAATACGCTTTTCCTATGGGTTAGTTGAGCTAATGCATGGTTGAATTTAGTTAGAGCTCAAGTGGCGGAGTTCGGTGGAGTTGATGCGACAGTTAATGGAGGTGGTGTTCTGGTTAACTAGTTGAACTAGTTGTATTTAGTTTAACTGGCTAATACACTAGAGATGAGTTGTGTGAATTAAATATTATTTAATTCACAAATTATTAACTCATTATTCAACTAAAGAACACATCAGTTTAACTCAGTGCTTGGACAGTTCAGTGGCGACAAGTGAAAGAGGTAGATGAAAGGGTTGAGTTAGCTATCAGTTGCAACATTAGTTGTGCATGAGATTTGCACCATACTTGGAGGAAATTACCAACGAAAATTGTGCAGTTGGAGCCAGTGAGATTCGAACTTGGATCTCTATTTAGACCAGCCTTGACTGCGTAATAGAGGCAGGGAAATTAGTGGGTGTGTTTTGAACCTGTGACTTGTTCAAAACCAAGCTAGTTTTTGTGTAGCTTTGGGAGATAGTACTGAGTACTTGTGAGGAGTATTGTGCTATGTATTGCTGCATGTTCTCTCCATTATAATATACAATAGCTGAGGGGTTTTCATCTATAAGCTTTCCCCATACATACTGTGTTAATGTGTGTGAGGATTTGATGTGCTATCGCTTCTATTCTTTCCGCATGTGACAATTAATTGTAGAAGAGATTATGTGTTATGCATGCAATTCGAAATTGATGTGTGATCGGGTTAATCTCCATTGAATAAGTGATTTATTCAGCAAATTTCTATAGACTACACAAGATAAACAATCATTTGAACTGGTTAAACAAGCTCTCACTCAAACACCAGTCTTGATTAGCCCAGATTTCACCAAAGACTTTTATGTCTTTTCTTTTGAATTTGAACATACAATAGCTACAGTATTACTTCAAAATAATGACTTGGGGCAAGAAAAACCAATATAATTTTTTAATAGGGCCTTAAGAGATGCTCCTCTCAAATATAACATCATGGAGAAGCAAGCCTTAGCATCAGTGAAAGCATTAAAAGACTTCAGAATCTATATTTTACACTCTCACATCATTGCTTTTGTCCCACATACTGTTGTCAAGGATATTCTAAGTCAAGACCCTGATGGTAAAAGGGGAAAATGGATTGCTACTATTCTTGAATATGACTTAGAAATAAGGCCCACCAAACTAATCAAAGGGCAGATATTAGCAAAACTCATGGCTGAGTCAAACTTCCAAGCACTAGATATGAATATGGTAGATGTGTTGGAAGAAATAGAAGAATTCACTTCTCCTTTCATTGAAGAAAAAATTTTCAAATCTCCTTGGTATGCTGACATCATTTATGTGCTTTTATATCTAAATGCCCCTCCTTCTCTGTCTAAAACTAAAGCTAGATTTTTGAAACAGAAGGCTTTGAATTATTGCATATTAGATGGGGTATTGTATTGGAAAAATGCTATTGGAATTTTGATTAAATGTTTACTTGAGGATGATGTAGGAAAAATCATGCATGATCTGCATGAGGGAGAATGTGGAGGAAACCTCTACTGGAATACCACAGCAAACAAAATCCTCATATCTGGTCACTATTGGCCTTCCCTTTTCCTAGATACTCAAAAGTTAGTCATGTCTTGCCATAAGTGTCGAATTTTTTATGGCAAAAGAAAGCTCCTTCCCTTACCCTTACATCCCATCAGTGTTGAGGCACCCTTTCAACAATGGGGCTTGGACTTCATTGGAGAAATTCACCCATATTCATCAGCCCAACATAAGTGGATCCTCACTTCCACTGATTATTTTACCAAGTGGATAGAATTCATACCATCTAGGAATGCTACTGTCTCTGTCATTATCAAGTTCCTTGAAAAAAACATCCTATCTAGATTTGGTTGTCCTAGAAAAATCATCACAGATAATGTTGCTTCCTTCAAGTCTAAAATAATGGTTGATTTCTGTTACAAATACCAAATCACGTTGGGCCACTCTACTACCTACTATCCCCAAGGAAATGGATTAGATGAATCCTCCAACAAGAGCCTCATCAATATCATCAAAAAGATGTTGGAGAAGAATCAGAAATCATGGTACAATAAGCTGGTTCATGCCTTATGGGTTGATATATTAACTACAAAGAAGTCAATAAATATGTCCCCCTATCAGCTGGTCTATGGCATGGATGCAGTCTTCCCAACATCATTAGGAGTTCCAGTCATGAAACTCCTTCAAGAAGTGCAAACTGAAGAAAATGATATGCAGAGAAGGATCAACCAAACAATTCATTTACAACAGTGCAGAGAAGAAGTCTATGAAAGACCACACCTAGTCCAAGAAAATATCAAGAAACTATTTGATAAAAGGACTAAGGCAAACAATTTCCAAGTTTGAAATGTGGTTCTCAAATGGGATTCAAGAAGGGAAGAGAAGGGAAAACATGGCAAGTTTGAGAATATGTGGAAAGGACCCTATATTATTCATGCTGAGAGGGATCACAATGCTTTCTTCCTGAAATAATTGAATGGAGAAGATATATATGGATTTCCTGTCAATGGCAGGATGCTCAAGCATTATTTCTATCAAGACTCATGAGTTTCAAAGCTTTTCTCCTTTCCATTGTAAATATCATTTTTTGAACATTGCATTCAAAGTTAGAAAAATAAAAATACAAAAACAATAGAAAAGAAAAGAGGGCAGATAAAAACAAGAAAGGTACAACCCCATACCAAAAAAGAGAGACAAAATTTGAAGGTGTGCAAGCTCAAATGCCACTACTAAAAACACACTTCTAGTTAGTCATACAGCCTAATCATGACTAATTAGCTTTTCAATTTACTGCTGATAGGTTAGTGAATTAGATCAACCAAACAACACAATATTGGCTTATCAGTAAGGTATATTAGGATAGAGGAAACAAAGGTTCAAACAAATTCAATATCTGAACCTATGAATCTCAAAATAAGAATGGCTCTAATTAGCTTAAATCTTGAGCCTAAGATAGAAAACAAATTGGTTCCAATATGCTCAAAACTTGAACTAGATGAAAGAGAAAACACAGCTCAAACAAATTCAAAACAGAGCTGAAAAAATGATGAAGGATGTTTTAGTTTTCAGATCTTAAGCCTTCACAATTTTGTTTTACTTTTCTGCAAATAAAATCTATGTGCAGCTTGTTTTTATGCCATAGATCTGCAGCAAGTCAAATTTCTTAATCCTAGCTTGGCTACTTTTAAATTTGCTATTTTAGAAATTAAAGAATAAAGGTCTGTCAAACAGTCTAATCCTAACAGATATTAGTTAGGTAGAGAATTTATGAACTCAACTATTAAAACTGAGTTCATGGAGAAATAAGAGCATAAATAGATTAGTTTCCTATTTTCAAAAAGAATAAAATGTTGATGAAGATATTTTTCCAGTCCAAATGCACTCTGAAAGAAGAGAAAATGTTAGGATCATTAGGAATGGGTAGGTAGAGATGTTGTTATGATAGAATTCCATTGTTTCAAATTGCTGCAGAGATTATCAAAATCAAAGAAAGGTCAGCTAAAGGAAAATAAATTTGCTGCATAATGGATGAAGGCACTGGTTTACTAAAAAGCCAGAGATCAATCGCTGAGGTTCTAGACACTTAAAGAACCAGTTGTCCTCCCCAAGTGGAGCCACTGTTAGCCACCTATAAATTCTGTCATACTCAATGGTCGCTAAGTTTGTCTTTTAAACCTTCAAAGAGATAGTTCCCTTTGAAAAATTATCATCTTTTGAAGTTTTTATGATGATTATTACCCTTTGAGTTAATCTTCACTGTTGTTTCACTATTAGCCCTAAAGTACCTGCTGCTCACCAAGAGAAAGACTGCTTAAAAACTCCATTTTTCCATCATTTCAATTTTACATTTTCACCTTTCTTCCCTTTCACAAAATCCTCAAAAACACCTTCATTTAACCTCTAAATCACCTAAATCCTCTTTTAAACCTTATATCATCCTTTATTTGGTTTAAAAATCCCTTCTCTCATTTACCGAAACCCTCATTTAGCTTCAAAAACCTTTGCTTTTTGCCTAAAAATCATTCTTATGCACTATATAGGTCTTAGGTCGCTAAGGGCTTATTTCCTTTAAGCCTTTTTCCTCATATAACCTTAGCCCTACAATCGGGCGCTTAAATACATAAAATCCCCTTCAAAAGACCTTGCCTTCTTCTATTTTTCTTTTCCCGACGATATGGTCTTGAGTGAATCTGGACCATTGATATAAACTGATCAACAGCCATCTGGCCACCTTTCGTCTGCCCGTTCACCCACCTGTATACCTCCCATTCATTTTCCTTTTACATCCCCACCGCTTGATCATCAGATCTAACAAACGAGAATAAACCTGATCCTTGTGGTTTAACCCAACACTTTCTGCTACGCGACAAAAAACAACGTCATCGTAGGCCCCACTACTTTCCCCGACCATGCTTCTTATCTCTCATTGCGCTCATTCCGCATCGTTGGATCTAGAGCCTCTGATCCAATGGTTGATGTTGAATGTCATAAAATTTTTACGCCAAAGTTTAACGCTCAAAATTTTTGTGAAATAGGTGGTATTGAAAAAGCACGTGTCGACCGATGTATCGTATTGCATTCCCTTTGCAAAATACCGCCTACACCCCAAATGCAATACGAAAACCGCTACCAGTTTTTCGAAACCACCCTTCTCCAATTTCGCGCCAAATTCAAAATTAAACCTGGTTAGCTGTTTTTTGCCAGGATTTCTTCCTCCTACCACTACATTTCCCCATTCGCATAGCTACAAACCGCCTCCATAAACCCTCCAAAGAAATTTTAAACCAAATCTTCGTATGATTTAAATTAACTTTTGTTTATTTTAAGCAGATTTAATGGTTACAAGGTTAAAAACCCTCCCGCGGCCATTACAGTGTTATGGGCCGAGGATGACGATCCTTGTAGCCCTAAATACAAATTAAAGGGATCATGGATTTAAATTTCATGGTTTGAAAAGGTCGATAAGTCATGATCATTGGATTTTTTGAACGAACTCTTTTACAAACCCTCTGCACACCTGCAAACAACAAACACAGTCAGAGTTAATTAAATGAAAGAGTATCAGTTTCAAAGATGAATATTATGGCTTAATCAAGCCTAAACATAGATCCAAAGATAAATCATTGTGTTTATGATCCATAGAATGAAGAAAAGTCTCAAGAAAAGCCTCAAATACCACATCACAGGGGCTAATTGATTCCCCAGCTACCATATTACCACCTTGCAGCTTTTTGCCTCAAAGGAATACCCAGTTCAAATCTCAGTCTGAAACATTAAGGCCAAAGGCAGTTGACATTTATTACAAACAAAAGAACATATTTTAAACTGTTATTAAATTTATTGTAAAAGATAAAAAGAGCCTTAATGTCAATCTTTTCACCCACTAAGTCTAAAAGCAGAAAACAGAGTTAACGAAACAGAGTTGTAAATGAAATTATTTCTTGCCTTATGCCTTGCATGGTTTTCAAGGCTAGGAGATGCATTTAATATAGAATTAATGATACTCAACCCTAGAACTCTTCCACCTCCTCATTTCTTCTATATATACTTCTAAATAGGATGAGAAGTTTTTGGTTGGTTGCTCACTACTTGTAACACTGAAACTCTCTGAAATAATACATAGTCTGTTTGAAGTTGAAGAAGAAATTGAAGTCTTGGAAGCTGGATTATGTTTTGACATGCTTGTTCTTGAGAAGGCTCTATCATTGGATCCCTGAACTTGGCTGTTGGTGATGTATTCTGAACTGTCTTTTGTTTTCCTATTTTCATTATGTTTCATAAATTCTTACTACAGTAGGATGAAAATTTTAGGCTAAGAAATGACTCCTGGAAGCACCATAGACCTGTTTATCCTTCATTGTTTTATGTTTTCTTCTGCTAAGGCATTTTAGAGTCTTTAATAATTCTCTTGAACCCTTATGCTTGTTTATTTCTCAAATAGTTCAAATAGTTAGTTCCAGCATGATCTATGGTTTTCCCTGCTTGTTTGTTGCCACTTGAAAACTGTTTTTGAAGTCTCCCTTTGAAGTACCATTATTTATAGTTAGCCAAGGAGGTTTGTTTTGATCATACCCTTTGTCCCTGCTTGAAAAATTGTTTTAAAGGTCTTTATAATTGTAATCATGGATTTTTTTAGGTGTTCCCTCTTCTATGACTGCAATTATCAGTGAATATTTCATGTTTTCTAACTCTGAAATAAAATCTTTGAGGAAATATGATGTGCTACTGAATCTTAGATTTCATTTTGAAAGTTGTCTTGAAGTCACTATTTTCTTAAAGTGTGGTTTGTAGAATTCATGGTTAGCCCTGTCTATCAAATACCTCTTTCTGTTAAAATTATGTCTTTAATTTCCCTTAGTTGAGAATTCATTTTCTCTTTCCAAATCATTAATGTCCATCTCATTCACAAAACTAAAGGATCTTGTGGCCAAGTTATATTTTCCCTTTTATATCCCATATCCATTGATGAGCTTGTCATAAACCTCTTCTTGACACCATTGCTCAATGAATCTGACACTTTTCCTTTCTATCTATCTTTCCTAGACCTTTCATTTTCTGTTGTGCCAATCCAACCAACCAAACAAACAAACGAAACAAAACACTTGCACTTAATAACTAGTATAAAGTCAATACTTAAAAGCAAACAATATATACCTTTGCAAAACAAATAATTTGAGAGATCCCTCTCTGAGAACAAGAGGACTAGATCCTGGAACTCTAAATATTGGTTCTGATGTTGTCTTGTCTTTTGGTTAGCCAATCTATCAAAACTCAGGAACGCCAACAATATGCACAACAGATAAAAGAACATAAAAATTTAAATAGAGAAGTAGCACATCACCATTTCTACACAGCTCAAGGATCTTGTAAACAGTCTTTGATTATTGATGTCCAACTCCAAAATTACAATGCTCCAATATAGTAGTTCTTATAATGCAGGGACTAACAATATCCAACCCTTGATAATGCAAATTCAAGTAGTATTTAACTAAAACTAAGTTGGTTTCCCTAATTTACTTTGGAAAACTTCATTAATTACAAACAAACTGAATTTAGACAAGTGTGGCCATGCAAGGCCCGATCAAAGAAAATCTCTAACAAACATAGCCTGTAGAATTTATTTTGGTAACTCTTTAGGAATTAAAAACTCAGGAGGCTCTTCGTTAATAAAAAATATGGCTTGGAGGTGGTTAATATTGTTGCAAGGAGTCAACGATGGGTGGCTCTGACATCTGGCTCTTATTTTTAGGCTGCTTCTGCTAGATCGTTAAAGATGATGCAATGCTAGCATTTATGATCAATCGATGGTTGTGTTGAGGCGTCCATTGCGTTTTTTCAATATTGGTACATACATAACTTGTTCCACTCCTTTTCGCTGGGAATTTTGTGCCTATGACCTGTCCGTAAACTTCATCCACTTCTGTGTATTTGCTGAATTTCGGCCTAGTGAGGAAAACATGCTTTAGATCATGTTGAATAAATATGTCATTGCTCAAGTGGTCCCAGATAACTTTTCGGGGCCTATTTCCTTTTATTCTGGTGAATTTGGTAGTATCCTTAGCTATTCATTGAGTTTGGTAATATAATCTCCCCTTTGGATTAGCTTGTTATTTATTACATACAATGAGGGAAATCCTTTTGCCCCAGGGGTTCAATCTTGTTCAGGAATTTGCCGATGTTCAGTCCAACTCACGACACTTCTCCTCTATCTACCTTACTAAATTCCTCTCATTGAGGACCTTTATCACTTCTAATATGGTTGTTGTTCTATCTTATACATCCATCCCTTCAAGCTCATAGCTGTTTTGGAGTTCAGGAATTTTATGATTTTAGGGGTTGTGATTAGCATGTTTCCTAACTCTTGATTTGCTTTTTCAATAGCTACTGCACACTTTTCCACCAACTCTTTCTGTTCAAAAATGATGTGGATGGAGTGCCAAATTTCCTCTACTGACTTTATGGTACTGCCCCAAATTATCAACTTCATTTGGCCCAAAATACTGCTATCTGAAAATTCCTT
Organism: Pinus albicaulis; assembly: GCA_034641835.2. Lineage (NCBI taxonomy): Eukaryota > Viridiplantae > Streptophyta > Pinopsida > Pinales > Pinaceae > Pinus > Pinus albicaulis. The sequence goes on along the minus strand of CM076570.1, from coordinate 417,701,786 downwards.
CTCTGCCTTCTCTAATCTTTCAATCTTCTTTTGGGCTATCTCATGGGCAGTTTCAGACTTGGCCTATCTCTTGTGACTGTAGGGTCATAATTTCCATGGCCTTTAGCAGCTGGTTTGTCCCACTAGATGTTCCAGCAGTTGTGGGAATAGATAATGGGATTGTTGAAATGGAGATAACTTCCACTGGGATGAGTGAAACTCGAGTTGTTTCTTATTTTTTCCTTCAGTAGCTTCTCTATCTCGTTTTCCATTTGTTTGATTTAGGCATACTGTTCCAAAAATAACTTCAAAATCTCTACCTTATGTGACTCATATTCCTCAATGCCTTTGGCCAAGGGGTCTTTTGTTACTGGCATCCTGAGTTGTTTCCTAAGGGCTGCTATGTCAGCATTCTTCGTCTTCAAAATCTCCTCCACAGCTTGAACATTGGTTGGGTCATGACCCATCTTCACTATTAAATCTTATAAATACTTGATCCTTGAGTCTTTATCTAGGGAAGATATATTTTCTATCTTGATTTGTGACTGAGCATTGGATAAGGATACCTATAGCTTTGACAAGTTAATAGCAATACTCGTCAAGGTGGAGGCCACCATCTCTCTAGTCTACTTTTGTAATTCCATGTGGTCAATCGGATGGATATCCTTGGTATTAAATTCTAATGACACCTTCTTGTAATATCTTGCTCCTTGGGGTTGTGGGATCAACGCTTCTATAAATTCCATCTGCATATTTCTCTTCTCAATGTAAAAAGAAGATAACAGCCTTATTTGTGAACTTGGGGTCTGCTTCCAGAATTGATTGTAAGTTTTAGTCTTCAGCACTTCATTTCTCAATTTTATTTCCTATAATGTGTCATAAAATGATTTTTCTTTGCCTTCTATAGTAGGTCTTGAAGTGGATGTTTGCAAGGCCTGTTGTTGGAGAGACATTGTGGTTGTAGATGTAGGGGAGGCCATTTTTTGACCACCCATTGGAATGGCCTAGGGGTTTTTGAAATATGAACCATTGTTTGCTACCTTGATTCTCCTCCTTGATCAATATCCATATGAACTTTGGCCCTCTTCCTATTTTTGGTCCTCTAATTTGCACCTTTTTGACCATTTTTCCCTTTCCAAATCGTAATCATTTACCCTGTTTTACCTCTTATGTGCCCTCATCCTGCACTAGTGCGAGAACGATGACACGTTTTGCATTAACTTCATATTTTACATATTTTAACTTAACTTAGCATTTATTAACTATTTATTATGTGATTTTCTACTTAGAATTACTTTTGTAACTCAATGTTACCTCCTATGTTATTTAATAGTTAAATGTTTACCTTGACCACTGATTTTTAGTGCAGAATAGATCTCACACCAGGGCCAGCACTGCGAATCTTGGCAGCAAATCCAGATCTCTTTGATTGCTGCCTAATTTTGTACCACCATATCTGAAGGCAGTCAAGTCCAAGTGATAACAGCAATTCAATCTGAAGTAGCAGACATCGGACTTAGGAGGAATGAACAGCTAGAGATAGCCATGGCCTGTTTTGTTATAACGTTTAATTTTGAAGGCTGAAATCTTATTCTGCAATCGGTTATGTAATATTCTGTAATAGTTTTTGAAATTGGCTATGTAATATAAGGAGAAATGTAAATAGGACAAGATGTTCAATGTTATGATAGAATTGAATAGATCGGAGAATAGAACCAGTGAGGCGGTAACAAGCCTGTCTTTTGTTATCGCCCAAATTTGGGCTGGATATGTAACCACACATGTATTTTCTTTGAGGATTTAATAAGAAGAGCTCTGCCTTATGCTTCATGTATTTTATTTCTTCATGCTTAAACAGTTGATGAATTGATTCAATGCTAAGTAGCGTTTCCATTTGAAAGGGAAATGCGCTATTTGGCTAGGGCCTAGCCAACCCAGCACGTTTTCCCTCCTTTCTGTTATTGCAATTTATGTCTGTAAAGTGTGATTTAATTTAAAGCATTTGAATTTCTGTTTGAGGGAAAGTAGATCTGTAGTGTGAAGTAGTTAAATTTCCTTTTCTGCATCTAAATTTAAATTTTCTTTCTCCGCCTGGTTCGAACAGGAGAAATTACCTGTGCCAGTGCACGTTGCTGTGCTATTCACTTTCTGCATGCATGGTTTGTTTTCTCCACCTGGTTCAAGAAGGAGAAATTACTTGCACTAGTGCACATTGGTGTGCTATTCACTTTCTGCACGTTTGGTTTATTTTCTCCACCTGGTGCAAGCAGGAGAACTATTTCTGCACTAGTGCTAGATAGTGTGATGCGGAAAGTATCTTTAGTTTACTTCTAATAGCTTTCTTGCTTTCAATTATATTTTAATTAAAAATATCGTTTCCTTATTCTCTACATATATTCATCTTTCTGATAAGAAATTTGGTTACATAACACTTTCAGTAATTAATCATTGATTTCAAGGACTAAAAGTTAAAGTGTAAGAAGCTCAGATTAGGTACAAGAACCAATTTCCTTGTACTAGATCTGAGTGCTGTGGACTTGAGAAAGTTTAGGGCCCTTGCACGAAGAAAAACATTTTTAGTATGGACATTACTTTACACCTTCTGCATATATCGATGTTCCTACACTATTGCAAGAAGCCAGCACTAGTGCAAGATCGATTCTTGTGGGAAGGATATCTTTACATGAGTAGGTTTGAAAGGGCCCATCTGTTGAAGACTTCTAAGGTTTCGTTGCTAAAGAAAACACATTCTTAGTAGATGATCAATATCCCACTAGAGTAATTTCCTTCTTTTTATTTCCGAATCTCTCTTGCAAGTATATTTCTTCTTGTTCTAGCCTTAGATTTTTTTCATGGTTTGAGTTGCCTTCTTCTCTAAAGTTTGATTCTGAAATTTTTCCTCTAAAAAGTAGGAGTTGATATTAGAAATATTCATACCATATATGGCATTGCATGCGCTTCATCTCTAATTTAATGAATCCCCCCGTTTGACAATTTAAGTGTTGAGGACTTTACTTAAGTGTAATTCCTGCACCGAACATTTTGGCGCTGTTGCCGAGGAGGCGATTTGATTTGGTAAGAATTTTATATTGATGCAATAGGGGTAAGTCTGCCTTTATATTTTTTTATATTTTATGCAAGCGTGGTGAGTCTTATTTCAACCAATAACTTTGAAAATCAATTATCTTCAGATCCTTAACGTTATATCATTTTTTGGGGTGTTGTAAGAACCCCCATTACTAATATGTGTGTGGAGATAGGGACTATCAATCAACCAGACGGACTTAAAGATGATAACAAGTATGAAGGTTCTCTCTCAAGCCCTAGCAGCTGCTGGGATCTTGATCTTTACCTCTCAGGAAGAAAAATTCTTGACAATAGTCAAGTACTTGTACATTTCTCCACCATCACAAGAGGATTTAGAAGTCTCTTTTGAGGAGACAAATGAATCATGTACTATAATCAATGGAGAAAATCCACTAGAACTTGAGATCGAGGAGTTCTTGACATGTCTATCAGCAGCTCCAGAATGTAATCAAGAGACTGCTCACCCTACAGAGAATAATCAACACGACATGGAAGAAGAGGGCGAGGAGCATGGGCCAAATCAAGAAATGGACCAAGGCTACCATGATTACATCGAAAATTGGTTCCAAATAACTACTCAAGCAAGGCAAAATTATCCTCTTCTAAAAATCTTGTTGTCATATCATTTACATTCGTTGGTTTTTCATGCTCATACACACTTTCAAGTTTGTATGATAAATTTGAGCATGAATATATATTTTCACCTGATCCAAACATGGCTTCATTGGAAGTACTCCTATACATAAAAATAAGTCTTCTGCCTCTTAGGTAAAGTAGGGTAGGTGAATAAAGCTATTAAGATGCTATTTGGGATTTTGATTTTTAAAGTGTAGTCATTAAAACTACTTTTGATCCGCATTGGTTGTTAACACACACATCTGTGGCACATCTTGTTGAGTATGATTCACTCTAATACCTAATTATTTTTCAAAGTAACCATGACTAATCACTATAAGAATTTGTCATCTAATATATATAATTTCAGTTTCCCTTAGAAGGTACTATTGGAAACCCCCTATGGAGGACCACTCTTTTTAAGATCATAATAAGCTACTCATGAGAACACTAGCATTTTTTTAATTCAAGAAGTATTTTAGTCATTATCTGGGATATCTTTAATAATTTTTTAGGGCAGAGGAACTAGTCAGTAATGATTAGTCATTAAAAACTTTTCACGCCATCCCATATTCTTAAGGAGTAGATCTGTCTCCCCACTTATTAAGTAACCTTTTAGGTTGATCATAATCAGAGTATACAAAATATTTATGGGAGGATAGGAGGTCTCGTGATGAGCTGACCTACCACATTCATGAGACCTAGCATGCATGACATTACTACTTCTGGTCACTAAGCCAGAGTAATGGCTTTCAACTGAAAAGTTGGAAGATAGGAGGTCTCATCACGAGCCGAACTGTTCATCCATGTTACTTCTTGTGAGTGGCACTGTCATTAGTTGGTTACCAAGCCAAAATAGTGGCCTTCATCTAAAATTAAAATAAGATAACTCTGAATCCATGCCTAGTAAGTGGGACACAGAAATTTCGACGGGTCAAACAACACCCCTGCCGAGGTTATGGACACTTGCGGGTAGCGGGGCTATGTCTGTGATATTAAATTTAATTGCATACTATGATTTTCTTGGCTATCTTTATCTTCCCCTAAACTTATCTTTTTTTCTTGGAAAATGGTTTTAAATACGATCTGAACATGATGCTTTGAGTTACATCTTTAAAAAAATCAGGAATCTTTAAGGATGTGGTACCCTTAGTAAAGGTTATTCTTCGTGATATATTAAGAAGAAATTTAGCTTGGATCTGGATGACAACGGAATTTAGAGTGTTCAATAAAGAGGTTGCTAATTGGTATCATAACTCATTTTGACTTTCATGATATTTAGAGTGATGAATTACTCAATGATGACTGCTCACAAGATGCTGGTTGGAAACAATGTGTATTGATGGTGGTTGCCTCTAAATATGCACTGCATAATCTAGGTACAAGATTGCTATAGTAGGTGCATGAATTTGAGGTAGTTATTTTGAGATTGCACCTTTTAAACAAAATTTGATTTTCATTATAAGACTTTGGGCAGAAACAAAACAAGGAATTCATTTTGGACAAGGTAACAGGTATGTACCATACTCTTTTGTCTATAGTTTTCGCTGCAGTTATTTTTCTTGCACCAGTGAAGGCAGACCTTCCAGAAAAATTTCTACCTTTCTTCATATCCCATTTCGTAATTTTCCCTCAGCTTTCTTCTCAGAATCCTAGTATAATTAACCTTCCCACATTCTTCTAAATTCACCCTATTCGCTTCAAATAAATCCCACTTTAACCCTGAATTTTTTTTCCTATCCCACTTCTATTTTCCCTCTTTTGGTACTTTCCTGGAATCCCTGCGACAGAATTCCTTCCCATTCTAAGATTTTCCTTTCCCACTCCTTTGTTCCCTCATGAGTTTATTGTAGGATATTGCATGCAAAGAGTAGAAGGATGTGCTCTGAAACATCAAGAAAGGGCGAAGCAAAATTCAGAATAAGTTGAGGAAATCATGTGAAATCCAGCCTATATTTTAATTCTTTGTCTTAATATTATGCTTGCACTAGTGCAAGCATGTTTCCCTATATGATAAGATGAGCAAAAAAGTACCAATAGAATGATATGATTTAAGCGGTGCAAAGATTAGTACAAGCATGCACCTCATCAACAACATAGCACAAGTTATCATATGACATAAGAAAGTGATCATGATGGAAAGTTATATGACGTTTTTCATATGATTGACAATTATTTACGCTATTATATTACCTAGGAGGAAATTAGTTAAAATTACAAATTTTTTTAAGTAGAAATCATGATATTTTTAATGAGTGCTAAGTTATTTTTTTGTAATTATGAAGAAATGTAAGGATCATGTTAATCTTTGTTTGCATATAATCTACCCCGCTCCGCAATTATTTGAAATGTCCTTCACTCATAACTCCCCCCGCTCCTAAATTTATCCTAAATGTCCCTTCATCATGGCTATTACTGCACTTAATCGTTAAACTTTTGTCGCGCGTACCAATTAAGCCTGACTGGAAAGGATGAATGAATCAGAGATACGGTTAGATCTTTATGTATGAAAGTCGATTACCCGGTATTGCATGCAAGCCTTGGAAATTATTGTTAATAGCTGATAGCAGCAATGTCGCCCATCCAAAATGAGTCCCTGTCTCTTAGCAATATTGAGAAAACTGCCGAATTTCGCAATAGTCTTCCACTGTTGCGAGAGTCGGGATTTCTACGATTCCTGCTGCTCGCATAGCAGAATTAGAACTCCAAGTGCAAAACTTCGAGTAGCTTGTGACCAAAGCATAAGAGGAGAAAGAACAAAGCAAATAAGAATTGAAGGCAGAGCTCAAACAAAAGAAAAGCGAGGTTAAATTATGGAAATATCAGGCTGGATGTTGTTTCAAGTGGTTGAGAAAGGTAGTAAAGAAGTTAAGGCACATCAAGAGGAAGAAGGCTGAAACAGTGCAGCCTGAGGACAACATGCCGGAACAGGACTGAGTTGGAGTATTCACAATTTTAGTTTTTTGCAGAGGTAAAAAGTTGTTTGAGGACACACAACAGTTTAGGGATGGGAGGATGTTGGTCCTCTAATTTGCACCTTTTTTGACCATTTTTCCCTTTCCAAATCATAATCATTTACCCTGTTTTACCTATATTATGCGCCCTCATCCTGCACTAGTGGGAGAACGATGACACATTTTGCATTAATTTCATATTTTAAATATTTTAACTTAACTTAGCATTTATGAACTATTTATTATGTGATTTTATACTTAGAATTACTTTTTTAACTCATCGTTACCTCCTATGTTATTTAATAGTTAAATGCTTACCTTGACCATTGATTTTTAGTGCAGAACAAATCTCGCACCAGGGCCAACACCGCGAATCTTGGCAGCAAATCTGGATCTCTTTGATTGCTGCCTAATTTTGTACCACCATATCTAAAGGCAGCTGAGTCCCAGTGATAACAGTAAGTCAATCTGAAGTAGCAGAGATCAAACTTAGGAGGAATGAACAGCTGGAGATAGCCACGACCCGTTTTGTTAGAACGTTTAATTTTGAAGGCCAAAATCTTATTCTGCAATCGGTTATATAATTTGTTGTAATGATTTTTACAATTGGCTATGTAATGGTTAAACGATCCTCTTGGCCTGTGCCCAAAAGGATCTATATAAGGAGAAATGTAAATAGGACAAGATGCTCAATGTTTTGATAGAATTGAATAGATCGGAGAATAGAACCAGTGAGGTGGTAACAAGCCTGTCTTTTGTTATCTTCCAAATCTGGGCCAGATATGTAACCACGGATGTATTTTCTTTGAGGATTTAATAAGAAGAGCTTTGCCTTATGCTTCATGGATTTTATTTCTTCATGCTTAAACAATTGATGAATTGATTCAATACTGAGTAGTGTTTCCATTTTAAAGGGAAACGTGCTAATTGGCTAGGGCCTAGCCAACCTAGCACGTTTTCCCTCATTTCTGTTTTTGCAATTTATGTTTGCTAAGTGTGATTTAATTTACAACATTTGAATTTTTGTTTGAGTGAAAGCAAATCTGCAGTGTGAAGTAGTTAAATTTCCTTTTCTGCATCTAAATTTAAATTCTCTTTCTCCTCCTGGTTCGAACAGGAGAAATTACCTGTGCCAGTGCACGTTGGTGCGCTATTCACTTTTTGCACGTGTGGTTTGTTTTCTCTGCCTGGTTCAAGCAAGAGAAATTACCTGCACCAGTGCACGTTGGTGTGCTATTCACTTTCTGCATGTTTGGTTTATTTTCTCCACCTGGTGCAAGCAAGAGAACTGTTTCTGCACCAATGTTGGATAGTGTGATGCAGAAAGTCTCTTTAGTTTACTTCTAACAACTTTCTTGCTTTTATTCATATTTTAATTAAAAATATTGTTTCCTTATTCTCTACATATATTCATATTTCTGTTAAGCAATTTGGTTTCATAACACTTGCAGTAATTAATCATTGATTTCAAGGACTAAAAGTTAAAGTGTAAGAAGCTCAGATCAGGTACAAGAACCAGTTTCTTGGTACCAGATCTGAGTGTTGTGGACTTGAGAAAGTTCACGGCCCTTGCACGAAGAAAATCATTTTTATTATGGAGATTACTTTACACCTTCTGAATAGATCGTTGTTCCTGCACTAGTGAAAGAAGATTGCACTAGTGCAAGATCGATTCTTGTGGGAAGGATATCTTTACATGAGCAGGTTTGAAAGGGCCCATCTGTTGAAGACTGCTAAGGTGTCTTTCCTAAAGAAAACACATTCTCAGTAGATGATCAATATCCTGCTAGAGTAATTTCCTTATTTTTATTTCCGAATCTCTCTTACAAGTATATTTCTTCTTATTCTAGCCTCAGATTGTTTTGATGGTATGAGTTGCCTTCTTCTCTAAAGTTTGATTCTGCAATTTTTCCTTTAAAAGGTAGGAGTTGATATTAGAAATATTCATACCATCTCTGGCATTGCCTGTGCTTCATCTCTAAGTTTACGAATCCCCCAAGTTGACAATTTAAGTGTTGAGGACTTTACTTAAATGTAATTCCTGCACCCAACACCTATATCTTATTTTGAATTATTTACTAGAGGTATCCGTCACTGAAGGTGATTGATCCTCTCTTGGTATTTTGTTCCTTATCTCTTTCTCTTGCTCTTTCCCCTTATCTTCTTTTCCTTCTTCATTCTCCCTTTCTTGTGGTGTTGGGGTCTGGATGCCTGGAGTGGAGAACACTTGTTCTTCCTCTTCTTGGAGGGTATTAGTCACCCATTCCATTTGATTGGCATATTGCTCAATTTAAGGTACGTGTGTGTGAACATAGAGTGTGGATTTGTTTTTCACCCTTTTCCTAGAGATAATCCCTACAAGGTGATAATACCAAGTGAAGCTATGGTTTAAACCCATCTCTTTCAGTATATTTTCTGCCTCCTCTCTTGTTGCTCTACTGTTACAGATGAAAGACCCAATTTGTGTCTTGATCCTAAACTGAGCCTTGTTCTTTGTAGAGAAAAAGTGGAGCTCATCTGCATGTATCATTTTCCTTATGTATTCTAGTGAAAAGACCCTCATAGAGAGGACCTTTGGAAATTTGTAAGGGGCTAACTCACTTCCATAGACTCTAATCTCTATGTAATTTTGTTACAAATACCAATCTGGTGTCTTCACTTGCTCTGTTAGCTGCCTGGTCTTCCTGATTCCTTCATTTATCCTAGGCTCTGCTGCATTGTTGAGTGTGGTGATGGCTGGGTGCTCAAACAAATCCAAAAAATCCTTGTATGTATAATCCTTCTCATCTTTTAATAGCAGGGTGGTCTAGAAAATGACATATTTGGGCTCATTATCTTCATTTACCTTAGTCATCTAGAATTGAAACCTTATAGACTGGAAATGGACAAACATATATACCAACACAGAGGAGTATTTGAAAACCTCCTCTATATAAAACTTTAAAAACTTTTCATGAATGGCCTCTGCAAGAAATTGAGTATAGTTGAATAGGACTGTCATTTTAGCATCTGAGGAAAGAGTGGAAAAAAAATCTATCACATCTTCATCTACCCAATGATCAGTGTGATAACCTAATGAATAAGATAAAATATACCAAATGTGTTTGATCCTATCAGAAAAGGTAGATGAGGGATAAGGAGAGTTTTTGGTAGGCATTGGGGTATCAGGGACCAAGGAAAGTTGCAAAGTTTTGGCTTTGCTAGCAGATTTAAGCTTCTAATAACATTCTCTGAGGGCTTCATATGAGAAAGGGACCACTTGTTCAGGAGTGGGGGCCTGCATCATTAGCTGGATATATTGGGCATTGATGGAAAATAATATTTCTCCTGTTGGGGTGACTATGGTCCTCTGATTAATGTCATAACATCTCTGACACTTCCTGATAAACTCTGGGAAAATATGAGTTTTTGGAAAGATTTAAATAGGTAGTTGGGTCCCCCATAGGCTATTTTCATCAGCTCCTTCAATAAATTGGTCTTCAAAATAGAAGTAGACATCAAATAAATCAGAATCCGACTCTGTCTCATGGATTTTGTAGTCTTTGTCTGATAGAGCCATGTGATCCAGGTTCACTTGTGGGTAGCCCATAGGATTAAATGGTTTTTGATCTAGCTTTAGAGGCATTTTCTTCAATGATTATTCTTTCACAATCTTGCAATGAAGAAAGGGATGACAAAGAGGGGGAACCAAGAAAGGGAAATAACTATGAGTTAGAACTAGGGAAGGGAAAATGAAAATAGGGGGTAGTAACTGGGATTGACAGTCTAAAGGATTCCTATAATCTAGATTCATAGAGTGCTGACAACTCTTCTTTTAAATTCACACTTTCTCAAATATTATCTGCAAATTCAATTCATGTGTTAGGTTGAAAATTATTGACAAAGTAAACTCTGTAGTTATGTTGGCATTTATCTTTTCAAACAACAATGAAGTGGTGTGGATGTGGCATGGGTCCGTTGGATAGTAACCTGACCCTTTATGGTGCAACGGCTTTTTGAATGGGAGGGGATGTTATTGAAGCAGACAGCGGGAGAAAATGTGGTGTGGATAGTACATGCAATGGTAAAAAGGTGCAATGGTTTGGCGAGTGGCACAAAGGGATTTTCGGAAGGGGTGGTGAGTGGTAAATCGGTATTCTAAAAGGGGGTGCTGAATAGTCTTGGGCATGACACGTAGCCAAATAGGAGGTATGGGATACCACCCATTTCAGACCCCCCTCCTTTGTTAACCTTCGACGAATGCGGGGAGGCTGAAAAGCACTATGAACCATGCGATGCGCGGAAGTGAGCAGGGATAGAGGAGAGTTGTGGGGGATTTATCATAGACATGACGTGGCGATGAAAAAGTGGGTTTGCTCGGACTTGAAAATCTTTAGGCCTTTTCTCTAAATACATTGCGTCCGTGCCAAAATCGCACTTCGCATGCCACTGTCTTTAACTCTTCTTTAGCACTTGTCTTTTAACATTTTTGATATGTGTATTGCGATTGGGTCCCACCTTATAGCACGTCTTGCTTTGGAATTCCACGGATTTTTACGTTGTAATCCCTTTTCCTCCTCTCATGCAATCACTGAAAAAAAGGCCCTGTATGCAGATTCAAAATCCTTTGGAATGTGCCTTTGTAACTACATCGCGCCCGGGCCTCCATCACACTTTGGAACTTTTATCTTTTAACCATAAAATTAACATGTGTGATCTGTGATGTGTAGTATGCGAGCCCAGGCCACGTTACCTTCCATGTCATCATAAGTCGACTCTAATCTGTGGGGTCAGGCCACTTCATTTTCCATGTCACCCTACCACGTCACCTGCCACATCACCTACCATGTCACCACATATCACATTTCGGTGATCATAACTCTTATCTTCACACTTATTCTTTAAACATTGTGATTTTCGATTTTGTGATTTGGTCCCACTGCATTGCACATCGTACGTCGGCACCTTTAACATTTACCTCCCACGGAAATCCTTTAGACATTGTGATTTGTGATTGGGAGATGGACCCCACTATAAGTTTCTCCATGCGGTCAAGTGAATTTTAGTTCAAAAATGGAAAATAGTCCCCCAAAAAATAATGTGAAAGATTTCCAAGCACTGTAGGTATACAAGGGCAATGTGGGTCCCTCCAGTCTGCATATCGCAAATTAAAACTTTTAACTCGTGGGTGCCATAATGGTTAAGTCGTGAAATGTGCAAAGTGCGATATGCGACGCGCTAAGTGTTGAAGGGTGAAAATGAGTGGAAGGTAAGGAAAATGAGAAATTTGAAGGTTTTCATGTGTTTTTGACAATGTGGTAAAGGTATGGCGGGTCCCACTTCATCGCATCGATGGAAAAACAAGATTCAGCCTAGGTTTTAAGAGGTAAGGTTAAAAATATGTTGGCTACATAGTGTGGGCGACAGGTAAGGCTTATTGCGTGGCATGGGTGGATGGGTCCCATTTCATCACAAATCATAATTTGAAAGGTTTGTAGGATAAGTTAATTGAAAAACTTTGCAATTTGGCCGATGCAAAAAATGATTTAGGTGTATGGTAATGAAAATAGAAGGGAAAAGACTTAGGGAAAAATGAAAATGGGTCAGGAGAATATGAAAGGAAATGTATGGAAATATATGGAAACAATATGAGCGTGGAATGAACTGTAATTAAAGGGAAATGAAGTGAAAAGGAAGTGTGGCAGGTGAATGAAATGGAATGAGGGCAAGAATTATGTTTGATCACCATCACCCTTCTCAGCAACACCTTCTTTCTTCTTTTCTAAAAATAAATGACAGCAATGGAATATCATTTTCAGTTGTGAAAATCTAAGCAATAATCAATCATCTGGTGATACTGTGAAATACGGAAGTCTAACAGATTCAAGTATTGCAAAGAAAATCATTGGTATGATAATAATAAGAGACATCAAAAATCATAATCTAACATTGTCTCGGAGTGAGTACATAGAATAGGAATTGGAAAATTTTTAAATGAAAGATGAAAAACCAATTAGTACAATTTTGGATAGACATTTAAAATTGATTAAGGTGATGTATCCCAAGACACGTGAGGATATAGACTACATGTCCATGATTCGATATTAATTATTTCTTAGTAGTTTGATGTATATGATGGTGTGCACAAGGAAAAATATTGCACATGCAATGAGAGTT